>OX596283.1:13970315-15170315 GCA_951394225.1 Harpalus rufipes | reverse complement strand
TGTAAAAAAAGTGTCACGTGCAATAGCATCTCTTCGCCCTATTCACATTAAATTACCAACAACTGCAGAAGAAATTAGAAGAATCCGACAAGGTTTCTATAATATCGCACAATTTCCAAAAGTAATAGGAACAATTGACTGTACTCATGTTAAAATAATACAGTCTCCTGGTAAATATTTGTGTATATGTTAAGTATATAATTTTCTATATTTATAATTTTTATAGGTGGTGAAAATGGCGAAATATTTAGAAACAGAAAAAATTTCTTTTCTCTAAATGTTCAGACTGTAAGTGACCATGAATTAAAAATAAGGGACATTGTATGTCGATGGCCGGGATCATCACATGATTCCCAAATATTCAATAATTCCGTTCTTCGAAGACGATTTGAACATGGTCAAATGGGAGACAACTTGTTACTGGGGGATAGTGGTTACAGAAACAGAAACTTTTTAATCACACCTTTACTAAATCCTTTAACACCTGCAGAAAATTTGTTCAATGAATCCCATATACGCACCAGAAATACTGTAGAGAGACAGTATGGTGTATGGAAACGTAGATTTCCCGTTTTAGCAAATGGCATACGGCTGAAGTTAACAACTGTACAAGATGTGATAATGGCTACTGCAATTTTACATAACATTGCATGTGATGAGAATGAGGCGTTACCTCCTATAGATGCTGATCAAGAAGCAGCAATATATATTGCAAATAATGTACCAGCCATTAATTACGGTAATCATATTGGACCAGATAACCGAATTAGAAATACGCTCATTCATTATTTTCAAACAAAAATTAATTAAGTAGCCAAATTTTAATGTTCGTTTGTTAAGTTACAAAAGGTTTTTAAATAAACATAGATTATATTACGGAATTTACAATTTCTCTAGGGTTTTTTTTTTAATAAGAAGTTCAGTTTCTAATATTTCAATTTTCAATTTCTTTTCCTTCATGCAAATTTCATGTTCTAATTTTTTAAATTCATGTTCTTCAATCAAACAATCTGTTTGAAGAGCGACATATTCTTTCTTTTTTTCTGCTAAATTGCTCCATTTTTCGTTTGCAGACTCGGTAACCTTTTTGTTTCTCTTGAAACGTGATTTTGATGGTCTTGGTATATTATCATTATTTTGTAAAACATTGGTATTTTCTTCTTCTTGAGTTACAAAATTATCTGAAACGAATCACAATTAAACCTTTTTACACTTTCAGTACTTAAAACTCAACCATTTAAAATCAGAATATAAACTTTAGCGTACGGTAATTTTATAAAATGCGTACAAAACTAATTAATACAAAACATTTGTTATTTACCAGGTAATGCGCTTTTAGATTGACATGCTGCTTCAAACTGCACAGATCCTTTGTTCTCAATGAATGAATCACTCATATCCATTATAACTAGAAAAATGTATATGTTAATATTTCACATGAATACAAATACAAAACATACAAGTTTCTTCGTCATCGCAATCTTGTCGTGGTTTTAAACCCTCAATTCTATTTATTCCAATAATTTCTCTTATATCTGCATCGATTGATGTTAATATGATGTCTGAGGATATTGAGGGGCCTCCTCCTGTAGTTGTTGCATCACACTTTATGTTTGCATATTTTTGTTTAGTTCTTTTTCTTAAATTCTCATATTTTTTTCTTAAAACTAAACTTGTCCTAAAAATTTTTCCACTTATACTATTAAACTCTTCCCCAATTTCGTTCCACTTTTGCTCCTTTTGCTTCCAAAATACTCTGTCCGTTTTCTTACACTCCACAATATGTTTATATTTCTTTACCAAAGATAGTAATATTTGTTCTTCTTCCCTGGTAAAATTTGAGGCACGCTTACTTGTATTTTCACTTACACTCATCTTAATAACATCAACAACATAAGAAAACTCGAAATTAACACTCTCGTTTATCTGTCACTTGACAGTTCTATCATTTTTTTATTACCAACTTTATGAAAATAAACCGTAAAATAGTTTGTCCTCAGTTCAACTGAACTAGTTCAACTTTGTATCTGATAAACACAAGTTCCATTGAACTAGTTCAAAAATACGTTCACAGTTCAACTGAACTTTTACTTAAACCATTACTGAAAAACTGGGCAATATTGTTTTTATCATAAACTCCTCAATTAATGTGAAAATATTAAAACAGATTTTTTTCGTTAATTTGTGGAGACGTTGGTCCCAACCCATTATTGGGGTATAGTTAAGCCCTGCCACCACGACAAGATCTCTCCACTTGGGCAGGGAACCCTGTCCAAACCTCCTGCGATTCAAAGGAGTTGAGGACAGAGCCACCCCGGTCTAAACCACGACTGGGATGCCTTACAAAACCCTAACGATCTCATATTAACTAAATAGAATCGCCCGCGCCTGAAACCCTAACAAAAATGATAATGAGATGAAATGAACCTATTGTGGCTTGTTCACGGACGCGGCCCTGCCGGGGCCAAGCGCGATTCAACCACTGCTATGCAATACGCCGATAAGCTATAGCTCATCGTAATATGGCATTCAGTGTTTGGACCTATGGCCACGCCCTCCTCAATCCGCGAAATCCAACCCCGTGCAAACCTTACGGAGGGTTAGTTTTCTTGGACGAGGGTTGCTCACCTCACGGTAAAAAACAACTCTATTGTGATTACGAAATTAGCTGCTGGTACCAATTTTAGTAATCTGCAACAAAGCTTTTTTTACCATGTGTAAAGTCCACCAAACATTTTCATGCCCGCGAGAGACTTTCGGCGGAATCTGATGAGTATTCATTGCACAGTACTAAGTACTGACATACCGAATACCCAGTGCGCTAGAAAAAAAAGCATGTACACAAATAAATATATTATATTTATATTATATACGAGCATATATAACATAATAATAATATAAAGAAACAATCCCAAATCCCACCCCAAATATATCATAAATCGATTTTCGCGATCAAATTTATGGCAAAAATTAACCCTGCAAACCCCAAACTACTTTAAGTTATTTAAAAAATAACAATACTATTAAAATATGTTCAAAATTTTGCGATCTAGATGCCTGAAGACTCGCTCATTTCCCGGTCCCTCGCAGTCCCCCGTTGTCCAGGTCCTGGGTTCCTGGCCTAATCGATCCGGCCTCATACCGGATAACACGAGTTAATATAAACAAAACAAAAACAATCCGGACCTCTTGCCGGTAAGTTAAATATAAAAGTTAGAATTAGGATGACGATGCTTGCCCATTTCTCGGTCCCACGTTGTCCCCCGTTGTCCAGGTCCTGCGGACTTGGCCTAATCGATCCAGACCTCATGCTGAATCATACGGAACGGAATTGATCCGGACCTCATGCCGGGATACGCGGAAGTTAACGACCCGGGTCTTAGGCCGGGTTACGCGAGCAAATTCACCCGAAACGAAAGATATAATTTAAGCTAAATTTAAAAGTTAAAGTTAGGATAACGACGTGCCCCCTTAAACTAAACTTAACTATAGGCTGTACTGCAATGAATGTTTTTATTTGACTTATTATTCATTATAATAGATATTTATACACCAAGTGAGTTAAAATAATGTTTATTCATAATTAGAATAAACATTCTTAACTCACATGTTTTATACAATATTTTATTAAATTTTGACGAAATAATAAGAAAAACCATTGTAATATTTAATTTTGACAAAATAAAAACTAATCAATTTATGTCGTAAAAAATAATGAAAATGGCTATTCTGTCTAATAAAGACTGTGGTGAGTTTTATTTTTGAGCCTGATGTAATTTTAAATTCATTATTTGTTGCAGAGTGAATTAATTTTTTTAATTCACTAGCAAATAAACACTTACTTATATTTGTTGCTATGAAGTTAATAATGATAGTTTAAGACGTCAGAATTGAATAACTGTACCAATATATTAAAAAATAAAATCTTAAATCCCTATTGTTAGGTGTGGCCTATTGTGCCTGAATAAACCTCAATCACACAAAACATTCAGGGGATCATTCACACAAATAAAAATTGGTTTTATTTTTTTTGTTTTTTCCCATATACGCAATCCACATTCGTTCACACTTTTCATTCTTAATTATTTTTGTATATATTTTTATTTATTAAAAATTGAGCAATCATTGCAATGTACAGCTACTTCCCAGCAAAATTATAATAATTACTTCAAAAATGAATATTATAATATATTAATATATATAATTGATAAATTATGTTATTCTGAATTTATAACAAGTTAAGAATAATTATTAATTAAATGAAATACTTAACATTTCCTCTATTTTATAATCGTTGAGTGCAGGATTTGAACCCAAAACTAATTGGCATACAATAGTAGTAAAAAATAGTGCAAACTGAAATAATTAAATATTAAAAATTAAAGTGAAATAATTTCTTATGAAACATATTTTGCTGACAGGATTTTCCGAAGTTACTATAATGAAAAAAAAACTGAGTACAAATATAGCGCCCTATCTTATAACTAACTTATTCTACGCTAACTTTTTTCTAACTTACTTGCTAGTCTCATTGTATAAAATTTCCCGGGCAATTTTATAGAGCAAGATTTTGCTTACCCAGTCACTCACACACTGTCATTCCTTTATATACCATAGTATACTCAGTTTTAGTTAAAATAAAAATGTATTTCATAAAAGTCTAATAGTAAATTAATATATAATGATGGCTTAATACCCATTGTTGGGTGTATTATTTAACTTATTTTTATTTGATAGTTTGTATATTTAAATAATTAAATGAAAAATCCTTGTCAACAATCTATGAAACATAGAAAAATGTTTGTTCACAAATTTTGAAATTATATATAGTTTGAATTAATAAGTAAATAATAATTATATTTTTATTTATTATATATGTAATACTAGTACTATATTTTAAAATATTATAATATTAATTCATTGTATTGTATACTGTATAGTATTGTTATGCCTTTATATCCAAATTTGGGTACAGCAACAATTATTAGATTGAGGAAAATGCCAAGTTATTGACCGAAAATATTTTGAAAATTAAAACAACAAACATTAATCATTGCATTATAATGAAGTTAAATTTTTCATATTTTAGTTATTATTTAACAAATATTATTGGAAAAACGCTTAATGCAAAATTTGATAAATTTTCAATATGTTGGGAAGTCTTTTTCACATACCTTGTCTCAGGATAAACCTGGACATTTTACCAATATACAAATGAGTATCCCACGTTGTCCTCTGGGCCCTGGGATGGTCTAGGCGCACTTTATTTTATTGAATTTAATTTGAGAAATTAATTATTTTAAGGGTAGTACTACCATAGTTTTGATACTACGAAATACAAATATAAAAAGAAAGAATGGTCGAGCACGGCCCAGCAAAGCCAGAAGAGTACAACCATCCTTTCGCTATGAAAAACAAATTGCAAATGAGATGTTAGGAGGATTAATATTTTTTTTAATAATTGGTTATCTAATACGTGATAATGACGTAACAACCGGCAAAAGGCTTGTGCTGCAGACTGAAATAAACAATTAAATAATAATTTTTAATCGGAGAAAAATTTACGTAATTTTAAAATAAAAATGATACTTTTTCAAAAAATATATGTATGTTTAAAATGAAAAGAAATTAATATCACAATATAATTTTAAATTGGTTTAACGTAAAACAACCAATGTCCCAATTTAGTATTTATTAAAATTAATTAAATAATTAATTTCCAAGTAAAATAAAATCGAAACCTCTATATTGTATTCATTTTTGAATTTTCATATAAATATTTAAAATTATATTTTCTAGACTAAAACAAGTAGATCTATATATTTCAATTTCAAACACAAGTTAACAAATAACAATCTAAAAATAGAATTTTGGTTTGTGCAAGTCTCTTACACCGTAATGTTAACGCGTGCTGAGAAGCATAAATTCACGATTTTATTAATATTTTATTGAATTTATAAAAATTGAGAATTTCAACACGGTGCTGCCATCAAGCAACACAAATATATACTACTAGGCCTATAAGAATTTTTAAATATATATATTTTTTATAAATGCCTTTAATGTAATTCTTAGTGTTTTCTCCACTATAGCTACAAGTGCCTATGAGGTGACGCCTGATAAACCATCTCATACAATAACACTGGGCTCCCATATCTCAATATAATTTTTTACTTGCACGCCAGAGGCAGCACTAAACGAATACTAACTCTTCAAATGAACGCGAACGATTTTGCCCATTAGGTTGCCATTATTGATATTACTTATTAAATGGTTATGGACGTAATCACAGATAAACTTACCCAGATCTACGACTGTATGATATTTCGCATGCACACTTTTTTTGTATAGTTGTTACGACAGTGGTAGATGGCATCAATGCAATAACATACATATTTATAACTATGTATAAATAAAACAAATTAAAATGAAAAAATCGTGGTATTTTCTTTTTTACCTTCCGTCATCTCTGGGTAAGTATTGTCTTTGGTAAAAAAATATGGTGGTGAGTTTTCAATGAATAAGCACTTTTTAGGGTCTTTACATTACGATTTTACTATTTTTACGATGATGTCTGTATGTGTGTGACCGAGGTTTCGGCTGCGATATCTCCAATACTAGAATTCCAAAAATTACAATTCTTACCTATTCCTCTTCCTTACATCCATATGCAGACTTGATTAGATTTTGATACCCTCATTTGAAGATTGTCTTGAAAAAACACTGTTAAGTATTATTTACACATTTAATATTATTATAAATATTAAAGAATATTCTATTATCTATACGAATTGATTGCATTTTTTATTTTATATTCAATGGATATAGAGTATAGAGTTAAAGAATTATATAGAAATTAAATCTTATAAATTATAACCATGGAAACAGCTACTATATTAAGAAAATTCTGACAGATGTCAGTGTCAATGAAAAGAAGTTTAATGTGGCATAGATGAGCAGGTTGAGATAGATGTTGGGGAAGACACGAAATGATACGGTAAGGAAATAAAGTATTAAAAGTTTCTAGAAAGATACAAGAGAAATGATTATATTGGTTTAAACACGTCAGGAGGAAAGATGTAGAATATATTGGAAAAAGAATGAATAGCTTAAGTAATAGAAGGTTGAAGAAACAGAGGAAGACCAAAGATAAGATGGAAGGACTGTATTGCGAAAGACTTGAGAGAAAAGGAGCTGAATGAGGACGACACGCAAAACAGAAATGAGTGGAAGAAGAAAATAAAAAATAGCAACCCCTAACGAATAGGAAAAGCTAAAGTGCTGGCCACATCAGATTTTTTGAATGCGGATTACATTACTATTAAAATATATTGATTTGTAAAATGAAGCACTTATTTTATTTTATATGCAGAAGATGTATTGTTTGTTATTTTTCAAATAAGTATTTATATATATATATATATATATATATACATATATATATATATATATATATATATATATATATATATATAATAATAATAATAATAATAATAATAATAATAATGTTTATTCATTATTAGAATTAGATGTTATATTGCAGTTACTAAACAGCTTGGTATTAAAAACAATCCAAAATATCAGTCAAATAAATTATGTAGGATTGACACCCTGACATACATACATATTCCAAATTTTACAAGATACATAATTAATATATAGGAAATTATTTTATACATTTCATACCCTCATAATATTAAAGCGAAGTGGACTTGCTATCGGTATAAACAAATACTTGAGATGAAATAATAATAAAAGATACAACTATATAGGTACCCTTTAAAATATCTGAAAAATACGTATCGGGTGTTATAAGGACAATAACGCCTGAGGTCAACAGTGTGCTTTCCGAGGGCCTCCGGCCCGAGGTGTGTACGTTGACCGACGGCATTATTGTCCGTTTAACGCCCGTGGTACGTTCAACGGTTAATGTCCGGCCGATATATTATTTTATTAAAGATTTTTTCGATTTTTGTCCTATCATTGTGATTTTTGTTAGAGATATTAATCTATTTGCTTGCAAACGCTGTAACTAGGTAACGCAATATTCTTGTTTGTATCCTCCCCAGAGTTTCTGTATTCTGTACCCAATAGCAACAACGTCAAATTTATAACACACCCTAGGGTGTTATTTGGTATATAACAACCCTGAAAGCAGGGTTGTTATGATAACAATAACGTAACGGTCGGACATTAAAGTTTTAAACAAACTCCTCTTGAAATATAATTATATTCGCCGTCAAATAAATATAGACTGATTCTCAACTTTTCTTCTTTTTCGCACCCTGTCTCTTGCCCTTCGTTGTTGTCGCTTCTTCATATCATAACAGCATTTTCAACATTGCCCATGAATTTCTAAAACGATATCAGTATGGCCATCTTACAGCACGACGCGTGAACTACCAAAAAGTTTTAAAAATGTATAACTCGCGAGAAAAGATATATCAATTCTGTTTTAGGGTAGGTTAGATAGGGGAAAGTTAGAAACATTTTTGAGGGAAATTTTCTTGGACAAAGGGGGAAAATTTAATAAAGAAATATATAAGTACTATAGATCCAATCCAATGCAGGATTACCCAATAGGCAGACTAGGCAATTGCCTATGGGCCCCGCGCCCCGCTACATTAGATATTGATTTGATTTTGAGATATTTTTTTTTTATTACAAACAAAAAAGGGCGAGATTTCGATTGTCTAATTGCCTCCACATGGTTTAATCCGGTATTGTATATAGATCTTTGATTTTCATCAGAATCGGAAATTTTAAAATTTGTTTTCACTTTCTAAATGAGAAATAAGTTCATAGGAAAAAAATGTTTAAATTAAATTTTTAATCAAATATGTTGTATAAAATGATTTGCTCATAAGTTTGTCAGGCTTTGTGTTAAAATAATTTCAAATGATATTTTATTAATGCAAGGACAGAATATATTGACAATCATATTAATAATGTTGTTAGTAAAATTATTCAGCATATTTATAAATATATATATTTGTTATTATTAATCTTTGATTATAATCAAAGTTAACAAACAAATAAACTGAATAATTATTAATCACAAGTAATTCTACTAAAATTTTACTTATACAAGGGCATAATATATTTACAAATAATCAAATTTATAAAGAAGTTAGTAGAATGATCTAGCTTATTTATAAATACCTATATTTGTCATTAATAACAAACTGAATTACTAATCACACAATTATTGGAAATGTTATGTAAACAGAAGATAAGTATAAGTATATAAAGTTAATTTTGCTTGAGTTCATAAAAGTTTGAGAAGTTTTGAAAACTGTGAGTAATAAATATATATCTAAAGAGAAAACTAACTATTCCATTTGCGTACTTCGTTCCTTCGTTGAATTTATTCTATTTCCAACCCGCCTTGATTCCAATATCCAATATGAATTCCAACTAACTTTGAGTTCTCATCTAACCTCAAAATGTAATCTAACAGAAGTGAAGGTCATAATAAAAACACAGCTAATCATTTGCAGAAAAATGTCTGTACCAGTTTTGAAACAAAATGATGGTTCTGAAATTCCAGTTGTGGGACTCGGTACATGGGCGGTAAATAAAATCAAATAATTATTATTAATTTATTTGATCTAAACAATAACAAATACATAGGCCGGTCGTGGTGAAGTTACTCAAGCTGTAAAAGATGCCATCGATGCCGGGTACCGTCATTTTGATTGTGCCTTTTTATATGGTAATGAAAAAGAAGTTGGTGAAGGAATTCGTGCCAAAATAGCCGATGGAACAGTAAAAAGAGAGGATTTATATATTACAACTAAAGTAGGAATTACGATTAAATATTTGTAGCATATAATCGTAATAATTTAATTTATAGTTATGGAATACATTTCATCCGTATGAAATGGTAGTACCGACTTGTAAGAAAAGTTTGCAGAATCTTGGATTAGACTACGTTGATCTTTATTTAGTTCACTGGCCATTCGCTTGGAAGGTATGTTTTCATACATTTTTACTCATCTCTATTAAAATATAACATTTCATTTTACGTGTAGATTTGGGTGATTAGTATCTAATCCGGAAAATGAAATGTTTCAAAATATATTATGCTCGTTATATTATCTTCTACCTGCATACATATATTCATAATTAAAATAATTAAAGATGCAAGAAAATAAAATCGCACAGTGCGTTTAATTCGCTTAAACAATAAAACTAAAAATATAAAATTAAAATCAATTTCAAATAAAAATTTATGAATAGAAACTGCGTTCTGAATTAACATGCCGAGTTTCAGTTCTTAATTTATAATAGAAGCTGAGATACATTTATGGATGCACCAATATTTGAATGAGCTAGAAAAAGTACTAATAATTTCTTATTGTCGTAAATAATTAAATATAATGGCGTGAGAGATAGTCAAAGTACATATAGCACATTATTATTTATATCCAATAGAAAAACCCCTACATTATTTTTATAAATTAACAGGCAATAATTTATCACATTACAAGCTGTATGAACTCTGATGTCACATTCTATTTCAGATATCGTGACTTTTTCAAAATATTATATATTTCAATAATTGTAAAATTCTTAAAACAGTCCTACCTATAAGAATATTTTTTTTAAAAATCAACATTTTATACGTGCAAAATATGTTGTATGAATTTAGTTTATTTTTTGTTTAATTCCCAATTAAAATATAATGGTGCAACCGATCAATTCTTATAAAAATAAAATAAAAATTAACGTAAATTTTTTCAAAAATTATTAAATACATTCAGACTAAATTTTAAGTAATTTTCATTTTTTTAAATTAATATAAAAATATGCAATGACAATATACGGGCCACTCAAAATAACTTTTTTTATTTATAATTATTTTTTAATTCTCTTTCCATATTTGTAAACTAGTACATCTTATATATTTTTATATATTTGAAATCTACGTAAAATTACGAATTCAACGATATGTTTGAAGTAAATTTTTATTGAAGAAATGAATTACAAAAACGTAAGAGAATATTATGAATATTTAACCTGGTATGCCATATCAGGTACGCTGTGAAAACAAATTGATTTTTTTTTTAACAAAATATAGAATCTTACACAAATAATTTACTATTTAGGCCGTATTTATTTGGAATTTTCAGGTTCAAACTTGAACTGATCTCTAACCAACCTGTGTTACTTCCAAATAAATGATACAGTTGTGAAATTTGGTGGTAAATTCAAATTCACATCATTTATTCCCATCATTGTTAGTAAAATTAGTTCTTTTTAACCTAATTTTATTTACATGTAAATAACTCCACGTGCAATCGACATCAACTTTAAGAAATAATAATAAAAAAAACATAATTGCCTAGAAAAAGAGAGTAGACGGGTTGGATCTCCTAACCCAGCAAATCTGCTGGGTGAGTCAGTTCAGAATCAGTTGGGTTACTTAAAATGTGCCAACTGAACACAACTAACCTATGAAGTTACTCTAAAAGCCCCAAATAAAATACGATCTTAAACAATTAACTTAAATTACTTAATATTTCCTCAACTGTTGCCTGACATCATGGCTTAGCAGATTAATTATGCATCATTTTCTCTTACGTTTTTATAATTTATTTCTTCAATAAAATGCATTTCAAGCATATCGTTAATTTCGTAATTTTACGTAGATTCCAAATATATAAAAATTAATAGCGTGTCCCATTTGAAATATGTCAAACCGGAAGCGCTACCATCATGCCAAAATTAGTGAGCCCCTAAGCCTAGTTTACAAATATGAAAAGAGAATTAAAAAATAATTATAAATAAAAGTTATTTTGAGTGGCCCATTTTTCAATGTCACTCTGTATATTGTCATTACATATTTTTATATTAATTAATTCATGAAAATGAAAATTACGTAGAAATGTAGCCTGTTGAATGTATTTCATAATTTTTGAATATTTTTTAATCTCGTTATTGAGCTTCAAACCCAACTGATTATAATTATTTTTTTTTTTTCGATAGTAGGTACTTTGCAGACCAGTTTACTGTTTCCCTAGTTACCTACATTCAAAATTTTGGCTTTGATAGCTGCGATGAAAATTACAAATTATATATTAATTACATTTATCTATTAATCTGTCCGGTCGTAAAAAAAATGTTGTGTATATCTCTGGTTGAAAGTATCTTTTGGTCGGGTGGTAATCTCTACTCCCGGTCTGTAAAGAACTACTGTGAACTCTTGGTGTACAAAAAAATATTAATTATTTTGTAGAGTACACAATTTGAGATGAATTCAATCTTTGGTTGTTTGATTAACAAACAATTAAATAGATGTAGCTTTACACACATATAAAAATAATTAATTTTAATTAGAAATGTCAAATCATTCTTCTAAAATAAATTAATTCTAGAATTGCAAAATTTTCATTATAAATTATCAAATTCAATTATTATTATCTCAATGCTTATATTAATCTTTGATAATTTATCTCCTGATCTTTTCAGGAAGGTGAGGACCTCTGGCCTATGAAAAGAGGAAAAAACTTATTCAGCGATGTTGATTACTTGGATACATGGCGTGGAATGGAAGATT
This sequence comes from Harpalus rufipes, assembly GCA_951394225.1. NCBI lineage: Eukaryota > Metazoa > Arthropoda > Insecta > Coleoptera > Carabidae > Harpalus > Harpalus rufipes. Next base: position 15,157,753 of record OX596283.1, on the reverse strand, counting down.
GCGTCAATCAGGGTCTGTGCAAAAGCATCGGTATATCCAATTTCAACAGTGAACAAATTACACGACTCCTACAACATGCTAAAATAAGACCAGTTAACAATCAAGTAGAGGTCAATCCTTTAATAAATCAAAGAAAGCTGATTGAATTTTGTCGTTCAAAAGACATTACTATTGTTGGCTACTGTCCTTTAGGAAGACCTACTGGACACAGCAGCTTTTTAGATGAACCCAAACTTTTAGAAATCGCTAAAAAATACGAAAAAACTCCTGCTCAAATTGTTCTCAAATATTTGGTAATTTACCAAATAATATTATTTAACAATTTGTTTATTAAAATGTATTTTTTCAGTTGTCACTCGGTATTAGTATTATTCCAAAATCGACAAACAAGAAGAGGATCATTGAAAACATCAACTTGTTTGATTTCAATTTGCAACCAGAAGACATCACTGTTATGGATTCATTTAACAGGAATGTTAGAGTTTGTGGATTTGAGGAAAGTGGCGAGCACAAATACTATCCATTTCATGCAGAATATTAAAAAGACATCATATTATCATATACATGTATACATATATTAGTTTATATATTAATATTACTGTTGTTTCTAATATTATAAATAAAATATATAGTTGGGTAATGATGAGTTTGTAATATTTTGTGAGATATATTTATTTTCCAAGATAAGAATATAGATACTCTATCTTTCTAGTGTGAAAAACTTTAGTTTTGCTATGTCATTAATTAGAGATTACAAAAATTGCAAACATTTACTTATAGCCAAGGTTAAAAATAATTTATGATCATTTTTCCGATAACGATTGTTTTATATATTCGATTGGAACTATAAACAAATAAATATTTATTATTTCAGTTTAAATATTTGTAATTTCAAACACACAAGATATTTTCGAAAGTATGAACTACAGTTCTCAAGGACACTACTACTATCATACTTTTATTACAGAATATATAGATACGTATCTATTCCATGCTACTAGTTTTGTTTTCTAGTAATCTTTCAGATGACTGGTATTTTTTAATTATTACGCAATAATTGATAACAATTGTTTCCATTATAAATATATTGCGTGCCGGTTAATGCATTCATGTATGTGATTAGTTAAAAAATATATCAAAATGGTTAACATTCCAACAGTAAAGTTTAACAATGGAAGAGAAATACCCATCTTTGGTTTAGGAACTTGGCAGGTAACATATATAAAATTGTATACAAAGTATTTTTATTCGAGATAATTCATCGGTCTGTTCTTTTATAGTAAGTCGATTATTTTAAATAATATGAAAAAAAATGTATAAACCTGCGGTATAGGTTTTTCTACAGTGTTCCATTTCCACGCAATGGTATGTAACTTTGGAACACCCTATATATTTATTTAAATTTGAAAAGTACATGAAATTTGCTATCCAATAGTACAATAACAATCATGTTACATTATTAAAAAATACAATTGCGAATGATGACAATATATTTTTATTAAAAACAGAAAACTGCATTTTATTATTTTTACATTACACCTTTCAAATTTAAAGAAAATTAATTGATTGAACGTTTCATTTATTTCAATCAGGGATGAGATAACATTACCCAATTGTTACGTTATCTCAACGTTATAAAAAAAAAATCGTTACGTAACGTTATAAATAACTGAATAAAAAACAAAATAACGTCATTTTTGTTTCGTTATTATAACGTTACAATAACTATATTTTTCTCACGTTCGTAATAAAAATTCAGTACAAATTAAAATTATAAATAATGTATTAAAAAACTTACACTTATATTATTCTAGAAATGAAATAGAGTTCAACATTTGAATTTGACTACTAGTGGATGTCACTATCCATTCATTATAAAATACGAAATAATTTATCAGGAAATTATACTTTCAAATGGAAAATATCTGTAAAATTTGTAAACGTTATAGTGAAATGTTATTCGCTATGTTACGGTGACATGTTATTAAAAAAAACTAAATGAAACGTTATTGTAACGTTATCGGGTATCGTTACGTTACGTTCTCCGTCCCTAATTTCAATCCGATATTTCATTCATACACCTGTTGCCAGCACAACACCTCCCGCCATTTATTTTTTGTTATCAAATACATACATATTTCCTAAAGCTGGCAACTGCATTCAGTTCCTTTGCATGATATAACTATTGTTCCAATTTATTATATGTATTATCCGTAGTTATTTACTTCTCCAGAATCTTACCATAATTTTAAATTGTGATGTGACGTTAATTTCTTTTCAATTACAAATATATGAAAATTAATATACTGATTCAATATTTTATAAATCCATATTTTAACATTTTCTTCTTAAGGTAGTTATATCGTGAAATCATTTTCAACAGAATTAATTGAAATTTTAAGTACATCTCATCTGCAGTATAATCTACCTGTTCTCAAAGTTTTAAAACAATTGACCAAGCGGTTCCTGAGATATTTGCAATTAAATTTGGCCTTTTTAACACGTGAAGAATAGGAAATGGCAAAATAAACACAACATTTTAAATTATAACTTTTATATCAATTATGACATTTAATCGAAAAACTAGTATGTTATAGATAACCAATTAACGAATTTTATGTAAAAATTTGAAAAATATTTACCGCCCAGAATTAATTTTATTGCCTCTAGAAATTTATAATCTGAAGATACGATAAATCGGTAGAATTATACTTGACAACCATGTACAAGTTCTCCAGACTACTGTGGTATTAGTGAATAAGATGTGTTCTGTGGTTAAAGGAATTTCAAACATACAATCGAAGGAAATATTTTTTATATGGGTATTTTACGTGAAAAGCATGAAGAGTTCAAACAGTATAATACTACTTTCGTAATTTTAAGAAAGAAATATATTAATTTGTTTTGCAGTTCCGATTTGTAGTTTAGAACTAGTATTATATCTCAAAACATCTGATTACTTTTATGCCTGAATGTACCAATAAATGTGGGAAATCTTCAAAATTCAAATTAGCTTTTAAGCGTTTGTGTAGCAAAGATAAAATTGTTTTTGGTTATACGTGGTTTCGTGTTACCGGTTACAATTTCTGATAAAAATTGAATCTTCCATTTTCTATATATATTCTACTTAGTGTTTCAAAATATTTTTTGTTATTATACCTCTGAAAACCGTACACGGTTCGACATTTTCACATATGTCAAAATTAAAATTCAAGCTCTGAAACCAAACCAAATCTTTCTGTCCTTGTCTAAGTGCGACAGTGCGACGTTGCCACAGTTATTTTTCAACGCTCGTGCTGTTGTGTGAGTAAATTGGAATACGACACTTTTGTATGTGATAGTGCGAGTGGTACAGTTCAAAAAAAAAAACTTTTCTACGGAAAAATAAAGAAAATTCGTCTGTTACAGTCTTTGATATAAGCATTTAACATTTTTTACACAATCTATGTATATAATATAATGTTAAAAAATATTGATTATTGCAAATATAAACTGCATTAGCTTAATTTTTATTTTGAACATAGAACAAGTTTTTAATAGGTACACTCGAGTGACAACTACCTTAAAATAATACCAATATAAATTTGAAATCTGAACTGTGTAAAAAAGAAGATATAATAATATTTAATGCATAGACTCCGGAATTTTTAAAATATATTATTTTATAAATTTATTCATAAAATAAACAGAAATAGTATTAATGCATATCTGTAGAAAATTTAATAATCTTTATTTTTTATAATAACAAGTAGCGAAAAATGTAATTTAAATGTGTTTTTTGAAGAAAAATTGTTTTGTGCTTCAAGTAAAGTGCCATTTCCGGCTTCTTTCCATATTAGAATAAGTTATAAATACAAGGTTCAAAATTTTCTGAATGATAATAATTGAGTTAGAGCGTAAAGAGGTTCTACACACACCCAAAGACATCATCGTGAAAATGTTAAAATCTGATTGTAGGGACCTTAAAACGCACTCATTTACCAAAATTTCGATAAGCGATTTTTAGCACGATCCCTATACATCCCTTACCAAGGATATCGGGAGGTAAAAATAGTATCTCAAAGCCTTCTGTATTTAATAAAAATGTACTATTTTAATCATTCGCCATTGTATTTTTTAATAATATAACATACAATTGTTTTTCCACTATTGAATGTACTTTTCAAAATTTAATTAAATATAAAGATGTTTCATTTGAAAATAAGTTACATATCATTGCGTAAAATTGGAACAGCCTGTAGAAAAACCTATACTGCAGATTTATAGACACTAGAATTTAAAATAAACTTCGTTTGAAACTTTTTTCCATAATATTCAAAATAATCGAGTTATTAAAAAAGAACAAGTCAATGAATCACCTGGATATTCAACAATTATTTATATTTTAGTCTAAACCTGGCGAAGTGACTCAAGCAGTAAAATATGCTATCGATATCGGGTACCGGCACATTGATTGTGCTTATATTTATGGGAATGAAAAAGAAGTTGGTGCTGCTTTAACAGCTAAAATCACAGAAGGCGTAATTAAACGGGAGGATGTATTCATTACCAGTAAATTATGGGCCACTTTCCACAGACCTGATTTAGTTGAACCTGTACTTCGTAAAACTCTTCAAAGTTTGAATTTGGATTATTTAGATTTATATCTTATTCATTGGCCATCTGGATTGAAAGAAGAAGTAGAGCTATTCCCTACAGGTCCAGATGGAAAAGTCTTATTCAGTGATGTAGATTATGTAGACACATGGAAAGCAATGGAACAGCTAGTTCAAAAAGGTCTAGTTCGATCCATTGGTCTCTCAAACTTCAATGCTGAGCAGGTTGATAGAGTATTATCAAATTGTACAATTAAACCAGTTAATAATCAAATTGAATGTCATCCCTATTTAAATCAGAAGGAACTAATAGCTCACTGTGCCTCAAAAGGTATCACAGTTACTGCATATTCGCCTTTGGGCTCTCCAGACAGACCTTGGGCTAAACCTGATGACCCACAATTATTGGAGGACTCAAAATTGAAAATTTTAGCAGAAAAATATAAGAAATCCACTGCACAAATTGTACTTCGGTATCAAGTCCAACGTGGAATTATTATTATTCCTAAGTCGACTACTAGGTCTAGAATTCAGGAAAACTTTGATATTTTCGATTTTGAATTATCGAATGATGACATTTCTCTCATAGACACTTTTGACTGTAACGGCAGGACTTGTCTTTTTAATGAGTAAGTTTTTTCTTATTCCATACTTTGAAAAACATCTCTAAATTATACTTTTTTTCAGTCTTTCAACTCACAAGTATTATCCATTCTAAAATAACGTAAGAAGTACCAGTACTCTACATTTTGTCATCAAATTTTCATATACAGGGGGACACTGAATAACGGGCCACTCAATATAACTTTTATTTATAATTATTTTGTAATTTGTTTTTTGGCATATTTGTATGGTATTTGGCATAATAGTGGCGCTTCCGGTTTAACCGCAACTTTCATACTTCAAATGGAACACTATATATTTTTATATATTTGGATACTATGTAAAATTACGAATTCAACGATATGTTTGATGTGCATCTTTATTAAAGAAATAAATTCCAAAACCTAAGACAAAATGATGAAAAATTAACCTGGTAAGCCGTATCAGGTAGGCTGTGATAACAAATTTGATCATTTTTTTTTTATAACAAAATATAGAATTTACAAAACTATTTAAACAATTTACACGAATATTACTCAATATTATCTCAACTGTTTCCACAGCCTGCCCGATATCATAGCTTAGCAGATTAATTATGAATTATTTTCTCTTAAATTTTGTAATTTATTTCTTCAATAAAAATGCATTTCAATCATATCATTATATTCGTAATTTTACGTAGATTGCATATACAGAGTGTATCACGGAAAAACAAAAAGTTTCAAATGGATGTTGTAAAGCAAAAATTTCTACATCCGAATCAATAAAAAATCATTTTGCCAACTTCATAACTGCAGAAATAAAATTTGAAAATTCTGGCCATAGTTTACGGCAAATTCGAGATTATATTACTGCAAATTAATATTTATTTTTACAATCATTCTGGACGTAACAAAACGTTACGCTTTTGTTCGTCTCTTGTTTCTAATTCCATGGCTAATACTATTAAATTGTAATTCCGTGAATTTTCAAATTTTATTTCTGCAGTTATGAAGTAGCCAAAATTATTTTTTTTACTGATTCCGATGTAGAAATTTTTGCTTTACAACATCCATTTAAAACTTTTTGTCTAAAATAATTAGGAGAGCAATGCGCACGGAAAAACTGATTTCCCAAGTTAAACGCCTATGTTCCACTTTCCGTGATACACCCTGTATACAGACGTCCCATTTGAAATATGAAAGTTGATTTCACTTCTAATCAGCAGTGAATTATCAAAATTTTAAGAAAAGGCTCGCTCTTTATTTCATAAAAACGAAAAGAAGAGATTAATCAAAATTTGATCATCAGCGCACAGTCAGTGACGACTAATTGATAGGCTACCGTTCTACTTTGTCTACTGCTTCCATTAACAGGAAGCACCATAATGCCAAATACCATGATTTGTGAACACCTACGCTTAGTTTACAAATACATCAAGATAATTAAAAATAATTATAAATAAAAGTTATTTTGAATGGCCTGTTTTTCAGTATATTACGTAATAATGCAAGTTAAATAATTATTTTTAACTGTTTTGTTTGTTACCTCATAACATTGTATTGTTAGATTATTGTCACTAATTTATTACACTGAAATAATTTGTTCTGTAATTATGTAAAATAAATAATTAATATTGTTGTTTTCACGTTTTCTGTTATCTCACAACAATGTATTCAGAATGTATTATGAGATATGTTATACTGAAACAATTTCTGTATTTAATTCTGACAAAATAAATTACGTTAATATACTAAATCAGAGTCGGACTGGGAGAATTTAGCCCCCGCGAAAAATACAATTTTGTTTTACTTCTTTCTGTAAAAATATTTTTAAATATATGTTCAATTTGGCCACCAAACAAATCTGGCCTCGGAGGAAAATTGGGGAATTTCCACAACCAATCTGACCTTGATGCTTGTACTAAGTCAATCAAGAAAACTAATAAAGTAAGATTTTTTTAAAGTTTAATATCTTATTATAAGTTAATGCCACGTTCAAATAAAAAAGAGAGCATTTGATTTAATTGTGCCTCACTTATAATTTGTGAGATTTTTATTTTAAATAGCGCTGATTTTACGGTATAATTTATATACAACTAATCATTATAAGTAATTTGAAAGTAATGACGGTAAGTATTACGAATTATATTTAAATACTGCTCTCTGGTTTCTAACACCAATCAAACGAATGATAATTTTTAATTATTGCGGACATAATTGATAACAATTTCTATTATAAATACATTGCACGCCGGTTAGAACGCTCATACGCAGCGCACTTACGCGAGCGCATTGAAGTCGTTAGTAATTATTTAAAAATTGAAAATTCTCAAAATGGTTAACGTTCCAAAAGTGAAGTTTAACAATGGTAGAGAAATACCCATCTTTGGTTTAGGAACTTGGAAGGTAGGATACATAAAAACTTTTATACAAAGTCATAGGTTATGACCAATATGATTTATGTTTTAGTCTAAACCTGGCGAAGTGACGCAAGCAGTAAAAGATGCCATCGATATCGGGTACCGGCACATTGATTGTGCTTATATTTACGGTAATGAAAAAGAAGTTGGTGCTGCTTTAACTGCTAAAATCTCAGAAGGCGTAATTAAACGGGAGGATGTATTTGTGACCAGTAAATTATGGAACACTTTCCATAGGCCTGATTTAGTTGAACCTGTACTACGTAAAACTCTTCAAAATTTGAACTTGGATTATTTAGATTTATATCTTATTCATTGGCCACCTGGATACAAAGAAGAAGGAGAGCTGTTTCCCAGAGGTCCAGATGGAAATCTTTTATTCAGTGATGTTGATTATTTAGATACATGGAAAGCAATGGAACAGTTGGTACAAAAAGGCTTAGTGCGATCTATTGGCCTTTCAAATTTCAATGCCGAACAGATTGATAGAGTATTAGCAAATTGCACAATTAAACCAGTTAACAATCAAGTTGAATGCCATCCCTATTTAAATCAGAAGGCACTAATGGCTCACTGCGCTTCAAGAGGTATTACAGTTACTGGATACTCGCCTTTGGGATCTCCAGACAGACCTTGGGCTAAGCCAGATGACCCACAATTATTAGAGGACTCCAAATTGAAAGCTCTTGCTGAAAAATATAACAAATCCACTGCACAAATCGTGCTTCGCTATCAAGTTCAGCGCGGAAATATTATTATTCCCAAATCGGTTACTAGATCTAGAATTCAGGAAAACTTCGATATTTTTGATTTTCAATTATCGAATGATGACATTGCTCTTATTGACACCTTCGACTGTAACGGCAGGATTTGTCCTTTGGGAGAGTAAGTTATTTTAACTTGATACATAGTTTAAGAAAAATATTAATTATGTATTTCTTTTTCAGTGCCTCAAGTCACAAGTATTATCCTTTCTAAAGTACCGAACATAAAAATATACCAGTATGTAATTATGTGATTTTCCACTGTTACAAGTTAAAAATGTAAAATAAATGATTAATCTTTTATTATTGTTTTCTTTATTACCAATATATCATTTTTGTTATTGTTACATTTGGGATTTTTGTTAGTTTATTAAAGTGTAATAATTTGTTTTAATCTTTCATTGAGGCAAAATAAACTATGTTAGCAAAATATTAATTAAATTATCAAGCGTGAACTGAAAATAGTTATTTTATATCAAGGCCGCGAAATCTCTAACGTTCTAAGAGAAAAATTGTCGCCGAGGCCGCGACAGTACAATCTCGAGGACGCTAAAGGATTCCGTGAACAAGATGTACACATTATTTTTTGTGCAACCGTAAAAAAAATATATAATTATAAATTTTATTGTATTTATACTGTTAAAAATTCAGTATATGGCACCAGTTTTAAACAGCCAAATTTAAAAAATGCCTATTCAACTGCTATCATCTGACATTTTATTAAAATATTAAAAAGGTACCATGTCATTGAAACTTTGTATATTCTAATCAATAAGTGTGAAATATAAAGTTTTATTATCTAGTTTCTCTCCAAATCAGATGATAATAATAATAATACACCAGATGTCAGATGTAAGGTACACTGACACTAGTCTGAAATTACATTGCGTAAACTTGGCACCAATTTCAGCAAATCAGAGAGTTCAAAACTATACCTATTCTCTACAATACTGAATTGGTACGGTAAAAATGAATTATAACTTAAAAAAAATATTAGGTTTTATTTTATTTTTTAAAAAAGAAAAAAATTCTAGTATTAAGTAACGTATATATTAGATGATATTTACAATTATTACTAGGTCAATCCTTAATCCTTTTATTGAATATAAAATTATATGAAATAATTGTAGTTTATTTTCGTACCATACGTTGGCACTACTGAGAATGACCATGTTATATCAAATAATTTTATATTCTGTAAAAGGAATACGGATTGACTTAAAAATAATGGTAAATTATTAATATATACGTTTCTTAATACCAGCATTTTTTTTTTAATAAATAACACCCAATAATTTCTACAAGTTATATTTCATTTTATAAGGTTTTTTTCAGGTTGATGACGTGCGTCTTCAGCGTAATCATTCATGATTTCTACTATAAGGTGAAACACGGTATAAACAATTTAAGTTATTGAAACAGAAAGGCGGCTGTGATGGGCTCGACATTTGATAAACAAAACAATTTTGTAAAAAATCGTTGAAGAGATTAAATAATTTCTAAAATTTACAATATTTATTGTATTTATTTTAAAAAACAAACCAAGAAACTTATTGTTATATTTTAGACATATTATCCGTCATGTCAATTCTCAAGTGTCCAAGTGATTTAATTTTTTTCGCGTATGCGAAATGTTTAATTCTCGTCCGATTGCACAAAAACTTTTTTTTTTAAATAATATTTTACGATCAGATAATGTCGCTAATGAGAATGAAAAGTAAATCTAAGTGTAGTCAATCTCATTCTAAGATATTTTTATTTTTAAATTACTGTTTTCAGGCTCAGTTTATATATCTGCAAAGGAATCTGTTGTTTATTTATTAATTTATCAATCGTTAACACTATCTAGTTTTATTTTAAAAAATTAGTAGCTTTTTAATACTAACTATGTTAAGCAAACATTTAAAGTAAATATGTGTAAACAACTTATATTTACTTAAGAATATAAAATAAGTATAAGAAGTACATCAAAAAGTAGTTTAAATAAGTTTTATTATCTGTTATCGTATCACATCACAATAACAAAAAGATAATTCATAGTTTATTCTGACTAGAATAAGTAAGAGACACATTTGCAATGCTTTATACGTATCGTCACACTCATAATATTATTGCGAACACAAAGGACGGCGAATGCAAAATTCAAATACTTCTGAACGCGAACTTTAAAAAATGATAACTAAAACTTGGTAACCTCCCGTCGAAGTTATAGCAACTTCCGGAGACATAAAAAATATCATATGTTGAATGTGAACCTTTTAAAAAACCATTTAACTCGAAGTTAAATATGTCACATTACCGCACATATACAAAAAATATATTCGACGATCAGAAATTCATTTTGAAAATTGTTCAATTCGATAATTTGTAAAGTGTTTCCACGTAACTTTACATAGGAACAATGAACATTTAGTTGTAATGTAAACAAAAACAAAGTGTACTTGCACAATTTTATCCCGGTATTGTTGCAGATTCTTCCGATTGAGAACTTTCGAGAGATTCAACAGAATTTGATTTTGATCTTTCAAGATTTTCTTCACCGTCTTTCCACTGATCAGTAGTGGGAGAAGAGCTTTCTTCTTCACTGTTTTGTTTCATTAATTTCATTTGAAAATATCTTTTTTCTTCGTTTAACACCGCTAAATCACGTTCTTGTTCCGCAATTATACCACGCAAGTCGGATATTAAATTTAAATCTTCTGGCCGACTCTCACGTTTGTCGTATCTGGATCGCATATCTTCAAATCTAAGAAAAAATAAGAGTTATTATTATGAAACAATGATCGTGGTCAGCCGGGATAGCGCTAACCTAGCAATAATTAACGCTATAGGCGATGGGAAATAAGCAATATAACATCAGGGCCCTGTTTCATAAAACTTCTACACTTGTAAATTACCACTGTAGAACTTGTCAAACTAATAATTTGAAAAGTTTCTGTTTCAAAAACCTACAAGTGTAAATTACAAGTGACAAGTAAACTAGTCCGTTTCTACAAGTATATTTTTGCAGTTTACAAGTGTAGCGTTTCAAAAAATATTTTCTGGTTTTTACTACTAGTATTTTACAAGTGAACAGTAACCAGGAATGAAAGATTGGTCATTTGAAAATTACAAGGTGACAATTGAATTTTTTTATGACAATTAATTATAGCAATTTTCTTTTGCAATATTAGAAATGTGGTCCAGTGATTCAGAAGAGGAAGAGGTTTGAAACTATCTGTAACACCTATTCCACAAACGGCCGGGTAATCTTTCCCCAAAATGTCGAGCACTGCATTATCAATTTCGTTAATTTTACAATCTGTTGCTCCTGCGGAGCCAGTTTTCTTTGCATTATCCACTTTAGCCTGAACATTAAATATAAAAAGTATGTTTAGCAACTACTTCGTAATTTAATACTTTTCAATAGTAATATTTAAAAGAGCGCAATTATTCCAATATTAATAAATTAATTAATCTAATTAAATTTTTAAAAGAAAATATGAAACTGAGTTTGTTGAAATAAATTAAGAAAATGGTTTATTATACTACAAAGTGAGACTGTAACAAAAGCATTTACTAGTGTCCTTTTTCTTAAATTTGGCCATAATGTATCCCGGCAATATTGCCAGTCCTTCTCATTTGAAATTAATGCGTGCGAAACAGCAAATTCATGGATTAATTTCCATTTTTCACATTTCATATTTTTTGTTAAATTTGTGGAAAAAGCGCCAAATAGGATGTATTTATGTTCTTAATTTCGCGAAGAAACGGCAATTTAATAGAATTTTTTGCCATATTAAATATAATTACACTTAATTGTAATTTTGCCTGCTTAACTTTCTTTGATTGCAAGGGTTGAATGTCAAAATGTGGACAAAATTAAATTAAATTATTTTAAAACGCATACTTTTTAATGTGATTAAAAATATATATTTAATGCAAAGGTGGCTGCATATTACATTCACTATGAAACTATGGTTTCAAACTTGTCAACTTGTAAAAATTCACTAGTAATATTGGAAAACTGACAAGTAGTCAAAAATTATTCTTGAAACAGAAATTACTAGAACTTGTCACTTGTAACTTGTAACTTGTCGACTAGTAATTTTTATGAAACAGGGCCCTGGTGGTATTTTGCAGAACTACAGTTGATGGGATAAGTTATACACGTAACATTTTCTTGATTGTATAAACACAAGTGTTATCTATTATCTTTATAATATTTACTTTTCCATATGTAATATCTCTTAATATTATACACTTAATGCATAAATACAATTAGTAAATGTCAAATCATCCCGTTAACATTAGTTCCTTTAAAAGCCATATTTGTTGCTACGATCTAATTTCCCATCGCCTATTTGCGTACTGAACGGTATTCATTTATTAAACTTAGCGCGCAAGCGCTAGTTAATAAGAAAATAACTGACAATTCTATCTGTATAGTATTGAAAACTCGCTGACTTCATTTTGAAATGGAAATTATTACTTGAACTGAAGATACACCAGAACTAAATATTATTAGCCAAGTAGTAAATTTGTTAGAAAGTGACGATCGTTGCAATCAAACATGACGCATGCAGCAGCCCACTAATTCGCTCGCTAGCTATTTCTTCTAGCGCTAGATTCTAGCGAACCGTTCAATTATTTTGCTAGTCTACCGCTGATTAGCGCTAACCCGGCTGAACGCGAGCAATGACATTCTGCTTCTTTTTACTTTAATAGTTACGTGAGTAAAGCTTAACTTTTTTTACAAAGGAAAATTTACAAATCCATCAATTAAAAAAAATACTTAAGTTGCACAATTTTTCTTCTGTCACCAATAAAATCATGTAAAAGTGCCATGGCCCACAGCCATTGATTATATATACTCACGTACACGTTTTAGGGCATCGAACCCGAACCTAAACCGTAACATTCTTGTGAACCCAAACCCAGAACCGAACCTCAAATATATTTTTCAGTTGAACCCGAGTCGGAACCAAACGGGTATTAAAATTCGGGTTCAGGGTTCAGCTCCGGTTCAGGTTCGTTTCCGGTTTGGAACGTAAGCGTAATTGTAATATAAAATTGTGCCCGTGGTCACATTTTAAATAAAGATTTGTTATTCAAAAATCATTAATTAAATTTTCATTAGGTCGAACCGAACCTGAGCCCGGTACTCTGAACCCGGCACAAAACCGCAAATTTTATTAATGCTTGAACCAGAACCGCACACGAACCAATCTTTCAAAAAGTAAATTAACCTGAACCTGAACCGAACCCAGTATTTGGCGGGTTCGATGCCATGAAAAGTTTACGTTAGTACATATAATCAATACCACAGCGTTTCATTTATACTTTAAGAAGTTACATTACTGAGCAACATACTTTCATTCGAACATCTCGCTAACTGAAACACCCCTTATTTTTTGGTAAATTGATTAACGAGGCTCCACTATATCTGTATAAAAATCACGATGCGAATTTCCGTTCATGGCATTTTAATAAACGCAAATATTTCTCGTAAAGGTCCTACTTTAAAAATTGTAAATTATTTTTGCTTTAAATAAATAATTAAATTCTAGTATTGTTGTATCTTCAGTCACATTTCAATTTGTTTTGAATAAAACATTGAACTGACTACACTATTTCACTCTCAAAAGCCAAACTTACAACTTTGTGAGGCACTGACACCGCCTTTGCAGTTGGTCAATATTTCCCTGCGCTTGTTTTTGAATGTGCGTGATTTCTTCAATGTGCTCTTCTCTCTCCACTTGAAGGGTGTCGCGTTCCACTTTCAGAGCATGCTGCAGCTCTCTGGAGACGGCGGCCACGGAAAGGCAACAGGACAGGCACGGACACGTACAATACACACACGTTATAGAAGGAAATTCAAGGGAAAGGTACGATTCGAATCCCGCCTACTTCACATTTGGTTGCAAATGTAATCTCTTCTTAATGTATGATTTGTGGTGTGTACGTTTCATATATACAAATACAAAAACGTAAAAATGTGTCTAATTTTGTCGTTGGTTACTTTTGCGTTATATGAGCAGCAGTGAATTATTAGTAAAATGGTATCAAAAGTGAAAAAACCATTCACTGCTTTTTAAATTAATGTAAAGTTAGTGTCCATTATTTATTTTTATGATCATTTAATTTTATATTATTTTAATTCATACAATTTATACATGATGTGCGTATTTGAAATGCACGATAAAATGAATATAAAAGCAAATTATAAAATGCAACTGAAATTAAAAGCAATAAATGTAATATAAACTGACAACAAATGCAATGATACTTCAAAATAATTTATTATATACAAAAAACAAACAATTCTTTGGTATAACAAAATTATACACTCAATACTATTTAGATGAACAGAAAATAAAATGCCAAAAGAAATGCACAATTAATAGAAAATGAAAATTAATGGACACCGCTTGCATAAAATTGATAGAACTCCCACCCATTACCATGAATAAATAAAACTGAAAAGCTTCGTGCAATAACTACAATACAAATGAAATTATGGCAGTGTAATAGATGAAATGAAGCATGCTATGTTAGGCCATACTATGACACAAGATCAACAACAATACGGCTAGTGCCGTGAAGGCAAGAGTTTGGAAATCGATACCGGAAATGGCCCAGGAGAGGAGAGGAAATAATATAACGGACAGAACGGCCAATACAGGAAGTCCGCCCGTCACCGGTGCTACATCACCGACACTACACCGTTTGTTAAAACAAACAAAATACAAATGCATTAAAACATAAAACTGTCAAGTTATACAGAGAATGCAATAAAGTTACAACTTCTTAACAATTCAGCATTTAAATTTGAAGGGATAAAGTACCATTTTTAGTTTCGAAGATATTCAATAAAAAGTGTTTTCAACCAAACAATAACGATAGCTGCAACTGTTAATGAGGTCATGCAAAAAAAAAGTTTTTTATTTTTGTTTAAATCGAACAAGTATAGACTAATTTATCGTACTGTATGATTAAATTGTTTTTTATTTACATTTTTTGTTGTGTAAAATTGTTTTAAAGTAGCAAAAACCAGACATGTTGTGACGTCACCGTTCAGAACTGCAAGTTCAGACTCACTTCATCGAGACTTATCATATAAACACAGAATTTTTAAAAGAAAAAAATATATGGACTATGAATTGAAAATTACTTATCTAAATATACTATACAACAACATTCTTTTCATTTTTATAAATATAGTTTTCATTTGGCCTGAAGTTATCCACGCGTCACATCCGTGCTTCTTTGTAAAGTTTGAGAATAGATGCTTAGAAGTGTGTTTAGTAGCTATTGACAACTGACAAGCTGCGGCATGACATCTGGTGGGAAAAATATGAACTTTCCGATTTGGTACTATATTGTGACTGTATGCTTGAGTTACATGTGGTTTGACCTTTTGATGTGAATAAAAATGGGAAAAAGTCGTACAAATTGTTGTATATTCTGATGATCTGGTCGACACAGGCATTGGGTTTTATAATTCTCCGAAACATGGCCAAAATAAAGTTAAAATTACGACAAGAGCAGGTGTTGAAATGGACATGGATCGACGAAAAGCATGGGAATATGCAATTCGTAGTGCAAAACAAATAACAAAACATATGAAAGTGTGTTCTCGTCATTTTAAATCGGATAATTACATATTTCGTGGTCTTCATCTAGCTTTACACGTGCATTCTGCACTAATAATTTTTAAATTTTCTCTAAATGTATTTTGATTTCATGTGGTCTTGCAGAAATTGCACTGGTTCGCAGACAAAGTGCAAATATTACCCACATTATACCGTCATTTTTTAATACTCCACATAATATTATGTGGTTTATAATTCGCTCACCTGCGATCATCAATTTCGATTGATTAAATATATATATAAAATTATAAATACATTTTAACATATCTTCTATAATACATTTAGAAGTAGCTGTTGCTTCCAGAAATCTAAAATGTTCTGTAGTACCAAACCTCATTTTAAGTGAAAAAAAATGCTTATGTTGTTTGTTTTCATATGTCACAACACTGCGAGTACCAATTCAGAAGCAGCTGATCGGCTCGATGGTGCTGCCGCCATCGGACATGTTAGTTCTCAATAGAAACACACGCGAAGAATTGAATTGAAAATATAATTCATAAGTCACGTTATTTATAATCGCTACTAAGGGCTTTGTTTTCTTTATTTACAATATTGTCAGTTAATTTTGAATATAAAAATTAGTTATAACTCAGATATATTAAATAAAACTCGTAAGTAGGTACCATGTTTTAGTACAATATGAATATGTACATCAAAAGTTAGGTTAGCAGCACACACAATGTACAAAATTTCATTATATTCTCTCATTAAATATAAGCTCGTGATATGATTAATAATCGAAGATATTGCTCGTGAAACCGAAGCAGCACATTTCACACGTCTTTCAGACTCGTGAAATCTGCAACTCGGTTTCACTCGAGAATATCATTGATGATAACCATATCACTTGTTATATTACGTATGAATATATTTTCGCTAGTATTTTGGCACGATGTTACAAAACAACGTTTCACAGACATGTTTACTTTCGTAAATTTTAGGTTATCTTTAAATGTGACTTTAACGTTTAGAACCTAGTGTGAAAATCAAAATGGCCGTTGATATTGAAATGTGACGTCACTGGCGAGGGACAAGGCGGGGAAAATCAGCCGCAATTTCAATCATGTAATTTTTAATTGCAATTTTCTCATTATTAAAGAACGATTAAAGGTAAAAATGAAAAATCGTGCATGACCTCATTATTCATTTTATATAAATGTGTTTACAAACAAAATTAGTTCCATATTTGGCTTTTATCAACCAAGTCTAGAATTTTATGACACTTGCACCATTTCTAATACAATGAAATTGAGTCATCGTTTTCATGTAAAAATCTTCTATATTTTTTGGGATTTTTGGGACTTTAAATTTAAATGCTTTAAATATTTAACATGTTTGTACTTTGAGCTATTTAGCTAAAAATAGCTCGATACAATCCTTTAAACGACTCACTTTAGATAATTATACGACTAGTTTACATTAGAAACAATAATTTATGGATTTTTTATTTCAATAAACAAATAATCTTTATTGCATCCTTCGTACTTACTTCTACAAAGTCTTGGCCAGTTTAAAGCCAAAATAAAGAACTATGTACTTGTAAAATAACTATAATGAAACGAATAAAAATAAATGTCCCTGTAAACATTATTCGTCTTTACTTGTTAAATTAATAAAGTCTAAAGGAAAGGATAAAATTCATTCTACTGCATGCTACCAACACCTACATTCGAAACAAACATGCACAGTGTACTCTGTTAAAATTATTCCGGGTGTTTGGTAGATATAGATCTTGAAGCAAGAAATGTGAAGTAGACAGAGATAATCTTAGAAAACCAAACCCGAAAGAAAGAAAGAAAAGATAGTTACCCAATTTTCTGTTCTGCATCAGTTTTCACTTTGTGAATCATCTGATCTTGATGTACAATTTCTTGGCGTAACACGTCAACTCCACCGTGGAGAGTATCTACGTTGTTCTGTAGATTTTCTATTGTGCAGGCTTTTTCAGTTACTTCTCCCGTTAAGTTGTTTATTTTGCCTAGTAAGTCATGTTCTTTGTGTTGGTGTGTTTTCTGAACAACTGTAAACTGCTCTTTTATTTTATCGAATTTAGTTTTGTATTCTTGTTCTAATCGCTTAATTTCTTGTTCCTTTTCAGTCGTTAAACGTTCCCATAATTCCTCTGTTAAAAAAAATTAAATGATAATACTATAACTTAATAACCGTCTTCGTAAATTCAGTCAGATCTATTCGCTAACTTCATATAATTGGGCCTATTCTGTAACTCAGTGGTTAAATTTTAGCATATCGTTAAATATTTTCACCGATTAAATACGTTGACATATAACAAAATTTTGGATTTTTAATTGTTCTATCAAAACAATTTTAACCAGTAGCTAAAAATTAGCCACTTTGTTACATTATTTTCAAACTATGACACTCAAAATGAGGAGAAAATTAAGTTTTTACTTTAAAATCTAGAGAAACATGAATTTTTGTTAATATTATTATTTATTTGCAGAAAGTACCTTAGATTCAACAAAAACTATAAAATTTAATTATTTTCGTCGAACTTGTTATGTTTGCTATGTGAACAATTGAACAGGAATAAAACTAAATTACTATTTACATGTGAACAACTTTAAATAATAGCGAATATCAACAAACCGTGGCGTTCAAAAATAGCAAACTGAGCCAATAGGGAGCGAGAAAACGAGTGATTCGAAATACATTGAAATGCTCGAAATCAGCTTATTTGTATGCATTTCTCTTTTGATTTTATTTTGTTCTGTTCCTATTTTTTTCTTTTTTAATATTCTTTGTATGAAATATAGCACAAGAAAATTATTCATATTTCTATTAATAACATGTAAAATTATTGTTTGAAAAACTTTGTTGTTTACGATTAAATGAAACATATTCCAATAGGTTTAGGAGATGAAATTCGAAAAAAGATAAGCTAACCAAAGAAATAAAGCAAGTTCAAGTATTAATGTAATCTACTGTTTTTTCTTTAATTTCATGTGTTGTATTGTATTATTTATGAGAGTTAATTATATATAAGTTTGAAATGGAAACACTCTTTTCTTTTAATGATTTTAAAATTACCCTTGTTTTTAAATACTGGAACACTGGAAGGTATCAGTATAATTTGAATAAATTTGTTGATTATGTAATAGTTTAACCAGTTGTTAAAAATTAACCACTGAGTTACAGAATAGGTCCGAATATTACCATTAAAATACGTACGTACCAATGTATATTAAAAAGCGTTTATCTTTACTATTAACTTGGAATTCACACAAATTTCTTAACTAAAATATATAACTATAAATACTAATTTAAAAAAATAGATTTTACTGCGTTCCACGACTTATTCCCATGTCCCGGATTTTCATTTCAAAAATCCCGGAAATGACTTTTTTTGAGTTAGCAACCCTACTGCCATCTGACTGCTAGGTAGGAAATGGACCTTTTACATGAAAAGAGAGAGATAGAGAAAAAATGACATATATGTAGTGCGCAGTAGTTTGTTTGCGCATAGAGCAGGCCAGATATATTTCAAACAAAATTTGAAATGGCGGAAATAAGAATGTAACTATATTAAATAAATTCACACAAAGCGTTTGTGATGATAAATATTTCAAGACGAAAGGACGGATAAATGGGAATTAGAAATGTGGTTATATGTTCTAAAGACGCGAAATAAACACCACATAAAGTGACAGATAATTGCGTAGTTGCCAGTTTGTTATTAAGAAAGTTACAAACAAGAATAAAACTATTGTTATTATTTTTAAATAAATTGTTTTGTCTTTATTAATAATTTCTTTACAATCAGTCAAAATAATTTCAGTTTTTGTGTTGTTTAAATATTTTTTTATCAAAAATAAATGCTTGTCCTTTTAATCATTTTACTTGACAACATGGTGCCTACTCATCTCTAGTTCATAAAAATTTCACTACGTGGTGTATTAAAAAATTACGTCACGGTGCAATAAAAATGTAAAAGGTCCATTACAATCTAGCAGAAGTTTACTCACTTTCTACTAGCGCCCATTTGAAATATAATAAAGTGAATTTTGAACGACCTTTGCTTATATTTTTTTGATCGAATCGCCCATTACGACTAATCGGATTCACCCGATTCATTTTACGTAAGCTTCGAATCATACCAAGCAATCCGACTGAATTTACGAAAATGTCTAGTTTTACCTTTAACTCTACGATGTTCTTCTTCCAATTTTTCTATTCGTTCTTCTGCTTCCCTAGCTGCCTGTTCTTTGACGAGCTCGAGAGTTGTTCGCATTGAACTCATTTGCATTTGAGAATTCTGTTCTAATTCTTTTATTTTTCTTTCCGCTTCTTCATTTAACCTATCTGTAAAGTAAATTTAATATTATTTAGGTAAACATTAAAACAAATGTACAATAATAAAAAAATGTGTATTTACCTAATTCTTTTTCGTGTTGTTCGAGAATTTTCTCAGTACGTTCATGGAAAGCCATTTCCGATTTATCGAGTTCTCGTCGTAACTCAAAAATATCTCGATCTGTATTCGTCCGCAATCGTTCTAGCTCTGTATGATGTTTACCGTCTTTTCTGTCAAGGGTATTTTTCAGATCAGAAATTTCTTCTAATTGTAATTGCAATTTTCGTTCCCACTGATCCCTAACTGATTCAAATTCTCCATCTTTCTGTACTTTTACTAATTCAACAGCTAACTGCTTCTCATCATTATACATTTGCTCTAGCTCTGAAGTAAGTCTTCCACATTCCTGGCGAAGTTTCTGTTCCCACTGAATGGCGACATCACCACGCTGTTTTTCTAGTCGAATTTGAAGGGCTCGTTCTTTGTCTGCTAAATCTTTTTCATGTTTGCGAACCAACATCATTTGTTCGCGTTTTTCCTTTTCGATTGCTTCATTTAATCTGCTGATTTCTTCTTGAAGATTCTGTTCGGTAGCTTCTAGTTGTTCTACTCGAGCAGACATCGTTCGTAAGGAGTGTTGTTGTTCGTGGGTCAAACCACGAAGCTGGGTTACTTCTGCCTCGTATGATTTCAAATGTAGGACCTACGATATCAATGTTATGTAAATTTTATTTATATTTTTTAATAAAATCATCATTCATAATCATAATATAATGTTGTGAACACTGTATAAGTTTCGAATACTCATTCACGTACCAATACAAATACATATAGGGCATTCACGATAGCGAGAGAATTTGGAACTAATTCGCGAACAGAGACAGGACATTATATTGGTTCGGCTCGAAAATTATCCTTTTTCAACCAATGACTTGTCTCTGTTCGCGAATTAGTTCCATATTCTTTCGTTATCGTGAATGAAATTTAGTCAAAGATTTTGTTCGTATACGGCTTTTTTTATAAACATAACTTCTTTCTCGAAAATATAGTCAAATGTTTGGTAAAATAAGCACAACTGAGTGAGACATTATTTGATTAAAACCTGTTTCATAAAACAAATTATATTTCCGTCAAATGAGTATAATGTTTAATCTAGAGATTTCTACACAGTTGCCAATTCAATAGCCATGTTGAAAATGCTGTTATGAAAGAAGCGGCAACACCGCAGGGCAAGGGAGAAGGTGCGAAGAAGGAAAAAAGTTGAGCATCAGTCCATACTTATTTGACGACGACTATAATCTATGTGCAGATCCCATTGTGCATATTTTCTATCTCTTTTAATTGAAAAGGTTTATTGGAAATAATTTTTTGTTTCGGAATTAGAATCTCACATTCTAGCACACATATTGATGTTAGAAGGAGCTTCATTCTTTAATGATTTTTGATGAACTGTAACGTGCGCCCCTGACTTAAGAGTATACGAGCGCCGCTACTTGTAAAATATTCCCGAACGATGACGTAATCCCCGATAGCGGAAATACCCATACGGCTAGACGTGTTAATTACACCGGTGACCTGAATCTTTTGTATTCAATGTCATTGTGGCGTCAGAAAGTTCGAGGACATCGCGCTATATAAACCCGTCGCCAAAGCCAGCAGAAATAGTCTGATATATAGAAGCAACGAGCAATGAACAATTGGTGATATAAATAGTCTACGAGTTGTTAACATAAATAAATGTAGTTATATAAATGAATATAGTGATATAAATATTGTTTAATATATAATAAACGTATTATTTTAATTTATAATATTTCTTTGATTTTTACACTTCACCCATATAAATAAAAGTTACAATATTTTTTTATTTAAGATTGACATGAATGCAATAAATACACTAAATATATAGAAAACAGACCAACCTAATAATTCTATCAAAAATTTCCTTTATTGGAAATTGTCAAATATATTTATAAATAATATAAAAGAAAGCCACAACAGAGAAAATAGTATAAAACACGCGTTACAGAATGCAATTCAAGCACTCGTTCGATTACACTTGCATATATTTACTCGTGTTTGTTTTTGTTATTTAATTTTGACGTTTTGTAAGATTAGCGGTTTTTTATTTGTTAATTATTAATTCTTATAAACGTAAAGTTTTACGTTGAAAATAAAAATAAGTTGTCAAAACTATTCGCTGACAGGCAACTAGCATCTCTTCTTGTTCCTTTTATTTTGTCCAGGGGTAGTTGCAATCATTTCAATTTGGTGCTACTCACCCTTTTTGTGAATGGAAAAGGAAAGCACCTTTAATATACTATTCAAGCTTCTGGTTTTTGTTATTCTTACTGTACTTAATAAAACATGTGTACAACACACAACAAACGCGAGTTTAAAATATTCTAAACTATTAATGCCTAAACTTAAACAAAATTCTATCGCAATGTATTTTGCAAAGGAAACTTTCAAAAATGAATTTTGCAAGTACATAATTCAATTTCATGGCTACAAATTAAAAATCTAATGTTGATAATAACTGACTATAAATGAAAACAATAAATAGCATAAAAATTAATTATAGTTCTTGAAAGACATAAACAGAATGCATATATTGTGAGGCGGTATTTATATCCGTTCTGTGAAAACTGAGAAACTTATACAAAAAGTATACATTTTTGGATTTTTTTAAAATATACTTAATAAAAACTACTTACTTCATTCAATTGTGCTTGAGCGTCTTTGACTTTCGAATCCACATTCTTCTGCGATTCTTTTATCCTTTGCTCCACTTGTTTATCTTTTTCTTCTAGCCTTTTCTTACACGCAGCTTGTACCTCTCTAAGTTTCCATTCGAAATCATCCAGCATTTGTTGTTCTCGGTCTGTGTTGACTGTTCGCAGTCTCTCGAAATCTTGTTCCCAGCGACGTCTAATGGATTCGTTTTCTGAGGTAGCGGCGTCGAGGGCTTCCTGTACGATGCGTTTTTCTTCTTCTCGTTCGGTTTCTAGTTCGGCGCGACGTTTTTCCAATCGGTCTCGCTCTTCGCGGATGCCAGCCATTTGTGTCTCCAAATTGGAGAGTTTATCGGTGAGATCTTTGACGGAAGATTCGAGATGGGCGGTGCGGTCTTTGCTGCTTTGTTCCAAAGTTTTATATTCCTCTGCAAAATTATAAATAAGATTGATTATTATTCAGATATTAGTTATTTTAGAAACGGACCTAGTACAAGCTTTTCCGAATAACTAAATAATTTCACAAGTGGATGAACCGAATACTAGATTCACAATTCATAAACAAAATGTAGTAAATGGAATCGTTATATTCTGGCTATAAAATTGATAATTTTGATTGGCGGAGGTCAGCTGTGTAATATTGTGTAAATATTTTCATATTCAATCTTGAATTTTGCAAATTTACATACAAATTAAATTTAGGCATACAATTTTCAAATAATCTCTAGTCCTTTTTACCGTCCGTCACCTCCCTGTAAGGAAGGTATTGTCTTTGATCAAAAAATTCGGTGGTGAGTTTTCAATGAATAAGCACGTTTTAGGGTCTCTATAATACGATTTTACTATTTTTACGATGATGTCTGTATGTGTGTGTGTGTGTGCGTGTATGTGACCGCGGTTTCGGTCGCGATATCTCCAATACTAGAATTCCAAAAATTACAATTCTTCCTTACATCTATATGCAGACTTGATTAGATTTTGGTTATAATTGGTCAACCGAAAGTACCCTCATTTGAAGATTTTAACAGTTTTTCTTGAAAAAACACTGTTAAATATTATTTACACATTTAATGTTATTGTAAATATTATACATTGTTCTATTATCTATACGATTTAATAGTATTTTATTCTTCATATTCAGTGGATATAGAGTTAAAGAAATTAAATTTCATAAATCAGCCAGCTATGCTATAACCATGGAAACACCCACTAATTAAGAAAATTCTAACTGACAGATGGTGGACAGATGTCAGTGTCAATGAAAAGAAAATTAATATGGCAGAGATGAGGATATTGAGATGGATTTTGGGAAAGATACGGTAAGCAATTAAAGAATAAGGGAAATAACTGAGTATTAAAAGTTTCTAGAAAACAAGAGAGACGATTACATTTGTTTAAACATGTTATGGGGAGAGATGAAAAATATGTTTGAAGAAGAGTGAATAGCTTAGTAGAAGGTGGAAGAAAAAGAGGAAGACCAAAGATAAGATGGAAGGACTGTATTGCGGAAGGCTTCAGAGAAAAGCAACCGAATGAGGACGACCCGCAAAACAGAAATGAATGGAAGAAGAAAATAAAAAATAACGACCCCTAACGAATGAGAAAAGCTAAAGAATGTCCGTCTCAAGTGCCATTTGCATAGTTTTTTTATGAAATAATTTTACTGGAAATTTAGAAACTTTTGCAAGAAAATTTAAGTATGGAATTTGTAAATAATACACAGGATTGACGGCAGGTATTGTGCTGGCCACATCAGATTTTTTAAATATAAAACGGTTGATCTAATTAATATATAATGTAATTATTATTATTATTATTATTGACAAGGAACTACTTTTTATTACAATGTACGAATATTTTAAAATTGATGGTTACTAAGAAATGTTTTAGTAATTACAAGATAATTAATTACCGATCAAAATAAAATTTAAATTTTAAATTTTACATCAGCCCACATGAAATCTGTATATTTAAAATATGTGGGCTTTTATCTTTGTAGTGAAAAATATCTGCAATGAAAAATAGTAATATTCTATCAAATTTTTAATACGTATTTTGCAATCCAAGGAAACGTACAATCATTATAGTGTAAAATGATACGAGTGACATTTATAAAAATACTCAAAACATTGGTTCCAGAAACTGTTTGCGCCACATCTTCCAGAATAAATGGACCTTTGCCAAATATTTGAAGCCTTGAAGGACTTTATTCCAAAATAAACATCAAACACTTACATGTAGACAGATAAGTAGAGTATAAATCGGACGAGACTGTTTATGAATGAAGAAATATAAACCTTGTTTTACACATAAAAAAAATTACTGCAGAAAATAACAAAAATTAATTATGTAGTAAACTAAAGTTTACATTTTTTTGTACACTATTTTCATAAAATTATGAAGTTTATTACTTCATCTGGCATTTATCCCAAATTATGGTATACATTTCTATAAAGACATTTTGATTTCGGATGATTGTATAAAATGTTATTAAAAAGTATTTATAATTAAATGACATTCGTTTTGTTATAAAGAAAAAAAAATGTCTACAGTTCCAAATGCCGGATTGTTTAGAAAAAATAAATAAATTTTAGGAGTGGTTTAAACAATTTCTTTAAATACATTTTAACATTATCTAACCTAACACCCAAAATTCACGCTTGGAGAAATATACAAGCTAAATAAGGTGTCTAACAACGCGTTCTGGTTTTCTATTTTTTTTTTTTGCTCAAATCCCGAACGATTTTAGAACAGGTCGTACACATTAAGATCAAGCTGGTTACGTTATGATTGGGTTCTGCAGACCACGCCCCAACAAATTGTCCAGTTGCGTACACAATATTTGTCCGAGCGCCAAGTACTTCTATCTTGCAAAAAAATTCAGACCAGGAAAGTCAAAAAAACATTTTGGAAAATATCTCATTCGATTCAGATTTTGTGAGCTATCTATTCACGAAACAAAAAATGCAAAAATCCGAGATGGAATATACTCAAAAAATACATTTTTCGCAATTTTTGGCAAATTAAAAAAATAACAATTTTAATGTATATCTTGTATCTCAGGAACTGTACGAAATATTTTTTTCAAATTTTACATATAACATTAAGCATATAATTTCTCACAGATTTATTGAAAATGGCAAAATATTTTTAATAACCGAATAAATAATAAAATACTATTCTTGGGAGATCTCATGTAGTCAGAAAAGTACTCTGTTACTAAATCTCGTCCTTTTAGGAATTTTATAATACACACATCGGAAGAAATGTGAAGAAAGTTAAGTTAAAGTACAAATTGACCAACTTTAATAATAGTTAATAACGATCTACCGTCGCTATTATCATTTTTAATCTGGATGTGTACCGTTATCACCGTCAAATTGCTCATCGTTTACATCGTTCTGTATGCTGTTATTGGTTGAAATTATACGGTACGAACGGTCTCGATGCTACGAATGGCGACGGCCGCCGTTGAAATATTTCTATTTTTGACGACGTTGCCGCCGTAAATTTTAACTGCGCATGATCAGAACACATTTCAATAATACGAACTCAAACCAGTTTGACAAAATCTATTGTACATATTTTATTTCTTTGTTTCTTTTTGGGTGGATTATATAAATAGGGGTATTTTACTACTTCGCCAATTAAGTGTTCCGAAAAGTTGTCAATGGCTTGAACTTAAAGTATACGGACTCTACTAAACTGACCCACGCCTCATCGTGATTTAATTGGTCCCGAACGTTAAGCTACGCCTCTTCGGGATTTTAATTTTTTGAACAAGGTCCTGCGTTCGGAATTCTATCCACGTTGTAAAGAAAATATGAATTCCGAAAATAGTTGTTTTCAACAAAGAAATATTAAATCAAAGAAATTAATTGTTAATTTATTAATTATAAACTGTGTTTGCCGGTATAGTCAATATGCAGTTAACATAGCACGACAAAATATTACAGATATTGATCAATAAAAATTATAAATATTAATAAAAATAGAATTTGAGAATTTTTGTTTACCATAATTTGGGACGGAGGGAGTATTATTTACCTGCTTTTTTCTGTACTTCTTCCACCATTTCGGAATTTTTCTGTTTGTAGTTCTGGACTTCATCTTTCAAATGCGTCAGCTTCTGTTTTACGTTCTCTGAATCCTTCTGTGCTGCCGTGAGTTCTGCTTGCAGTCCTATTCCGCGTGAAACAGAAACACAAGTACCCATCATTAGAATCAATCAACTATGATGGAGCATTTTAAACGTTACATTGTGAATGCGAAAATTCAAGTATTATCGCATAAGCTCGAAAAATTTGCACTATGGTATTGTTCCGTTATCAAACAGATAGAATTGATAAATATTGACATGATACACCTATGTATTGTAAATGTTGCGGTGTGTAGGTTTTTGCGATTTGTTTACATTCGGGACATACATAACATATTGATTTCAGTATAGATAGTGAATTTAATTAAAGTAAATTTAAAGTCATTGTAAAATTATTTGTTTACTATTTTCCAATTCACTGATAATTATTAAGTGTTTTAAAGAAAAAAAAAATACGAATATTTCATTTAATAGCAAAAATCAATTTTTGAATTACTCTATTGAGATGTAAATTACTACTTTTCCCAATGTTAACAGCGCCATTAACAGTAATATATTTTAAGAAATCTTATTAATGTAAGTGTATGTACATAAATTTTTCATACGTTTAATGTAATATCGTTTGTAAATAATCAATTAGTTCGTTGAATAATATGAAAATTTTCAAAATTGTTTTGTCTTTTTTTTTGGCAAATTTTTATTACATTAATCCCTGGTCCCCCGGTTTTGTAAAGGGCAGAATAAATTTATTTATTATTTATTTTAGATAAAAATTACTAGCTTTTAGGAAATGTTTCTTTGCTTGTATAAATAAAATAGATGAGACGCAGATGAAAAATGTATTCAAAGTGTTTTGTAGGAAACAAATTTATACAAATTTAGCAATAACCTAGACATTACTTATCAATATAAATATTTATTTATTATTACATATATGTATTATCAGACTTACTGTTTTCTAATTGTTTGACAATGTTTAATAAACACTGACGTTAAATATTATTTATATTAAAGTAAATATTTTCCAAAATATTTACAATTATTACAGATAAAGTAAATACGTAAAGTATTTATTTTATAATATACGTACACAATATTTAAAAATGCATTCTGAAATAGTTAAGTTCTTTTTTTAAATAAATATATCATCACATTCTACCGCTGAGGGCGTTTACCAGGCGTCACCTCACGAGCTCTTAAAGCTGTCATGGATGCGTCTTTACGTGCAACAAATTATTTTTAATCGCGTGAGTAATGCCAATGACGTTGATAACACTTGGAAAAACTGCAAGTTTATTTTCTAACAGCCAAAAAATTCATCCCACGGAAGTGTATTGAAAAATTCGGTCAAATATTTTATATACATTTTATAATTTATAGCAAAACAAAAAATTGTTTGTATTGTATAGAAATAAAAAATAAAAATATCATCACGGATTAATTTCCATTTGTGGGTGAGCCAGTCTACTTCTATTCGCAGATTTCAGTAATGACGATCTGGGGCCTGTTTCTCAAAAAATACTAGTTTACAAGTTACAAGTTACTAGTTACAAGTGAAATTTTTAATAGTACTAGTAAATTGTGTTTCTGAAAGAATGTTTCTGAAAAGTATTTTACTAGTTCACAAGTTACTAGTTACAAGTGAAATTTTATTACTCAAGTAAAATCAAATATGCTTGAAATCAAGTAATTCAATTTTTTTACTGACATTTTTGAAATTAAATTTCAATAAAAATGACTACAATGGATGCAAAATTAACTATTTTGGGAATGATTCGATATATTATTTGGCGCATTCTCTAATAAATTATCTAAAGCTGATAAAGTTAACGAATGGACAAAAAAGATGGTAGAGAATTAAATTTTTTAGAATAAGTTATTCAAGTTTTATTAATGTTATTAAAAAATAATTGTAAATAAAGTTAAATTTCGCTTCTTAATTATGTTCGAAAATAATTTTGAATTCTTTGGAACTTTTCAGCAGCTAGCATATCCACTTCTTCCTCTAAATCTTGACCAATATTTACGTTAGTATCATTAGGATCAGGCTCATTTATAATAGCATCCAAATCTTCATTAATTATATTTCGTGCAAAGTTGCACAGTGTTACACAACAATTAAAAACTTGACATGCAAACATTGGGTCAACTCGTAAATAATTTAAACACGGAATTTTTTCTTTCGGTACTCCAATTGCACATTCTATTACTCTTCTTGTTGTCTTATGAGCACGAAGAAAACGTAAGTTGGCATTATCATTTATACCTGTCATAATTGGAGGTATGAGCCACTTTTTAGTGGATATCCGCTGTCTCCAAGAATAATACCATTTGGTATAGGCCTCCAACCTCTTTCCATTCTATTAAATAACCCACTTCTCCTTAATACCCTCGCGTCATGTGTTTGTCCTGGCCAATTAGCATAGGAATAATAAAATTTTAAATCTGGTCCACACACCACCATACAATTTATAGAATGGTTTCCGTGTCGGTCTACAAATTGTTCCTCATTTTCTTTGGGGGCATCTATTTTAATTAAAGTTCCGTCTACAGCCACAAACCATTGGAAATCCTCCGAGTTTAAAAAATTGTTCAACAATGCTAGGCATATTTGTTGGCCATTGCACAAATTGTGGAACATAATGGGTGCTTTCCAATTAGACACAGAAAGACACTGTGTAACACAGTGTACGACACAGAGTGTTCCATTAACTACAAAAACGAACACTGCCTGACACAAGAAAATGTTGAGTTGCAGCGTGTTGTGGTGTGATGTTTATTTTGTTAACCTATAAATTTATTTAAGTAAAGTACCAAATCGAAATCTACATACGTATTTTCTGAAAATGTCTGGTAAGTAACATAGGTAATTTAAATCATACTGATTACTTTTATCGTAATCTATCTCTAAAAATATGTTCGAAAATATTTTTTACAAATAAATAAATGACACTGGCTAAGTTTTACAACCAAAATTATTTTATTCTTAATCCCGATATCGGCTGTTAGGCCATGAACAGAAGGCTGTTGTGAAAAAGAGAAAAATATTGATACAAACGCAATCTGGTGTACTTTTAACGAATTAAAATGTGTTCCATTTGATGTGCCACACAGTGTCTGAGTGTGTTACACAGTGTCATTCTGTGTCGTATAATTGGAAAGCACCCAATATCTACAACACCATTCACCACATTGTGTACAACTCTGCATACACTCGCCTTGCAAACACCGTGCATATCTCCAACAGCGTGAAACTGAACGCTTGTTCCAAGCCAATGCAGAGCAATTTGAAGTTGCATTTTTACGGATAATGCATGGTTTCTGTTCGTATTTCGCTGAAGAATAGGTCCCAATAAATTAATTAATGTTTCTAACTTATTTGCCGTGAGTCTAAATCTCTCGTTGAACTCATATGAGGTTTCTGAATGAGCATAATTTATTCTTGCTTTAAATAGTTTTTGACGACGCACAACTACTTCTTCGTCACTGGACACAGAATCACTCGACCAAATTACTATAATATTTTTTAAAAAAATATTAACACTAAACAACGACAAACACTACATGAAACTAAATAAAAATTAACAAAGAACCATTGAATTACTTATGAAAAAGAAAAAAAAAACACAAACTATAAAATAATAAGACTAGTAAAATTTGTATTCAAAATTTACAAGACTTTGGCACTTGTAGCTTTTCTCTACTAAATTACTAGTCTGACAGACAACACAAATATTTTGAGAAACAAAATACTAGTAATTTTTATCAAATACACTAGTAAATACTAGTCCCCAACTTGTAACTAGTATTTTACACTTGTATATTTCAGAAACAAAAACTAGTAAACTTCACTAGTATTACTAGTGTAGGGACTAGTAATACTAGTCCCGTATTTTTTGAGACAGGCCCCTGTACTGTTGAACACATTAAGCAGCGTTACCTCATGGCAAATATAGGGGGCCCCACTTTTGTGCTATTTGAAAACTGGAAATAATTTTGAAGGTTCAAGTGTGACCTGATTCGGAATCGAACCAAGTCTGTTCAAATGACAATCGGTCACCTAATACGCACATCCACATCATCCTATATAAAATAAGTTTATAAAATATAGAAATGTGGATATTTTTAACTTATATTGAATATAAAATTTAAACTACCTATTTCATAACTTTCTATACATAGTTCAAATTACAGATGCAGTTTATATTGCGAAACACATCTGTCGCGAATAAATTACATTTTTAACATTACTCGCAGTTTTTGAGTTAGTAGTGCTGTAAACATAATTAATGTTATTTTTATTTATGCAAATACAGGTAATAAATTTACGTAAATTATACTCTTAAGTAAACCTGTGTTATCTACCTACACATCATCATGTTACATATGTGGCAAATTTGTACCTAATTACTCATCATTTTACAGATTATTTTTATCTCTGAGTAAAAAATATAATTACCTCCAACCACGTATTTTTTTATTTTTAAAAAAGATTTACTTTTTTAAACAACGATTGTACATAGAATTTTATGTTGAATTCATATCTTCAAAAATAACTGCCATATTGCATTTAAAATTACAAAATTTAGGTCCATTTCCGGTTAAACCGGAAATTGAAATTAATAAACCGATGTTTCAGTATGCACTTATTACCGTCATTAATCAGGGTAAGTAAAATCTTTCTTGTACACATAAATACATTCGTTTAAACATTTAGTTTTACAAACATCGTACAAATTACATTTAAAAAAAAATATCAACACGGCATATTACCCATTGCTGGGTGTTCCAATCTTGTACAAAGATATCGGTAATGAAGAAATTTTTGTACCGTACGGGCGCTTACAAGGGTACCTTCACGGACACTAATTGCAAGATTCGCGACCAGACACTCAGGCGAATTTGAGAGCAAAAAAATGTGTATGTGTATATTTTGTGAATTTTTATACGTTTGTAAAACTGAATGTTTAAACATGGTGTACATGGATTTATGTTTATTAAACTGTAAGATCTTATTTACTCTGAAAATATATAAAGACTGGTTTATGCAACTTTTCATAAGGACAAAAATAAAACATGATAATAATAAATAACACATAGCGATAATAGTTATTTATGTATCAAGGTACTGAAGTTTTATTTTTTATCACGAATGTTGAATTTAGTTGCCGAAACCTTAATGCCGAGGAAAATAAACCGTATGACTGAGACTGATAAAAAGGAACTTCAGTGCCGAGGTGTATATTAAATTTTATCTGAAATTGAAATTTTGTGAAAATGAAAGATATATGTATTTATATTTATAGGTTATGATGACAAATCTGTCAATGGACCTTTTACATAAAAAGAGAGAGATGAGAAAAAATGACATATATGTAGTGCGCAGTAGTTTGTTTGCGCATAGAGGAGGCCACATATATATTTCAAACAAAATTTGAAATGGCGGAAATAAGAATGTAACTATATTAAATAAATTCACACAAAGCGTTTATGATGATAAATATTTCAAGACGAGAGGACGGGTAAATGGGAATCAAAAACGTGGTTATATGTTCTAAAGACACGAAATAAACACCACATAAAGTGACAGATAATTGCGTAGTTGCCAGTTATTAAGAAAGTTACAAACAAGAATAACACTACTGTTATTATTTTTAAATAAATTGTTTTGTCTTTTTTAATAATTTCTTTACAATCAAAGTCAAAATAATTTCAGTTTTTGTGTTGTTTAAATATTTTTTTATCAAAAATAACTGCTTGTTCTTTTAATCATTTTACTTGACAACAAGGCGCCTACTCATCTGTAGTTCATAAAAAATTCACTACGTAGTGTATTGAAAAATTACGTCACGGTGCAATAAAAATGTAAAAGGTCCATTGCTGCCAGTCAAACAAACGAACTTATGTTCAATGTTGTGAACCTCCGGACATTGAAGTTATAGTAATGAATACTCAAAATTATGCATGTTATCTCAATTTTCTTCATCGGAATAATTTAATTCGTTCTTCTTGCACATATTTTTTGTCATTTTACATACAAATTTGCTATTGTCTACACAAATTACCTTATGTGTACAATAATCATCATAAGATTGACAACACTACATTTCATGAAATCGTCCTATAATGATTTACTTTAGTGCCGATTTCTGAACTTTTAATGACAATTTTTGTGCACTTTGTGACGATTTTAAATAAAGTTAATTTATGCAATTTACGTAAAGTATAAGTTTCAACCAATCATAGAAAAGATATATTTATTTGGCGGGTAAAATTAATCACGAAATAATATATTGCACTCTAGCTCTAGCCTAGAGTATGCTACTCATTGGTAAATATAAGTAAATAATATGATAGTATGATTATTTATTTATTTTTAATTTTATGTACATACCGTCAATTTTAAAGTATGACACTGTGAAGAATATAATATAAATTTATATCGCTACTTTGATTGTATTCAATCAATAAAATACACTTTTAAATCATTCACCAAAATGAATTTCCATAAGTCAAAATTACTTCTTCTAATTAAATAATATTATGATAGAAGCAAATACGAAATTTCCAATAAATAAATTGTTTTTATCAAAAAAACTTTCATTTACAACGAACCACTAAAACATACATATTTGATATAATACAAATGTATTCCTACTGTTTACATATTTTAAATAGTTGCTATCTGCATACGTCATTTTTTATCGATATCTCAACCACTAAAATATAACCGGATAATTTCTGAAATATTTTGAGTGCTTCCTATCAATAAAACTATTTTTAACAAGTAAAACCAGTAAATAATTTTTCCTGGTTAGCAAACAAGTCTGATGTCTGACACAAATTACCGAGTCAAACAGTTTATACACAATCTGCAAACAAATTCTGCATTTCTTATATTATTCACGTATATGTATACCGCTCCTCTATCACGCTTAACATAACGTGATGAAATGTACATAACGTCAAATGATGCGACGATTGAACAGAATTGAAGAGGAATATTTATAGGAGCAGCAAATTGTATCAATTGAGAATAAATAAGCGAAGCATTGCAGACGATAAGAATTATCCGGGTGGTAAAAATAGACTTCTCTGACGCAAATAAGTGAAAATGTTCTTAATGCAATTTTCCGCTTTGAAAATAACTTCATGTTTTCATCAATGTGCTTTTCTGATCCAAACCGTTCATTAATTTTCATGGTAATATATATATTTTAAATAAAGACAAATTTACAAAATGAAATTTAATTGTATACAGTATATGGCAGACAAAACATAACTACTATACATATACAAACATTTTCACAAGAGAATAATTAATTTTGGCAGCACGCTTTATTTGTTATGTGAGATGGAAGGTCAATTTTATTTTTGAATTATCTAATTTCGAATATGTATGTTCAAGATTCAAGAATCTTATGCATTATTTAATAGCACAGATGTAATATTCACGTGCAGAATTCAAATCTCAGTCATACTGCGAGTTTTCTAATTGACAAGTGCGAAAAAAAGTCTTTTAAAATGAGTCCTTTATACTATTTTTTTATATTTTGCGTTTTTTATTGAGCGTATGGTATAATATTACTTGCAGATAACTTCACTGCATTTCGTATACATAAACGTGCAACATAAAATATTTATGAATACATTTTAACTGAAAAAATAAGTGTAATTTATTTGAAAATTATGTTTCTTTTTAAATAATGCCTTTCGCAAAGATTTAAGCTATTCACCTATGTATTTGGAAAACACAAAAACGTAGACTTGACATAAACCATGGAATAATAATTTAATTTAAATGTCAACGTCACTGGGTAAACATTAACACAGATGGCAGTGTAGTAGATAATTAGATATTTGTAACTCTACGACATACGTCATTATTATTTGTAATGTATTTGAAAGTAATGTCACCATTTACGTATATCTGTCACACAACACAAACTACATAGACATACGTTAAATAATCTTTCTCTTTCTAACATGAAATATTGCTAAGCTATAGTTTGGTTCACGAAAGATGACAATTCAAGGTCATTTTCAAACCATCTGGTATAATATTACTTGCAAATAACTTCACTACATTCCATATACATAGGCTTGCACCAGGTATAATATTTGTGGATACATTTTAATCATTCAAAATCCCGTTGAAAATATTCGTGTTCATTATGCACAAATTGAATAGCTTGCCTTCGCAAAGTTTTTCCTTTGTCTCCCATGATTATGTTCAATAAAATCGCGGAACAAAATTAGAAACTTATTCGTTGATTTTGATTAAACGTCAAATCGTGCGTCAAATTCAAAAAACAAACATATGCATATACACATCATAAATACATTCGTTTAAACAATTTAGGGTGGTAGCATGAACATGTGATTAAGGGTGATTAGCGAGGAGTTGATTAGCAGTGTGTTAGCTCTGTCAATAGATTATTGATTATTTTAGAGAAAAATACTTCAAATAAAAGTTGCGTACAATTAATTTTTCTATAACTATTATTTGATACTAAAACACTGCTAATCAATTCCTCGCTAATCACTTTTTCATGCAACCACCCGAAAATGTTTAAACGAATGTATTTATGATGTGTACATGTATTTGTTTATTAAATTGAAAGATTTGATTCATTAGATGTAAGTGTACACCGAAACGTCAATTTTGTAAGAATAAAATTTAATGCTGTATGACTGAGATTTCGAGTAATTGTTAATCGTATTGAGAACTTAAAATCTTTAACGTCTCAAGACTAAACTTTCTTCGGAATAAATAAAATAAATATGTAAATATAAATATATTATTCCGTTCGCCGTAGGCGTAGAGGGTCCTTACCAGACGGTACCTTCGGAAATTATTAGTTATTATCATAATTGTTTGTCCATATTTTGGATATGGCAACACTATACTTAAATATAATTATTATTGGTAAATATTTCAAGAAATAATTACAAGTAATTAATTCATAATATAAGTGGTTGGAAGTTAATTTTTTTCTGCAGTCTGGTACGTTATCCGTTCAATCATACTCGTCGAAATTAGAACAAAAACGAAAAACCTATTCCTTTTAATGTTCTAGCGCAGCGTAGGTTGTAAATATACATTTCCATATATGGCAAAAGTTGAAGCAATAGATAAACTACACTCACTGTCTGCTCCGGACGACTTGGCATAGAGATCTTGTTTGAGGGTCTCCATCTGAACTCGCAGTTCACTGGCCTCGGCTTCCCGCGCTCGAAGCCGTTCTGATAGCTCCGCCAACTGCGTTTGGAACTGCGTCTCCTGGTTCACCAGATTCCTCCTAGAAGAAGATGTCCATTTATTAATAAAATTTAGAGAAGAAATATTGCTTTCTACTAGCTATAGATAACTTTGATAGGATGTAATATTACAATAGGTTTAATTTTCTAGGATTTTTTTAAAATTTAATAGTTCAAATATGAATGTATTGTTTTAATTAAAGGAAATTATTGGATTTTTTTTTTAAATATATTTATATAAATATCTATTTTTAATTTGGTTTATGGGATGCGGCATTTTCCAACGGACTTTCCGCGAAATTTATTTGAAATTAGTATCAAAACAGTTTTGCAACCATGATTTATGACATCACCCAAAAATATTTATAATTTTATAGATATTCACACATCTAAATAATAATGCGGCAAATTTCCTTCTAACTTTTAATAAAAGTGAAATTAAGTAAGTAAATAAAATAATGTACGAATAGTACAGAATAAATATAAAATGTGTAAAACCAAATATAGCAATACACTATAATGTTCAAGGCGTACTGTAATATCCGAATGAATGAAAGAATACATGCGTAAGCAATGATTCATTTTCGTCCAACGGTATTTTGAACACTAACTTCTATAAATGCAAACTTTGCAAAACCTTTTCAACACACTGAAGTGCAACTAAACCAAGCCATTTAAATGTCACAGCACAAAATAAAGTACACACTTTCACTCGCTGCCTTTGAACTAACTTATGTATACATACTTCTCCTTATCATTCGTATCTTGTTTGTCTGCGGCACCCAAGACAGTTTTATCACTATCACTAGCTTTCGAAATTGTTCGT
Source organism: Harpalus rufipes (assembly GCA_951394225.1). Classification (NCBI taxonomy): domain Eukaryota; kingdom Metazoa; phylum Arthropoda; class Insecta; order Coleoptera; family Carabidae; genus Harpalus; species Harpalus rufipes. The sequence continues at coordinate 15,120,523 of OX596283.1, read as the reverse complement.
TCATTATTAGTGTCTTCAGTTCTGGCACTAACACTTGTAATTGTTGGCAGATCGATATGTAATTTCATTGCAGCTGTGACAGTATTTGCCTCCTGTTCAGTCTTGGGTTGTTTTGGTAATCGAGAGTTTCTCACAGCGGCTACAGGACTTGCTGGTGGTGTAGCAGGAGCGGGTGTTGGAGCTGGAGGAGGTACTCTTGGAGACGCTGCAATAGTCACGTGCGAGCAAGGTTTAACGCTGTGACGACGTTTCTCTGGCTCAGGAACGGCTGACATCGGAGGGATGGAATCGAGGCGATGGAGGATCTTCGCGTAAGAAATAGGTTGCCGTTGTTGCTTGCTAGGTTGGTGATTTTGCTCGTGGTTTGCATCCTTTGGTTTTTGATTTTCTGGCTGGTCTTGCTTATTGGGAGGTGGAGGCTGTTTCGCAGGTGGGTTACTATCTGGCTGGTAATTAGTCTTCCTTTTGCCCTTGCCCTTGCCGCGAAGAGCAGCCATGGGAGCCATGACGGATGGGTTGTCTTTGAGCACGTTACCCGACGCGTGTAGCTGTGATTGTGGACGCGCGGCCGCCAGATTATTTCCGTCCCCAGCGCCGCAAGTAGGCTGCGACGCGCAGGTGTCGTGACGCTTTTGAGCCACGGCACCGTTTGATGACACTTCATTACCACCGACGTCCTTCTTTGCGTTTCGCCGGAAAAAACTAAACATCTTCAACAGATGGTTGCAGTTCTCTTTTCAAAAGCAACAAGTTAAGCTTATATGGTTGTTTCCTTTTACATAGCAAATAAATAACTTATTAATTAAGTTCACTTCTTGCGCCCAGAGGTAATTTAATACTTGTGGTTGTCAGTTTCACCGTAATGAGACTTGTCGTGTTTCAATTTAAAAGCACTGGTTGCGACCTGAGACGGTTCATTAGGAAGGACTTGTTTTTACGTGCATCACTTGTTTCTGTCTAGTTTTTGTTTATTTCCCACGTTGTCACATTGTGTGAAGCGAAGGTTAACGCCGGTAAAACTTTGACAATGTCAACTGATTCACCTGTGAGTCATGTTGTAAGTTGTAACACCACAGCCACTTATCTAGTTCGCCGCCGGCGACCCAACTGAATATTTTCACACTTGACGTTAACTTCGTCAGCGACTCACGACTTCTGCTGGTCTGGACGGACCAAAAGCCAAGAAAGAAGATGTATTCTATATTTATAGATTTGTACACACGCACACTCATTAAGCACAGAGCTCAAATAAAAACAATTCCAGAACAAGATTCAGCCGACATCCGGAACAGTTGGTTACAAAGCCAAATGGTGCTAATGGAGTGATCTTTTGTGCAGTCCAGAGGCTTCAGGAATCAGGAGTCAGTGACTGGTACGACGCCCCCAAAGAATGTTGGCAAAGACAAGCGCACGCGAATATAAATTAGATCGCTGCGTGGGCGACCGCGTGTATATTTCAAAGAAAACCGCCATATTTTGCTTTATCGTAATCAAAAAATGCACTTTTTTATAGAACCGTCTTCTTTGTTCAGCAAAAACACTTCATTGGAAATTTTATTTTGTATTCAAAACATTTCACATCAATTAAGATTAATTGATTCAAAAATTAGTGTAGGTGTATTTTAAAATGTTCATAAATATTATTTACAACACTGACATTGAATTTTACAGCGTAATTTTATTTATTTCTAAATATAACGTATTTATAAATCACATTTTCTTCTTATTAATAGTTTATTATTATAACAAATAATTGCTTTCAAAACTGTAAGAATGTATGCACATAACGTAATCGAACATACATTAGCACACACTAATAATAACTTTTATTTCAACACAAAAATATGATTTAAGACCTCGTCAAACAGTTATCACTATTTCACTGATTCATTTGTTTTGTACGGCAGTTCTCACAGTAAAAACAAAGATAACTTCGAAAACACTACACTGTGATAATGTTTCTCCGCGCGCATAAAGTGTTCTGTCAACGTGAGTACGTTTGCATGATTGCATGAAATCATCAGATTCAGGTGCGATTTACGAATACCTGAGCGAGTGCGGATGTGATGTGACTAATCACTCGCATCCTTGAACTGTTGTTGCTCAACATAGTAGCTTTTCACATTTCACGCATTGAATAAAAACTTGTCTATATCCCAATAAACACAAAAAACAATGTCAACGACCACAATAGATTTTATATAGTGAGGAAGTTATCAATAATGAAAAACCGCAAATGCTTGATGTTAAAAACTTATTCGTTTTTAAGAAAAGGCGCGAAACCGCACAACGTTCACTTTTGCTGCCCAAATGTTCTATGTCAGAGTGTGCTTGCATATATGAATGCGAGCAAGAGAATTGTTTGCTACAACTCCAACAATGAAAGGCGGCCCAGGGCCGTAATGCTCTAAATTTTTAATTCTGCATTTTTAATTAAGCGGAAATGAATTGCAGTTTGTAAAGTAAAATAAAGCGACAGGATATGAAGGGTTGGACTGTAAACAGTGATTAACTACATAAGGAGATTCGGATGAAGTTACAATATATTACTCTATATTCAGCACATTGTAATATTGATTAGTACGATTAATACACTACGGTTTATTTATTTTATTCAATTTTGACGTTTTAAACTGACATTATTAACTCCATACCAACAACTATAAGAAACTGTTTATTTAATAGTGAATTAAAAAAAATTAAGTTTTTTAAATTTTAACAGACAGATCAGATATTTTCATTATTTTTCACAACACAAATGACAGAAAATAAAGCTTTTTACCTTCCGTCTCCTTTAGGTAAGGAAGGTATTGTCTTTGGTCAAAAAGTTTTTAGTGTATAAGCATGTTTTAGGGTCCCTATAATACGATTTTACCATTTTTACGATGATGTCTGTATGTATGTGTGTCTGTGTGTGTGTGACAAAAGTTCCGGATCCCATAACTTCAATACCACGATTCCAAAAATTATAATTTTTTCGTATTCCTCAAGTTTACATCCAGAAGAACAAGTGATTAGATTTTGGTTATAATTGGTTAACCGGAAGTACCCTCATTTGAAGATTTAATAGTTAAATTTGATTTATTGACATTTAACGTTATTATAACTTAAAGAATATATTATTCTCTATACGATTTGATTACATTTTATACTTCATATTCAATAGATACAGAGTTAAAGAATTTTAAAGAAATTAAATTTTATAATTCAGCCAGCTATGCTAAACATGGAAACTATTAATATATTCATATAATTCAAATTGACAGATGTCAGTATCAATAAAAAGTAAATTAATGTGGCAGAGATGAGGATGTTGAAGTAGATGTTGGGGAAAACACGGAAAGATACGGTAAGAAAATAACTCTAGTATTACAAGTTTCTAGAAAGATACAAGAAATATGATTACATTGGTTTGAAAATGTCATGAGGAGAAATGAAGAATCATATTGGAACAAGAATGAATAGTTTAGTAATAGGATGTTGAAGAAACAGAGGAAGACCAAAGATAAGATGGAAGGACTGTATTGCGGAAGACTTGAGAGAAAAGGAACTGAATGATAACGATACGCAAAAATAGTGACCCCTAACGAATGGGAAAAGTTAAAGAAGAAGATGTCAGTGTCAAGTGCAATTTGAATAGCTTTTTTATGAAATAATTTTACTGGAAATTTAGAATCTTTTGCAAAAATAATTATGTATGGAAATTATACATTATACACAGGATTAACGGAAGGTATTGTGCTGGCCACAACAGATTTTTTATAATTTATAAATAAACATCTATCAACGACGATTGTCATGCACAGCCTACTAATTGATTAGTTTTTTTTTATGTTATCAAAATTAAATATTATAATGGTTTTTCTTATTATTTCGTAAAAATTGAATAAAATATTGTATAAACCACGTGAGTTAAGAATGTTCATTCATTCACTCAAAGAATTTCTATTCATGAATAAACATTATTAGAACTTACTTGGTGTATAAATAATATCTACGAATCGATATAAAAATAGTTATTTATGCAACAAAAAATAAAGTGTTTCCTTATTTCAAGAAAAAGAAGTATGATGACACGAGGAGCTGTAGATTAGTGTGCGTCAATTTCTATGAGTATATACACTTTTTAGTCAAGTTGCATATATTTTTTCTACGAAAACGTCATATTTTAATTTCACATGACTTTTCTGAAAAGTTGAAGGTCATTTGTTAAAATAATGGTAACAACAATTTCTACAGACTAAAAAAATCACGTAATGGATATTTTTCATTGTTTTCTACTTTTAAAATATGGGGTCTTTGTGCCTGGTCGCGAATCTGGGGAACCAAGTTTGATCCCGTTCGACGCCAAAAATTATATCGTATTTTAATGGCACAAAATTGGCCCCTGTGGTGCACTCTCCACGCCAGCAATGAATGTCCATAAGGTGACGCCTGGTAAGGGCCTGGCACGGTACAAATATTTCATCATTACTAAAATTTATGTACAAAGCACTAAAACTAAAACAAATTAGCTCCTATTTTATTTTACATATGACAGTGAAAATAATTTGATTACAAATCATGAGAATTATTTATTGTAAGTGAAAAATTTGAGTTGAGTCGGCCCTGCTGCAATAGGAGCAGTATACGGTGATCAGCTGTCTCAGCAAGAGCAACAAAACCGTGAGAATACCACGCAGGATGAATGAAATGAACTTGAAAATACTCTCCTCATTTCGGCATATGGTGTTGTTGCGCCGCATGCCCTATACATACAGTCGAAATGCTTCCAAGAAAACGCATTGTAATTGCACCATGCAGGTAGGGCGGGACAGGTATACAGGTAGTAATAAAACGTGCAATTTTAAAAGCATTTACGGGGAGAAATGTTGGAAATGTGAGGGTTTTAAAAGTTTTACAGGAAAAAGATGATTACAGCTATTTGAAAATACTTGAAGTATAAATAATCTTTTGTACTACTACGCAACATATTGAACAAAACTGCATATGATAACGATATAATATATGAAACTGGAATAATATACACTTTCCGGATAATTTTTTAATGAGAAAGTAACATTTTATGGAACTACTTTCGAATTGTAATTTATGGGATTAGTGATTAGTTCTACAAAATCTTAAATAATTTGCAGATAAAATATCGTATATACATAGTATACAGGGTGTAACACCAAAACCGACCACTGCCATTATTTTCTTTATTATAATTACAAAAAAATACTATAGAATAAAGTTATAGGAGACCAAACCAAGGGGATCATCCCTTTAGAGAAAAAAATATTTTTTTTAAACCAGTGGTTCTCAAGTTACAACACAAAGTTATATTTTTTTAAATGGGATGATTTATATTTTTTGGCCTATTCGATAGAGAATTTTTTTCTGAATTCAACTATTTATTTTATTTTTATTTATTTCATTTTGAGGGAACAATACAGTCGAAGACCAAAGACAGTTACACGTATGTAATTTTTTATATCATAACATAACAAAGATATTGAGAAATATTCAATTGAAATTTAAATAAATTTTATTTTTATAGTTATTTTTCAGTAAGCTATGAATGAAACATAATTGAGTTTAAATTAAAATGAAACAAATATTTGTTAAAAACGTTATAAACAGTGTTCTATTTGAATTCGGCCGTAAGTAATTTTATACATATATGTGTACACTGAAATGATTCTTAGCACATTATCTCTGGTTATTTTGTTTTTGTACTCTTTATATTTTTTATTATAACTAAATTTATTAACTTCATCAGTTCGTCGTTTACTTAAAATGTTAAAAATAGCTGTCAGTTCTCCGCGTATGCGCAGTTGTCTTATTCACTACATTTCTAGTGAAAATGTAGTGAAAAGTTAAAATGTAATGAAAATGTATTTAAAATGAAAAATGTGCTTGCATGAATACGGCCAATGATTTTCATTATTTTAACTTTTTAGAATTAAAATGTAATGAAAATGAAATTAAAATAAATGTTGCTTGAATCCACCTTTTATTTTTTTTTTAGCGGGAAGCGTTACCAACATAACTACTAAAAAAAACACCGAGTTATATATTTAATGTCGCATTTTTAAAAATTTAATAAAACAAAATTATCTGAATGGAAAAAGTATAAAAAAACATGTTTCATAAGGCCTGTTATCGCACTCGTCCTTTGTAAAACGTACAGATTGCCTTATGAAACTTGTTTTTTAATGTACCTATTTTCTAAACAATCAAAACGGCATGTAAACAAATGACAAGTGGTTTCTAATGTTTCTTATCTATAGTATTTTTCGTTTTATATCCGCATTGTTTTGCAAGTTTCAAGTCGTCAACAATTTACCAGACGGTTAAATAATTGACAACAGTGTGACTGAACTGGCCATGACTTTTCCATTATTAATATGGCATTAAAAGCGTATAATAGTTCGTTACAGCGTCGCTTAAGGCATATGTAACTTTTTTTTGCACTCAAATAACAATTGAATTGCAGATTGGAATTAACAAAACAAAGCTTAAACATAAAGAGCCAGTATTAATGTTATATCCATTAATAAAAAGATAAAGAGCAATTAAAATGTAAGTCACGCAACTGAATAAGTCGTGTTTAATCCACGCAATGGAAAACAATGAGAGAAGAAAATTAAAATTAACATCAAATGTACTTTAACCACCTGCGAAGCATATAAATTTAAGAATTCTACAGCATATTTTGTAGATATATTTCTTCACTTCGTTATCATAAAATACCATTAAAAGTAAAAATACTCTATCGAAATCAATTTCTCGGAACTAATAATTTTATTGTTATTGCAACAACTTTTCATAAAGATTTTATACTTCTATAATATTAATGTTTCAAGGGCGTAAGAAAGCGTTTATTTTCAAAACGTTAAGCTCAAAACACAAGATGTAGCCAGGAGAGAGGTACTTAAATTTGTTGAGGACCATAAAAGCTAATTTTGTCGGACCGGTATATCCATCAGTGGGTAAAGTAACTGCTCTAGTATGACAGGGTTTCGGGTTCGAATCCTGTGGTGCAGTCTTTAGTTATGTAAAGGTAGAATTTTTCTTCTTCAGTTTTTTCTTAATTAGTATTCAGTAGAATATTTTACTAATAGCCGGTTGCACTAACGTAACTTAAATTTTAAGCATTCCTTAAATTGACAATATTGCATCGAAATGATATGTCAAATGAATTATTATGCATTGCTGTCCAAATTTCGAATTGCATTTTTTTGTTTAAGGTTTGCTTAAAATTTAAGTTTTGTTGGTGCAACTGGGCATAAAATTCATTTTTAGGGGACAAGATATATGACTTTAACTAAAACATATTTATATTATTATATTTTTGTAATTTGATTTCAACCTGTTCAGGTGTTACAAAATAAATATAGAATATGCGTATTTAATTTTTTGTACACTAGTTCTCGTTGCCGGCCTTCAATTTTAACATGAATAAAGAAACAACAATATGCTACATAAATTATTGTCATACCTAATATAACAAGTGATATGATTATCATCGATGATATTCTCGAGTGAAACCGAGCTGCAGATTTCACGAGTCCGAAGGACGAGTTGAAATGTGCTGCTTCGGTTTCACGAGCAATATCTTCGATTATTAATCATATCACGAGCTTATATTTAATGAGAGAATATAATGAATTTTTGCAATTTAACCTAACCTAACTTTTGATATACATACAAATTCATATTGTATTAAAACATGGTACTTACGAGTTTTATTTAATATTTCGGAGTTTGAATTATTGTTATTATTTATTTTTTTACTCAAAATTAACTGTCAATGTCATAAATAAAGAAAACAAATCCCTTAGTAACGACTATAAATACGGTGATAATTTCCTTGTTTTTTATCATCGCTGTGATAGACGTGTAGCTAGGGAGATTCTGAATGTTGATTGGCGGAAAACATGTCACGTGACTAAGGAATTATATTCTCATACGTAATATAACAAGTGATATGATTATCATCGATGATATTCTCGAGTGAAACCGAGCTGCAGATTTCACGAGTCCGAAGGACGAGTTGAAATGTGCTGCTTCGGTTTCTCGAGCAATATCTTCGATTATTAATCATATCACGAGCTTATATTTAATGAGAGAATATAATGAATTTTTGCAATCTAACCTAACCTAACTTTTGATACATATTCATATTGTATTAAAACATGGTACTTACGAGTTTTATTTAATATTTCAGAGTTTGAATTATTGTATTATTTATTTTTATACTCAAACTTAACTGTCAATGTCATAAATAAAGAAAACAAATCCCTTAGTAACGACTATAAATACGGTGTTTATTTCTTTGTTTTTTATCATCGCTGTGATAAACGGGTAGCTAGGGAGATTCTGAATGTTGATTGGCGGAAAACATGTCACGTGACTAAGGAATTATATTCTCAAAAATATATTTTTATGAATTCTATAAAAAGTTATATATTAATAATAGTACAATTACAAAATGTCATAATGTATACGCTTTATCTTTATCAATATTGCTTGTTGTATGTGGGTATACGATAAGCTTTCAGCTGTATTTAAATTTTTATATGAATCATGTTTGATAATAAAATTTGCATCTAAGATATGAGCGAAGAATGACAAAGCCAAAGCAACAAGGTTCAGTGTAATTCTGGCTATTAAAATTTGTAAAAAGTTATTTCTATTTCATAAGAACTTTAATAAATATACCGATTAACCAATGTGTTTTTTATTATTACAAATAGTAAATATAAATTTCATGACCACGAGAAAAATGTTCTTTGTGAAAATTATATTTAGAATAACACAACAGGTAATTACATTTACCTTTAGTACCAGCCAAATAGTTGAAAGAAGTCACTCACAGACAGTTTAAACGTTAAAAATAGAATACACGTCTACTTTCAAATTAGAACAGTTAAATTTTTAATATTTATTGCTTAATGTCTGAACATTTATTATTTATATTTTCTGGGGTGCAAAGCTAGTTCGCCTCCTCGTGGTGCACCCTGGATAACGCTAAAGAATTAGCACAAATCGGCGACCAGACAATCCTCGAGATCTCCTGGTCATTACATTCAATACAATAGCGACTAGACCTTCCGGCGATCCACTGAGGCAAACAAGACAGTACTACATCATATTGAAAGCCGCCTCCTACCATCTTGACCAAGTTATTATTTAAATTATGTGATGAATGTATGCCATACGCTAAATAAATAAATTACTATTTCTACAAACGTCAGCAATCAATTTGTACTTTATTGTTACAAATTAATTATTTAGTATCTGAGTGAAATACAGGGTCCGCCATGTAACGTTTTTTTTTTCAACTAGTGCTTATTTCGTGAATGGTAACACTTAGCTCATGTTTGATTTGACAGATAATTAGTTTTATCCTTCCGCTGAACGAATATGGTTGTGTATACGCTTGAACAACGCTGGGAAATATTGCGACATTACTTTGAAAATCATGGTAATGTTGCAGAATGTGTGCGAAAATTGCGTACGGATTTTGGAAGAAGAGATGCACCGTCAGCTCCGTATGTTCGTTATCTTGTGAAAAAAGTGAAAGAAACTGGCATCCTCATCGATAAACCAAAGCGTGAAAAGCCAAAAACAGTGCGTACACCCGAGAATATTGCTGCTGTGGCAGAAAGTGTGCGTGAAGCGCCATCAACATCAATTCACCGTCGTTCTCAACAATTGAACATTTCGGAGACATCATTGAGACGAGTTTTGCATAAAGACCTTGGTATGACGACATACAAAGTCCAATTGGTTCAGGAGTTGAAGCCAACTGACCATCCAATGCGTTTTCGCTTCGCTGAGTGGGCCTGTGATCGACTTACAGAAGATGCCGATTTTGCCAAAAAAATCATCTTTTCAGATGAAGCTCATTTTCATCTTGGCGGGTATGTAAACAAGCAAAATTGTCGCATTTGGGGCACAGAAAACCCGCACGAATACATTGAAAAGCCGACGCACCCAAAACGAGTCACTGTTTGGTGTGGATTTTGGTCCAGAGGCATAATTGGGCCATTTTTCTTCGAAAATGAGCAAGGAGTGGCCGTTACAGTCAATGGCGATCGTTATCGGGCCATGTTGAACGAATTTTTGTTGACAAAAATTGAAGAGGAGGATATTGGCAACATTTGGTTTCAACAGGACGGCGCTACGTGCCACACAGCCGAAGCTACACTCGATGTTTTGCGCCCTGTTTTTGAAGATCGCATTATCAGCCGCAGAGCTGATGTCGTTTGGCCACCTCGGAGCTGCGATTTGACACCGTTGGACTATTTTTTGTGGGGTGCCATCAAAGATAAGTGTTACGCCGACAAGCCAGAGACAATTGACGCTTTAAAGGACAATATTCGTGAAGCCATTGGTGAAATACAGCTGCACACAATCGATAATGTGCTTAAAAATTGGACCGAACGTGTACGCTACTGCATGGCCAGCCGAGGCAGCCATTTGAATGAAATTATTTTCCATTATTAACCGGAAGGATTGTACTTTCAAATAAAAAAAGAAATTTGAGAAAATATTCAGTAGTTTTTTTTATAGCATTTTTTAAAAAAAAAAGTTATTTGGCGGACCCTTTATATTGGTGGATGGAGTGCAGGAGCGCTAAGCATGGTAAGCGCCGCATGGGGGTGAAAGGTACCCCCCCCCTACCCTTTAACTTTTTTTTATTATAATAGAAAAAAATGGGTTATATAAAAGTTTTATTATTTTAAATATACTATTTGATGGTAAATGTAGATGTTTCTTTTTTATAAAAGCATCAGGTTTACAAAATACAACTATCAACTTTTATTTTTTAAATAACAACCAGTATTTATTTTACTAAAATATAAACCGCAATTTTTTTTCTCTTTTCAACGATGTATTAATTTTTATTAATGTAAAAAATTCGAAAAATAAGATAATGAGATATATGAGAATTAATTTTTATTCAAATATTCTAGGTGGCTATGTGAAAATAAATTAAGTAAATAATAGGTAAGTAATAATTAATAAATAGCAAATAAATGTATACTTTGTTGATTTTAACATTGTTACATTTGGTTTATTTTCACATAGCCACCTATATTTGAATAAAAATTATTTTCCATATATCTCAATTATCTTATTTATCTCGAATTTTTTCAAATACATTAATAAAAACTAATACATCGTTGAAAAGAGAAAAAAATGGTGGTTTATATTTCAGTTAAATAATTATAGGTTGCTATTTAAAAAATAAAAATTGATAGTCGTATCTTGTAAACCTGAAAATATCTACATCTGCCAGAAAATAGTACATTTAAAATAATAAAACTTTTATATGAGCCATTTTTTTCTATTACTTTATTACTTATAATATAAAAGTTAAAGGCGAGAGGGGATCGTCTTCCCAGATAGCCTGTATGTGTTGTTCGCTGTTCGTCGCATTTTCGACATCGTTCAATTTTGTATGTGTATTATACTTTAGAAAAATAAAATAACAATAAGAGCGAGTGCATCACTGACATGGTAAATACGCAGCAGAGAGCAAGAAAATTAATCACCAAACTATTACATTTTTCGGAACTGTCCAGGAAATTTATAATTCAATAAAATTGATATCTGAATTCATTCATTTAATATACACATATGCATGTACTATTTTTAGAAGTTTTCAGTTAGAAATGATAAAAACTTTTGAACACGATAATATCCTTGTAACCAGATGCATCTAATCTGCATTTCAAACATAAATGTGTCTAGGTCAGTAGCGTGCAATGATTATTTGTAAAAGGGACCACGACCTATATCCACTAACTTGGCACCGGACATATAACAAATAATTAAATGTTCTTTTTGATTAAGGTTATTGCTTTCATTAACGGAACAATACTAATATTAATTTGTAACATTCACAATAAAATACCTTGAGTAGAAAGGAAAAAAATAAACATTTGATAACCTCTCCCAGCAAAAAGTAATTATTTTTTTCTATACTTGGCTAATATAGTTTTACTATTATAAAACTTGTACGAATCATGAGTCAGCAGCATAAAAAAATAATTATATCTAACTACATGGGACATTTCTCACCTTTAAAATGTTTTGTTTCGAGTCATTACTTTTTATTTTGTGTTTATTTCTGGCAGTTCTTTCTTTGTTTCACGACATTTAACATGAGTAAGATTGAAAGAAGTCATTTAAATACGGAACTCTCAAAATAACTTCATTACAGGATAGGAAGCACTTTAAATGCTCGTTTACAATAAAATGACTAATATTTATTTTACTAGACTTTACACATATCAGTAATTTGCTTAGTGGTAAGATACAATGTTGAGAATTAATCGTACTGAAAATTTTCAGAGGTGAAAAGTAAATAAGTCGTTTATCCCAAAACCATTTTGCGCAAATAGGCTTTTATCTAAACCAGATTGGTAAACAATCGTATGTCCATCTTGGTGTTAATGTTTGTTAAACAAAATGACATTAATGTAGTTGGAGCATGAAGTGAAATCCATAAAATTTTAATAAACTTTGACATACAGCTAGATTAAGTATTGCTCGAAGTAATTCCAAATTTTAGTCAATTTGCCCAGTTCCGATTGGAGTTATCGAACTCCAAAATTGGAAGATTTAATATGGTGAGTATAGGGAAGCTCAAGAAATCATCGACTTATGGCATCTAGAATCGAGAAAACCCATAAACTTTTGACTAAAAACTAGTTGAATATAAATGAAGGTCTGGGGGAAAAACTAGTTTAAAAAAACATGCATGGCCATCTAGTTTCAAAGATATAACAAATTTAATTGGAAATACATCTGATATTTTAAATCTCTGAAATTTCCACGCGCATTGTTGGTAACATTGTTTTGAGAAACATCCGTGATGATTTCTAATTTTCGGCATTTTTCTTTATTTTATTAACCTCATGATTACAACGATTAGCTGTTGCAATACCTAGCAGAATAAACACAATATTTTATGAAAATAGCCATGTGATTTGAAGCAGACAGGCAACTCTTGAGTTTGTCTACATTGTTTGGCACGGAATCAATAGATGGCATTGCTCTCATGAACCAACTACCTTAAGATATAGATAACTCTTTAAACTCTAGTATTTTTTTCAAAATTAGTAATAATGGACATATAATTCTTTACCTCTAAAGGTCCGTCGACCAAGTGCGCCGTACCGAAATAAACCGCGCAATAGAACCGTGTTCCTTCGGGCTGCGATTGTGATTTTATGTATCCTGATTAGTTTAATCGTAATCCTTTTAAATCATGATTTATAAATAATATTAAGAAAAAAACTTTAATAATATACAAACCATCTAGCGTCAAATATCATACGCAGTCCAATGCAAACTAATTTATTTTATTTTATAAATAATCTGTGTTATAGTCAGTATTAAAAATTGATCATATAGAAGTAAAAAAAAAGTTCTTGGAAAGGAATATGAAGTATGTTTACTTAAAACAAATCTTTTATGTAACATATTTTCTTTGTTTTCAAAATTATGTTAGGTCATTACATGCTTTTGTAGGAAAATCATATAAAAGTTAATAGATAGCCGTGTTCCTTCGGGCTGTGATTCACAATCTAAATCATCAAAGTGACCATGATTAAGAAGAAGTATGTTTTTTCGTTTCTTATTCGTTATTCCCACTTTCTCATTTTGTGATCACTAGACAACCTTCCCCTTTCCCTTCTGAATCATCCTTTTTGAGTGATCACACAGATTCATTTCACAGCAAATTTAAAAATGGCTAACGACAATAGGTTTTCGAGCATAGAAATTTATCAATGTGGGCTTTGTTGCATAAAAGGAAATATGATTTTCCTACAAAAGCATGTAATGACCCACCATACTTTTGAAAACAAAGAAAATATGTTACATAAAAGATTTGTTTTAAGTAAACATACTACATATTATGTTACCAAGATTATTTTTTTTACTTCTATATGATCCATTTTTAATGTGCTGGCTATAACACTCGACAGTACATTATTTATAAAATAAAATAAATTAGTTTGCATTGGTCTGCATATGATATTTGACGCTAGATGGTGTTTATATTATTCAAGTTGTTTTCTTGATATAATTTTTAAATCATGATTCAAAAGGATCACGATTAAACTAATCAGTATTCACAAAATCACAATCACAGCCCGAAGGAACACGGCTGATATATGCTCAAAAAGGATGATTCAGAAGGGAAAGGGGAAGGTTGTCTAGTGATCACAAAATGAGAAAGTGAGGATAATGAATAGGACACGAAAAAACATACTTCTTCTTAATCATGATCACTTTGATGAGATAGATTGCGAATCACAGTCCGAAGGAACACGGCTATGTTCGCGTTCACAAACCTACAGTCGAAAACGCGCGAGATATGTACGTTCACACCATCTGTATCATATTGTTGTTCGTTAGTGGTCTACTAGGTTCTGTATTTCACGAACAAAGTTTTAACATAAATCTTTAACTATAATGAGTGAATAGAATGTGCAGCATTTATAATTTTGAACGATGCACTAATAAAGAAATAAGAACTCCCAATTTTTAAAAGAACAGGATCACTTAAATATTTTTCTATTGGTGAAGAAAATCAATGATAGTAACGAAATAGCCCCGAAATATTATTTTACTTTAATGATCTTAAGTAAAAATAAACTTTGTTGGACGTTGGACAACCGGAAAATACAATTACTCATTCAATAGTATTAGTAACGAAAAAAAGAAAGAATAATAGCACGTGACAATATTTATGTGATATCTTTCAGTAAATGACGCATTTTAAATATTTTTAAGTGCGCATACAGTTTAGTACTAGAAACTTATATGCAAAACTAAATAAATCAAAAAAACTATCACGAAACATATGACTAAGGCAAAGTACATTGGCAGAATGATTAGCGCCAAAGCACTAATAAGTAAACGAGAAGTCAAAGGTTCAAATACCAATAATACCATATACAACAAGCTTAATATAAATCCCATTATAAATTATAAAATCCTTGTTGAAGGTAATAACCAAACAATACATGTTTCAACCGGTATGTCTCTAAGTGTGGCGTTTCAGACTTCCACAATCACAAATCTTCTTTCAAACCTCGTTCTCGAATTGCTTTCTTCATTTGCTTTTCCGAAGGTAGCACTTGTTTTTATCTTTTTCCTTTACGCCTTGGAGACCATTCTGTATTTTTTTGGATCACCTGGTTTCTGGTATTTGTTTTACATGGCTATACCATTTAAGACTAGTGTTTCGGACGAGACGAGATATTCTCAAATCTCGTCTCGAGACGAGACGAGACTTATACATATGTCGAGATTCTCGACATATATTCCGAGATTTCTCGGCTTTTTTTTATTTTTAAAAATTCATTTTTTAAAAAAATTGGTTGGGACATTTTGTAATTTTTTTATATTTTTGTAATTATACATCTAAACAGAATCGTTAAAATTTCTTAAAATACAACTACCTCCTACTTTTCTGACGTGACAGTATTCTTGTTCACTTACCGACTCAGTGTTAACCCTGTAATGGGTAAAAATCGGATGATATATTTATTTTATTTTAATAATTTATTATTTACAGAGATTATTTTTAATACATAATGTTTAAATAAGCAAAAGATACACTTACAAAATTGACATTATATGAAATAAAGATGCATGAATATGAATTAGAAAGAGATAAAACATAAAAAAATGGACTAAATATAATTTTGCCATATGCAATTTATACAATTTGTTTATTGAACACTTTTGATTTACAAAACAAGCTTATTTCTTTGTTTTATACGCTCGTCTTTAATTTTCCTTATTTTGAATTTTCGCGCCAATGAAACTTCCCAGCTCAACCGTATCTGTTTGTACTCTAGGTATAAAATTG
Organism: Harpalus rufipes; assembly: GCA_951394225.1. Taxonomy (NCBI): domain Eukaryota; kingdom Metazoa; phylum Arthropoda; class Insecta; order Coleoptera; family Carabidae; genus Harpalus; species Harpalus rufipes. The sequence continues at coordinate 15,104,634 of OX596283.1, read as the reverse complement.
ATAGTGAATAATATAGTTGTTTGACTCAAACATTTTAATCACTTTGTATATTATTTGTGTTTCGGTTATATATCAATTTAAATCGCATATTGGATTTATTAAAAAGAAAATCGAGAAATCTCGTCGAGATTCTCGGCCGAGACGAGATTCCATTGTTCGAGACGAGAAAAAATCGAGACGAGACTTAATTTCTTGCCTTCTAGACGAGACGAGACGAGACGAGACAACGTAGTTTCTCGTCTCGATCGTCTCGTCAGAAACACTATTTAAGACTTCTGTGTTCAAGAGTTTTTGCAACATGAAATACTCATTCTGTTCCATATTTCTATATTTTTTATCTTATTTGCGCTCGTACGTAGGCATCGCCTATGTCTATAATAATCAAATCCAACAGTTTTAATTTCTTCTCTTATTGGTTATGTTAGTGGCCAATAACTCAGTATCTATTAAAAATGTATCCATAACAATTAAAATGAAATAAATTGACACCGTAGTCTATCAATAACTTGATAACTAATTTTTATGTACAGCCCGTCCAGTCTTACGTGATAGTCCTCACTGGTGTCGTGCGAGCGAGAAAGTATTATATATTAAGTACGCGCGAGAAGTACAATCCGATATAAGTATACGTTTTTGTTAAAAATGAATTTTGTTTCTTTACACATATACAAACAAATTTACCATCACGCTATTTACTACATTCTGGTGTAGCATGAGACTGAAATGTAACAAATATTATTTGTATAGTTTGGTTCACGAAAGATGACTATTCACGGTCATTTATAAGCCATCTGATGTAATAATAGTTGCAGATAACTTCACTGCATTTCGTATACATAGGCGTGGAACATTGAAATATTTATGGATGCATTTGAACTGAACAAAATAAGTGTAATTTATTTGAAAATGATATATCTTTTTAAATAATGCCTTTCTCGAAGATTTATATTCTTCACCTATGTTTTTGCAAAACACAAAAACATGAAATTGACATAAACCATGAAATAAAACGTGAACGTCACTTGGTTCCGAAAAGTACAATTTTCAGAACTAGTCTGGTAAAATATTACTATCTCATTAAAAATTGGCAGAAATCGAAGAATATCTACATTTCAATCGGTTATAAATGACATTTATTATTGAAATAAATGATATTCATATCTTATAAAAATGCGGAACTTGGGACGCCACTGAGAAGTGGTGCAGCGTCGACGTATGGACGCGTTTTGGCACAAACGCCGCACTCCAAAGTTATTTCTAGCATCGGCTAAAAACTAGCCACACTACTGGTGCAGATTCACATATGTATAGCATACAACACTATCTGCACCTACATATTTCATATTTGACTTTGATTTAGAATCATCGAAGTGGTTATGTCAGAACTAAATGATGTAAAAGAATATCTAAAAATCATTTAATAATTAAAAAAATAAATTAATATAAATGCAATAAGTTGTGCATTATAAATGGAGCTAAATTATAATTATGATTACTACAAGATATTAAAAAAAAATAATGACATAATATACAGTGAATAATTTTTTCTCATAAGAAGCATAGTGTAAAAATTTCACCTTTCTTAGTGTCAATTTTACTAATAAAAGATTAACAGTACAGACTACAAAATAATAAAAACATTGTGAGTTCGAAACCACTCGAATAGAACAATATTACTTCGTTTTCTCAAACATGTATTTATCGATTTTTATACGAAAAAAATATTCTAGTATTATATTATATTAAACGTATTCTAATAATCTAATAATATTAGTACGTATACAAGAATATAATTCTTATACGAAATTAACGCTAGAATTCATAATTTGTAGAATTTTATTTTAAATATTATATTCCAACTAGTTCCCTTCAATAATAATACACTTCAGCATTATTTCCTTCCACTTCTTAAAAGCTTCCAACCAATTTTTACCTCTCGCTAAGAGAGGTATTGCATTCATGCTAAAAATCGCATATCCAGATTTTATTGAATAAGCACGTTTTAAGGTCTCTACAATCCGATTTTAACATTTTTACGATGATGTCTGTGTGTGTGTGTGTGTGGATGTGTGTGTGTGTGTGTGTGTATGTGTGTATGTGTGTGGGATGTTGGAAGGACGGTTACTCAAAAACTATAAGACTTTAAATTTGTTTAGCTACGTATTTCCCAATCGGACATTCATGGGAAGATCTGAAAAGGTTTTGGTAACAATTGGACAACCGGAAGTAGAAGATTCTTGAAAAAAAATCTTCTAAATATTATTTTTTGAAAATTTTTCGTGGTAATATTAAAGAAAATTAAATTCTCTATCTGATACATTTAAATATTTTATTATATATTCCATAGATTTAGAGATAAAAGAAGTATAATATATAAAATAATCTGTTGTAATAAATTTGACAGCCGAAAGAATGCCATGAAAAATAGTTGATAATTTAAATTATTTGTAACTGACAGATAAATGTCAGTGTCAGAAATAATGAGTAATGAATTAAAAATGTACTTGGAGAATCCCTTAGTTCTTGATCTGTGACTATTATGGAGATGACAAGTCTAGGTTGAAGGACTTAAATTTGTTTCAAACATTATGGGACAATGTACACCAGTACTGTAGACTAGAGTAACTTTCAATTGCGAAAAAGCTATCAAATTCTTCTCAAGTAAGTTGTAAATATTGACAAAATCGGAGTGCAATCTATCCGTCACTTTATTAAAGGGAATTAAGGTTATTTAGATATAACAAATATGAAAAAATAAAATGTAAAAGGATATATAAGAATAGATGCACAATCCAGATATATACATTTTAGACCGCCCAAAATTAATGTTTTTACTAGAAGAATATGAAGAGAAAGTAAACAAAGTTGTTCGAATTGAAAATTGCTGTTACCAGCCTAATATTTATATATGGTAAACTCTACTTTGTAATTTATTGTAACATAATTTATGGTAAAATATCTTCATGTTGAGACATGCTATTATTGAATAATAAAGAAGTTTATACGTCATAGATTTATATGAATATATTATTTGTATTTATAAAAATAACCTTTGCTTTATGCATACAGCCAGGTAAAATATACGGCGAGAGGTTATGTGCTGGCCACATCAGATTTTTTTTTTTTTGGAATGCTAAATGCTTTCCATATGATCATGAATTGCAGCATCAATCTCTTATTCAAACGAAAATCTTTTACGGCTAGGTATGCAGCGTCATAATGTTTATACATCGCCCTATTCATTTCTTGTTTCGTTCTGTTTCATAACGCTCAAATCTTGACCCTGAAGATAGTGCATATGAACTTCGCGCGCTAACAATTTAAAAAGTACACTCCGCAGTACAAATTTTAAATAAAAAATACTACCAATAACTACCAATTTCGATTCAATAACTAATTTTCAATGAAATTTTGTACTCCGGAGTGTCCTTTTTAAATTGTGAGCGCGCGAAGTTCATCTGCGCTAACTTCATGGTCAATATTTGAACGTTAGGAAACTGAACGAAACAAGATATGAACGCCGGCGATGTATGAACATGAGGACGATACGTGTGTTCCCCCTTTTACTCCGTAATTTTTTGTTAAGTCCAAAAATAGTCAAAAGTGATCTATTAATTTTTTTATCGCTAAAAACTGAGAAAATGTTCTTTGCTTAATCTACTATTTTCATTCACAACAATACTTTAAAAAAATGTTTAAAAGTTTAATCAAGTTGTAACTTAACTTTCGCAACAATTTTTACAGTAATAATTAAGAACTCATTTCACATTTCGTTTCGATGCAATATTGTCAATTTAACTATAAGCGCAACTGGCTAAATTTCAAATGACATAAAAACTGGTTAAAATTGTGCAAATTTTGTTTTCAACGGCCTACTTGAATTTCTTATTCTCAATAATTCTAATGCGACCTTCGTATATTTATTTTTAAAACTAGAATACTTGTTGCTTATTTTTTAAAATACAAATTCATTATTTTCATTGAATTAATAAGTTTTTAGAATACACGAAAAGACAATAACATTTTAACATAATTATTTATCTTCAATCTATCAATATCTAAAATATGTAATTTCAATAAAAATATTTCCTTTTAAATTAAAATAAATAACCAACTCAAAAGGTCTCCAGAAATATTTTCCACGCGCATAACTCATGCGTAAACAAAATTGCATGAATACTAGGCGCGTATTTCATACGTTCTGGAACGCTTTACATCTACATTTTGCATCAGATTTCTAATTTTGTATATATTTAAATTAAGCGCATTTAATCTAATGACGTTAATCTATGTTATGTATCAAAATATTTAACCAGAAATAACAAATTAAGCACGAAAACAAACAGTGAAAATGAAGTTATAAAAACCGTTCCAATTAAATCTATCTATTTACACCATGATATGCAGATTATTACTATTGTTTTAACAAATGAATGAGTTCTCTTAAATAAATTTTCGTCTCATTTTATTTTATTTTAAAATAAATATAAATGAAACAAAGACTTAATATAGGTAAACAACTTTTTTTACACTCACTTACTTTTTTATTATATTAATAGAAATAGAAAAAAATAAAACAGAAAATTATGTATTTTTAGGGTAGCCAACAATTTCATAGATTGAAATTCCATAACATTTTTATAATTTTCAGTTTCATATACCGGCAAAGAAAATGAAACATTTTTTTTATAAAAATGTTATTAACTCTCCGTTATATTTTATAATAATTATGAAATATTTTTAATTAAGGTATACAAAATATTTATTCGCAATACCATGTATTTGTTAGATATGTAACGCTGACTTCCTTTTTCAAGTACAAAACCATGAAAGATACGGGATCTGCGATTCGTGACATTTCCACACATTAAAATGACAAATAAATAATAAAAAAGGGACTGAAAGAAACAAACCTAATATTCATGATAACTATAAATTTTATCAATTTCATTATTCCGTTACGACAGACAAATAAAATGAATACTGGAGTAAATTAATCATACTTTTAAGAAGTAATGTGACGTGAGTTCCATGTACTCTTAGTTAATACACAGAAATAATAATATTTTGTAGTAAACAAATACTAAAATATAAATTTTATACAAGTATTTATTCTTTTAAAAAATTAAATAGATCGTTTTCTGTGCCGGTGAGAGTACATATATCATCCAATTAAATATAAAATATTTAAAAATTTCTCCGTACAAACAAAACCATGCATTTTACTGGATGAGGCTTTTTTAAAACTTACAAGCGTTCTAGTCCAGTAAAATGGCTTTCCATATTCTGTGCCTACGTATTTTATCAACCGGCAACAATGTATTAATAAAATGGAATAATTACTAAAAACGCAGTTTTTTTTTGAGATTTGAAAGATTTATTTCGAAACCAAAATTTTCGGAATTAGTCCAATAAATCGTTACTACTTGTTCATTAAAAAAATTGTCCGTAAAATATATATTTTCCAATCAATTGCACAAAATATTGTTTATACTTAAATTAGGCAAAGTATGCAGCGACATGTGTGATTCATATTGCATGGGTGTAATATAATAATATCAGTAAAAATTGAGCTAAATTTAAATGAATGTGTAAATATTTCTCCAAAAGTATGAATAACATTTAAATATAGTTAGTGATTAACATTTTATAGGTACTATTTTTTATAAAATATAATATTATTACATATTCTGTCTCTTAATTACCTACAAAATAAAAAAAATGTTTGTCATTATATTTGTCGTCCCCAACTTTATTTTTACACATATTCGTGGTCATTTGTACCTACTAATCTCAACAAAAAAATAATAAAAATATTACGAGAAATATATCTGCGTGTTCTATAAATTTCAGCGTAAAAATACTTCAGCTCAGATCTTGAAGTGTAGGTAGACTAAAATTATTTTGCCACGACTTATTTGCTCGGTATTGGTTAGAAGTAGCTCATCAGCAGCTGAATTTAAAGCATGTCTTTAACACCTGCTAATTAACTAAGTCGCTATTACTTTGTTACGTCATGTAGGAGAGTTGATTGATACGATATGTTAAATTTAATCGCATCTTCTAAATATAGATTGAATTTTTGCACGTAGTAAATTTTATATTCTCATTTACTGCGTTATAGTATTTGTAAACAAATAAGACCATGATTTTTATATTTTTAAGCATAAAGTGCCAGCGTAACGGAGTTCAACTATTTGTTATGCGCAAAATTGGACAGTATTTATACATTTCTGTAATTAAATACTATTTAAAAATTCTTTTATTATTGGTATTTGAGTAGGGATAGATGATGCGTTCTCCATATAACAGCTCAATAAACAGATAAAAACAGATCTGTGTTTGTCTGATGCGCTGTGGGAGGATGGGCGAGAACGCATCATCTATTCCTACTTATTTGTATTTAAATATTATGTTTAGAGTATTTGGAATGCAGTATTTTAAAAACTAAAAAACAGTATTTACTTATTCGCTACTGCAACAGATGCATGCATATTCTATTATTGGTTCTATGTTTTCCCAAAACTGTAGGAAAATTGTACATTGTAGTAGTTTATAATTTTATTAACAAAGCACAATGGCAATTCGCGCCAGCAAATGTTGAGGTTGAAAACTAGTGTATTACACGATGTTATCGTGATACCTATAACATTTATTATGAAACCTATTTAACGTTCGTTAAGTTATAATTTTTATTAAAATGTTAATAGTACATTTTGTTTTCACAAAAAATATGTACATACATATTCGTAAAGTTAGTTAACGAAACGCCGCCAATATGGAACTAAAATTTCCTTCTTCTGCAGCCATTTTGAATATTGAATACTGATTGTTGTCACTTGTTAAGTGTTATGTTTGAAGGTTATAATTTTTTTAAAGTTGAAACTTTTATTTTTATAAACATTGTTAGCTATAGTTAATACGTTTATACGTAATCTGTGCTAAGTATTTGCAAAATGTGTAATCGAGCGACCATTAACAATTAAAAACCAAATACTTTATACAGTAGTAGCTTAGCAACATTTCATATTAGAAAAAGAAAGATTATTTGACGTATATCTATGTAGATTATGTTGTGTGACAGATATACGTAAATGGTGACATTACTTTCTTACACATTACAAATAATAATGACGTATGTCGTAGAGTTACAGATATCTAATTATCTACTGCACTGCCATCTGTACTAATATTTATCCAGTGACGTTGACATTTAAATCAAATTATTATTTCATGGTTTTTGTCAAGTCTATGTTTTTGGGTTTTACAAAAACATTGGTGAAGACCATAAAACTTTGAGAAAGACAATATTTATAAAGAAAGATAATTTTTAAATAAATTACACTTTTATTCAGTTAAAATGTATCCATAAATATTTCATGTTGCACGTCTATGTATACGAAATGCAGTGAAGTTATCTGCTAGTAATATTATACCATAAGGTTAATAAATGACCTTGAATTGTCACCTTTCGTGAACCAAACTATAACAATATTGCCGGTTGGTGTACATAGTTGTCATATTGCAGAAGAAGGAACTACTGCAGCGCCATTTCACCTTGATCAATGTTAAATCACTTTGCTAATAGGTATACTGGGTCAAAAATAAAACACGAATATCTTATATGAACTCATAAAATTAAACAATATTACATTAGAAACTCGCTCAGTAGAAACATAGAAAGTACAATTACTAATCAAAGCAAATTAAATAGAATCAAAAACAAATATTTTCAAATGTCAAATTCAAATGTTTTCCATGCATCTTTATTTTCCACATCAGAAAAACACATGGACCAATAGTTGCGTCGATATTAAATATGTAGGTTCTTAACGCGACGTTAATGACATCTATTGACCGGAATTGAGTACTACTGGCACTCGCCATATATGTTTTTAAAGGTTGGTCAGAATGCATTTTCAAAACAACGGTTATTACCTAGCAACACAAGAATATATAAATACGATTTGCCGACAAACGTAGATTAAGGTTTAAGAAATATTTGCCCACACATTAACCCACATCTTTGGGTATTGGATTGGGTAATTTTCTTGTTTTGTAGAATTTCGCGAATGTCCGATTTTTCAAAATGCCCATGGAAAATCACAGTATAAATCTTATTATTTTTTTTTTGCATTACAATTCGTAATTTTTTTCCTTCCTTGTAAATATATTTATCCACAACTGTCAAATATTATATTCATAATTCAACCGTTTTTTATCAATTAATGACCTTCGTTACTGTTGCTAATTGAATAATATTGACAGTTCGATGGAATAATATTATTCAATCGTTATGTCAAATTCAAATCTTACCTTACAAAAAGTACAAACAAATTACTTTTAATAAGATTTATTTTCCACATAAAAAGCCAAAATTATATTAGTTTTCTCATTTTTTTTATAATTTTATTTTCTTCTTAAGCTTAAAATGTAGCTGAATAGTCGGTTTCATATTTTCTGCTAAATGTCAAATCACTTCATAATTTTGTCAAAACAAATACCCAGTAATCAACGCTAACTATGTTTATGTTTGTAAATAAACAATTTTCTAAAATTTGTTAGGTTATTTCTGGTTTATAATACTACAGTATGTTATTATTTAACAGTTGTGGATAAAGTATAGTATCCTATTCGCATGTAATGGCTACTACTCACTCGAATAATTTACATCACTCGCCGTCCGGCTCGTGATGCAAACTTCATTCTCATGAGTAATAGCATACATTACATGCTCATTGAATAATATACTATTTTATGTTGAATAATTTAATTTTTCCAGAATATACCGTTTGTAGTACTGGCTACTTCTGTTGTCGCCTTGGTTGTACTTAAGTTGTCAACAAAAAAAGTTCTGACTCTTTTGACTGTCAGAAACTAGTTTGTGATGGTCGAACGGTACGCGCTGGAACACCTAACCAGTAGTTGCAAACTTGTCAGTGATACGGTTGGAACGGTATTTTGTTACTGCGCACGTGTCTAACAGTCACAGCAATGACAGACTCGAACAAACCTATTATATTTGTATAAATTAAACCTGCCGGTATTAATAAGAAATAACTTCAATCTTATGTAATAAATTTCAGATCACCGTAATTTATGAACATGCTGAAGAATGTAGGTAATAAACTATTTCAATTAAGTTGCCCTAGTTTAAATGAAAAACAATCCGAGTTGTGTTGACTGCAACATAAGTTGATGTTTCGGAATATAAAACATAAAGATTCAGCTCGCGGGTAAATGTACGGAAATACCACGGCGAGTTTCTTGACAACTCTAAGGCCAACGACTGCTGCGTGGTTTTGGCGCGGGACCAAAACATTCAATACCCAAAATTTTTATTGTTCTAAACGTATTCTTGAATAGAAATATTACTATGGTTATCGAGATGTGCAACTGCACATGAAAAAAATGCCGAATTTATTTTCTTTGCAATAAATCTTTTAATTTTATCTACAAATATATGACAAATTTTTATGTGCTTGTATGCATAATCGCAAAAAATTATGAACAACGGCTAATACTTTTGTCACTTTGAATATGTTGAATAGTATGTAATACAAACAGCATATATGTTAAACTGGCGGCCTGCAATATAATTTTATAGTTCGGGATGCCTAATTGATTAAAAAAATTGTTTTTGCCGATTGACATAAGTGCGATTTTTTGACAGCTAACAGTCTGTAAAATGTCACTTTTACTACTATTTACATAGTAATTGCTCAACAAACGCGCAGCAATATAATTTGATGGCGATAACTTTCAAAATAGATATTAAAAATTAAATTAATAGTAATTCTAGAAATCGATAAAAAAATGTGTTCAATACGGCAATAAACACAGATTTACAGTCTGGTATTTAAGCCTATTTCTGCTAAAAATTCATGAAAAATAGAATAAGTTATTTACAATTCTTCAGTCTTTAGGGCTTCATTATAATTTCTCTTACAATACATAAACGTAATTTGAACGTCGATTTTTTTGAACGCGAATCAAAGATGTTTCTGATGAATAATCGCAGTGAAATAATCGCATAGAAACGATGTGTATCATTAGTTGGCTTAGTATTATTAAATTTATTTTCTTTTTATTCAAATTATTTTTAAATATAAGGCGTTGTACTTTTTTATTTTACAAATGTATATGTAAAATTTTATTTTAAATGAATGTAAAATATTTTTAGCTTTGGACACTTAAAAAAACCTTGATCATTTAGTTTTCAAAATGTTTGTTTTTCCGGAACTAATGTGCCAAAATGCTTAAACACAGTTAAACTATTTTTACTACTAAATATTAAAACATCGTTTTACACTTTAAATAGTTTCTTACATCGTTCTCTCTGTATTATACAACGATAAATTTGAATATATTTTTTTCCGATTGACATTAAAAGTGCGATATTTTTGACGGTTAACAGTCTGTAAAATGTTACTTTTACTGCCTATTGCACAGCAACCGCTATACAAACGCATAACAACCGTTCAACAAACGCAAATCAACATAAATTTGATGGCGAACTTTCAAAATAGGTATTAAAAATAATTACTAAATTATATTAATTCTCAAATCGGCAAAAAAATGTGTTCAACACGGCACTAAACGCAGATTTACAGCTTCAGTCGCCTCTGCTGTAAATCTGATATTTTAGTGTCCAGTTAAACAAATAACTATACGATCAGATATTACTGAGTACACTTTATTGTAATTAATAGCAATCTAATTCTAATTTAAATGATCGTATACTTCTATCATAAAATATATTATAATAGTTTAATTATTCGCAGATATTTCAGTATAAGTAAAGTTTTATTCGTACTATACATATCAGAATCCTAATCAGAATCAACTAAGATACAACGGCACTCTTACTTTCGAGCGATGTATTGTTATTGTAACAATTTTTCTTCATAAGTCGCTCGTGTCGTCGAATGTATGTATTTATATTCTGTCCTTCAAACACTCGTTACTTTTACTACATGTCTAAAATTATTACTCACCGAAAAACTTTTTGAAATACATTCTGAAAATACGTGTGTCGATCTACGCTTCCTAAGACCTGCATCTTTGATTGATATCCGAACATGGATCATATTAAGTGCCAACTGAAGCTCGTCTCAAAAAAAATAAATCAAAATAACCCGCAACAAAGACAGAATGAGTTAAATTCGTATCAGCCAAATATTTCTTTGTTCTAAATGTTGTTTACTAAAAAGGTCTAATATAAATTTGACTCAATGCTGGGAAATATCAAAGTACGTTGAAAAGAAATACAAATTCTTTTGTAGTTACTATTGTTTGGCATGTGACAATTAGAAAATGGTAAAAATAAAATAATTAGAAAGAGAAGTTGCATAAGATAGTACAATCTAACGATATAAATAAAGCAAGTACGAAATACAACATTGTGCAAAACGCAAGTTATCAACGACAAAAAAATGTAATACTAGTTAGTATATTAACACAATCTTTCTAAAACATTAATAAATAGGCAAATAAATTCTACTTACCAATAAGTAAAAAACGATGACAGCGCGGTGCAATCCGGTTCAACCCTTTGACCATTCGCTGCAGATAAATCACTGGAAATCGACTCCGCCATATTGTCAGTCTCAATTCCATCATCATCATCACTTTCTTCATCATCATCATCGTCGTCATCTTCATCCGTAGTTCCCACAGGACTTACAGGCCTCTTTTCGTCAGTCTTCATGGCACTATCCACGCCGATTTTACCGAAAATACTTCGCACGAAGCTCATTGTCACCTGTAGATCGCACAAGGGTAAGGTGTCAAAAATAAAATGCAAAACACGATGAAGGATGAAGCGTTAACATACACTTCACTGATCGAACGTTGGGATGCTTCTAAATCTTGTCTATCTCTAGTTTTAGTTTGGCAAGCGGATTGCTATTTACAGCTGACCACGGTATCTTTGTAGTCAACAGCAGGACAGATCCAGCAACGGCAACTTTGTTATATCATACAAATTTTATTCTTTGTTCATTCAAATTGTAAAAGATGTATTCATTGTGCGTTATTTATAAACTTTAGAACAATACTTCCGAAATGAAACAAACTAAATTTTATTTCGCCTTGTCGTATTAAAAATAGCAATTAAACAAGACTTAACTTACTTTTACATAGGGCCAGTTTTACAATCTCCGGTTAGAATCATCTTCATCACTCTAATACCAAGTTTCTTAACTCAACCAAAAATAAAATCAGTAGCTTGATTCTGGGAATGTCATCGTTCCTGAAAATTTTCACCTATTTTGGGACACATTCGGGCCTATTCTGTAACTCAGTGGTTAATTTTTAACTGGTTAAATTTTTTAACCAATCAAGTATATTGATATATAACAAAAAGTTGGATTTTTTTGTTGTCAATTCAATATTTATTGAATATTTTTTTTAACCTGTTAAAAAGTAACCTAGGTACAGAATAGGCCCGATTGACATTTAAAAATAATACAACCTAACAAAAATAAATATTAACTAAATGAAAGATAACGTCCAACATGACAACGAAATTGAACATTGTATTACATTTAAATGTCAATAATAATAACATAACCAACAATATTACAAATATAAATGTTTTTATACTTACATCTATCATAACTATTAGTAACATCACTAATGGCCAGTTGCACAGTTTATAGTTAATGTCTTAACTACAGGTGTATAAATAAAATGTTTATCGAAATTTTGACAAATATTTAAAAACTCATTTGACATTTCGTTTCGATACGATATTGTCAATTTAACCAACGGTTAACAATTTAACTATAAACGGTGCAACTGTCTAAAAGAAGACATTTATCGCTTGATTTTGTTATGACGATGTTTGAAATTAGCGGTAGTAGGGATAATAATACCAGAGAAATAAAAATTATTTCGTTGTTGCAGTGGTCTGATTTTTTCCAACCTTTTTCAGGAAGCGCGTTCCGAAATAGAAACCGGTATATAATTTCAAGACTTACGGAACACTAAACCGCAAACTTGATCGAACCGTTTATGTTACGGGACCTACTGTTAAATAAACAATATAGAATCGGATTATTGACAGCAATGCTTAATTTAATGTTTCAACTTTGTTTATTTTAACTGAGTTGAAATGTTAACCGGAAATTGTAAAACTGGCCCTTACTTCTCTTCCTGCACTACTACTACTATTAACAACAAAGGATTAAAAACGTTGAAAGAAGTAAATGTAGGCTATTTAATCTCGACCACATATTTCATTTATCTTTCGAAATGGCCAATGGCCGAATCGTCCTAACCTCACATACGGGCCTATTCTATAACTTAGTGGTTAGTTTTTAAAGACTGATTAAAATTCTTATCCAATAGATATTGATTTGACAACTAAAAATCCATTTTTTGTTATATATCAACATATTTGATTGGTTAAATTAACCACTGATTTAGAGTTACAGAACAGGCCCGATAAAATGTTTTAATCCATATCTTACCTAACAGCTCGCTGCTTTCACAAAAACATGTTACCAGTTCTGCATTCTTTAAATATCGAATTATTTCTCCTAAAATAAACAATAAAATTTGTAAATAATTTATCTGATTTAAGTATACACTGCCCGACAGAAAATTACACCAAATGAGCAAAACAATAATATTAAACAAAACATAATCAACAATCGTGATGTTTTGTTTTACATTCTAAAGAAGTCTTAGTAAAAAACAATTTAAACAAGAATACTTCTCACAAGAAAATATTACGTTTTTGGAACAAGTTATTTCCTCTCGGGGAATAAACTTCCCTCACCACCTCACCTGCTTCCTGTTTTATACTTTGCGCATGTCAAAAGATAAAAAATTTCAAATAATTGTCATGCATGTAGTTTTTAGAACTTATAAAATATTTCAATGCCTAATAAGTTACGATAATTCATAGTTCACAATAGTACAATGACATCGCTAAACGGAGAAAACGTATGCATTTCGTATTATTCATTCATTTAGAAATTAAAAATTAGGTTAATTTTAAAAACTGCAATGATTTAGAGTTATTTCTTTTTAGGAAGAATATATGGAATCATCAGATGAGAAAGATGCAACAAACAAATTGTCTGAGGAACAAAAAACTTTAGAATTTTACAATTTTTTCCAGATCTTCATCCACTTGCAGTTTGAAAATTTTGTAGAACTATAGACAATGTTTTATACATAAAAAGGTATATTTTTTTAAATGATATTAGAAAACGACAATAAAGCAGATGCAACAAACATGGTTCCGCTATTACCTAAAGAGGGAGCTACGCACAGTATATACATCATCTGAAGTACCATTTTCGGCTTTTGGGACGGTAAAATGAAATCTATCAAAACACTTTTCCAACATCATACGCATATGGTAATAATGAACTTATATTTAACTCCAATAACATGTTTACTAATATTGCTGGTGCCAATTATTATTCGCCGAATTTCTATTCTCATTATTACAGTTTGGAAAATATGCACTAAAAAATCTAAAAATATGTATTAAAAATATACTAGTGTACTTATGCTGTTATGTTTTATTTTCATTTCACGTAAGAAAATACCTTTGGTTTAGTTTTGATTGGTCAGAATGCAAATCTAGTGCACAAAAACGAAAAAAATATCACCTGGCAGTTGTTAGTTATTAAATAATAAAGTATACAAAATTAAGTGATGTTTAACCATGTTTTGTTGTAATTTTTAATATTCTGGTCTTGTACATTTATATAGATAAAATTATTTATTATTGACAAAGTTTCGTTTCATGAATTTAAATTATTTATACATGTAAAAACGATCTAGGGTACCTTTATATACAGGGTATAGCCATGGGGCAAGATCGTCGCCATAAGCGAGCCAATGTCAAACATACTGATAATTCATTTCCCTATTTATTTGTAAGAAATGTGATATTATATTATACAGGAATATTAAATAATCACACTATGAATCTATAAAGGTAATAAAAATTCATTTATTTAAGAGATACACAATTATTATTATGACAAATTTAGAGGTTATGTATAGCATATGATATAGGTTGTTATTATCACATCAAATTTAATAACTGTGGTTATTATTTACTTAATAAGTATATATTTTAAACTTACCTTTTAAAAAATTATATATTTGTGCTTAATATTGGTAATTTTTATGTGTTTTCAATATTGCCAGTCATCGTAGTCAGTATCTCAAGAAAATATACAAATAAATAAAATAAAAGTATTACTTACACTATAAATAAATATTAGAAGTATATTTAAATGTGTTTTGCATTAAAATAAAGCAAGTAGCCACGAAAATACATAATAATTTGCGCAACAACAACGAATATGACAGTGGCCCTCTAATGGCGGATGAAACGCGAGCACGTCATGGCCATACCCTGAGTATATAGGTACCCTAAAACGATCGGCTCTCAAGCGCCATCTACTATTCTCTTACGTGAAATGAAGTATAATAGATATAATAAACTTTTTTGTTTTACTTTAAACTAAGTATTTTAATTAATCTATTTAAATATTATAATTATAATAATAAATAACTACGTGTTTTTCTAAATTATCTAAAGAAATTTTTAAAATAAGAACTATGGGTCGCCTTCGAAGGTCAATAAATGATTTTTTATGGACGTTTCGGGAGCCACAACGGCTCTCGTCTTTAGCATGGAATACATAAAGCGATATTTACAATATTTATATTTTGATGATTTTGACTGTCGGTAAAAATATACAAGCTGTTTTCGCTCATGTAAAAAAAAATTGTAAATATCGCTTTATGTACAGACGAGAGCCGTTGTGGCTCTCGAAACGTCCATAATATTGTTTAATATAACGCATGATTGATTTAAAAACAAAAAATCATTTATTTACCTTGAGAAGGCGAACCATGGTCCTCATTTTAAAAATTTCATTAGTTTGCATGGTGCTACAGCACTACAATATTAAATTATCTAAACTAAAATATTGCCTTTTGTCAGTAAAACTGGGTTTGAAAGAAGAAAATTTACGTTCAACCGTGGTTCAACCTCGCAAAATGTTATAGGAGCTTATTTAATATTAACTTGAATCCAAATCAACATTTAGTCTCAACATCGCCATTTAATATTCTATTTGGTCAACAAGTCCAACATTTTTGTTTAATACACAATTATATTCCTCTATTATTTTCTTTACTGTTTCGCAAAAACGTTGAATTATACAGAATTACAAAATTTATACTAAAAAGTGGGGTAGATTTCTGTGGTAAAATATCTATTAATGTAAATAGAAATTACACGTAGCACACCCTAGCCCTAAAGGCCTAAAGAGATCCATTAAATTTGATTATCTTTTAATATATTCTTCAACAAAGTACGATCCGCCAGTTTTTTTTTTAATAATAATTTAAAATTAACAATTGTCAAAAATTCGTAAAATGTGCACTTATTTTATTTTGCATAATACATTATTCAATTTTCTTAATGCAAGCATGCACTGAATATGCATTTTGCATAATAATCCGAACTCTACTCGTTATATTTGTACACATAGTTCATATAGTGCATATACGGGAAAATTTTGTCAACACAAAAATAATTCATTTTTAAGGCTCCAATTTATAACTCACATGATATTAGGCACTACTTATTCATCTTAAATTCCATCAATAACATGCCAAACGGTGATTTATATATTTTGTGTCACAAATTCCATTATTATTTTTTGTTTTAGGAGCAACAGGCGGATTGCAGTTTCAAAATTCCACAACAAACCATTTATTTCCATATTTCAACCAGTTTAACAATGTTTTATATTTTTGTTACATGATCCTGAACTTTGTATGATTTTATATTTGATTCAATTTATATTGTGACAATTTTCTTTCTTGTAAAATGAATTATTTGTCTGTAATATTGTATTTTTCCTGAATAAATGTCAAACTTATTGTTTTACTACATTGTTGTATTATTTTCAAAACAAATGAAACTGTAAACAATATAATTGTATAAACATTCAATATTTCTTTGTTGCATTATTGAATATTGTTTCAACATGTTACAGTGTGAAATAAAACTGGTATGTATAATTAGATTACAAAATACACCATAACTTTCAAATATTTTTAGGAAAATCCACAAGAACGACAAAAAAGTAAAAAGCCTTTTCCACATTTACCAATAACTACTCCATGGAAATATAAGGTTCCATTGAACATCATAAAAAGTAAGACAAGAAGTTATCTTCAAAATACTTCATTAAAAGTTAGTGGTCTTTTAAAGTAAATTTGAAATTATTTTAATATGAAAAAATATTTTTAGAATGAAAGTACAAGACAATCTGTTCCAAATATGCCTAAATATAATACAAATAGAAGTTTTGAAAAGCAATATTATAACTTTTTAAGACTCATGCATCTTTTTCCATCTATTCATCCAGCAAATATTCATGGAATATTATTAACATGCAACTATGACATTTGTAGAGCTGCTGAAAAATTAAAAAGAGCCATTCGTGTAGTAAAAGGATCATATCGTCCAAACATAAATAAATTCGAGAATTTACCACAGTTGAATTACGTTAGTCCGCAGACAATACCTAGGTATAATAACAAATTTTATAATTGTTATTCAAGAAGTACGCAACCTTTAAGAAATTATTTTAATATGCAATTACCAGTAACTATAAATGCACCAAATTCTGGGAGTATGGTGCCAAACTGTTACAATGGACCGAAAATATTTTATAAATATGCTAATATGCCTCAAAATGTATACTGTTAAATTTTTAAAATGTAAGTAATAACATATTGTATACTATATTTACTTGTTTGTAATAAAACATATTGTTTTAAAACTTCTTACTCTTTTTAAAAATGTTTAAAAATACAATGGAAATATATCAACAATTAACAAAGTTTATTGACAATAATCAACAAACTTCAGTGTCAATTCTTGTAGTGCTGCAATCTGCATTACTTTTGATAGTTCGAAACTAGTCTCCTATTTCTTTAAAAACAAATTTATTGTTATTTTTACAATATCTATCTTCTAAACTACTTTTTAAAAGTACAATCAATTCGATAGAATTGAAATATCAAATATTTGTAAATAAAAAAAACATTTAGGTTATATTATTTAGTGTAATCATGGCATACAGACCAAAAATACTCAACAGTTCAAAATTTAGCCCAAATCCTTGGGTACCATCTAAAAAATTGGTAAGTTTTATAATTAATTAAACTTAAAATATTACTTAATTTTGTATTTCTAGTTTTATAAACCTGTACGAACCGGATTTGCTAATTCAGGAATGGATTCTGCCAGTTTTAACAATAATATTTGCCGATTATGTTTAATATTTCCGTCAATGAAGGTTCATTTTATCCAAAAAGTTTATAAGCTACTAAATTTTAATGTCTTGCAAAGTATTGATACGCTGCTTTTCATTAGAAATATGGGAAGATCTAGATTACAAAAACAAATGAGCATAAGAAAAATTACTTGTGCACGATGCTGCCCAACTGCGAAGGAAAGCCAATTTCAACGAATTATTGAAGAAGAAGAAAGATATGGTGATCGTATCATAATACCAAATATTACATTTAGCGATAACAGCTGCGAGGTGCATTATGAAAACAATTTAAATCTGACGCCTCCAACAGTTCCCGGTAAAAATTCTTTTATAGAATCTTATTGAGTTGAGGAAAGTTGAAATTTATTTATAAAAATATCAGACAAACAAAAGCTATAAATATGATGAATGATTGTAGACTGTCGGTCGATTAGATTTCTAATAGGAGGGACCATACCTGTGACTTTATCGGCCTTGGAGCGTGAAGACTTTTTTTGAAATATTTCAATCTAAAAAGTAGTTCTTTTACAATTTTCTCGCAGGTAGTCAAATATACAAGATGTTTCAAAAATATTGCAAAAAATTAAGGGTATAAAATATTATTTGATTTACTGATCGAATTCCAGAAATTGTTTTTCGGAAATTTCCAAAATTAGGCCATAATTATTGACGTATATCTTTTTAGTGCCACTCGGCGACTCGAAATTTTTAATAAAAATAAAATTATTACGAATTAATTTATTTCTATTCAACATCAGTTAAGTGATTAGATAACAAATAACTCCAGTGGCGGTTCCTCCATTAAGTCATTTGGTCAAAGAATAAAATATTTTAATAAAGCTAATCCATTTTGTCGTTAGGGTTGCTTGTGCACGACTCTATTGTGTTGAAAGCAAGACAACGAGAGGCGAGAGTGCGTGCGCTGCTTGAGTCACATAAAAATTGCTACCACTTTGTTTTACATGCTGCATATACAAGCCCATGTGCCAGACCAAAGCAAGCGAATTGTAACTTTGCTTATGCTAGACAAAAACAACCACCATCCTATTCGCTTACACACGGTCAATGACCAAGGCATCAATCTAGTAGCGGATAATGACATCATAAGATCGGTTGTGTATCTTATGACAGTTTAAGATATTAAAAAACTAAATTACTAATTACATTGTAAATTACACAAGTAAATATTTTGTTAAGTACATACTATTTATAAATGTTTACTAAATCTTCAACTCACGAGCCGCCATTGAATAACTCACTATTTTTATTAAAAATTTCGTGTCGGCCAGTGGCACTAAAAATGTACATTTCTAGAACCATGCCCTTAATTTTGCGAATTTCGGAAAAATTAATTTCGCATTAAAATACAATCAATACATAAAATAATAATTATACATATACCTTTAATCTTTTTGCACAGTGTATGCGTTGTTTCGAAGCCATTTTTTTCAAACGATAAGTATACTGTCTATAATGCATATACTTATTTATAAATTTTTGGTTTTATATTTTATAAAAATAATATATCAAGTGCTTAAAAAGAGTAAAATGGTATGGTATAATAATGAGGTCATGCAAAAAAAATTAATTCTTAATTTTTTTTGTTTAAATTGAACAAATATAGTTTAATTTATCGTACTGTATGATTAAATTATTTTTTGTTGTATAAAATTGTTTTTAAGTATATTTGTAAAAAGTTGCAAAAAGCAGCCATGTTGTGACGTCACGTGCAGAACTGCAAGTTTAGACTCATTTCATAAAGACATATGAACACAGAATTCCTAAAAAAAATATATGGATTATAAATTGAGAATTACATATCTAAATATGCTAATAATATATTAATATAACAATATTCTTTTCATTTTTATAAATATAATTTTCATTTGGCCAGAAGTTATCCATGCGTCACATCAGCTATGCTTCTTTGTAAAGATTTGAGATTAGACGCTAAAGTTTGTTTCGCTATAGAAACGCACGGCGAGGCATTGAATTGATTTTCACTAGTATTTTGGCACGAAGGCATAAAACAGCGTTTCACCGACATGTTTACTTTCATAAATTTCAGGTTATCTTTAAATGTCACTTTGACATTTAGAATCTAGTGTGAAAATAAAAATGGCCGTTGATATTGAAATATGACGTCACTTGGCGAGGGACGAAGCGGGGAAAATCAGCCGCTTTTTGATCAATATCATTTTTAATTGCAATTTTCTCATTATTAAAGATCGATTTGAGGGAAAATAAAAAATACGGGTCTATTATTTATCATTACTCTATCGATTAAAGATAAAAATGAAAAATCGTGCATGACCTCATTGATTACACATACAAAAGACTGTAAAATTCATTTTTTCCGTCATCATTGATATATTTTTATAAATAAATTCTCCTTAAATTCGAACCTTCTTATTTTGTTACCATTTATTTTTTGTATCCGTATGAAGAGGGGTTTCCAAGTCTACGGTTTAAGTTGGTTTAGTAATATTAGAGTAAATATAATCGCTAATTTTCTGATTTGTTTTCCCTAATATCAAAATAAAACTTTAATGCATTTAAATCGAGCACATAAAATTCAGTATCAACCATGTTTGTGACGTCCTGGACACTGACAAATGCTATTGGTTAATGACCGTTCGAACACTCAAGCCAAGGGCGTCTCACTCAGCTATCGAAACGTATGTTCTCGGTGTAGATGACGTCACACGCGCCGTCGATTACCTCGAGGCTCATTTGTTGAAACTTAAATATTTTTTTCTGGCGTATTAGAAACTTTTCGGTGAAAATACAAAATACGAGTCTAATATTAAACATATTAAAAAATGAAAAAAACTTCGAAACCCCTATTTACTCAAAAATGTCTATTTTTCAGTAAGTTGCAAATAAAAAACATATACTTACATTTTAGTGTACAATGAAGTCAATCCTGTAGATGATGCATTTAATAACGAAGACAAAATAGATGTTACATGTACTGATGCAAACGTACCCGATATAAATTCATCTTATATTTTAAATTCATCCAAGAATCGACTAATGAGTCCGCGTCCTCCTCCTGGATTTTACGGTTCAAAATTGGTGGAAGAAAATATTAATGTCATAGGTCACGATGCAAACAAACCCGAAATAAGTCCATCTAATATTCGATTATTAATTCAGCGCCACGCTTCTGGATATTACAGTTCAAAATTAACAGGAGAACAAAATTTTGAAACCTTAGGTAACGAAGCTAACTTATCCCAAAAAAATCTATTCGATATTGGACAAAATAGTGCGCAAAATAATCATTTAATTTAAAATTAAATATATATATATTTTTTAAGAATATATTTTGAGTTTTTTTGTACTTTTTACATGGAAGAATGTTTTTTGTTTGATTTATTTTGTATACTAAAAATGATTTTATAAAGAACATTTATTTTATATAAATGAGAACACATTTATAGTCATGATTTTATACAAATACCTGCTTAAAATGAGCTTATTATACAAAAATTGTACTTTTTTTACAAATTTATAAAATAAAAAATAAAATCGTAACTCCTGCAATTTGTTATTTTGAGTTAATAGTAATTTAAAATGGGGAAAAATTAACCGACTTGTAAAAAATATATTAGATCACCTGTACCTTACCATTAAAAATATATGTTTGGCATTTAAAAAACATGAATGATCTTTTAAATTTTAGAATTATTTTGAACATTAAGAATTAAATATGATATTTTTATATAATTAATGATCACTAATATTTTTAAAAGATATTTAATAAATAGTTATGATGATTAATAAAATAATTAATGATCTTTATTTATAATAGCTGATCTTTTAGAATTAAGGTGTGTTGGGGTATTATATTTGGTGTCTCAAACTCGCGCAACCAATAATTTGATTGTTTCAAATAATAACATATTTACTAGGATTCAACAGCACTAATTTTTGTCCCAACATCAAATTCCAGCCTTTCCTTCATCCCAGTTAAAATCACGATTAATGTAGTTCTTGCTGTCTCTGAAAAGTTAGGGATGTTACATTAAGCGTCGATGGGAGCCAACACGTAGCAAAAATTAAACATGTTTTTTAAAGATCAGTTATAATTATTTTAAAAGATCATTCGTATATATTTTAAATATCAAAACTATTTTTTAAAAGATCCTAAATAATTATTAACATATCAAATAACAATTTTTTAAACGTCGGTTAAATGGGAGCCATTTCAAATCTTTAGATGCAGCCATCGCTACGCTCTGGTAGCAATCTCTAACCCTGGCCTTGGTCTACAAAGAGCTACTTTTCAACCCTTGATTTACAACTAACATCTGTGTAACTAGGTAAAAAAAGTTATGAAAAAAAAAATTTTTTTATTAATTAAAAAATTAATAACATTTAAAAAGGAGTCGTTAATTTTTAGTTTTGTACATATATACAATAATATTTATTTAATCATCAAGTGTGTTAATAAAGGGCGATTAATAATCGAAAGATAAGGTTGAGATTATTAATCGACAATTAACAGACTTGTTAATTAAAATCTTATTAAACTAGACAAATCAAATTGTTTTTCATGACAGAATTTTAAGTCAGTAACTTTATACTAAATTCATTTCATAATAGAAAATCATTCATTAATATGAGGTCATTTTGTATACATTTATGAAACCATAAATAAACTATCAACGGAATAGGAATATTTAAGATCAATAATAATTTAAATATATCTTATTTTATTAAGTTAATAACTCATTAACTTTTAAATCAGGAAGAGTACTAATAATGTTTTTCGCTGTTTCATATTTACAACAGACGGATAATCCTTTTTTAACATCATTTGCAGTCCAAGAAAGCCATTTAATTGTATCACATATACCTCTACACGTTAACAAATCTACTGGAAGTTGCTTTGGATAATTAGATGTTATAAATACCGTAGCATTTTTTGATAAAGGTTCATAAACCATTTTCCAATATATTAAGGGTACTGTAATTAGTTTTGTTTTTCCAAAATGCAAGTAAAGATCTTGAAGCTGATTTCTTATATCTTTCCATTTTACATTACCAGAAATTCCAGTATATACTATTACATCTAATTTTTTATTACTAACAAACTCTCTACAACTTTGTTCTAATTTATTCCAGTTTCCTGCGTTGTAAGATTTCCATTGTGGTGCAACATTTATATAGTAAAATGTAGCACGTTTCTGATTTGCATAAATGAAATCTGCATTTGGAACTAAATGTCCTTTATCAAAATAGTCCTTATTTTTTATTACGCTGACAACTGATTTCTGAAGTATTTTTTCGAATACGGCTCGTTCACTAGTAGGTGTATATAATTTGTCTAGTTCAAGATTATCATAAAATTTATCTTGAATAAAATTTGGCCTAACAGTTATCTGAGTATAGTTATATACTTTCCATGATAATTTATGCAATGAATATATAGCGTCTTTTTTATTATTATCAAAACAAGTACTAAATAAAGGTATAAACCCTTCCGTAGTATTAAAACCAATTGTAGTTTCTAAATGTTTTCCAGCACACTTGTTCTGTGTAATTTGAACTGAAGATTCGGAATAATTAGCACAATTAAATACATCAAATGAATGAAAATTTACATTATTTACTAAAAATGTTACATTGGTGACACAAGTTACTTTCAGAAGTGATGACTTGTCCAATATGAAGTAATTATTTTTGCCTGTACAAGCCAGTCGAAGGGAATCCCCAGGAGACAGTTTTATTTTGGAGCCATTGTTGGGTAGAAAAAAATCTAGTGAATTTGATTGCAGCACAAGAGGATAATAGCCAGGGAAAACACCGTTTATGTCGATTATACAATCTGTAATATATTTATTTTCAAAATGTGAAATTTATTAATATTTTGTTCACGTACCTTCTCTAGTCACAGTTGTTGTCGCAATTATAGCTACAATAATTATAGTTACTGCAGTAACCACACCTATTATTATAAGCGTTTTCTTTGACAATATTGATTCGGATTCCATAATTTGTAATTATATATTAAATTTTAAACATGAATAGACGATATAATACAACAAATTCAACTTCATTTTATCACGATACGTTATCAATTTTATCAGACACGCTAACTTTTTATATCACATTATATAAAATTAAATAATTAAATACAAAACACAGATAAAATATTGATAGATTTTGATATATTCTACGAGCACATTTCACAATTCTCAATTAATATTACACAAGTAAACTATTGACATCAAGAATCGGAAGATAAGAAACTATCTTTTTAAAATCTTTGTACTCACAACAATACGAAAATCCCGATGTAATATTTTCTGCTTTCCATGAAAGCCAGTTAATTTTATAACTCACATCGGTACATAATTTTGTAACATTTTTTTCATATGGATTATTATGTCCTACAAAAACAGTTGCCCTTTTTGAAACTGGATCATACAATAATTTCCAAAATATCTCTGGAACTGAAATCAAGTTATTATTATTAAAATCTTTATGTAATGAAAGACCTTGTAGATTTCCATTTTTATCTGATAACTTAGCATTTCCAAAAACGCCCGTGTAAACTATTAAATTTAATTTTCGTTTGCTGGCGAAGTTTCTGCAACTTTGTTCTATAATATTCCAGTTTCCCCCATTAAATGTTTGCCATTGAGGAGCAACGTTGATGTAGAAAAAAGTCGCGCGCTGTTGATATCCATAAATGAAATCTGCTTTCGCGGTTAAATGTCCTTTTGTTAAGAAAAAATTACTTCTGTTGACTGATATATATTTTTCTGCCAATATTCTTGATTTTAATATTTCTTCAAAGCGTTTAACCTGGTTTTTTCTTTTATATAATACTGAAGGATTGAAGGGAAACAAATCTTTCTTAAAATCATTTGGCCTTGAAGATAATTGCTGATTGTTGATATAAAATGATAAATTATATGTTGAATATATGCTATTCTTGTGAATTTCATCAAAGTAAATTTTTATTAAAGGAATAAATCCAGTTGTTATATTGAAACCAATTTCTAATTCGGTATAATTTGATGCAAATTTATTATTCGTACGCCGAGCAGTTGAATCTGGATAATTTAAACATTCCAATTCTTTGAATAATTTGTTGTAAGTTACGTTATCATTTACAATAAATATTTGATCTTTAACACACGTAATTGTTACGTCCTGTACAGTAGTTATTTTTAAACGATTTTTTCTACCCGGACACGATAAAATAATTGTTTTACCACTTGAAAATAATATTTGTGGCCCATTTGTCGGAAGAATAAATTCATTTGTATTTGGTTCTAATAACAACGGATGTTTTCTGGTGAAATCTTTTTTAATGTTGATGGAACAACCTACAAAAATACTATTTTATTATAAATAATAATAACAGAAAACAGAAATGTTCATACCTTGATTCTGAGTAGCAATTGTATAACAAACAACAAATGCAATCAAACATATTAGTACTAGTAAATTCATTACTATTACTATTTTTTTCTTACTAAAATTCATAATTATACTGTTAATGCACCGGGTACCAGCATCCACTAATATAAATTTTAAATTATTTTTTAACATTATGATTACGGAGATTCTAACTTTTCCTACTTTCTTTGTTGAAGGAATGTACTACATTGAGAAAGTATTACAAAAGCTTCATTAACGGCAAACAATAAACACTGTGAGTAATGCATGTAATATAATACTGTAATATAATGGAATTTTTGTTTTATAAAACCTCAAAAAGTGCACGTACTCACAAAACGTGATGTAAAATATGAATACGTATTTCATTTTTTGTTACATCTTAGATCACTTTAATTATATATTTTTAATTTGATTTTAATTATAAATTCATAAAAAAAAATCAAATTGTAAAATTAACATTTGTCTTTTTTTATGTATAGAATAATTATTGAATTTTTCTGTAATCGTGTGGGAAAATACGAGACCTGTCTAAAAATAATTCAACCTTCAATTTTCCCGCGTAAAATAATAACAGTAGGGTGACACCACTCTGCACAGTGAAGGAGGACACCTTCATGCGTATGCCTGAATTTTCGCTTCGTCATCAGGTGCGTTATTCGCTGTTTGGTAGATCATGTGTAAGGTGTTGTTCCAAGTATTCGTCGGATTTCCGATTTGTTCGAAATGACTGAACGTGTTTCACAGGACATGTTGGACACTGCCAATGCTAAATCTGAGTTTCTTAACGATGTGATAACTTGATAATTTTTTCTCGATTTTTTTCAAATACATTAATAATTAATCGTTAAAAAAAAAATTGCGATTTACATTTTAGTAAAATAATTATCGATTGCTGTTTAAAATATAAAAGTTGATAATCGCATCTTGTAAACCTGACTTTAAAAAAATATTTACATCAGCCATCAAATAGTATATTTAAAATAAAAAAATTATATGAACCATTTTATTGTTACTTATAATAAAAAAGTTAAGGGTGGGGGGCGTTTTCCCAGACTCATCCTCTATATCTGGAATCTATGTAATACATAAAAATACATAGGTGTCCCTTTTGAAATATATAGTTATCACTTTCAGTTAAAACGGAAACGCTGTTCTTATGCAAATCCCACGATTTGTGAGCCCCTAAGCCTAGTCTACAAATATATGAAGAAAATTAAACAATAATTATAAATATTTTTTTTATCTGGAGTGGCCTTTTTTCAGTGTCACCCGGTATAGTTTAAATTAAATAAATAAATAGATATCATCACGGTATACCCATTTCTGGGTGCGCCGATCTGCTTCTATGTATTCTAAATTTCGGAAACATGATGATATTTTTTCAAACCGTTATGGAGAGAACACCACAGATTCAAATTTCATGTATGACGTCGGTCGGAATAATATATTATGGAATATTTGTAGCTTATTATTTATTTTCTTAAAATGATTAACATATAATATATATTTTTTAAAATTATTACATAATGTAAATAATACATTGTGCTTTTTGAATGAATCTAAGTAAGGAGTCCATTAACTTGAATATTGGGCATATAATTTACAATCTTTTTAAATTCTGCAAAATTACAACAATAAGAAATACCAAATGTAACGTTCTTGGAATCCCATGACAACCAATTCAATTTGCTGCTAACATCGTTACAAATAAATTTAACATTTTTATTGTACGGGTTGTTATGTCCAACTAAAACAACTGCTTTTTTCGATACCGGATCGTGTAAAACTTTCCAAAATATTTCTGGAATTGTTAAAAGTTGCTTATGTTTATTATCAACAAACAGAGAAATATTTCGGTGATTATTATTTATATCTGGTAACGTTGATTGGCCGTAAATTCCAGTATACACAGTTAAATCTAGATTTCTTTTGTTTACATAGTTTCTACAGCTTTTTTCAGCTTCATTCCAGTTGCCGCCATTGAAAGTCTGCCACTGCGGAGCAACATTTATGTAGAAAAATGTTGCTCGTTGCTGAGATCCATATACGAAATCAGCTTTTGCAGTAAGATGGCCTCTTGACAGGTAGAAATCACTATCGAATGATATGTATTTTGCGGCCAAATCTGCTGACTTCAAAGTTCGTTCAAGAGCAGTTCTTTGACTTCTCCGCTCGTATAATGTACTTGGTTTAGGATAAATATCTTCATAAAAATTTCCTTCTATAAATCCGTTTGGTCTGGGAACAGAATATTGCTGACTTTTTATTTTTGATGTTAAATTAAATACGGAATATAAACTATCTTTTTTCATTTCGTCTAAGCAATTTATCATAATTCCAACAAAACCTTTGTTGGTACGGAAACCAATTTGTATTTCTGTGTATTTTTGGGAACATTTTTTTCCAGTACGAATCGCAGTGGGTTCTGGATATGATACACAACGCAAATCTTTAAAATTTCTGTTTCCCGAATGACCATCATTGATTGTAAATGTTTTGTTTGCAACGCATGTTATTGTAGTTTCATTTATATTTGATATTTGTATCCGATTATTTTGACCAGGACATGACAAGCGGAGTGTTTGACCCTTTGAAAAAGTAATTCCATTTTTAATATTGGGAAGAATAAATTCATTTCTATTTGTAGTCAATATTAAAGGATGTTGGTAAGTTAAATCTTTGCTTATATCGATTGAACAACCTGTAATAATTAAAATATATTTAATTTCAAATGAATAGTATATGTGCAGATTGACGCAAAAAAAATCACTCATCATAATTCTAGAAAACAGTTGAAGTTACAGATTTGGTAATTTAAAAACTATATCAGAGACTTGGTAGGAAGTTGCTTTATTTATATTTCTTAACTTTTTTTACGAAACTTTTACTGTAAATTACATTTTTCCACATATTCGTCACCATTATGGTTACACATAAGAACCGATAATTTTGAAAAGGTACAAAACTTCTAATAATTTATACCTCCCGCCATACCGTAGGTAAGGAAGTTAGTTTTCGATCCAAAAATTCGATAGTGAGTTTTCAATGAATAAGCACGAATTAGGGTCTCCGTAACACGTTTTTATTATTTTTACAATGATATCTGTGTGTGTGTGACGAGTTTTTCTTCCACGATAATACTTGAAGCCGAGAACAGTTTATAATGAAGAACTATATTACAATATAATCCAAAACTTTTCAATTTTAGTATTTAAGACTTTTATATCAAGAGGAACAACATATTAGACTTTGACTATAATTGATAAATAGAAAGTGATACTTTACTTGAAACTCTGAACAGATTTTCGTGAAAAATATAATATAATCCAAAACTATTCAAATTTGATATTCAAGAGTTTTGTATTAATGAGAACGACATATTAGATTTTTTTTAAAATTGTTTGGAAGTGGTACTTTACTGGAAGCTGTAAACAGATCTTAAAAATATATATTAAAATATGATCCAAAATTTCTCAAATTTGGTATTTCAAACACGTACATAATTTGAAACATTAGATTTAGACTACATTTGATAAACCGGAAGTGATACTTAATTTGTAACTTTCAACAGATTTACGAGGAAAAACAAAATATAATCCAAAATTTCGTATTACAGACTTTTCTATTTATTGGGACAACAAATTAGATTGGCGGGAGGTCATGTGCTAGCCACATCAGATTCTTTGTTATAGATTAGCAAAATGTTACACTAATTTTTAATTTGGACTTTAAAAAACTTTTTTTCAGATAACGTGAAACGAAGAAACAAGAAAAAAATAGCTGGATGCAAGGACTAAAAGACATCCTTATCCGAAAAAAAATCTTATAAAATGAAACATAACTTGTAGAAATTATTGAGTGTTATTTATTTTTAAAAAAGTACTAGTAGTAATATGTATATATTAATTATATTTACAATTATTTTTAAGCCAACCGTTATTCCTTTTACGGAATAAAAAAATATTTGAAGAAATTGTAGTTTATTTTCGTACTATATGTTGGCATTACTGAGAATACTTAGAAATAATTGTAAATTCATTAATATATAAGTTTCTTTAATACTAGAATATTTTTTCTTCTTTTTTTAAAAAAAAATAACTAATAATTTCTACACGTTTCATTTCATTTTATACAGTTTTTTTCAGGTTGATGACGTGAGTCTCCTGCCTAATCATCACTATACATAGTGCTCTACACAAAAATATAAGCACCTTTTACGGTCCCTAGAATCAGAAAAGTATCAATTGTCTGAAAAAGTACTTGCATCCAAATTTTCAAATACTTATACTTCATTTCACGTACAGTAATTTTTTTTAAAGATGTCCGATCAAGGTTATTTGTATCATGAACGAATTAATAAATTGGCATACATTTATCTCTTTCCTTTGCAAAGGTTATAAGCGTGTACGAAAAGGATGGATATAACACGCTTGTCTTTCAAAAATTCATATTGTTTCGACTAAGTTAGGACATTCCACTTTAAAATGATGCTCGTTGTTGATAATACTTTCGCTCTAACGTAAGTTTATTTATTAATTAAGATACATTACCCAGATTCATAGCCGTACGAATAACGTTATTTTCTGTCAGTGTCACTGACATAGACATTGTGGCAGTATCTTATTTTTCACATATTTGGTTTTACAATTGCTAATAAACTTACCAGTTGATTTATTTTTGAATTTTGAATGCTTTTATTGTAACATATTTTTATAATAATAAAATAACAGTAGTATCTTATGTACCCTCATAAAAACTAAGCAAACGAGACTACTGAATTTGTCAGAATGGGCGGAGCAAAAATCTGAATTAATACAATTCGTAGATAACCTTGATCGGACATCTTTCAAAAATTTTACTGTAAGCAAATAGTAGATGGCACATGAGAGCCGACCGTTTTTACATGCATTAACACTTGTCTTCCCAAAATAGGGTCGAAACAGATCCGATTATCGGTTTTTTGTTCATAATTCTCATGATAGAAATATTACAAACAATTCCTCTTGAGAATTCTCCTAAAATATGTTAATAATTTGTTACATTTAATATTCGTTAATAGAAGTTTGAGTTTTTTAACATTTCTTTTAATTTGGGTCTACGATGACCCGATTTTGGTTTTCGATGTGATGATTTAATAACCATAAAAAATAAAAGAAATAATTAGTTTATAATTTATATTGATCAAGATGAAAATGGAGAGTAAATTTTGAAATATATTGTTTACTTGACTGTATTATGTTTATTTAAATTAAGAATAATTTTGTTTTGTTTTATATTTTTTCATGTTTTCTTTTAATATAAAAATTAATTATTAAACAAATACAAATTTGTATTATTATTAATAAAGGAAGTATAATAAATATAATACAAGTAAAACATTAATAAATATTCTCATATTAATAACAAAATGTCGCATAAAAATTTCGAGTCACATATGACTCTATTTTGGACACCCATGGTATAAAATTATTATTGTCAGACAAGGGTTAAATAATTTAAATTCGTGGAACAAACTTTGTCATAAATAATAATAAATATTTTTATCTGTAAAAATGTGCAAAACCTGAATATTAAAAATTACAACAAAACATGGTTAAACATTACTTAATTCTGTTGATTTTATTTGATAACTGACAAGTGATATTTTTTTCGTTTGTAAACTAGATTTGTATTCTGATCAGTCAAAGGGCAGAATGCATTTCCCTGTCTAAACCAACGCTATTTTCTTACGTGATATAAAGTATAGTATTTTAGAAAAGAAGATTACTTGTCTTTAGAAAAGAAGAATATTTGTACTTCAAGTACATATAGAAATATTAAGATACTTATCACTTGTACGTCAAGTACTACTTTCCGGTACTTTGCCCAGCTATGCCAGCTCCTCCTACGTTACATCCGGAAAAGTTCAAAATTTCAATTAATATTTAAAAATTCATATCTCGCTCAAATTAAATGAAAAAGAACTCATAATTTTAGATTTACAATATAAATATGTGAAAGTTTCGGAAAATAAAATATATTAGAATACTACATTATCACCATTTTTACAATTTCAAAAACTTATTTTCTATTTAAATTGAAATTGGGTCAGAACAACTGAAGATAAATAAAAGCTTGTAAGAAATGAACAAAATTTAAAAAGTAGACAAT
This sequence comes from Harpalus rufipes, assembly GCA_951394225.1. Classification (NCBI taxonomy): domain Eukaryota; kingdom Metazoa; phylum Arthropoda; class Insecta; order Coleoptera; family Carabidae; genus Harpalus; species Harpalus rufipes. The sequence continues at coordinate 15,072,727 of OX596283.1, read as the reverse complement.
TTTCTGCGTCACCTGGATTCTTGTATAAAACTATTTATAGGTAGGTATATATTTTATGCAGAACTTACCGTTGTTTGTAGCTAAAGGAAACGCTGATACACTTGTAAATAAAATAAAAAGGTATATTATTAACGCCATCACGATGTATAAACTTGTTAAACAATTGTAGATGCGTATAACAATGATAAGTTTATCTGGCTTTGTACGTGCTACCTGTTAAAAATCATAAAATCTTAATTTTGCCTTGATTTCTATCTAATCTCACAATTAATGACACGATATTAGTTATTGTATTTATTCCATACATAAAATCACAAACTATGCAATAATCATGTTTCAATCAAAGTTACTAATCTTAAAAAAATTATAAATGCAAGTGCATAATTTCGTTTTGTACCTGAAGTTTCACTTCACAGGCCGTCTAGAGGGCTCGCTTGCAGTTGGCGGTGGTGGTGGACCCCTTTTATCCAGCTCCTCCAAATAAGTTATAATCAGCTGAGTCCTTTCATGGGGGATATAATCCAGGACGAGGTACCGCTTGTCATTCTTTAAAATTTCTTCTATTTCAACCATGTGGTTTTCATTTTCCCGCAACTGGGAGAGCGATTTATGAGTAATTAATTTAGTTTCTTGTAAAAGTTCTTTAAAATCTGATTTTGCTGCAACTAGTTTGTCTTTTATGTAGTCTCGGAATTCTCGTTCGCATCTTTCACTTGACGCGAATTTTATGTATCTTGGGTCATCTTTTATTGCACGACGAACATCTTTCCAACTACTAGTGAGAGTTACTTCTGGAGTTTCGTCCAAAAGTTCGCGGAATTTGTCGCGTTTTCTTCGTAACAGCTGGTCAACATGTTCGGAGTATAAACGTTCTTTATCTTCTCGGGATAATAATTCTGCAAGTTCCCAACGATGGTCTTTGCGTAAAATACGTTTTGCTTCTCGCCAACTTAAGTCGGCGTTGCGGACTAGGTCAGCTAACAATGCATTGAAGTGCTAGAAAGAAACAATCATTATTTTTCGTCGGTATTATTGTATTTTCTTCAAATATATTTTTATTTATTTCTATATAGCTCAATAGTTTCATTTTGAATGATAAAAAATATTAATAAATAAATTTTATTGAAAAATATTGATTCAATTTGTAATAAAATCAGTAAAATAATTATTCTTGTTAAATTATTAGCTACTCATAAAGATTATAATTTTTTTTTGGAAATACACGTATCGTCCTAATGTTCATACATTGCCCTGTTCATTTCTTGTTTCATTCGGCTTCATAACGTTCAAATCTTGACCATGAAGTTGGCGCATATGAACTTCGCGCACTAACAATTTAAAAAGTACACTCCGGGGTACAAAATGTACCTACAAATTATTTATTGAATCGGAATAGGTAGAGTTATTGTTAGTATTTTTATTTAAAATTTGTACCGCAGAATATACAGGCCGATGTATAAACATTATGACGCTGCATACCTAGCCTTTTTATCGTCTGATAATTGTACAACAATGATTATTTAGCATTTCAATATATACACGCCTATACAGAAATAAAAATTTAAATAGTGTTTAGCTTAAACATTATGACATTTCTTTCGTGACTAATATACATTCCACGTTTTGTCCAACACTTGTTTTTAAAACTTCTGAAATCATTTTTGTTTTAGTTCATTGTTTTTACACTGACAAGTTATTTGATATACTATTTTAAATTACAAAGTAGCCATTGAATAGGGAGCGAGCAGACATGTGACTCGAGAGACCTTGAGGGGCTTGAAATCAGCTAATTTGTATGCGCGTGTCACTTTGACAAGAACAATATTTTGACTTATTTTGAACCGCTAAAGAGCTATTATTTTACAATTTTCAAGCAAAAAAATACATGAAATTAAAAATAATAAGTTTTTATAAGTTCAAAATAAGTCAAAACATTGTTCTTCTAAAAATGACATTATTGTTGTGAAAGTGACATACGCACACAAATCACCTGATTTCAAGCACTTCAAGGTCGCTCGAGTCACGTGTTTGCTTGCGTCTTAATGTTTTAATAAATTTTAGTTTCTACCCATGTGAACACTGAACGTTCAAATTTCAGTAAAAAACAAAAAGTTAAATACTTCTTAGACATAACATGAAGCAATGGGGTAGTTTCGCCTTTTTTATTTTTTTATTAGAAGCAAGTATTTTTAAATTTAAATTTTCCATATTTTATATTTTGCACAATTTTTGTTTTTAAATGAGAAAAAAAATTCTGAAAATAACGGACATATCTGTGACGTTACCCTTGCCGCTTCCGTTGCAACTTAGTTCCGACATGCTGCTCGAAGTATGACAAAGATATTTTGCGACGTATGTCTTGCGGGGTAAGGGGAACTTGTTTGTTAGGTTAGATTGCTGTCAAGTTAGCACGTATTTTTACTTATATATTTTTGTTTGAGCAAGTTTGTAACGACGTTTTGCATTATAGTTGATAAATAGAAACAAGGTTATGTCCACGGCGTATCCCAATCAACTGTCACTTTGACATGCCACATCTCATCGCTGTAAAACAACGACACTAGCGACATTTGCGGCTTTAAGTATGTAAGCGTGACGTAACAGAGAAGAGGTCGATTTGAATCATGTAATATTTTAAATAACTTTTTTGAAATATTTACATAATAAATGACGAATTTTATTACGGTATATATTTTATTGTAAATCATATATTGTAAACAAATAAGAATTTCATTAAATTTTAACATATGGTAACTACCCCATTTGGAATAACTGTTGAATGCAATAAAAAATTGAAATCACTTACTTGTATAGCTTCGTCACGTTTATGTTGTTCTCTTTCTTTGTCTCTATCTCTTAAATGCGTTGCAAGAGTCCGCTGTACTTCTTTCTCCCTTTCTCTTAAACTTGCTTCCGCTCTTGCTTGCTTCTCCTTTTCCCTTTCTTCCCTAGCGCGTTCGTCATCAGTGTCATGCTCGTGACCGATATCTTCATGCCCAGCAGTTTCAGAACTTCCACCTGCAATCTCCTCGGGAGCAGAATCGTTGGTAGAATTTTGAACATCCTCGGCCCTATCATCATCTCCTGTAGACTTGTTTCGTTCCCTTTCACGATCTCGCTTGCTACTGCTCTTCGAGTGCTTGTCTTTATCTCGTTTATGTTCCCGTTCTTTTTCTTTCGCGCGACGTTTTTCGTCTTTGAGAATTTTGCAGTATTCTCGGAACCAGTCTTCGCGGAGACTGCTAGAGTCAATTGATTTGTATCTGGGATCGGAGTCGATTTTTTTCTTGACGTCCGACCAACGAGAATGCCTGTCGACGTCCGAATGCTCGCGGAGCAGGGCGTGGTAATCACGCTTTGCCTGCGAACACCACACAGAAAGTTGTAATATTTTTGCGACTACTATTACAATAATTATATTTTGTGCTGTTCTGTATTTTTTTCTATACAGAAAAACACTAAACTTATATATCTAATCTGCTCAGCTAAATCCAGGCCTGAAATAATCTTATTAAAGCTGAAACAAATTATTATTAATTCTGAAAATTGAAATGTTGATTATCCTGAAAAAATATTATTAATTTATAATGATTTTTTACACTATTCTGTACAATCATAGTTTACAAATTATTCACATTTTTAACAAGAATGTATGTTATGCATTTTGTAAGTTAAAAATGTGAAATTTTATTACAGAGCTGTAGTTTACATTATATGAAATTATTAACAGTAGCCTAGACTGGTGCTAAACGCTGAAAGAAATAATTAATTAGTTTCTTATCATAAATTCTAGATTATCATTTTTGTTACAAGTATTTAGAAATATATTTACTTCAAAATGTAATGTTAATAACATTTTCAATTTAAAATTAAAAATAATAATCTAGTTTTTTCATTTTTCGGCTAATTTTATTTTGTAACCTGTAATAATTTTTAATCAATTCATAATATTATATAAATAGATTTTTATGAATCAAAATTTACTTTTACAAATCTTTGAATACTTTTAATGTAGTTTAGAAAGATCTATTATTTTCTTTCATAGAAAAAATTTGAAGTAGATGACTACCACAATATTCACCTGACTGAAACCCACCAGACTACTACTACCACCACAAAAATATTCAGCTATTTTAAATTTGATTTAAAAAAACAGCATAATATTTAATTTAGATTTTAAGATGAATCAGGCCTAAAATGAAAATTTGAATAAGAAAACTGTTATATATATTTGAAACATATTTATATTTCAAAATAAATTATCATATTTTACTCTGTCTCATTGTTTCTTCATACGTATCCCTACATAAGAGATTATATTTCTATGTCGAAATTGGAATATGTGATAAAAATTCTAATTTATAGTTATACTCATATTTTTAAAAATTGTTAAATATTAATAGAATGTAGCATTTTCATAGAGAATGAGACATCTATTGCAAAATTTTGAAACTTCAAATTGTATTCTCTACAAAGCGACCTCAACATGACCTCTACTGAACTCTGGTCTACAGTGTTAGCGGTCATCGGCAACCTGTTAGAACAGGAACAAATGCCAAGACACATTTTTGTTTTCAGTAGATTTGTTTTTGCACCACATAACAATGTATTCCAACCATGATTTTAGTAGACAAAAACACTTATTATTTGGCAATGAGAGATGACAGACTGACCTTAACAACTATGAAGTTAGCTAGGTACGTATGCTATGGCCGATCTGGGAGGGTTTCGTTTTTCGGCGAACGAACAAATAATTCGATTTGATATTCGGCAGCCTCTTTGGGCTTCGGCGTCAAGGTGAATCTTCCTACACATATTCAGGGCCGCCTCAAGGCAGTCCTCTCCGATAATCCGGAGCGTGTATAGCCGCCCTCAACCTACATCTTTCACTATCGTTGCTTGTATTACTTCGCGCAGATGACGTCACAGAAGATTTAATACTATTTTTTTTTCAAATTTTATTAATATTTAACAAATTTAAAAAATACGGGTGTTATTTTTAACTCTATATTATTTTCTCTAAATTTGATTAAGGGCACATAATACATTGGCAAAATGTTAAACCTGATTTTATCGTCAACTGAAATTAAATTACTGATCCGTGTCATCCGTAGTTAATTTATTTATGTGTTAGTAAATAATTACAATACTTAAAAATTTGTAAAATGATAAAATCAGTTGATGGTAAGGCTACGTACTATGAAGTTACGATGAGAGTATACCGCGTGCAATCAAAATCGTTACATAGGTATTTAACATGGGAAAACAGTTTTTCCTTGCGCGTTGCTTCCTAAATTATTTTAGAAAAAAAAATCAAATATAAATTGTAGAACATAAAATTCTGGATATAAATCAGTACTCAAAATTCATTTCTTATGAGTGGGAACACCAGAAATAAAATATGAAAATTTCAGTATAATAGCACTAGCCATGGAATTAAAACAAAAACAAAAGTGTGATGTTTTAACTGTCAAATATTATAATTTTTTAAATTATTATAAAATCTTTCAGAACTCATATTTCAATAGAATAATACAACCTTTTTAGTTAAATTCTGTTTGTATTTATTTAAATTACAACGTTTCGACAATATAGACTATTGCCTTCTTCAGGTAAAAACATGAACTACAAAACAACAAATGTATTTGTATTTGTTGTTTTGTAGTTCATGTTTTTACCTGAAGAAGGCAATAGTCTATATTGTCGAAACGTTGTAATTTAAATAAATACAAACAGAATTTAACTAAAAAGGTTGTATTATTCTATTATAATTTTTTGTCAAAAAAATTTGAGTACTCGTATTTGAACTACAAAAATTAAATTCTTATTTTTCATTATTATTTCTGCCGTTACAAAGCATGCAAAATTAATTTTGTCTATTGATTCAAATGCAGAATTTTATGATCTACAAGTTATATTGAAGCACTTTTTCCTAAAATAATTTGGGAAGCAACGTACAAGGGAAAACTACTTTCCTATGTTAAATGCCTATGTAACCGACTTCGAGCACCATCCAGTATGCTCATTGAGTACATATTCATTTTATTTATTATTAATTGTAATTGTATATTATGGTGTATTCCCATAACGAAGAGATTAATTTTTTGTTTCAAATATATGACAGAATATTTAAATTTCAAAAATTATAATGAATTATTCTGATTCATCTTAAAATTTATTTCGGAAAAAAGTTGTTATTGGTGGGTAGTAGTAGGCAGTAGTAGTAGTAGACTAGGTAGTTGAGTAGGTTATGTACCAGCGTAGATCGATTCGACTCGACCCGACAACCCGACGGCGATGGCGGAGCGCGCGGGGCGTAGCGCCTTCCATCATGCGGGGCGGCGGCGCGAGAGTTAGCCCCCAGCCGGGGTCCCCAGCTGCCTCGGACACACTCTGGCTGTCCTCTTGAAAACGCAACAATTCAAGCTAGATAAGTCAGTGCCACACACAACAATAAATTTAATGTTAAATTCTTTGAAGTTCTCAATTATGTACAGGATATAGTAATTTGAAATGCTTACATACCAACGTTCTGGAATTATTAAAATTAATACCTGGAATGTAAAACATGTATATGCAAAATCAAACTATGTTTTGTTCAGGGCTCTCAATATTCAACTCATAAGAAATTTTCATTATATAAGTAACAAATATTATTTGGATGACTCCATTCATTATTATTTATTTGTTCATAGGTATCTTCGAAATGTCATCCATAAAATATTTACATAGTGAATCAATAAAAATCGATTGAATTTTAAACATGCTTTAATAAAATAATAAGTATTTGCAATAGTAGAAACATTGTGGAGCATGCACCATTTATTTAAAATAATATCGTTTTTTTGATTCACTTTGTATATCCTAGCACTAAAGTGTGATTCTTGTTGTCCCTCTGAAAAACTAGTAGCGTACCAGATAAAATAAATTCAGTATTAACGAAAGATTCAGAAGAACAACATATAATGAGAAAGCACCGGCGCCCGTAACAACAAAAGTGGTGTCATCTGGGGCCGGTTAGATAAGTGATAATGACAAAAATACGTACTTGTTCCCTTCGGTGGCATTTTTCTTCTTTTTCACGTTTGCGTACCTCGATGAGGTACTCGTTGAAAAGACCTTCACGTTCACGCATTTTTTCTACATTTTTAAATCGTTCGTCCTTCGCGAACTTTTGGGCAAAGTCACTAAATGATGACCTGAAAAATAATATATTTAATATCTGCACAACTGGGCATTAAAATATCTTGAAAAGTATTTAAATATTTTTCAAATACTTGGATTCATTAACACATCTAATGTTTTTTTTATTATTATTATTAAAAATCCACTAGCGTTCATTTATTTAAAATGCAACACCAAAAAATATTAGGAATAAAATAAACAAGATTGTGCGATAATGGAGACTTATACAATTCAAATATTTTGGTCGCCATCTAGTGTGTAAAAAAGTATTTAATAAATAGTTATGTAGTGAGCAAGATTTAGCTCTAAGTTTGACGTTTATCACGTGATCCACATTTGGTCCCATGTGATCACAACAACCATTGTTTGAAAAGAAAGCCGTTAGGTTAGATAGTCTGTGATAAACATGTCTGAGACTGAACACGGAAGTTGAAATATGATTAATATAAATTGAATATGAATTAGTAATGTATTTACAGGAACCTGTGATAAAAAAGGAAGTTTAATTATGTACAAAATAATAATAAAATGACGCAAACCTATGTTTGTAAAGTGGACAAACATAATCAAACTTATTTTGGAAAAACAAGTACAGCAACTCAAGCAACTTTAATAAAGCTGTCTACTAATAAAGAGACACAAGTTTATATTAATAAAAACACATATAAAAATTGATAATAAGCTGAACAACTCCACACAAACAGAAATAAAGATTAATAAGGAAAGTAGTACCCAAACAGTCAACAATTATTATGTAAGAAAGTTATTTGGTGCTGTAGAGACATCGAGAAATGAAATTAAATTTGTCAATAATTGGAAACTAAATTATAATTTATTAAGCAATGATGCTGTAAAATTTATATATTTCACCGGCTTATTAGTAGAACATTTTAATGTTCTATATGATTTGTTAAATCCCACAGTTATGCCAAAGTTGAAATACAGATATTTCCAAAAAAACGTCAAAGAAAACTAATTTAATAATTTAACATCCAGAGACAAATTATGTATGACTTTAATAAGATTAAGACGTGGATATACACTAAACGAAATTTCATTATTTTTTTCCGTCTCTCTCAACAGTGGAATTTGTAGTGTTTACATAGATTCAGTTCATGTTTTTTTCAAATTGAAACGATGAAATCGAATTTGTTTTCCGTCCGTGAGAATCAGAAAGATTTGATTCCGCAATGTTTCATTAATAACAATAACTCTATGAGTACACATAACAACTTAACCAAACTTTGCTGTCTAAATAACAAATTATGGGATCAACGGGGAGATGCTGAAGAGGGAAAGCATTTGATCGACTCGGCCATGGTATATCACCTCGCTCTTTCTAAAAATTTCTTGTCCCTTTCTAAATTAAGTGGAGGGAGGTCCGCTGCCGATCCGACGCCGATGACGTCAAAATCATAAGTCCCCAATGGGTTTGAACATGTATATTTCTTCAAAGACAACTCAACGACTCTAAATTTTAATCGTTTACAATAATTTTTTCCTAATATTTTTCGGTGTTGCATTTTCAACGACTGTTGATTTGAATAAATAATTCAAATATACAGTAAAATTTTTGAAAGATGTCCGATCAAGGTCGTCTACGAATTGTATGAATTCAGATTTTTGCTCCGCCCATTCTGACAAATTCAGTAGTGTCGTTTGCTTAGTGATTCGTACGGCTATGAATCAAGGTAATGTATCTGAATTAATAAATAAACTTACGTTACAGCGAAAGTATTATCAACAACGAGCATCGTTTTAATATGGAATGTCCTAACTTAGTCGAAACAATATGAATTTTTGAAAGACAAGCGTGTTATAACCATCCTTATCGCACAGTCTTATAGCCTTTGCAAAAGAAAGAGATAAATGTATGCCTACTTGTTAATTCGTTCGTGATACAGATGCCCTTGATCGGACATCTTTTAAATTTTTTATTGTACTAATTTAATAAAATACAAACATTTTTTTTTTGTTTTTCTTATTAGTAATTAAATATGTATGTGTTTTAATTAAAAAACTACAATCCAAAATAATATTTAAATACCTATCTGCCAGCTATGAATACGTGTATTTATTTTACACACTAATGAGGTCATGCAAAAAAATGAATTGTTCTTTTTTTGTTTAAATCAAACAAGCATAGTTTAATTTATCGTATTGTATGATTAAATTATTTTTTCTTTACATTTTTTGTTGTATAAAATTGTTTCAAAGTATATTTTTAAAAAGTTGCAAAAACCAGCCATGTTGTGACGTCACGTTTCAGAACTGCAAGTTCAGACTCATTTCATAGAGATTTATCATAATACAGAATTTCTAAAAGAAAAAAATATATGGACTATATATTGAGAATTACATATCTAAATATGCTATAATATATTAATATAACATCATTCTTTTCATTTTTATAAATATAATTTTCATTTTCGCAAGAATCAATGTTAGCAAAATATAATCTTGTTCTTCTGCAACAGAGAAGAAGCATGCATGCAGTTATTATTTTGTTCAAAATCATTAATAATGTAATCGATAGCCCTTACTTGTTGTCAATAATAAATTTTCATGTCCCAAGGTTATCATCGAGACATGCTACTACTTTTTACGTAACCTCTGGTAAATCCAACGCTTTGAACAAATCGCCTATACATTTTATGATTAATTCGTATCATGCTGTCGAAGACAATTTAGATATATTCTTTTGCTCATTGAATGATATTAAAAGAATATTCTATTAATTTGTATGCTTTTTCCTACCCTGTAATTGGGCTCAGCCTGTTGGGTATGGTTCTCAAATAATAATAATAATAATAATAATTTGGCCTGAAGTTATCCACGCGTCGCATCATCTGTGCTTCTTTGTAAAGATTTGAGACGCTAAAAGTTTGTTTAGCTACAGAAACGCACGCGAGGCATTGAATTGAATATATTTTTAAATGTCACTTTGACGTTTAGAACCTAGGCTGGAAATCAAAATGGCCGTTAATATTGAAATGTGACGTCACTGGGCGAGGCGGGGAAAATTAGCCGATTTTTGAAGAATGTTATTTTTAATTGCAAATTTTCATTATTAAAGATCGATTTGAGGAAAAATAAAAATACGGGTCTATTATTTTTCATTGCTCTTTTGATTAAAGTTAAAAATGAAAAACCGCATGACCTCATTAAGATTTTTTTTAAAAAGTCGGGAAAATGTTATCACTTACTTCCCGTGTAAATGAGCTTCGCTCAGCAGCCTTCTGAAAGCATCTTTCCGTTCGCGCAATCGGTTCCGTTTCTCCCGACGTTCATCTTCTGCTCTTTCTTTAACATATTTTTCAAATACTTGTTTACGTTCTTTAGATGTTAATAACAAATATCGTGGATCGAATACAATTTTGTGTAATTCTTTTTCCCAAGTACTAAAAGCTGAAACTTCTTTTTCTGCTAACATTTCTCGGAATGATTTTACACGAGTTTCTAATGGAACTACTGCACGTTCTTTTGCTGCACGAACTTCAGCTTCGATGGCTGCTTCCTTACCAATATCGATTGTTCGTTTCTCTATGATTTTGACTCCATTGGTTGCTGCTGTAACTGTTGTAGCTACTACAAGACAAAAAAATGCAATTTATATGGATCTTGGGCACACAAGTGACTTTTTGCTGTACTCAATCACGTCTGATTGAAGAAGATGTTAATCATTTTTATAATGTAGAATTTTGTTGTTTTATTTTTCACCTTCCGTCACCTTTAGTTTTCAATGAATAAACACGTTTTAGGGTCCGTACAATACGATTTTATTATTTTTACAATGTCTCTCTCTCTCTCTCTGTGTGTGTGTGTGTGTGTGTGTGTGTGTGTGTGTGTGTGTGTGTGTGTGTGTGTGTGTGCGGGGGCTCGTATGTAACTATAATTTCGGCCGCGGTAACTCCAATACTAGAATTCCAAAAATTACAATTTTTACGTATTCCTCTTTCTTATATCCATATGCAGACTTAAGGTAGTTATATCGTGAAACCATTTTACCCAGAATTAATTGAAATTTTAAGTACATCTCAACTGAAGTATAATCTACCTGCTTTCCATGTTTTAAAACAATTGACCACGCGGTACCTGAGATATTTGCAATTAAATTTGGCCTTTTTAACACGTGAAGAATAGGAAATGGCAAAATAAACACAACATTTTAAATTATAACTTTTATATCCATACCGACATTTAATCGAAAATCTAGTATGTTATAGAAAACTAATTAACGGATTTTATGTAAAAATTTGAAAATTATATACCATCCAGATTTAATTTTATTGCTTCTAGAAAAATATAATCTGAAGATACGACAACCATGTACAAGCGTTCCAGATGGAGTATTAGTTAAGTTAATAACTCCCGCTTGGTATTAGCGAATAAGAGGTGATCTTTGGTTAAAGTAATTTCAGACGTACATTCGGAGAAAATATTTTTTAAATTGGTATTTTACGTGAAAAGCATGAAAACTTTAAACAGTATAATACTACTTTTGTAATTTTAAGAAAGAAATATATTAATTTGTTTTGCAGTTTCCATTTGTAGTTTAGAATGAGTATTATATCTCAAAATATCTTATTACTTTTATACCCGAATGTACCAATAAATGTCTAGGTGCGACGTTGCCACAGTTATTCTTTAACATTGAAATACGACACTTGTGTATGTGTTAGTGCGAGTGGTACAGTTAAAAAAAGAAAACTTTTCTACGGAAAAATAAAGAAAATTCATTTGTTACAGTGTTTGATATTAGTTTTTAACTATTTTGATGCAATCTGTGTATAATGTTAAAAAATATAAGTTATTGTAAATATAAACTGCATTAGCTTAATTTTTATTTTGAACATAGAACAAGTTTTTGAATAGGTACACTCGAGTGTCAACTACCTTAATTGGATTTTAATTATAATTGGTCAACCGAAAATACCCCCATTTGAAGATTTTTACAGTTTTTCTTGAAAAAACGCTTTTAAACATCATTTTTTCACATTGCATGTTATTATAAATATTAAAGAATATTTTTTATTCTCTATACGAATTCATTGTGGTGGCGAGTTGAACTGTATTTTCCACGCTCTACGACTCATGTCCGACAGCGACGCCAGTAGTCATTCGTTGGTCATGTCATCAGCGCCACATGTAGTCAGCTACTTGATTTACATACCAAAATTATTATTATTGACTTTTGTTCTGTTTTTGACCTGCTCAACACTTTGATGTACCGCGTGTGTTATCTCATGTATAAGTTTATATAGTTCAGAATAAAGTATCTGCTGTTAATTCGAATTGTGTGTTGTACCTATTTATGCGTGTGAAGGGCGATTATCCATAACTCAACACATTGCATTTTAGGCTTCAGTTTATGTGAACTAGGTTTGCATTCTGACCAATCAAAGGGGAGAATTTATATCCCTAACTAAACCAACGCTATTTTCTTACGTGAAATGAAGTATATTAGTGTCAAGTGCAATTGACAGTATGTTGTGTGTGGAATTTGTACAAATTACATAGAACTGACGGAAGGTAATGTGCTGGCCACATTATTTTTTTCCTAATTGTTATACATCAATTTGAAAATTAAATATCATTAATTCATATTAGAGTAAGAACGTAACCGTAAGAATATCATAGTCAGAAAGTCACGAGTGTGCCCTCATGATACAGTGGAAAATTAAAAAGTAAAACTGTAAACTTACCCTCTTTTTTGGCTCGTTTGGCAGGAGTTCCTTCTTCGCTGTCGCTGCTATCTGACTCTGTTCGTTTACCACCCGCTGCTGATGCCGGTGTACTGCCAGTCTTACCTGCTTGTGGAGGCACTAGAACATCCGGAGGTGTCGCCAACATCTTATCAACGTCCGCGCGTCCAACGAGGTCCTCTGGCCGCTCCCACACGCTGGTCCGCGACGAGGGATTGTAGAAGAAGACTCGACCGTCGCCTGTCCAAACCACACACCATGGAGTGCCGGGTACGGGAGTGCTAAACAAAATACATATAAAATAAAATTTTAAAGTCCCTAGAAGAGTTTCAATATCTTACCTGGATATAGGGCGAGACTTGTCTTGAGCGCGTTGAGGCTGTTCAGCTGGACGTTGCTCTGGTGGTCGTTGTTCCTCGTCCTTTTTGCGTCGTGCTGCTTCCTCCTCCTTTTTCTTATCATCCGGCCCGGCGCCAGTTAAGCTAGAGTTATCTACTAGTGGACCATCTCCACCAGCACCTAGACGTACCTCACCTGGGGCGCCAGGCTCCTTTCCTGAAGATGCGTCCCCATCCTTGGGTCCTGCTCCGGCAAGCCTTTGCGCTACCGCCAGTTTTGCAGCTAGAAATAAATAATGATTCGATGATTATTATTATAAGTGAATTGGTGAAATGAATTTGTATATTTTTACGCAGAGTTCTGTTCGTATGTTTGCTAGAGACGTGAACGTATCTATACATTTTTTCCTTGTATTTAAGATTGTCACTGAACACTTATTTCGTTACCTACGAGCCCAGATTCATTTTCAACACATTATAAATATTACAAAATGCTTTCGACTACTGTAAATATACACTTAAAACTTTATATGGGACAATAATCTAACAGAAGAATATGCAGGTCTTGCCAATACCGTGTCTAATAGAATTAAAGCTAGTATTACTAATAAACGGCGGAATACTTAAATAACATATTTAGTTTTTGTATGTTTAAATAGGACTTTCTAAGTTTTTTCATTTTTACCTCCCGCTACCCTTGGTAAGGAAGGTATAGGGATCGTACTAAAAATCGCATATCGAGATTTTGGTAAATGACCACGTTTTACGGTCTCTAGAATCCATTTTTAACATTTTCATGATGATGTCTGTGTGTATATATATATGTGTGTGTGTGTGTGTGGATCCTCTTTACGCTCTAACTCAAATACTATCATTCAGAAAGATTTGAAACCATGTTCTAATATGGAAATATCTGATTAGATTTTGGTAGCAATCGGATAACCGGAAATGGCAGTTTACTTGAAGCTCAAGATAGATTTTCTTCAAAAAATACCTTTAAATGTAATTTTTTCTCAATTTGTTATTATAAAAATTAAAGATTATTCCATTTTCTACAAGTTTGCTTTAATACTTTTTCTATATATTGTATGGATAAATTTATAAAGTAATATAAAAATTATTTACATAGGTAAATGGCGGGAGGTACTGTGTTGGTTGGTCACATCAGATTTTTTAATATGTAAGTACATAAAAATATTACGCTTGCATTTTTTTATTTTCGCCGAAAAGTTTATAACATCTCAGAAAAAATTTAAAGTTTTAATGAATGAGACCCGAGAAATCGATGGCCGCGTGTGATGTCATCTACATCCAGAACATTTGTTCCTAACGCTGAGTGAAATGAAGTATACAAATACTATTAGAAAAAATGTTTAGGTGATCGGTAAGTGCGTTTAATGAAGTTGCTTTGATGTAAATGATGGAAAGGCATTAAAGAAGAGTGGCAACAGTCGAAATGAGATATTTGTGATGATCGTGGTTGCGTTAGTATAGATCATAATGCGAAATGATTTGGTGTATGTCGTTGAAAACCTCTAGATAGAAAATTAGTGTGTTGAAACAGTTTTCGAGTGAAAATAAAATAGAAAAGCTTGTGTGAATGGACGAGGTGAAAGTAGTGTGCTTGGAATGGCAAATGTGTGATTGTTTTATCTTACCATCTAAATCTTTCAAAGGTTGAGGCCGTTCCCACACACTCTCTCCCTTCTTTGCGTTATAATAATAAGATCGCCCATCGGGAGCCCGATGTTCCGACCATTCCGCCGCACGACCCACAACTTCGGGATCTACGTGAGCCGTCAGCATTGACTCATCACAAACAAGAGGTCCAGGTGCAGCGCCTCCAACCAACGGCGGAACTTGTTGCTGTGGTGGTACCAGCGGAGACATGCCCCAAGGAGGCATCCAGCCAGGGGGCGGCATTCCGAACTGTGAGGCCGAACCGAATGGAGTGACATTAGGTGGTGGACCTTGCATAAGTCCTGGAGGGGGGCCCTGCATCAGACCTGGGGGAGGACCGTGAATGCCTGGAGCACCGCCAGGTGATGCGCGGATGGGATCACTAACAGTAGTTGTTGTGTTAGGGCCTGGAAAATTAATTATTGTTAGGGTCATTTTTCGAAGATTTTAAAGATGTTTTTATCTATCTTAAGGGGTGATATTAGAGTTAATGAGCTACAGTGAAAATGATTAGGCAAAAAAAAGCACGTCATCAACCTGAAAAAAAACCTTATAAAATAAAATATAACTTGTAGACATTATTAAGAGTTATTTTTAAAAGAAAAAAAAAGTACTAGTACTAGTACTATTTACAATGATTTCTAAGTCAATCGTTATTCCTTTTACAGAATATAAAATTATTTGAAATAGTTGTAGTTTATTTTCGTACCATACGTTGGCACTACTGAGAATGGCCATGCTATGTCAAATAATTTTATATTCCATAAAAGAAATAAGGATTGACTTAGAACAAATTGTAAATTCATTAATATATACGTTTCTTTAAAACTAATATATTTTTCTTCTTTTCTAAAATATGAATAACAACTAATAATTTCTAATTTTTTTTTTCAAGTTGATAACGTGCGTCTTCTGCTTCATCATTTTCTCTATAACAGTTTTATGTGAAAATAAAAAAAAACCATTTGTAGTAGCCCTTGAATATAATTTTTTTGTAGTGTTGCCAACCTTAAGATAACTATTGTATATGTAAGATAATTTGGGCAAGTTTACGATGTACAATAACAAATTTTTACGAAAAATGACAAAAAAATGTGCAAGAAGAACAAACAAGTAGAGTTTAATTTATCGTATTGTATGATTAAATTATTTTTTGTTTAGCTATAGGCGATGTACCTTAATACATAAATACCTATTTAATATAAAACATTTTACAAACCACTAAAAATCCATTGAATTTAAAGGTAATTACATTTTATTAAAAAATAGCTAATAACTAAATAAACACAGACGTTTTGAATACTCGTATTTAAGCCAATATATTAAAAATACTTTGAAAATTAATCTTATAAGATTGGCACACCCAGCAATGGGTAATATGCCGTGATGATAGATTTATTATTTATTTATAAATTAATGTATTAAAAATAAACTATTTATAAAAAAATGTTTAATTTATATTAAATGCACTCAAATTGAAAAACCCAATATGTAATTCCAAAATTACCACAAAAAAAATCTTATTAAAATCGTAAAAAGTCGAATAAAACCGAGTAGATTTTTGCCACACTACTATCCTCCATCAACGTCGTATTTAATTTGTTATATTAACTAAAAAAAATATGTTTTTACCTGAAACCATTACTACTGCAGCCGAAGACTCATCTGATTCTTCAGGTTGTTGTTGACCTGGGTGTGGCCCGGTATTAGGAGGTCCACTTTGCACTGCTTGTGCCATTGCCTCAACTTGATCTTGAGAAATGACTTTAATCGCAGGGCCTTCAGGCTTGGACCACGTAGTTTCCCGAGTTCGCGCATTGTAATAATACGATTTGCCTTCTCCAGTTTTTGTTTCTACCCATATTTCACTATTCATATCTATTGCACCCTATAATTAAATGAATTATTAGATAGATAGTATATTTTAATTTAAAAATAAATTACCATTGGAGGTCCGGAGGAGTTATTGCTACTAGCATTACTAGTAGGAGGATTCGCACTGTTACCACCTCCGCTACCAGGACCAGCAGCAGCACTACCACCACCACCACCACCCCCACTGCTATTGTTGTTTCCACTACCGCCACTATTACCACCTCCAAAATTTGGAGGATGTCTATCCATCATATGTGGAGGAGGCCCCATTCCCGGCGGTCCCCAACTTGGTGGCCCCATCTAGACACAAACACGACTAATATAACTGAACAGTTCTTATAAGAAATTGGAAACTTACCGGCGGCCCCATCATTCCAGGTGGGCCAATTGCACCTGGAGGGCCCATGCCAGGAGGTCCAAAATTAGGGAAGTTTGGACCATTTCGAGGTGGTGGACCGCCTCTACCAAACAGCGGAGGTGGAGGGCCTCTACCTCTGAAAGGTGGTCCACCAGGGCCGTAACCTCTGCCACGAAAGCGAGGGGGTGGACCTTCTCTAGGCCCAGGTATTCCTCCACTTCCCCAATTTCGAGGCGCACCTCTTGCTCCTCTACAATAACAATAAAAATTTTCATGGAAATGAGCTTTTAAAATACTAAAGATGAATAAATAATTTTATGAAATCTATTACAGTACACTTACCTGAAACCTCTTCCACGGCCTCGAGGACGGAAATCATCATCTTCTTCCATGTTATTATCATAACCACCGTCATCTTCATAATCTTCTGGACCTATAGCCTCAGAGTCCATGTCCTCGCAATTTTCCGGGTTATTTAATGAAGCGTCTTCATTCATTTTAAATAAATTATGATAACTTGATGTATTTCGTAAATATATTAACAAACAATTTTTGTTTATGTAGGGTATTATATTTACAAATTAATACACAACGCCATTGAAATAAATTGCCATTTTGTTGTGTTTGACAAGCGACAAGCTGATTATGAAAATGAGAAAAAAAATAAAACTTTACAATATCATTAAATATCCCTAAAGTATACAAAACAATTTATATAATAATACATTTTAATTATAATATTAAAGAATTAAAAATTGACATATTATTTACATGTAGGTGATAATTATAATATATACACTTAAAATATATTACCACATAAATTACATTTTATTTTAGAACATTGCAAATTGTCGGAAGAACAGTTGGCGTCCATGGTTTCGTTAAAGATCAAAACACGCATCACAAAAATACTACAAAGTAAGATGCACACTATACAACGAAATGATAGATTTTCAAATATTTTAGTTCGTTTATTTTAGTATTGTTTTCTTCTCGTTTTGATTCCTGAATACATGGTAACTTCCCGTTCAGAACAATTAACTTCTTCATCAATAGTTGGTATTTGTTGTCCTATACTTTTAGTGTTTAGTTTTTGTTTTGCTTGATTCCTCTTTGGTCTTTTACTTTCTTCCCTCGAATCTTTGGTAACTTCTTGAACTGAGCAATTATTAACTTTTCCATCAACTGTTATTTGTTCTCTTTCATTTGGTCGTTTTTCCAACTTTTGGGTTTGTATAATCCAATTTTGTTGACTTTTATAAATTGATGCAGATATAATAGTTTCGAATATATTATCCCAGTTATAATTACAATTTAAAATTAGTCCGTGGATAGCTGCAGGGTGTTCCAAGGGAAAAATATTCATCAGTAATTGAAAATACTGAACTTTCTTGCGAATTTCTTCCATATTGGTGGACAAATCAAAATCATTGTCCATGTTTTCTGAATGTATTCCTTGTTCTGTACTCATTCTTCCAAAAATAACGACTTCATAAAAATCATCAGCTATATGAATATAGATATTTTACCTAATGATTACAACTTCAAAAACTACTAGCTGTGTGTACTAAGTTCTAAACGTTCTAAACAGTTAAAAATGGGGACTTATAATTTTGACGACGTCATCCATGGCGAATGGCAGCGAATCTCCCTCTACACAATTTAGAAAAGGACAAGAGATTTTTAGAAAGAGCGAGATGATATACCATGGCCGAGTCGATCAAATGCTTTCCCTTTCAACACTTCTCCCCGTTGATCCAGAGACAACTAATCTACTAACGTTGATCCATATTCTCGTCATTTATTATTTAGTCAGCAAAGTTTGGTTAAGTTATTTTGGTGTAGTGCTCAGACCAAATATAAATTTATGTTTGGTCTGAGGTGTAGTGCCTGTTATTAATTATCTCTCCTTTCAAAAAGTAGTTGTGATCACGTAGGAACACGTGGTGGATCACGTGATAAACGTCAAACTTATAGTTAAATCATGCTCACTACATAACTAATTATTAAATACTTTTTTACACAGTAGATGGCCACCGAAACATTTAAATTGTATTACGTCCCCTCCAAATTAGGTTACGTTCAATATCTTATTGCGCTTGCGCAGGCCGCGGTGAAATCTAATATGTCCGCAAGTTTAAAATTGGAATTCAAATTATGAACACAGAATGGTACGGCTAAACTAGCTTGTATTAAAGATACAATAACATACTATAAGAAAATCTTATAGAAGACCAAGAAGGATATCCGAACCAAATAGATACGATATTTTTTTTAAATCATGGTTTTTAAGTTACAATCAGCAATACAAAGTTATAAGTTTTTTTTTTTAAATGGGATAGTATATAGGGGTATTATTTGGCCTATTCGATAGAGTATTTTTTTTCTGAATTCAACCATTTAATCATTTTATATCTTTACATAACAAAAATATTGAGAAAAATTCAATTGAAATTTAAATATATTTGATTTTTACATTTTCAGTAGGCTGTGTATAAAAAACAAAAACTGCTATTTGTTAATTTAAATTATTTAGGATGAAAATCAAATAGAACACTATTTATAAAGTTATTAATTAATTATTAATATATTAATATTTTTCTGTTTCGGTGTTCTTATGAGTCACCTTGAAAACACGTAGTTAAAAAGATCTATAAGCGCACTGTTTTTAGTGGATGACTTGCGAGAAGAGCTACCAACATAAATGATAAAAAACACCAAGTCATATTTTTGACATTTCACTTTTTTTAAATCATTGACATTTTTATTTGTTTATTTTTGTTATGTAGGTAAAAATATAAAATGATTATGGTTAATTTAGAAAGAAATTATCGAATGGGCCTAAAAATATTTACCATCCCATTTAAAACAATATAACTTTGTGCTCTAACTTGAGTATCACTGATTTAAAAAAATATTTTCTTCTTCGGTTTTCTATAAGATTATCTTACAGTATTTTTAATAATATAGAAATTATTTGCACTCGTTTTATTGTTACACCCTGAAACACAGATATATATTTTTAGTCTTGTCTTACACTAAATATCACTCATCTTTTGTCTGAGTTAAATATAATAAATATAAACATATAAATATGTAAATAAATTTATTTAACTATTTATAATAATTAACAATATAAACATAAATTACATTGGACGGATTTATGAAATAAATTATTTTATGAGACAGAAATTGCAAAAATTATATTACACAGCCAACAAAAATGTTTGGACCCTTCTGTTTGTTTTATTTCATTTCGTACAAGTTCCATCTTATCGACAATTGATCTGGTGTTCTATACCTTGTGGTTGATTTGGTTCAGATTTCTTTACAATTAACATCTGTCGAAGAGACGAAGCTTCTTCTCTCAAGGTGAGGATCTGAGCCCGCAAAATCGCATTTTCATGTTCTAGCATTGTCGCTCGAAATGCAATCTAAATATAAATGATGATGAGTAACATTTATAAATTAAAATAAATTTATATATTTACTTGATCTTCTCTAAGTTTTCGGGCATCTCTTGATTTCTTGGCTGCTTGATTGTTCCGTCTTCGTCTTTCAAAATATTTATCATCTTTTTGTTCTTCTGGAATAGGTTTCTTTTCTCCTCTTTGTCGACGAGGAGATGTGCTACTAAGTAAAGATCTGTTGAGTACCGGGCCTAAAATTAAAATTAAATATTTGCAATAATTTTTCTTGTACAATAAGGGAGTAATAATTTCGCATACATTGAAAATGATACACATGTCCAGTGGAATAAAAAAACTTTTTTTGTATGAAAAACTATTATATTGTGCACAATACAGAAAAGTGAAGTCTTTATAGACCAACTTTTAAGGCAATAAAGAGGTAATTTGGATGATTTTAATTTGCCTATAATTTTTTTCTGGGTGTTTCAAATATTTTCTGTAAATCAAAAGAATTTAACTAGATGAAAAAAAAAATACTTTTAGAGTATTCGAAACTTACATTTGTCTTAAATGAAACGTATATAAAAAAAAAACAATTTTCGGTAGAGTATTTCTTTTAGCGAAATATGTATAATTTATTGTTAGTCTTAGTATTTTAAATTAATGAAATATTTATTTTATTTGAATGATTAAAGCTAATTTTTTTTGTGAAATATATATATTGTTTTTCGTACTGAGCTCTGATTCTGACGCAGAAAAAAGCGGTGTGGTGGTAGCAGCGACAGGCTGGTATCCAAGAAGTGTGTGAGGTGTTAATAAACTTGGAACTGAAGGAGTTGAGAAACTTGGACTACTCGTCAATTTGTAGTCATCTGGCAAGCAGTTCTGACTGATTAGTTGCCTATATCGGTGGCCCACATCTGCAATATAAAAGGAAGATGTTAATATTATGTATTTGTTTTCTATATACAGGATATTAAAAAATGTTGCTCAATCAGTGGTTCTTAAATGGTAGTACAAATTATATATACATTTTAAATGATACCCTATGTAATTTTTTATTCCATTAGATAGAGATTTTGATTCTGATTTCAACGATATCAATACAATTTAGGGTTGTATAACAATTATTTCGAGCAAAATGGCATTAAAAATTTAAAATAATGTAATAAAATGGCTTTACTAGTACTGTAATCTAGGCAATAAACCTATTAGCAGTGTATTGCATAGCCTATATCAATATTGTAACATTATTTACTAAATTTTCTTCGCAATAATATCGGTACTGTGGGTATTTCCGAAATATAAAAAATAATATGATTTTAAAATTTTTATTCCACAGTTTACTAGAAATTGTAAAAATTTAAAATTTGTTAACAATACAAATAAATAATATTTAAAACAACATTTTTTTTAGACATGAAATATTTATAAGAACAAAATGATAATTGAAATTGGTACACAAATCTCTCCATAGATGACGCAATCTGTCACACAGAGCGCATATTTTATGTCGGGCCGAGAACTTTTGGATCTTACTACGAAACGAATGTCTACAATATTTATAATATAATAAAAATAGTTTTTAGAGAATATGATGCCTAAAAAACTGTCTGATATAAAAAGAAAAATAATTTTAGTGTCACCTGTGAGTGATAAATAGATATCTGATCAAATTCTAATCTAATATACAATTATATATCAGCGTCATATAACGTGAGAAGTAAAAGTTTTTTGTAGGTGTAAGAAGTAGCAAATGTTGAATGGCACATTGCGTGATCGCAGTGACAGTGTGTTATTTCTCAGCCGGTAATTGTTTTGGAACATCGTAGTGTTTTGTTTCAACCACAACATTCATCTACTTTAGCGTTATGCGATTAAACTTTCTCAACTATTGAACTATTCCATATTATTTCCTTAAAATTAAATTTTCTTTTAGTGTGTAACCACATTCAAACAAATTGCTCTGTAATGTGAAAATATTTCTGTTTTACATTAAATTGCACACATGAAACAAATTCTTATAGATAGATATAGAAAGTTATAGAAATATTTACTTACATTCTATGTACCTATATGGAATAAATTGCAAAAAAAAATCACAAACCATTATTTGTATTAAACTATAAATTAAGAATGCATTAAATAAATAAATAGTAAATGTATGATACTAATAACAAACATATTAAATTTGGAAAATATCATTTTTTTGAGATCGTTTTTAAAATAATTCAATAATAGTAAATTAAGCATAAAACCCAGAAAGTAGAAGAATTGCTAAAATATCATAAACAAAAATACAGTGCGATTTTTTGACAGCTGTAAAATATCACTTTTACTGCCTTGGCAGTAAAAATATTCTTACTGCCTATTACATAGCAATCGCTCAACAAACGCATAGCAACCGTTCAAAAAACGCATAGTAACATAATTTGATGTCGATAACTTTCAAAATAGGTATTAAAAATAATCACTAAATTAATACTAATTCCAAAATCAGCAAAAAATAATGTGTTCAACACGGCACTAAACACATATTTACAGCTTTGATAGCATTCACGGGCAACCTCTGTTGAAAATCTGGTGTTCTAATGCCTAGGTAAATATATCTGATGTGGCCAGCACAATACCTTACGTCAATCCTGTGTATTATTTATAAATTCCATACATAATTTTTCTTGCAAAAGATTCTAAATTTCCAGTAAAATTATTTCATAAAGAAACTATGCAAATTGCACTTGACACTGACATCTTCTTCTTCTTCTTTAGCTTTTCCATTCGTTAGGGGTCGCTATTTTTCATTTTCTTCTTCCACTCATTTCTGTTTTGCGTGTCGTCCTCATTCAGTTCCTTTTCTCTCAAGTCTTCCGCAATACAGTCCTCCCAACTTATCTTTGGTCTTCTTCTGTTTTTTCAAGATTCTATTACTAAGCTATTCATTCTTCTTCCAATATATTCTTTCTTCATTTCTCCTCATGACATGTTCAAACCAATGTAATCGTCTCTCTTGTATCTTTCTTGAAACTTCTAACACTAGAGTTATTTCGCTTATTCTTTCATTCCTTACCGTATCTTTCCGTGTCTTCACCAACATCTATCTCAACATTTTCATCTCTGCCACATTCATTTACTTTTCATTGATATTGACATCTGTCAATTTGAATTATCTGAATATATTAGCAGTTTCCATGGTTAGCATAGCTGGCTGATTTATGAAATTTAATATCTTTATAATTCTTTAATAAGAATAAGAAGTATAAAATGCATTCAAATCGTATAGAGAATAATAAAATCTTTAAGTTATAATAACGTTAAATGCCAATAAATGATATTTAACTGTTAAATCTTCAAATGAGGGTATTCCGGTTGACCATAATTATAACCAAAATCCAATCATCTCTTCTGCTGGATGTAAGCTTGAGGAATACGAAAAAAATATAATTTTTGGAATCGTGGTATTGAAGTTATGCGAGCCGAAACTTTCGTCACACACAAACAGACACACAAACACATACAAACCAGACAAACGTGCTTATTCACTAAAAACTCATCATTGAATTTTTTGACCAAAGACAATACCTTCCTTACCTAAAGGTGATGGAAGGTAAAAATAACTATTGTAGATAGATAACAGAAAATAATATATGTATTTTATCGACGCGTTATCCACACTTTAATTTTTTTGAAAGATTTTACAGCAAAATCAAATGCAGTTACTTTTGTAACAATTGCGAATGCAACTTGTCAGGAACGAGTGCAGCGAATAATGGAATTTTCATGGTGTTTCAGATGTTGTAAACAAAATTTGTTCCAGCAAATTTAAAAAAATAAATAAATAAATAAATAAAATAAATAAATATTTCATCACGGCATATTACCCATTGCTGGGTGTGCCAATCTGCTTTGTATACAGATATCGGTAATGATGGAATATTTGTACCGTGTGGGCGCTTACCAGGCGTAACCTCACGGGCACTCATAGCTGGCGTGGAGAGTGCACCACAGGGGTTAATTTTGTGCCATTAAAATTCGATGTAATTTTTGGCGTCGGTTGGGATTGAACCAGATTCGCGACCAGACACTCAGGCACACAAAATTATATTCCGTTTTTAAACTAAAGGGGATAAATTCAAAATTTTGGCATAATTTTTTTCAACAAATTATATACATGTAACTTTCTTTCTGTGGTAGGTATAGCTACTTCCGAAATAAAATACTCATTTCTTGCCAAAACAAGTAATATTTCTTCTTGCATTTTGTATGGCGTAAATATGACTTTTGAATTTATTCCTTCTGGTTTAAAAACGACACATACTTAGTCTAAGAATTATTTTTGCAAATAATCACGCAAAGTGATATATTTCCTATAAAAAAATTGTCCGAAAAATATATATTTTCCAGTCAGTTGCAGATAAAAAGCTCAACCAAATTTAGAAGTAGCATTTCAAATCCTTATCTCACGAATTCTATATGACGCCAATAAAATTTTATAATTAACTAGTAGTAACAGTTAAACAGCATTTTACTGGAAGTGACTATAAATTTTTACATTAACTTCATATCATTTTATCTGTAATGTTAATATCTATTCTTTTACACAAGAAACAGAGATAATAATTTACTACATTTTATATAAAATTACAAATGTATTTCAACATAAACGTCTAATATTTTATGAAACAATCTGTAGTACTATCTTGTAGTTGAAGTACTCATAAAATTAAACAAAAAATAATAAAATCTTAATTAAAAAGCTAATATCGTACTGGGATTACAGTAAAATAAATAACAATGCCGTAGTTAGATTATCAATGGCCGAATCTTAATGTCCAACTGTAACGAAACAAAAACCAGGACCGTGTTATTCATAAATCACACAAGTTATTATTTGGGAAGCAACCACGAAATTTTTACGCAGGATTTTTACAATTTTACGGTTTTGATATTATTACTAATCAATATACAGGTGTTATATTTTAGTGGACCCACCAAATATCTCGCTTATTTATTAAGTTAGTAATTTCTTTCATATAGCATGATTTATACAGCAACATGTAAACTACGTGATGACGGATATACATTCATGATACCACTTCCGGTTTATTAGTAATTAATATCAACTTTGAAGTTTCAAATGGAACATACTATATTTTTTTACAAATTTGAAAAGTACATCAAATTTGCTTTACAATCATGTAAAATAATCCATATGTTACATTATTAAAAAGTAAAATGGCAGGCACTCTTTTATACACCTAGTTGAAAAGAGAATAGTGAGCCTTAGGTACTACAACGAAACTTGCTAATAATAAAGGTTAGAAAAATTATTACTGAGTATTTACAGGTTAACATTTACCCTCTTACAATTGTTTTAGTTAATTGTTTTATTTCAAGCCATACTCATGGTTCACTATTCTCTTTTCGACTAGGTGTATAAAAAAGTACCCGCCATTTTACTTTTTAATAATGTAACATATGGATTATTTTCTAGATAAGTTTGAGGCGACGAAGGAGCAGAGTCAGGAATTTCGAAATGTGTACAAATCAGCTACAAATCAGTGTTATTATCTCCTTTGGGAAGCTATACGCCGTCGGAGATATCCCACTTTTCGTAGTAGTGCTGGAATTCTTGAAATAGCACACAACTTTAAAGAAGATTATACTGATTTGTAGTTAATAATAAACATAAAGTTTTATAAAAACAGTCTTATTTGGTGTTATTTTTGTAAAATGAAAGAAAAATAATATATTTCCGGCGTTTTCAAATTTGGGTTCATAAAAACACAATTAGTCATTTTTGTGACCATGTACTCCATTTATTCAAATTGTGAAAATTAGATTTAATAAGACAATAAGAGCGTATAAGAATCTGAAAATTAGAAGACAGCCCTGGCGAAAAGTTAGAAGACGCGTCGACAAAAGTTTATTGTGATGACCACGAGCGTTTAATATCCCACAAGTGGGGATTCAGATTGATAGATAACAGGAAACGGAAACAGCGAAATACAGGTGAATAATTCATTAACAAACTTGGTTTTATGACATTTCGTACACACACCCCCGAAAACCTTTTAATTATTCAGTTTTCTGGTTATCCAAATTTAATAACGTAGTTATAAACAAATGTGTTATTTTGGAATAATAGTTCATGTTATTAGATTTATACTGTTTGATTGTTTCTAAACATGAATCTCGAAAATAATGTTTTAATTACACGTATTATAGTTTTATGTACATAATAAATCAAAATTTTGTTATCTATTATATTTTCATTTATGTTTTCTAAAAATAATTGTTGCTTTTGTAAAAAAGAAAATTCACTATACATATTATATTTATCAAATGTGAAAATATACTATTTACTATTTGATTTTTTAAAATTTATGCGAATAGCATGAGCCGTCACTATGGGAAGGTAGAATATGAGATGAAAAGACTATTGGCTCTATTCTGAACAAATCTGTAAAGTTTTACAGATTTGTAAATAATGGACAAAATCGCAACGAAAGCTGCCACTTTTATGCACAATTTTATATTAATCAACAAAAATTGATGCGTTTTTGTTAGTTTTTTACAGATTTACAGAATTGGCCTATGTCTTACCCAGTACTTAAATCAAAAACCCTTGGGTTGGAAAACTGGAAACATGCCGTTTTCCATGCAATTCGGAATAATTTAATAGTCTGTTATCGAATTTGAGAACAAGCAGATGTGTACGTGTTTTTACGAATATTTGTACGATGTTTATAAAACTGAATGTTTAAAGGGATCGAGAACCTTTTTTCTGCTAAGAGCCATTTGGATATTTATAACATCATTCGCGGACCATATAAAATTATCAACTTAAAAAATAGCCTTCGACATTTGGTCGAATATTTAATTAACTAACCCCTAATATGAAAATATAATGGCTGTAATAATATTGCTACTCGCACTCGCAACTGCTTTTTCTAGATTTATTGAATTTCTAAATCAGTTTGCCAGTCGAATGTCCAAATGATGTTGTGGGCCTTGTATGACTCGTTTGCCGGATGTTCTTCATCCATATGGAACGAATGTATACGAGGTGTGTTCAAAAACTATCGCGAATTTTGAATTTTCGCGGGTTACGTATATTCGAATTTCGATCTTTTTGTGGCTTTATGTTGGTACTCATGTCTCTCACTTATGTCGACAAGCTCGGCCATTTTGAATGTTCACTTACTTGTTGACAGCTGCTTTGCTTGCACGTGTTTTGGATTTCTACGAGTAGAAATGAAATAACTTCTTTGATAAAAACATTTTATGACAATGACAAATTTTAAATGAATTATTTTTTTCTACGTTCCGTCGCCTTTAGATAAGCAAGATATTGTCTTGGTCAAAAAATTCATAGTCAGTTTTTAACGAATAAGCACAATAGGTAAAAATCGAAGACGATCCAAAACACGTGCAAGCAAAGCAGCTGTCAACAAGTAAGTGAACATTCAAAATGGCCGAGCTTGTCGACATAAGTGAGAGACATGAGTACCAACATAAAGCCACAAAAAGATCGAAATTCGAATATACGTAACCCGCGGAAATTCCAAATTCGCGATAGTTTTTGAACACACCTCGTATACATGAATTTATACAGAATGTTTCAAGAAAAGTGATCAGCTCGATTATTTTCTCTATTATTGGGAATAGAAGAAAATCATTCAAATAAAAGTTGTAGTAAATCGAGTGGGGCATTCACTTCTTAGAATTTTTTTTTTAACCAATGGTTCTCAAACTATAGCATGAAGTTACATTTTCCTAAATGAGGGTATGTAATTTTTAGCTTCATTAGATAGAGTATTTTTTTCTGAATTCAACCATGTAATCATTTTATATCTTTATATAACAAAAATATTGAGAACAATTCAATTTAAATTTAAATAGATTTTATTTTTATATTTATTTTTCAGTTGGCTATGTATGAAAAATATAAACTGCTATAGTGAACATGATTAAGCAGAAGACTCACGTCAGCAACCTGAAAAAAACCTTATAAAATGAAATATAACTTGTAGAAATTATTGGGTGTTATTTATTTTTAAAACAAGAAGAAAAAAGTACTAGTATTAAGTAATGTATATATTAACGATATTTACAATTATTTACAAGTCAATCGTAATTCCTATCACGGAATATAAAATTATTTGAAATAATTGTAGTTTATTTTCGTACCCTACGTTGGCACTACTGAGAATGACTCTGTTGTGTCAAATAATTTTATATCCATAAAAGGAATAAGGATTGACTTAGAAATAATTGTAAATTCATTAATATATACGTTTCTTTAATACTAGTATGTTTTTCTTCTGTTTTTAAAAATAAATAACAACTAATAATTTGTACAAGTTATATTTCTTTTTATAAGGTTTTTTTCAGATTGATAACGTGAGTCTTCTGCCTAATCATTTTCACCATATTTGTTAATTTGAATTAATTATGGCCGGTTGCACCAAGGTAACTTAAATATGAAACTTAAATTGGCAATAGCATTGATATGAAACGTCAAATGAATTAGAATATATTGCGGTTAAATTTTCGATTAGCATTTTTTTTTTTGTTTAAGTCTAGCTTAAAATTTAAGCCTTGTTGATGCAACTAGACATTAGTCATTAGTACATAATTCAGTTGCCTGATTGAGTGACTTATTTTTTTTTAATTCACTAGCAAATAAACAGGTACTTATAGCTGTTGCTATGGAGTTAATAATGACAGTTTAAAACGTCAAAATTGAATAAAAAATAATCTCTTAGTCATTTGAATGTTTGGCATCCAAACATTTCTCTTATAGTTATTATTGTAGGATTTTGTTCCCGTATCTAGAAATTATTTTT
This sequence comes from Harpalus rufipes, assembly GCA_951394225.1. Taxonomy (NCBI): domain Eukaryota; kingdom Metazoa; phylum Arthropoda; class Insecta; order Coleoptera; family Carabidae; genus Harpalus; species Harpalus rufipes. The sequence continues at coordinate 15,043,327 of OX596283.1, read as the reverse complement.
TATTAAAAGGGCAAAAAATGGTCACATTAAACCAAAAAATATCGGAACGAAATTATCATTGCTTAAATATTATGAGGATGACGCTAGCGCTATAACTATATACGCTATAAGAGACATATGGTTTATTTTTTTTTAGAATTTTGTTTTAAATATGTTCAAAGTACTTTCTTTCAACAATAATAATAAACTTCACCATTCTTTCCTTCCACTTCTTAAAATCCACAATCTAATCTTCTTTTGCAATGCTTTCAAAATAATTATGAATTTCAGCATCAATCTATTCTTCAGACGAAAACCTTTTATCCCGTGCTAACTCAGGTGAGTTTGGCGGGTGTTCTATTATTTTTTGTCAAAAACTGAATAAAATGCTCTCTGGTTAATTTCGTATTTTTAATCACAACGATAAAGTGATTAACTATGTTCTACTTTCGCAATTTAACCTTACATATCAGTAAATAACTGTTTAAATGTTACAGCAAATTTTGTTTTCCACGGCTTATATAGCTGATTTTATTATTCTAAATAATTAATAAAAATTAAAATTTTGTTTTCTATTCAAAATTTTTAAAAAGAAAAGTTTTAGAATGCGTTTTTGTTTCCCAGAAAAACATATAGATACAAAGTTACGAACCCAACCAAATACACCACTAGATTTAAGCATTTTCAACAATTCAACCTCAATTTCAATTAGTAATTATTAAAATAAAATCATATAGTATCCTACCTGGTGGTACGAGAAGCTGGTTGTAATTCCGTAGGAGATGCAGTGCAGAGAAGGCGTTTATTGTAGGCACCGGGACTGTCATCGGCGCGCTGTACGGGATGAAGTGCGACGCCGGTGCTGGCGGCGGCGGCGTAGCTTCCGTGTCGTCCGACGCTGCTTTATTCAACATCACGCCATCAACTCGCACAGTTACAACACATAAAGGACCTTTCATATTCAATAGCCAGGCATGCGCCAAGGTAACCATCAACCCCCAACGCAGTGGCGTTACATTCACACAAAATAAACAGTATAATAGACTTACCTCAATAGGGTACAATACAATTTGTCAATAAGTCAGATTGGATAACCTTCAAGAGTAAATTATTTAACAATGGGGTGATATATTTTTTGTATTGCATTTAGATTAATGTAAAAATAACATGCGTAGGTACTTACCATTTTTTTAAATATTTTAAACATTTCTAGTTCTTTAATCTATAATCTGTATACTCTCAATTCTCCAGTGATCGCAGTATATCTCTCAGATACATGAACTTTAATTTCTTTCGTATTTTAAAAGTTACAGAACGTATGAACACAATGAGGTATGCGACCATTTTTAAATCTAATTATAGAGTTATTAAAAATAATATATCCGTATTTCTTTTTTGTTAAATATATAAACGGCATTAAAATTTCTGTCACGTCACGTGCAAAGTAATAAAAACAAAGAAAGCGATAGAGATGAGTAGGTCCTGGGCTTCGATTTTGTAACTTTAAATTCTATTGGATTTCAAATTCGATCAGAATTGAAGTTTTTCTTCACTATTTCTTAGCGTAGATTTCAAAGTCTACTGGTCCGGAGCAGTAGAATTCATTTCTATGGTTGATGTTTGACTTTTCGTTATTTAGGTCCAGTTTGATAATATGTTATGATCGTTTTTGAATTAATTATTCTTACACAATTCTAGTAGAATTTGAAAACCAGTAGAATTTAAAGTTACAAAATCGGGGCCCTGTTCTGTATCCGTAATCTCCACCAAAACAATGACAATTGCAGAAAATTTTTGACGCTATATGTACTCTGTTTTTTAATTCAGAGGAGTGATTCAAATATACCGCGCCTAAAATAAAGCTTGTGATTGGCTGCTGGCAAGTCGTTTTTACTCTCGCAAATTTAGAAAGACGGACCGCCATGATTTCTACAACAAATAATTGAGCGTATAAGTGTCCATTGTTTTCCGATTTGTTTTTATTATAATTTTTGGAGTAATATAATCAGTTCTTTTCAGAAGTTTAATGTTTAATCTTTACTTTATTCGCGTTTTTTAACGTTTCTATGTGAGCTTGTCTATTGCATTTATTCCTCCGAAATAAAAATAAAAAATACTATAGGTGATTTCGACGATCATTAAAAAAGCAGGTATGCATTTTTGAACTTGTTTTCGTTATGAAAGTTACGATTTTTTTGCTGTAATAATTATTATTTACTACTTTAACATTAATGGTATAGCAATACTTATGTTGCTAAAATATAATTCAGAGTTCAGAGGTTAATCAAATTTATATATTACAATGGGCTGCTGTCAGCACTTTTCTGTAACTAAAGAAGCTTGTCTAAAAATAACAAAATAAAGAGAGACATATGCAATGTTGCATTAAGAATAAAAAGGTGGAAGATATTTCCATAGTTACTATACTGGTGATGAGTGCTGAATTCGGCCCATTGTTTCCAAATTTATTGTAAATTAATAATAGGCGTGACTTTTTTGTGATTCAAAAGGCTCAGGTTCGATTTAAACGGACTAATGGATATCTAACTGAAAACTTAAAAACTATTTTTAATTTTCAAATAGCACAAAAGTAACCCCTGTGGTGTATGGTGCTCTTTTCAAAACAGCCCGTAAGATGACGCCTTGGAAAACGACCTCACGTGAATTCTGCGAATGGAAGCAGGCACGCTCAGAAATAGAAAATAAACCGTGATAATATATTTATTTATTTTAAAATAATTATTAAACTTTATTTCTATAGGGATTCTTCTCGAAATAAGGATATATAGTAGAGTCGCGAAATAGTAAGCACACTATATAGTTAACTATCCAATGTAATGAACACAAAAATAAATACATTGACTTCATATTAAACTCCATATAGTGAAAAATTATTGTCTCAATATATAGTGGACATATAGCAGTCCTGCGCAGTGCGTCAGCTTCGCTAATGGTCTCTTTAGCAACGCACAGATCAGCTGATCTGAATACATTCATAGGGACTTTCCCTGTGTAATGTAATACGTATAAGGTTTTGTTGTGTCTGTTATATAATACAAATTACTGTAATTCAAAACGCCGAAATATTGGAACATTTAAAAGCAGGTAGGGGAGCTACAATGGCGAAAATATGGGGTAGCTAAATCGACAATAAGTTCAATAAAAAAAATCGGTTGTGGCCAGCACAATACCTCTTCCGTTTTTGGTTACATAATAATAGGGCGCGAGCAGTCATGTGACTTTGTTGCCCTTAACAAGCAGAGGAGGTCCGCGTCAGAATGACAACTAGTAATTATGTACATAGATGTCAAATGTGAGAATTTTTCATTCAAAATTTCAAGATTTTCTAAGTTCACGTGGTTAATTTGTCACCAGGAGTGTGGAATTTACTTGTCTAGGAAAATAAACTACATGGAATTTGAAAATCACGAAATTTAGAATGAAAAATTATAATATTTGACATCTAGGTACATAATTACTAGCTATCATTCTGACACGGGATATGTGCTTGCTTGTCAAGGCTAACAAAGTCACATGACTGCTCGCGCCTTTTTGTATTTAATATTTCTTGTATACCTACACTATACACCGAAAACTCCTTATATCTATTCTTTATATGTGGTTCTTTTAAATTTAAATTCATTCTATATGAAGAAATTTTGTCCTGCTCTTCTAATTTTTCGAGATATTTCCAATTCATTTTCGGGATTAATAGTATTTCTGAAGGGTATGTGTAATATACCTATAATTTTAAATATTTAACTATTAACGCAATAAGAAATAATATATGTATGTACTTCCCAGAAAAAGTCTTCAGTAATGTCTCCGGATTTTTGACACTGACATTTATCGGTCAGTTACAAACATTTTAATTTTTCAATTGGTTTCCATGGTATTATTTCGGCTACATTTATTACAACAGATTATTTTATATATTATATTTATATATAATAAAATATTTAAATATATCAGATAGAGAATTTATTTTTCTTTAATATTAGGAAGAACAAAATTTTTCAAAAATAATATCTAGAAGATTTTTTTCAAGAATCTGTTACTTCCGGTTGTTCAATTGTTATCAAAACCTTTTCAACTTTTCCCATTGTCCGATTGGGAAATACGTAGTTAAACAAATATTAAGTTTTATAGTATAAATATATATATACAGGGTGTTTATTAAACATAGGGCAAAAATTAAAGGGATTATTCCCTGGACCATTCTAAGATGATTTTGTCCTTTGATGATTTTTGAAAAGCCGCTTTGTTTCGAAGATACAGGGCGAAAAAAAATTCGACAAAACTAATTTTGATATTTTTCAAATTATTAATCTAGTAACAGCAGGCAAGTTATGTACCAAATTTGTTGAGACGTTTGGCTGTTTGACGTGTATTTTCTGTCTATAATACTTAAACTTTTGTTAGTGAAGTCCTCTTATCATGAATAGCTCTACGAACGCCGAGATGACTGACATGCATTTCATTTATGGACTTGCTGATGGCAATTCATTACAAGCTAGGCGGATTCTTGCATCGTAGCTGGAGGTAGTCATTTTCAACAGTACTTGTAGATTAAGAAACTTTACATGTAATTTTTGGTATTAAATGTTGTTATTGTCGAAATTTTTTTCGCCCTGTATCTTCAAAACAAAGCGGCTTTTCAAAAATCATTAAAGGACAAAATCATCTTAGAATGGTCCAGGGAATAATCCCTTCAATTTTTGCCCTATGTTTAATAAACATCCTGTATATATATATATACACATACACAGTATATCCTAAAATGGAAAAGCCTCTTTATAAGTGGTTTTAAATCAAAGAAAACAACATGCACAAATTGATGGAGAGATGAATATAGAAAAAGGCTAAGAATTTGCATCCAAAATTTTACGACAAAACTTCATTTCTTGCTAGCAATGAATGGCTACAAATATTTAAAATTCACTATGGTATTCGATTTTTAAAAATATCAGCGCTGAAGGAAACGCATATGAAATAGTTTTCTAAAATTCTAGTTCTTCAGGACATACAATCTAAAAATTAATATTTTGATATTTAATTTGTATTAAAGTAATTAAAATCAATAAATACGTTTAAAATTATATTGTAATTATTTCATAAGAACTCGAAAAAGTGAACAAACTCGATATTGTTACATGGCCCTGCATTAATTAATTCGCTGTATCGAGACCCTACTGTAGTTGAAAAATTACTGAAACGTTTTTGAAGTCTTTGACTTAAGCAGGTGCGATAGCTTACACTTGTTACGTAAATTACTATTTCTGGTTTTTTAATGATAATCTGACCTTTGAACTTACTTTTCGTTGTTCAAAAACATGGTACCTATAGATAGAATTTCATAAAACAGTATGCATTATTGCACATTGGTAGAATCGTGAATCAATTAAATACATACATTTTCTTGACATATTTTCTTAGTATTTATTCTATTTTTAAATATATCTTATCTAGTAACATGGTACTTTCTGGACTCTGTAATGTACTGAGCATTAAAAATTACATTACGTCCTAACCCATCTTTAGACACAGACAGCCAGGCAGGTAGTTTGAAAAATAGGCCAAGGAAAGAAATAGCTTACTATGTATTACTCTGTACTTACAATGCAAAGCCAATCATTTATTCGGCCGTTAGTACTTCACAATAACTATAATTTTAAATGAATATGTAAAAATTAACTGTTATTATAAAGTTTTATTCATTTTAAAATTACATTGCGTACATTTTAGTATAAATAAGCATGTTTTAAATCTTTAATTTGTTAATAACTCCATGAAATATTCAACATTTTATGTAGAAATTAATAAAATATATTAATATAATAACTATATTTGATATTTTATTGCAAAGAATTAATACTGTTCTTGTTGTTAAGACTTCCATATCTAGGTTTATTCAAGAAACTAATAATACCCTTTCAAAATGGATTCCATATATTCAACAAAATACAATAATAATGTTGTTATGCATTATTAAATACTTGATGGTGACCGACCAGCGCAGCCGAACATATAGGACTTTAACATGTAAAATCAAGCTATCCTAATTTTCTGCTTCCCTAATTATTTTAGATAAAAAAGTTTCAAATAAAAGTTGTTGGGAATAAAATTCTGTATCTAATTCAAAAAGCAAAATTAATTTTGTGTGCATTGTAACGAAAAATAGCTATAGCCATGAAATTGAAACAAAAAATTAACAAATGTTAACGATATATCTGTCAAGCTAGGTTAATTATTTTTATTATTATTTGGAATCTGTTCAAGTGACCAAATATCAATTTAAATTAACAGATAATTGTTAACTGGAACAGAAATTAGAAATAATACCAAATAAAAATAAATTACCCTAACATGACAGATAAATCGTTAGACATTTGTTATTTATTTTGTCTCAATTCCATGGCTATTGCTATTTTTGAAGTGATTTTCGACATTTTCATACCCAATTTCTAATGTTACAAGGTATACAAAATTAATTTTGCTTATTGATTCAGATGGAAAATTTCTATGACCTTTTTGACACACTATGGTATGCTTATACTTAAGTTACGGAATTGTAAGTTAGTGCAGAAAAACTCAAATATCCATCAGTTCGCAGCATGACTGAAAGATCTTACTATAATGAGAGACTCAGTGTAAAAGTAGTAGTGTATTTTTAAAAAAATCTGTTGTGGCCATCACAATACCTCTCGCGCCCTTTCTATTGTGGTATATATATTGTATTTAACATTTCTTGTACACACAAAAAAATGAATTACACCTAATCTTTATATTTACGTATTTTCTATAATTTTAAATTCATTCTATGAGCAAGTTTTCTCCATTTCTTCTAAATGTTCGAGGTTTTTTCAATTCAGTAACGGGATTGGCGGTATTTCTGAGAGGTTCATGTAATATACCTATAATTTTAAATATAAATAATAATACAATAAGAAATATTAAATATCGTTCCCAGAAAAAGTCTTCAGTACTATCTCTGAATTTTTGACACTGACATTAGTGACATTTATCTGTCAATTACAGACATTTTAATTTCTCAAGTAGTTAGCATGGAGATGTTTGGGTTGTGAGCAGGCTGTGAGATTTACTACAACAGATTATTTTATAGACATATCTATATCTTTAAATCTATAGAAGGTATAATAATTTTTTTAAATGTGTCGGATAGAGAATTTTGTTTTTTAATATTTGTAATAACATAAATTTTAAAAAAATAATACTTAGAAGATTTTTGTTCAAATACGACTATTTCTGGTTGTCCAATTGTTACCAGAATCTACTCAACACTTCCCATGACTGTTAGATTGAGGAATGCGTAGTTACACAGGTCTTTAGTCTTATAGAATTTGAGACATCGTACATACAACAACCTCACACACACACACACACACACACACACACATCCACACACACACACATCTTCGTAAAAATGTTATTATCGGATTCTAGGGACCTTAAAACGTGCTTATTCACTAAAATCTGGATATGCGATTTTTAGCATGATTCCAATACCTTTCTTAGCGAGAGGTAAAAAGCATTTTGATTTTTTTGTATGTAAAATATATTTCTATTTCTTAGCCACCTACGCCACTGAGCTTGGTGTTTAACAATTACATGTGGTGGTTATGGAGGCATTACGCGTGTATGCGCACGGATTGGCCGTCCCGACGCCTAGCGCCGCCCGGAAACGCCTTTGTTGCGTCTGGACGGCGCCGGTTGGCGGCTCGCGTAACCGGATTGTTAGGTTACGGCAGCACTCTCCTCAATATTTTGCTTTTCCTCATTTAATTGATTTTAAATATTACGCCGCTTGGTGTAAACTTGATTGATCGAATTGTTTGTGGAATAAGGGGTGTTTACCTGGTATTTACTCATTCTCATTAATTGTGAAGGTTGTGAAGAATTATGCTTGTTTTTCGACTTAACTATTTGTAAAGAAAATTCAAAGTTCATTCTTATAAATATTTAAATAGAAATATTTTTAGTAAAGTATTATATATGACATTACAAATGTATATATTATATTATCAATATTACATTTATTTCAAAATAATAAGTAAATAAAAGATCTTTTCAGTAACTAGAAAAGTTTATGCAATTTTAATGTCAAAAATTTTCCTGCATGTAATCTATAACACGGTCAAGAAAGTTACTAAATTTTTAGCAGCATTGCTAAAAATTGTAACCAATGGACAAAAAAATCTGATGTGGCCAGCACATTACCTTCCATCAATAGAATGAATTCAAAATAAAAAATCTAAATATAAGATATAAGAAGAATTTTTGGTGTGGATTGTAGGTATACAAGAAATATTAAATACAATTGACAAGCACATATGGGGGCCCGTGTCAGAATGAAAGCTAGTAATTATGTACATAAATGTCAAATATATTTTTTCATTCTAAATTTAGTGATTTTCCAACTCCATGTGGTTTATTTTTCTCGACAAGTAAATTCCACACTCCTGGTGACAAATTAACTACGTGAATTTAGAAAATGTTGAATTTTTTAATGAAAAATTCTGACATTTGACATCTATTTACATAATTACTAATTGTCATTCTGACAGGGGCCCCATATCTGCTAGTCAAGGCCAACAATGTCACATTACTGCTCGCGCCATATACTTATGTAACCAAAAAAGGAAGTGGCGAGAGGTATTGTGCTGGCCACAACATATTTTCTTTCATAAATTTAAGCATATGTTTTTTTCCAATGTATTCTTTTATATTAATTTACACACTTACTTTATTTTTTGTATACTATTTTGTAATTTTTCCATCGGCCCTCAATTACTAAATAAAAACAAAAAAAAAATACTGTACTCTTTTTTCCTCATTTATTCCATTTCTACAGTAACATGAACGTCTTCATTAAGCAGTATAATTTGACAAGAACTATACGAGCTCGGCACTTGTTCACTAACAATTCGCGAACAGCTCGCGAACTTGGTGTGTACAGTATGTCCACTGTAAGCGGGCCACCATTGCTAACTTTCTTATTTGAAGAGATAGAAAGACGATTAAATAGACAAAGTTGGGCGATATTATACGAAAACTTTTATACTTTCAACTTTTATATTCAGATAATAAAAATCTTTTAAATGGTACCATTTTCAATATGGCATTCCATTTAAAAAAATGTTAATTTGTTGAATAAGTCGTGAATTTGATGTTCAATTGTTTTGTATTTTTCACCGTTAAATTTGTCGTATAATATCGCCCAACTTTGTCCATTTATTCGTCTTTCTATCTCTTCAAATAAGAAAGTTAGCAATGGTGGCCCGCTTACAGTGGACACACTGTACATGGCTTTAGTTTGCAAAGCGGCATCGTTGTTATCATATCAGGATCACCGTGGTCACACAATTAAGAATACGTATTATGATTGAGCATCTGAAGATAAAAAACCAAAACAACAATATCGTGTTTCGTTAAGTTATTTTTTTTAACCTTCTGGATTATATGAATATGTTATATGAATAACGAAGTCTTAAAAGTCCAAATTGTATTTATTTTGAAACAATTAATATATAATTTCAGGCAAAAATTCGCTAAGTAGTTATTAAGGTAAAAAAATAATTATTGTTACTTTTCCTTTGTTTTACTTTGTATCTAATTAATTTTAAATTCTGGGAGTTATTGGTTATTGCAACAAAACTAACCAGTATGTTTTCTTAATGGCGACAGGAGATACTCTCTTAAATTTAACAATTAACGGGCAAATAAATTAGTTTTATTGAACCAATCTAAGAACATTTATAAACGTAAACTACGTTTATAGTTCAAAAAAGAGTTTGTTAATTTTATGTTTGATATGGGGGTCATTACAGACTGGGGCCAAGGTGACAAGAAAGTGTCCTTTTGTCGCCTGACAACTTCATAGAACGGCTTCAAAGGACTTATGTTTATATGGTCTATCGTACTGCCTTTATTCTTTTGATGTGTATAGTAGTGACTATTTCTTTAATGAAATTCTGTACAAGAAGAAGTATGAATCTGGTGTTGAATTATAATAAATCCAAGGTGTTAGTATTTGGAAGAAGTAAATTGGTAACTGAGGGCAATGTGTTGGTGGATGAAATGAAACTGGAGCAGGTGAATGAGTTTGTATATTTGGGTAGCCTCATGTCGAGGGATGGTCGAATTGATCGAGAGATTGAGAGGAGAGTGAGTGCTGGATGTAAGGTGATGGGTGCTCTGAGTACGTTTGCATGAAACGTGAAAGGGATGCTCAGTTAAATGTATATAATGGAGTGCTAATGCCTGCTTTGATGTATGGAAGCGAATGTTGGGCATGGAAGAGAGTTATTGTCGCGGAAATAAGGTAAAATAACTATAAAAATGAAATTAATTTAAATTTCAATTGAATTTTTCTCAAAATTATGTTAGGATATAAAATGATTACAGGGTCGAATTCAGAAAAAAATACTCTATCAAATAGGTCTAAAAAATATATACCATCCCATTTAAAAGAATATAACTTTATGTTGAAACTTGAGAACCACTGATTTAAAAAAATATTTTCTTTTCTATTCGGATGTCCCCCTTGGTCTTCTATAAGATTGTCTTATAATATTTTATTGTATCTTTAATAATATAGAAATTATTTGAGGTAGCTCGTTCAACTGTTACACCCTGTATATCTTGGTGAATTTGAAGGTGATCGATTGCGTGGCCGACTAGTGTGTAAGTGGATGGATGTGGTTGGTAGGATACTAAAAGAGAGAAAGTTTGCAAGTGCGAAGAGAAGAAGAACATGTATGAATGCGATTATGAGTGTGGAAGAGGAGAAAAAAAAATGCTTAGACAGGAATGTGTAGCGATGTATTATTGTTTCGTAACTATTATTGTAATCCGGATGCGGTGTTTCGCCACCAAAAATCGGTCACTTTAATATGTTAAGTGTGAGGAATTGTTATATGATATTGATGTTGTTGTTATTACAGTTTTCGGGTTTATGGTAACCCACTAAGTGGGACATATATGTACTAGTATGTGAGTATGTATCCAGTAAATATCATCTATTTGATAATTTAGGAAATCTATAGTATTAAAATGCTGTTGAAGAAATGTAATTACAAGCAAATATCAGAAAGATATAATCAACAAGTATTTTTCACTGCATACTCTGGAATTACCTTGTTCATCTGTACTTATGATTTCAAATATGAATGATCTTAAACTGTACACCTAACGCAAGTGGTTGCAGATATATAATTATTATAATAGTTTCCTGGAAAACATCTTCTTTTCGAACAAAGTTTTTTGTACTGCTTGTCGCAATCAATAGTAGTAAATGATTTTATAAAACAGATACGTATATAAATAATAAAAGCACCCGTTCGCTACTTTCATTATCACTCATAATTATTTCAAAAGCTGCATTTAAATTTCACATAGACATATTCCCCGTGCAGTAACCATTTATCTAATATTAGTACCACCTTACGTCTATTAACATGACCGGCAATTTTCCACCTTTGATCATAAAGAATAAAATATCGAACGGTAACGGGCAATTACGGATAAGCTGCTTTGAACGTTTAATTTCAGAACATTGTATTAGCATTTTTACACAGAACTAGCATGAATTTTTCACGTGATTCGAAACAGTGTATGTAATTATGCACAACGTCACCAGATTTAAAATTCACAGAGATAATAAGGCACATAATAAACGCTAACCCCGACTAACTCACTGCTGTAATTTGCAAATGGCGTGCAGAGACGACGAAGCGGTGACGACCTTACCTCTAATTATTATTATTAAAGAGATACCAAGCTACTAGCTAGCCCCCTAATGACAAATCTCCTACACAAACTTTGCTAAACTTTTATAATCAAATCATCATCATGTTTAACTAAACCAGACATTTATGTCGCAATTTGTTCATAAAATATACTTGGGTATGTATTTGTGCAGTTGCGGATTAGCGAGTGGATTTTTCGAAGTTTTTACAAGTTTGTAAAGAAATATTAAAATTTCTAAAAATAACCATTGGTACATGTTTCAGTTACTTCGAAGATAAATTGATTAATGAAATAGAATAATGGACGTATTACGGTCAAAACTGTAAACCTCAGCAGTTGATGTACCCTTAAAAATTCAATAAAAAAAAAAAACTGTAAATAGTGAACAAAATCGCAACGAAAGCTGCCACTCTTATTTATAATTTTATATGAATCAGCAAAACTAGATTTCTTTTTGTCATTTTTTCATAGATTTAATTTTACGGTTGACCATGATACTGCCATAAGTTCTATTTTCGGTTAACATTTTGGGGGATTTTTGACTACTTTTCCAGCGTCAAGTCTATAGTATTTGGCATTTCAAACTATATTATTTGACGTTCTTAACTTGTTTGTTTCTAAAAAAAAAAAAAAGATTACGGATTTCCGTTTTACGAAATTCACGATTGCGATGCAAAAGAAAAGAATTATTAAAAATTTAAAACATTTCCGTCCATGGTTATTATGTATTACATGTAAAAAATAAGACAAATCTAAGTGGTGGTGGGTAAGACCATGGTCATACAATTAAAAATGTGATAAACTACGTGCATACATCAGAGCTACAAAAGTTAAATTGTATGACAATATTTTCATTCTTTCCAACTATATATTAAAATAACCCTGATGACAGTTTATGAAAAACCGAAACATCGGATTGTTAAATAAATGATAATTTTACGAAGACTGCATCTCCAATAATTTTTCCCTAACATCATACTAACAGTCAAGAAATACCAGGAAATAAATTTAATGATATATACATAATCAAATTCTAGTTGTTTTAATTATGCAATGTTTTTTGTTGTTGTAAAAAGGTTAGTATTGTTAAAATAATATCAGTATAGTTATTTACGATACAAGTACGTAAAGCTAGTCTTTGTGCCTTTAGTCACGAATGGGTCAGCGCAGCGAAGGTTTTTAGATGCATGATGAAGAAATGGGGAGTGTACCAAGTCTAACTGTTCGTTCATTAAAGGGGTGATATTGGAAATGGCTTTCTTAATTTAATAGGATTCCAGGAGAAGTAGTCTTGCTAAATTATTTTCGACATGTAAAATTGATGCATTTTCAAAATTACAAACATGATTGAATTCTAACATGTATGTAATTTTGAAAATGCATCAATTTTACATGTCGAAAATAATTTAGCAAGACTACTTGTCCTGGAATCCTATGAAATTAAAAAAGCCATTTCCAATAACACCTCTTTAATTAATGAACAGTTAGACTTGGTACATTCCCCATTTCTTGAAACCTTAATCCCCAAATCTCCACCGCTAAACTAGATATAAAAGGACCCGTTGTAATGTATTCTTGTAGTTCTTCTGATGATGGCCTAACAGCCGAAATTGTACCATAAAGAATTTTCTTTAATTTTGTGAAACAACCGAGTGTTTTCCTTATTCATTTTGAAAAATGTTTCACCTAGTGCCAACAGCTTCCTCTATTGATTTTATAAATATAAAATATACTTTTATTTATGAATTAGGATCACATGTGCATATTGCAATATTAAGTTTGCCATAATAATAAAATATTCACCCTGATTACTTCATATTTTTTTGCAAATTTAGCGTGTTTAAATTTTTTAATCACTTGTTACTAAACATACTTTTATAAACTTACAACTCACAACAATATTTTAAAGTATCGTGAGTAAATAACATGTATAATCAAAATGGGTATGAACAATTTAAAAAATCTGATGTGGCCAGCACATAACCTCTCGCCGTATATTTTACCTGGCTGTATGCATAAAGCAAAGATTATTTTTATAAATACAAATAATATATTCATATAAATCTATGACGTATAAACTTCTTTATTATTCAATAATAGCATGTCTCAACATGAAGATATTTTACCATAAATTATGTTACAATAAATTACAAAGTAGAGTTTACCATATATAAATATTAGGCTGGTAACAGCAATTTTCAATTCGAACAACTTTGTTTACTTTCTCTTCATATTCTTCTAGTAAAAACATTAATTTTGGGCGGTCTAAAATGTATATATCTGGATTATGCATCTATTCTTATATATCTTCTTTTACATTTTATTTTTTCATACTTGTTATATCTAAATAACCTTAATTCCCTTTAATAAAGTGACGGATAGATTGCACTCCGATTTTGTCAATATTTACAACTTACTTGAGAAGAATTTGATAGCTTTTTCGCAATTCAAAGTTACTCTAGTCTACAGTACTGGTGTACATTGTCCCATAATGTTTGAAACAAATTTAAGTCCTTCAACCTAGACTTGTCATCTCCATAATAGTCACAGATCAAGAACTAAGGGATTCTCCAAGTACATTTTTCTTTTATTACTCATTATTTCTGACACTGACATTTATCTGTCAGTTACAAATAATTTAAATTATCAACTATTTTTCATGGCATTCTTTCGGCTGTCAAATTTATTACAACAGATTATTTTATATATTATACTTCTTTTATCTCTAAATCTATGGAATATATAATAAAATATTTAATTGTATCAGATAGAGAATTTAATTTTCTTTAATATTACCAAGAAAAAATTTCAGAAAATAATATTTAGAAGATTTTTTTTCAAGAATCTTCTACTTCCGGTTGTCCAATTGTTACCAAAACCTTTTCAGATCTTCCATGAATGTCCGATTGGGAAATACGTAACCGTCCTTCCAACATCCCACACACATACACACATACACACACACACATCCACACACACACACACACACACACACACACACACAGACATCATCGTAAAAATGTTAAAATCGGATTGTAGAGACCTTAAAACGTGCTTATTCAATAAAATCTGGATATGCGATTTTTAGCATGAATGCAATACCTCTCTTAGCGAGAGGTAAAAAGAAGAAAAAAAATGATACATAATACAAAGAATTGTATCAAATATCATAATCATAATATTGAATAACTCAATTTTTACCTCTCGCTAAGAGAGGTATTTGATTCATGCTAAAAATCGCATATCCAGATTTTATTGAATAAGCACGATTTAAGGTTCCTACAATCCGATTTTAACATTTTTACGATGATGTCTGTGTGTGTGTATATGTGGATGTGTGTGTGTGTGTGTATATATGTGTGTGTGTGTGTGTGTATGTGGGATGTTGGAAGGACGATTACTCAAAAACTATAAGACTTTAAATTTGTTTAACTACGTATTTCCCAATCGGACATTCATGGGAAGATCTGAAAAGATTTTGGTAACAATTGGACAACCGGAAGTAGAAGATTCTTGGAAAAAAATCTTCTAAAAATTATTTTTTGAAATTTTTTCTTGGTAATATTAAAGAAAATTAAATTCTCTATCTGATACATTTAAATATTTTATTATATACTCTATAGATTTAGAGATAAAAGAAATTTAATATATAAAATAATCTGTTGTAATAAATTTTACAACCGAAAGAATGCCATGGAAAATAGTCGAAAATTTAAATTGTTTGTAACTGACAGATAAATGTCAGTGTTAGAAATCCGGAGACATTACTGAAGACTTTTTCTGGGAAGTACATACATTATATTATTTCTTAATGTATTAATAGTTAAATATTTAAAATTATAGGTATATTACATAATATCCTTCAAAAATACTGTCAATCCTGACAATGAATTGGAAACATTTCGAAAAATTAGAAGAGGACAAAATTTCTTCATAAAATGAATTTAAAATTAAACAATCTAAATATAAGGAATATAGATATATGTAAGTAGAATTTTTGGTGTAGAATGTACAATAGGGCGCGAGCAGTTATGTGATTTTGTTGGCCTTGACAAGCAGATATGGGGCCCATGTCAGAATTATAGCTAGTAATTATGTACTTAGATGTCAAATATCATAATTTTTCATTCGAAATTTAGTGATTTTCCAATTCCATGTGGTTTATTTTCCTCGACAAGTAAATTCCACACTCCTGGTGACAAATTAACTACGTGAATTTAGAAAAATCTTGAAATTCTGAATGAAAAATTGACAATTGACATCCATGTACATAATTACTAATTATCATTCTGAAACGGGCCCCCACATCTGCTTGTCAAGGCCAACAATGTAACATGACTGTTCGCGTCTATACTTATGTAACAAAAAAAGGAAGTGGCGAGAGGTATTATGCTGGCCACAACAGATTTTTTAAGGTACGATCACCAGCGAACAAATACAAATTTGTATATTCAAGAAATTTGATTAAAGTTATAATCCAAAAAAACTCGATGTTTGAATGATTTGGTTTTATGAGGCAAGTTAGTGGGAACTTAATAGCTTCCCGTTGTATCAGGTAAGGTAATGTAATTTTCCTGTTATAAGGGGTGACATGGTGACCGTGAGATTGCGCACACTTGTGCCCTTGTAATCGCATTGCACCCTTACTTAATCGCTCTGCCACCCTTACCACTTAACCCTGAGCGAAACATTGATGATATATTATTATTCATAATTATAAAAAAATATTTGATATACGGAATCTTTCTTTAAATATGTGCATCAATTTTTCGTTACGACAATTTTAAGATATTTCTTGTTAAATTTAATGTCACAATACAGAACTTTTTTTTAATAAATATATTGCCTTACAAGAAGATTATTAATAGGTATTTGGTATAGACTAAACACTGAAGAAACTTATATATCTTATCTATGTTAGGATTGCGAACCACTCAGACATTGTCTAAATTTCAAAAAGGATAAATAATTTAAAATGTATAAGTTCAATATTTATCATCAATCCTTCCCCTTATATTTGTATTATGTAAATGATGTCAAGTGAATCTGTTTGCTTATGTATGTAAACATTATTCGTGTATTTGATTGCAGCGCGGTAATCCTTTTCGTATTACATTACGATGAAGCTATTACAGCTAATTTTGTTGTCCTACTCACTATTATTTACCTCACTATGTAAACATGGTTATTTGCCTAGAGCAAATAAATTATTGCGGTATTCTCTTTTTATGATAAATTTTATATCTACTCGTTTTTATTTTTAAGTCTGTGATAGATAGGATAAAAAATAAACTTTTGGTGGAGGTGACGAATAAGAAGAAACATAGTATCTGCAGTTATTACATTACCAGTTTGGAATACAAATTTATAATTTCATTGCTTTTCATTAGTTATCTTTAAATATTGGGTACAATACCTCTCGCCACTTCCGTTTTTTATTACATAAGTATAGGACGCGGGCAGCCATGTGACATTGTTGGTCTTGACAAGCAGATATGGGAGCCCGTGTCAGAATGACAATTAGTAATTATGAACATAGATGTCACATGTCAGAATTTTTCATTCAAAATTTCAAGATATTTTATGTTCGCGTGATTAATTTGTCACCAGGAGTGTGGAATTTACTAGTCTAGGAAAATAAACTGCATGGAATTAGAAAATCACTAAATTTAGAATGAAAAATTATGATATTTGACATCTATGTACATAAATACTAGCTATCATTCTGACACGGGCCCCCATATCAAGGCCAACAAAGTCACATGGCTGCTCGCGCCCTATTGTATGTAACATTTCTTGTATACATACACTCTACACCAAAAATTCTACTTATATCTACTTTTTATATTTAGATTTTTAAATTTTAAATTCATTCTATGAAGAAATTTTGTCCTACTCTTCTAATTTTTCGAAATGTTTCCAAATCATTGTCGGCATTGAAAGTATTTTAGACGGGTTATATGATGTAATATACCTATAATTTTAAAAATGAAACTATTAATACAATAACAAATTATATAATGTATGTACTTCCCAGAAAAAAATCTTCAGTAATATCTCTGGATTTTTGACACTGACATTTATTTGTCAGTTACAAACATTTTAATTTTTCAATTAGTTTCTATGACATTATTGGGGCTGTGAGATTTATTACAACAGACTATTGTATATCTTATATTTCTTTATCTCTAAATCTATAAAAGATATAAAAAAATATTTATATGTATCAGATAGAGAATTTACTCTTCTTTAATACTAGTATAACAAAAATTTCAAAAAATAATATTTAGAAGATTTTTTTTAAGAATTTGTTACTTCCGGGTGTCCAATTATTAGCGAAACCTTTTCAGCTCTTCCCTGTAATGTCCGATTGAGAAATACGTAGCTAAACAGATATGAAGTATTATAGTTTTTGAGAAATCGTGCTTCCAACATCCCCACACACATACACACACATACATCCACACAACCACACGCACACACACATACATTATCGTAAAAACATTAAAATCGGATTTTAGGGACCTTAAAACGTGCTTAATCATTAAAATCTGGATATGCGATTTTTAGCATGAATCCAATACCTCTCTTAGCGAGAGGTAAAAATACTTTTTAGGTTATTAATTTTTACATAACAACATACAACAGCTAACTTCAGCCCGTGCTTAATGAATTAACCATTTGTAGTTGCTAGTTTCACCTTGTATCCAATACGATCGAAGACATACAGCTTGTCAAATTATGAATAAGATATTATTTATCGCCAAAGAAACCAGTACCTACTTACGTTAAGTCACATTTAAAATAAAGTTAGTACTTTACACTCTGCAAACAGTGAAGCTACCAATCATGTTAATAATTGACTCATTAAGTACGGGCTGAAGTTAGCTGCTTGGGCTGAGAGCTGTCATTATGTAAAAATAAGTAACCTTTATTTCTGCTCTCTTAGGAAAAGTATAGTATGTGATTCGTTTTAAACTTGTTCCATTCCATAATATACTAATGCACGATTTACATACATACATACATATTGTTCGAAACAAAGTCATTCTTTTGTTTATGTCTTTCTCTTATTATATTTTATATTAGTTTCTCAGTTATTCATTTATTACCTGGAGTAGTTTTGTTTTGTTGATTGTTTATATTCGCTGTCGGAAGTCGGAAGTGGTGGTAATTGTTTAATGATGAGGGGCGCGTGGATACGATTAGGGTCACGTGACCACAACGCCCGCCGACAGCCGAGAATCGGCGCAGGTGCATCTGCTGTTGATGTTGTTGTTTTGTGAATTAGTTTACACAAACATTAAATACCGTTTAGCATTATATTCTCTAAATATTCTAATTGATTTCATGATCGTTATTTATTTACTTATACCAACGCTACTTTCTATAATGTAATAAATTTTATTTAATTTGAATTTAATTACATCTACTATACATATATTATAATGTAATAAAATCTGTAAATAGAGCAAAATATTATTTATAAATAAAATAAATCAATCATGGTTTTACCTTCCGTCACCTTTAGGTAAGGAAGGTATTGTCTTGGTCAAAAAATTCAATGATGTGTTGTTAGTGAATAAGCATGTTTTAGGGTCCCTATAATACGATTTTACTATTTTTACGATGATGTATGTATGTATGTATGTAAGTATGTATGTGTGTGTGTGTGTGTGACGAAAGTTTCGGATCCCATAACTTCAATACCACGAATCCAAAAATTATAATTTTTTTGTATTCCTCAAGTTTACATCTAGAAGAACAAGTGTTTAGATTTTGGTTATAATTAGACAACCGGAAGTACCCTCGTTTGAAGATTTTAACAGTTAAATATGATTTATTGGCATTTATCGTTATTATAACTTAAAGAATATATTATTCTCTATACGATTTGATTGCAATTTATACTTCATATTCAATAGATATATAGAGTTAAAGAATTATAAAGATATTAAATTTCATAAACCAGCCAGCTATGCTAACCATGGAAACTGCTAATATATTCAGATAATTCAAATTGGCAGATGCCCGTATCAATGAAAAGTAAATGAATGTGGCAGAGATGAGGATGTTGAGATAGATGTTGGGAAGACACGGAAAGATACGGTCAGGAATGAAAAAATAAGGGAAATAACTCTAGTGTAAGAAGTTTCTATGAAGACTTGAGAGAAAAGGAACTGAATGAGAACGACAGGCAAAACAGAAATGAGTGGAAGAAGAAAATAAAAAATATCGACCCCTAACGAATGAGGAAAGCTAAATAAGTCAGTGTCAAATGCAATTTGCATAGTTTGTTTATGAAATAATTTTACTGGAAATTTAGAATCTTTTGCAAGAAAATTTATGTATGGAATTTATACGTAATACACAGGATTGACGGAAGGTAATGTGCTGGCTACATCAGATTTTTTATAGTCTATTTACTGATAGGCAAAATTTTGTTTAATCACTATTTTTGACAGTTTTTCTTCGATTTTTCGTTTTTCTCGGAAACAGTTCAAGATCAGACCTATGTTGATTTAGTTTTTTTACTCATTTTGATCAGTACTATATACCCCAAAAAAAAAAACATTTTTTTAACATCCTGTTTTGTTATTGAGACTTTCGCGACCGAGATTAATTATAATTTAAAGAAATTAAAATGTTTAACTAATATGAAAAGTCAATTACTGTATGAAGTAAAGAATCTTTGACATAGGAATGAGAAATAAATATTAACAATGAAACAAGATAATACAAATTAATACGCGTAAGTGTTATTTTTTGAGAATATCATTTAATTTGATTTTCAAAAAAATAATTTTCTTTAATAATGAAATAAATGCAATACTTAATTTTTATCAGAAAATCGGTACAAATAGAAGAAATATTTCAAAAAAAAATATTAGGAATTTTTATTGGTTAATTTACTTAATTACTACTGAATAACATATTGTTTATTTCATTTAAAATAAACTACATTTATTGCATATAATATACATATATTCGTACTATTTATTTTATGATCATTCAATTAAATTGTTTCTAAGAAACTTTTTGTTACAAGTACATATGGTGGGCAATAATGAGGTCTATTGCTTATAGACATACACAACCGATTAAATAAAATTGTTAGGTACATGAATAAGTAATAACCAGTTGAAAATAATACGTACACACACAACATAATATTTATCTGCTTTCATGATTTACATGTAAATTTCTCTGTACATTAATGACATTCTTCAGGTCACGCAGTCTGTTACTGACAACAAAATAAAAGAGTTAGGTATCCATTTTTCAAAACGTCCACAAATAAATTTCAGCTATAAGCAGATTTCACGCCCTTTTATATTTATACAATTAGTAATTTTCGATTGGAAGTTATAAAATCTAGAGGTATGGCGAATGAATGGTGAAAAAAGAAGATCGTTTGGGATTACGAAAGGAGTGTAGTTCACCCTGGCCACGCGCTCGGGGTGCGACAAAGACACCTGCATACGTTCGATATATTCACACGCCTTATGACTTACACCTACGTGCTCGCCACGTAAAAATTATCAAAGTCTACGTGTAGAAAATGACCGATCACAGAGACGGATTCCTATTTATTACTTTTATAATTCTATGCATTCACAAAAATTCTAAACTTTTTCTATGTCTAGCTACACATTTTTATGTTATTTTTGTACTTAACGACCAGTCCAAGATTCAATAAATTATATTATTTTTAAAAACCCTACATGTACATACGATATATCTCGCTTTTCCAGAAAGATTGTAATTTACGTTTTAGATATTAAAACGTAATAAGAATTCATTTGAAATTGACTACAATTGATACAATCATTAAAGAAAGAAGGAACTTTTAAATTTACTTTTATGAAGAAAGTGCTAATAGTATTTTATGTATGTCTTTAACGTATGAGCAAGTTGTTTCGGCCGAGGGGAAGACACTTTTCGTCTGAGGTATATACATAATTTTATGTCATACTCGTTTCTAGTCTTTAAATTATTAAATGAAATATGCAACACTTCGTAGCAGTATGGATTTTGTATAAATCGCAATTGTTCGAAAATCCTAGAAAAATTTTGCAAATTGAAATATTTCTGGTTTCGTTCACATTCTTATTAGCTATAATTGTTGAAAACTGCATTCCTCGAAATAGTTTGGATGAAGCTGCTGAGGTGAACAACAATTTAATGCCGCATAAATAAAGGATTCGGTATATGAAGGTATTTTAAAGTTCTAGGATATTAATGTTCACATTTTGTTTTATATATTGTTCAAAAAACGTTACTTTAGAAACTAGTATGACATAAAAGTAATTTAACATGTTATAAAACACAAAATTTATTTTTGATATTAGTTTATTTTTCTATATTAACATTAAACATGTTGATGTTACTGATTTCTTCATATGATTTAAATGTTATTCTGGACACTTGATCTTGATTTTTTTTTGTTACCAAAGTACTACGCCCGGAAAATTTACGGTCCACTTTATAAACTTACGTAAAATGGTACGTGTTGATTGTTTGATTGAATTAACCCGAATTTTTTATGAACCTGAAACCTAACCAAACCTTTTCTTGTCAAAGTCAATAAACCTGAACCAAATTTAAACCGTTTTAAATTGAGATTAGGTTCCTGCTAAATTCATAATTAAAAATCTGATGTGACCAATACATTATCTTCCGTCAATTCTATGTATTTTATAAAAATTCCATACAGATACTTTCTTCCAAAAGATTCTATATTTCCAATAACATTATTTCACAAACTACGTAAATTGTACTTGACACTGACATCTGTCAGTTAATAGTATTTACCGTTTCCATGGCGATCCTGCAGTAGCATAGGTTCCAAGATTTATGAAAATTTATTTCTTTATAATTTTTTATCTCCAAACAAATTGAATATGAAGATAAAAATGCAATCAAATCGTAAGGAGTATTATATATTCATTAATATTTATAATAACTTAAAATGTCAAAAAAATATATTTAACTGAGTTTTTTTAAGAAAAACAGTTAAGAACTTGAATTAAGGATACTTCTGGTTGACCGAGTATAGCTAAAATCTAATCTGCTCTTCACATAGACATACGAAAGGCGAATACGAAAGAATTATAATTTGTCACATACATACACACACACATACACACACATAATATATATATATATATATATATATATATATATATATATTATATATATATATATATGTATATATACTTTAAAATTTATAAAAAAGTGACCATCATTTTTTTTTTGACCAAAGACAATACCTTTCTCATATGTATAACTTTATAAATAGTGTTAAAACCATTAAATAGTGAATTATGCACCAAATAATTCTAATTGGCAGATAGTAGTATTTGTTTCTTATACAATCCATTTAAAAAAAATTTAACTTTGTTATAGTCTGAGAACCGCTGATTATTACCTTCCGTCACCTCTAGGTAAGGAAGGTATTGTCTTTGGTCAAAAAATTCGGTGGTGAGTTTTCATTGAATAAGCACGTTTTAGGGTCTTTACAATACGATTTTACTATTTTTACGATGATGTCTGTATGTGTGTGTGTGTGTGTGTTCGTGTGTGCGTGTGTGTGTGTGTATGTATGTGTGTGTGTGTGTGTGTGTGTGGACGCTTTTTCGGGCACGATATCTCCAATACTAGAATTCCAAAAATTACAATTCTTGCGTATTCCTCTTCCTTACAACCATATGCAGACCTGTTTAGATTTTGGTTATAATTGGTCAACCGGAAGTACCCTCATTTGAAGATTTTAACAGCTTTTCTTGAAAAAATCAGTTAAATGTTATTATAACTTAAAGAATATATTATTGTCTATACGATTTGATTGCATTTTATATTTGATATTTAACAGATATAGAGTTAAAGAAGAATAACGATAATAAATTTTCTATAAATTTCATAATTCAGCCAGATATGCTAACTTAACCATGGAAACTGCTAATATATTCAGGTAATTCAAATTGACAGATGTCAGTATCAATAAAATGTAAATCAATGAAAGAATAAGGGAAGTAACTCTAGTGTTAGAAGTTTCTAGATATAAGAGAGACGATTACATTGGTTTGAACATGTCATGAGGAGAGATGAATATATTAATAGAAGGTGGAAGAAACATAGGAAGACCAAATATAAGATGAAAAGACTGTATTATAGAACACTTGAGTGAAAAGGAACTGAATGAGGACGACACGCAAAACAAAAATGAGTGGAAGAAGAAAATAAAAAATCGCGACCCCCTAACGAATGGGAAAAACTAAAGAAGAAGAAGTAGATGTCAGTGTCAAGTGCAATTTGCATAGTTTGTTTATGAAATAACTTTACTGGAAATATAGGATCTTTTGTAAGAAAATTTATGTATGGGGCGCGTGCAGTAACAAGACTTTGATCCGTGTCAACATGACAGCAATTAATTATGTCCATAACTGACAAGTGTTATAATTTTTCAATCAAAATTTCATAATTTTCTTATTTCAATACCAAAAATTTAGAATCTTTTGCAAGAAAATTTATGTATGGAATTTGTACATAATACACAGGATTGACGGAAGGTATTGTGCTGGCCACATCAGATTTTTTTCTTCTTCATTAATCTACTACAACTTTCATTTGAATGATTTTCTTCTATACCCAATAATAAAGGAAATAATCGGGGTGCCCCGTATCCGAGAAACTCTCGTATGTGTACGTATTTTACTACTACTATTTTAATGTCCAAAATTATTTTTTTCAACTAGTGGTTCGCAAACTGTGGCGACCAACTTTGTTATTTGCTTATATAGATTCAATGATATATTTACATAATGTATGTGAAAAACAGTTTCTTTGTAACAATAAATAACAAATACATAAATTAACAAATTCTACTAAAATGGTCCTCCATTTTCTGTCACAATACTCTAAAATGAGGAACCATATTCACTTGTATCGTCCATGGCACACTTATTTTAGCTATAAAACTAATATAAATCTAAATATGAATTTTGCCAAAAAAAATCTAAGGGTATGCAAATATTATATCACTGAATTCAGAATAAAATTCTCTATCTAATAAAGAAATAAAAAGTATGGCCCTATTTAAAATAACAAAGTTGGGCCCCACAGTTTGAAAACTATTGGTTGAAAAAAAATATTTTACGCTTATTAAAATAGTGAAGTAAAACAGAAATTGTTTGCGCATTTGACTGACCTCGTAGCTCTTATAGTTATTGACATTGCAATAGTGGACAAAATAATATATTAACACTCTGTATAAACAATAACTAACTCTATATAAGAAGCATAAAACTTATCCATCGCTCAGTTGATTGTTTCCGGCAATAAGTTTCCCAAACCATCGTATCTTAGAGGAAGAAGATGGCAAATGAGACGTTATCCAAGTGTTATAACCTATAAAGCAGGGGTTTAAATACAATAGTATGAGTCTCGCGGTCGAAAGATTACTTTTCAAGAAAAAGAGTGTAAAGAATGAGTCAAAAGTTCGCACCGATTGAAATAAAGTGCGCGTCCCTCTCTGTGCAGGCGACAGGTTGAGCACATCGCTCTTCGCATCGAGCAATAGATCACGGGTCGGCCTGCGCAGGTCACAAACCTAATGACCCTAATAATAATGACTATTTTAGTAATACTGTTTCCATAACATGTTATAGTGGCTGCCGCCGCCGCCGCCATCGGCACCTGCGACTGTCACACGCCGGGGGTGCCGCCGCTACCTGCCCGCCCACCCCCAACCACGACACACGGACGTAGACGCGGACAAGAAGTTATGTTCACATCACTTCAACTATATTTTTGTCATATTGTTATTTATCACATCACATATTTATGTAATTTTACAGTAGCGATAGTACAAAATCTAAATTAAAGTATTAAACCAATAGTTGAGTGTAATTATATTGGATTCATTTATACCAAAGTTTCTCAACCTTTTTTGTCTACCGCCCACTTTGTCATATTTTAAAGTGACGTAACTTGCTTACCGCCCTCCTACATAATACGCGATAATTTTAGTACACTTTATTTTCGAATAAAATATAAAAGTTATTGCAAACAATGGGATACAAACATCAAATTAATCACGTTGTTGTGCCAGCACATTACCTTCCGTCAATTCTAAGTATTTTGTACAAATTCTATACAGAGATGTTTTTGTATAGGCGCTTTCTTTTTAGGGGAGAAATGAACTGATCTTATCTCGTACTGAACTGAACTGAACTACTCCGAAAAAGAACAGTATGTTTTTTAAAATAAGAAGAA
The DNA here is from genome assembly GCA_951394225.1 of Harpalus rufipes. NCBI lineage: Eukaryota > Metazoa > Arthropoda > Insecta > Coleoptera > Carabidae > Harpalus > Harpalus rufipes. The sequence goes on along the minus strand of OX596283.1, from coordinate 15,017,302 downwards.
AATAAAAACATATATATATATATATATATATATATATATATATATATATATATATATATATATATATATATATATATATATATATATAGAGAATTTATATTTACAATATAATAATCTCTGAATGGGGACTTATACAATTCAAATATTTTGGTCGCCATCTAGTGTGTAAAAAAGTATTTAATAATTAGTTATGTAGTGAGCAAGATTTAGCTCTAAGTTTGACGTTTATCACGTGATCCATATTTGGTCCCACGTGATCACATCATTGTTAGAAAATGATGCTGTAAAATTTATATATATATATATATATATATATATATATATATATATATATATATATATATATAGTGTGCGATTAAAGTGTGGAATATCAAAATTTTAGTAGTGCAATCCGATAGTGTTTTTTCTTCTCTTTATGATGCAAATAAATCATAACGTTGCATAACAAAAATTCTGAGAAAAATCGAGTTGAACATTTAATAATAATGAATAATCAAGATACCCTGATAAAAACATTTAAAAGTTGATTATGGAACTTATAACTTATAAAACATGAAAAACATGAAGTTTTAAACTGAAAAATAAAGCAAACAAAATTAACACTATTAAATTAAATGAAGATTGACAGAATAATTGAATGAAACAGTTTGCTACATTTAAATTTTTTATCGAGGTAGGTATCTTGATTATTCATTATTATTAAATGTTCAACTCGATTTTTCTCAGAATTTTTGTTATGCAACGTTATGATTTATTTACATGATCATAAAGAGAAGAAAAAACACTATCGGATTTCACTACTAAAAATCTATGTTGTCATTTAATTTTTTTTGTGATGGCGTCATAACTGAAAAACAAATGAAAGTCGGAAGATGAATCGTACATATTAATGTGTATTTTTAAAAATTAAAATCGACGTGTTTCAGCGTTTTTATAAAAACCGGCTGAGTTCGGCTTTTTTTTTGATATTCCACACTTTAATCGCACACTGTATATATATATATATATATATATATATATATATATATATATATATATATATATATATATATATATATATATATATATATATATATATATATATATCACCGGCTTATCAGTAGAACATTTTAATGTTCTATATTGTGACGTGCGCCCCTGAGAGAAAATTATGCATGCGCCGCTACTGATAGCATGTTCGAGAAAAATGACACAATCCCTGGCGCCACAGCGGCTGGACTCTAATTGCGCCGTGACCTCGTTCCTTTGTATACCGGTCATTGTCGCTTCGAAGGCTTCTAGACTGTTATGCGCTGTATAAATATCGGCCGAGAGAAGGCGGAGGACAGTCTCATATATACAAGCAACCAGATATGAACTCAGTGATATAAATAAACAGTTTATAAGTTGTTAACATAAATAAATGTAGTTATATAAATAAGTGAAGTGATATAAATATTAGTTAGATAAATAATCGTAGTGTTTAAGCATTTAATAATATTATTAGTGTTTATAATTATTTAATCATAGTGTTAGTTGTTTTTATTATCTTTTAATATTTAGTCGTAATTATTCATCGTTTAATAAACGTATTCTTTCGTTAATAATATTTGTCTATGTTTTACACTTCACCCATATAAATAAAAACGTTACAATATGATTTGTTAAATCCCACAGTTATGTCAAAGTTGAAGTAAAGATATTTCCAAAAAACGCCAAAGAAAACTAAATTTAATAATTTAACATCCAGAGACAAATTATGTATGACTTTAATAAGATTAAGACGTGGATATACCTACACTAAAAGATATTTCATTATTTTTTTTCGTCTCTCAACAGTGGAATTTGTAGTGTTTACATGGATTCAGTTCATGTTTTTACCTTCCGTCACCTATAGGTAAGGAAGGTATTGTCTTTGGTCAAAAAATTCGGTGGTGAGTTTTCATTGAATAAGCACGTTTTAGGGTCTTTACAATACGATTTTACTATTTTTACGATGATGTCTGTATGTGTGTGTGTTCGTATGTGCGTGTGTGTGTGTGTGTGTGTGTATGTGACCGCCAGGTCGTCAACGATATCTCCAATACTAGAATTCCAAAAATTACAATTCTTGCGTATTCCTTTTCCTTACAACCATATACAGACTTGATTAGATTTTGGTTATAATTGGTCAACCGGAAGTACCCTCATTTGAAGATTTTAACAGTTTTTCTTGGAAAACTCAGTTCAATGTTATTATAACTTAAAGAATATATTATTGTCTATACGATTTGATTGCATTTTATATTTGATATTCAACAGATATAGAGTTAAAGAAGAATAACGATAATAAATTTTATATAAATTTCATAATTCAGCCAGCTATGCTAACTTAACCATGGAAACTGCTAATATATTCAGGTAATTCAAATTGACAGATGTCAGTATCAATAAAATGTAAATCAATGAAAGAATAAGGGAAGTAACTCTAGTGTTAGAAGTTTCTAGATATAAGAGATTACATTGGTTTAAACATGTCATGAGGAGAGATGAATATATTAATAGAAGGTGGAAGAAACATAGGAAGACCAAATATAAGATGAAAAGACTGTATTGTAGAAGACTTGAGAGAAAAGGAAATGAATGAGGACGACACGCAAATCACAAATGAGTGGATGAAGAAACTAAAAAATAGCGACCCCCTAACGAATGGGAAAGACTAAAGAAGAAGATGACAGTGTCAAGTGCAATTTGCATAGTTTGTTAATGAAATAATTTTACTGGAAATATAGGATATTTCGCAAGAAAAATTATGTATGGGGCGCGTGCAGTAACATGACTTTGACCCGTGTCAAAATGACAGTAATTAATTACGTCCATAACTGACAAGTGTTATAATTTTTCAATCAAAATTTCATAATTTTCTTATTTCATGTGGTTTGTTTGTTATCAGGAGTATGGAATTCAGTTGACGAGAAAGGGAATCACATAATACCAAAAATTTAGAATCTTTTGCAAGAAAATTTATGTATGGAATTTGTACATAATACACAGGATTGACGGAAGGTATTGTGCTGGCCACATCAGATTTTTTCAAATTGAAACGATGAAATCGAATTTGTTTACCCTCTGTGAGAATCAGAAAGATTCAATTCCGCAATGTTTCATTAATAACAATTACTACACATAATAACTTAACCAAACTTTGTTGATTAAATAACAAATTATGGGATCAACGGGGTGGTGCTGAAGAGGGAAAGCATTTGATCGACTCGGCCATGGTATATCACGTCGCTCTTTCTAAAAATTTCTTGTCCCTTTCTAAATTCTGTGGAGGAAGGTCCGCTGCCGATCCACCGCCGATGACGTCAAAATCATAAGTCCCCATTGGATTGTGGCTATAATCTGTTGTATTACCTTATGTGATTTGTTTTTGCCATATTAAATTATTTTATTATTACATTTTTATATTTAGTAGAATCATTTCACAAAAATATTATGTAAATTTCATTTGACACTGACATCTGTCAATTAGTAATATTTGAATATTCTGTTTTCATAGTGCAGCTTTTAGCCGCATAGGTTGCAATATATTTCTTTATAATTCTTTATCTCTAAATTCATTGAATATGAAGAAAAAAATATAATTAAGTCTTTAATATTTATAGTAACATAGAATGTCAAAAATGATATTTAACAGCGTTTTTTCAAGAAAACTATTAAAATCTTCAAATTACGGTACTTAACCAATCAACTCTTCATACGCACATACAAAAGGGGAATATGAAGGAATTATAATATTTAGAATTCAAAAATCGGAAATCGCCCACTGTATCGCCCAGCGTACAGGCTGAGAAACCCTGATTTATACTGATAGCTACTGCCACTGAGTGTAGCGAGCTCGCGATCGACGCCACTGGTCGGGCGGGTCTGAGCCAGTCGGGAGCGTAATTACGAAGCGTAAAGCAGTGTAAAATGTCGCGCTCATCTGACCTTTTGTATTCGGCGTCATTATTTATTCGAAGTTACTAAAAACTTCTTTAAGGTGTTGAGAGCAGGTATATAAAGCGGTAAGTTAAAGTCAGGCAGTTGAGTGGTGGGATGGTGTGACATAAATGGTAATATAAATAAATAGTCTATAAGTTAATCGACAATGAGTTTATACGTTTAGTGAAATAAATAGTTAGTGATATAAATAAATAGTGAAATAAATATTGTGTGAATAAATTGAGCGCTGTGTTAATTGTTTAAATAAACAACCTTAGTGTTTTAAGTTCTGTTCGTTTGTCTATGCAAAAGCAAACTTAAAGTAATGTTACAATCTGCACTAATAAATTAAGTAATAATATTATTCATATAATTATATAGGTACTTTATTCTGATTTAAGTATTCAACATTTACATATTTTATTTTGCTTGAAATATTATTCAATTAGACTATCCATTGTATATTGCTAGTATAAAGTGTTTACACCTTAGATTTACTCTATATTATTTGTATTAGATATTGTAAAGATGCGTTTGTGAATGTGGAATCTTTTTTCTTATTAGATTAATTAATATTCTTTGTGGTAATAGTAAATATTTATTTGTTATCTTTGTCTAATTGCTCCAAAGCAATATAGAAAGAAAACAATAATCTAACGAACTGAAAATGAAATGAATATTTCTTAAACTTATAATTTTAATAATATTAATAAGAAATAAGATAGATTAATTCAAGCTTACCGCAACGTAAGTAGGAAGAGAAAATATAATCATTCCTCCTGCTGTCATCAAAACTTGTTTTTGGGATCGCAGAATCATCATGGATAATCCAGCAGTGACAAATTTGTAATTATAATTTTGCCAATTCACTGCATAAGCTTCTGCACCAATACTTTCACACTAAATTTATAATAATTGTTAATTAAACTCCGGAAGTTACGAAGAAGGTGCATATAACATAAACGCCAAACAAATATTCTAACCAATCTAACCTATACCTAAAGTTAAATTCACAAAGAAGATTAAGATTCCAATATGATCACCAAAAACATATACATAGCGTTTAAATAAAAAAGGAGTTTTATATTATACAACCCTTTAGTTTTTGTTCTGTATACTTATTAAATACCCAACGTTTCGGCAGCATACACTATTGCCTTGTTCAGGGAAAAAATACATACAGTAAATTTTTTGAAAGATGTCCGATCAAGGTTATCTACGAATTGTATGAATTCAGATTTTTGCTCCGCCCATTCTGACAAATTCAGTAGTGTCGTTTGCTTAGTTTTTGTGAGGGTACATAAGATACTACTGTTATTTTATTATTATAAAATTATATGTTACAATAACAGCATTCAAAATTCAAAAATAAATCAACTGGTAAGTTTATGAGCAAATGTAAAACTAAATATGTGAAAAATGAGATACTGACACAATGTCAGTGTCAGCGACACTGACATAAAATAATGTTATTCGTACGGCTATGAATCGAGGTAATGCATCTGAATTAATATATAAACTTACGTTCCAGCGAAAGTACTAACAACAACGAGCATCGTTTTAAAATGGAATGTCCTAACTTAGTCGAAACAATATGATTTTTTGAAACACAAGCGTGTTATGTCCATCCTTATCGCACACGCTTAAAGCGTAAAGGAGGGGGATAAATGTATGCCTATTTGTTAATTCGTTCGTGATACAGATGACCTTGATCGGACATCTTTCAAAAATTTTACTGTAAATGTATGCATTATATACAGGGTGATTCATCGGTCTGTCCTCTCTTTATAACTCTTTTATTTTAAGTCAGATAGAAAAACTCTTCAGATAAAACTATATGCACTTGTATACAGGGTGCTCCGTTGAAGCGCAACAATATGTAATTTTATATTTCTTAATGGAAAACCCTATATATATATATATATTTATTTATTTTGATAGTAAATTAGATTTCCTTTAAAAAAGTATTAAGTAATAAGGGGTCTAAAATTATAAATTAAGAAGTTATTTACCTTTATTCGTTGAATGATATTTTTGTATCATGTTATTATTAACAAAGTAAGCTATGGATAATTTGAAGGACAAGTTTTCGAGCATTTATTATAATTTTGCATTATTTAGTCTGCCACTAAATTTTAATAGCCTCTTTGTAATTAGTGTAATGTTTAAAATAAGTATTAATAAAAAAGAATCAAAACTTTGTATTAAATTATGGATTTTTCCACTATGAACTACTATTTTTTATGAACGTAACTAACTTCTTAATTTATAATTTTAGACCCCTTATTACTTAATAGTTTTTTAAAGTGAATCTAATTTACTATCAAAATAAATAAATATATATAGGGTATTCCATTAAGAAATATAAAGTTATATATTGTTGCGCTTCAACGGAGCACCTGTATACAAATGCATATAGTACGTAGATAGACAATAATATATTATATAAATTATATATGAAGAGTTTTTCTATCTGACTTAAAATAAAAGAGTTATAAAGAGAGGACAGACCGATGAATCACCCTGTATAAAAGACAAACACTGCTATTAGTGAATTTGAATTATTTAGGATAGAAACCAAATAGATCATTGTTTATAAAGTTATTAACAAATACTGGTTTCATTTTAACTTAAGCTCGTTTGTTTTTCATATATAGCCTACTGAAAAATAACTATACAAATAAAATTTAATTAAATTTAAATTGAATTTTTCTCAATATTTTTGTTATGTAAAGATATAAATTAATCATATGGTTGAATTCTGAAAAAAATATTCTATCGAATGGATCTAAAAATATATATATCATTCCATAAAAATATAACATAGTATTGTAACTTAAGAACCACTGGTTTAAAAAATATTTTCTTCTCTAATCGGATGTCCCTCTTGGTCTTCTATAAGGTTGTCTTGTACACATAGTATTGTATCTTTAATAATAAAGAAATTATTTGAGGTAGCTCGTTCAGCTGTTAAACCCTGTATACAGGTTTACAGGTAACATTCTCACCTTTCACTATCAGCTTCTTTAAAATGAATTTTATAGGTAAAATATAATATGTTGGCACATGTATAGTAGTTTATTTATACACCGTGATAAATTCTACTCTCTCACTGCTCACAATTCAGACCGTGTTCACAAAAAAAAAACTACAGCATTAAATTTGCAATGACTTAAGCATGTTTTTGGTTTTGCTTTTATAATTTTAAATATTTACATAGTATATATTTTTTCAGATAAAAAATATGCTTAACTGGAGCGAAATATGGTTCATGGTCAAAGCAAAGGAATCTTCTTCGTGAATTTAACTAAGCTTTAATAATTCTTACTTCACTTGTCACAAAATCTCCAAAGAAACAATATAAAAATGGTTGACTCCCGCTTGCAGCAAGTATTAAGATAAATTTTATATTTAAACTCCTAAAATATAATAATTATGGGTAATTTCTCGACTGTGATCTGGATAAGGTGTTAACAATTACTCGAAAGCTCAGCTAAATAGCATTTATTCTTACTATACCAACATCAGGGTCCACCACAATTATACAACAAAAATGTAATACATACAAAATCATGGATGAGCGAACATCGCAGATCAACACAGAACAACACGGAAAACAAATGTGCTCTGGCTGAATATTCCAATACACTAAAACACACTTTTGTTTTGGATAATTTCAAAATTTTGGAGGAGGAGCAAAATTACTCCAAACGTATTTGTCTTGAAATGTTACATATCAGTGATGAATGCAATAACATCAATGCAAGAACTGATATTCAAGGACTTAATAGCGTATATTTTGGCGTATTGGAAAAGTTCAAAAAGGAAAAGGCAAATTTCAGGCCAAACTGAGTTCCATTAAATTCCTTACATTTTATTTAAATTCCTACAACTTGCTACCTTATTATTGGTGTACAGATGACCAATAGAAGTCCGTATCAATGATGTCACCAGAATCCTTACACAGGGTATTTCCGGCTATTTTCCGTATTATTCGGTTGTCGTTTTTTAGAGCAAATCTGTGTATGCTCTTTGAATTTTTTGTACAATGTTTAATAAATTAACTGAATGTTTTGTACAAATATAATTTGTGTACTTGAATTGGAACAATCTGTAAGATCTTAATGTAAGTGAGATAATATCCATGTTATTTTGTATGTATTACATATTTGTTGTATACTTGTTGTAGACCCCGAAGAAGGTGCAAGTATGCACCGAAACTTTGGTATAACAATAAATGCTATTTAACTGAACTTTCGAGTAATTGTTAACACCTTATAATAATTATTCCTACTAATGTAATATTTATATTAACCCCCGATTTTATAAAAGGCAGGTTAAATTTTGTTCCATGGTAAATGGCATCGTCAAAAGCTCTACTGCCATTTGAAGGAACAAATTTACGTTGGAAGTACATATACAGGTTGTAACAGAAATAAGTACATTAAATTTAACCAGTGATAGAACTCGTCAAGTGCAAAAATATTGCTTAATAACTTTTCCTTGTAAACCTTCTAGATATTAAGTTAAAATTCTTGAAAGTTTTGTCACAAATTTCATTACCCGCCTATGGTCGAATAAAATAACACCTGAATGTCGGCCTGCGCGTGCGTATGGCGTGCGTCTACGAAAACACCTGTTTCTGGTTTGTTGCCGTTGTGACTTGTGACAGTGACTGAATACAATCAAAGAAAGATTACAAACCGGTGAATAGTTTGATAGATATACCAGAAAATGAAACTATACACAACTCGGGAAAGATAAGAGAGAATAGAATACCTCGACTAAGGTAACAAAAAAATCATACGGCAAATTTTTATGTTACAACAGGTTAAGCAATCCAAAAATGGTAGCACATTTATAGGATGCAGTCGACCAAGAACAACTCTACAATTGATGGAACAAGAAAACGCATAAAGATGGTAAACAGTGATGCAGACTTAAATGAAATCACAATAAATGTTCAAAATGGCCACCGTTATACATTACTAAAGGCGTCAATGAAATGATGTAACTATTGTATCCTCTAAATTGTCATATGTGACACTATGTGTTGTAGTGCTATTCTTCGAGTACTAGACCCTGGTTGAGTCCTCTTCAATATTATCTATGTGATCAGAGTGCGTTCTACCACAATCTTGAGCAGCAGGCTTAAAGGACTTAATGATCTCGGAGATTTATTTATTTTATTTACATACATATACAAAAGTGCGAACGTTTAGAAGATGACGATTCGGAAAACGTTCCAAATAAATTTGCAGCGTTTCACTAAGCTTCACCATGGCCAGTACAATGTCTGTATACTCGCTATCCGTAAAGGCAGGCATTTTTACTGATTATAACTTTTATAATAATTATTAATCGATTCATTTGTCAAAATTTATTTGAAAAAGTTGACAACTCACATTTGTCAAAAAACAATTGTTTCATTGTTATCGGTACTAGATCATATTATTATGAAAATACCTAAACGACTCGTTTCTTTATGCTAAAAAAAATCTGATGTGACCAACACAATACCTCCCGCCATTTACCTATGAGGTCTCGTTGCCGCGTTCCTGATGCCGTCACGAAGCTGGGGAATCCGATTCGAATAATTTGAATTTTAAATGGCATAAAGTTAACCCTTGTGGTAAACGCCCGCACAATACAAATATGTCATCATCATTACCGAAATGTGTGTACAAATCAGATTAGCACACCCGGCAATGGATAATATGCCGTGATAATATATTTATTTATTTCTTTATTTAAATACATACCTGCATATTTACTAATGCTAGAAATTATGTATATTAAGTTCCTTTCCATAAAACTATTGTTCTATTTACAATTTTCCTATTAAAACGTTACTATTATTAATTTGAAATGATTATTTTTTTGACAGTGACATTTATCTGCCAGTTACATACATTTGAGCTGAACTATGTAACCATGGAAATGTGTTTAAAGCATAAGCTCCGAGATATAATCGATCCCAATATCTCCCTTACCAAGGGTAGCGGAAGGTAAAAAAAAAGATTTCGAAAAAATTGTTATTAAAAAATATTGTTGCTCTCGACGAGTTCTGTTACATCCTGTATTTATCTCTCGTTCATAAAACCGGCTGTAAAAATACTTACTTTTGCAAACTAAAAAGATACGTAGTACAACATAAACAAAATATATCACATAATAATTTATCCAGCATTAATAATCTGTACATTTCTTCAATATTTTCAAACAAACTAAAATAAAAACTTTTAACGATGTCAGATAGATATGTAATATTATAGTACGTACTGCAATATAACGTTATGATGAATAATGCATTTTTTCAAATTTTTATTCATATCTTCTTCATTGTCATTTATAGTAAGACTTCTTAGTCTTTGTTTAATTAATTCAACTTGAATTAAAGCAAATCCCATACTGGCAATGTATATAATATCTAACAAAACCACAACAGAAGAAGAAACATAAACTGTTATTGCTTGTGTAAAATAAAATATGTAATAATATGGAAATTCTTTTATAAAATTGTTATGAGGAAATGTCATATCCATTGGAAACTTTCCAGAAGAATGCAAAATTGGTTCTACAAACCACATTATTACACAAGCATAACAAGTTGCTTGATAACCCGAAGATATTTTTGATAAAATTCGATAAAATAGTAAATGCTTCTGTAACATTTTTATATCGTTATACTTTTCATTAAACCAAAACTGTTGCTGAATGGTATTCAAAATTTTTAAAAGGTTGTTCCTGTATATTGAAATTGTGATTAAACCCATAATTGGCTACAAAAAATTAAATAAATACATTTTTATCAAATAGTATATTACTTGATATCAACTGGGAAGTATACATTTTCCGGATAATTTTTAAAGAGAAAAAACAGTCTAGTTCGAATATCGTATTTTCTGAAATAATCCAGTAAATCAACTGAGCTGTTAAGTATAAGTACTAAAATATGTTGACTCATACGTCGAAAGGTCGTAGGATGGAAAAGGAATTAATATAAAAAGAAGATACAGCAATTATTATTGTTCCGTGCAAAACACTTTTTGTTGAATAATTTTGAAACATGGGACTTACATTCCTTTAGATTTAAAGGCTTCAATTGGGTTCGGTACTAAAAAAATATAACTTTGACGTCATGTTCTGTATCATATCACGTGGGTTTTCCAAAATATTACACAAATTTCAATAATTAATTGCAAAATATCTAATGAATATTTTGTAATATTTTCCAATGAGGTTTTGCACGATTTTTTACCTTCCGTCACCTTTAGGTAAGGAAGCTATTGTCTTTGGTCAAAAAATTCAATGATGAGTTTTTAGTGAATAAGCATGTTTTAGGGTCCGTATAATAAGATTTTACCATTTTTACGTATGTGTGTGTGTGTGTGTGACGGTAGTTTCGGATCGCATTACTTCAATACCACGATTCCAAAAATTATAATTTTCTCGTATTCCTCAAGTATACATCCTATTCATTCTTCATCCAATATATTCTTCATTTCTCCTCATGACATTTTCAACCAATGTAATCATATCGCTTGTACCTTTCTAGAAACTTGTAACACTAGAGTTATTTCCTTACCTATCGTTCCGTGTCTTCCCCAACATCTATTTCAACATCCTCATCTCTGCCACATTAATTTACTTTTTATTTATACTAACATCTGTCAATTTGAATATATTAATAGTTTCCATGTTTACCATAGCTGGCTGATTTATAAAATTTAATTTCTTTAAAATTCTGTAACTCTATATCTATTGAATATGAAGTATAAAATGCAATCAAATCGTATAGAGTATAATATATTCTTTTTCTATTTCGGTGTTCTTATGTTTCTATAAACGCACTGTTTTGTACTGCAAACACGACGTTTAGAAGATCTATAAGCGTACTATTTTTGGCGTCTTTCATGTTCTAGAGTTGGTAGTCATGCTTTCATAACTGACAGATGACAGGTAATAAATTTAATCGTAAAATTACCTCAATAGAAAAAAAAGTATAAAAAACACGTATCATAAGGCCTGTTGACGCACTCGTCCTTTGTAAAACTCGCCTAGCGGCTCGTTTTCCAAACTTGGACTCGTACTATTAAGTTATAATAACGCTTAAATATCAATAAATCAAATTTCATTGTTAAATCTTCAAATGAGGCTACTTCCGGTTCACTAATTATAACCAAACTCTAATCATTTGTTCTTCTGGATGTAAACTTGAGGAATACGAAAAAATTATAATTTTTGGAATCGTGGTATTGAAGTTATGCGATCCGAAACTTTCGTCACATACACACACACACATACACACACACACACACACACACACACACACACACACACACACGTACATACAGACAACATCGTAAAAATGGTAAAATCATATTATAGGGACCCTAAAACATGCTTATTCACTAAAAACTCATCTTTGAATTTTTTGACCAAAGACAATATGTACCTTCCTTATCTAAAGGTGACGGAAGGTAAAAAATATGTTAATTTTTTTTGCAACACCTCATTTAAGGGTATTTAAAGAACTTTTTTTTTGTATTATTACTCAGAAGGCATATAAAATTTCTTGCAACAGCTCTATTCCAAAATAAGACTACGAGAATTAAAAAACCTTTTAAATTTTGTAAATACCCATAGTAGTACCATAAAGTGTCACAGTCTCATTAAAAATTATCTGTAATGAATCTATTTTTCTACCAGTTGCAAATAAATTATTACAAAATTACCTGTGATAAACAACTGACGTTAACAATGATATCTCCAATTTGTTCAACGTTCTTCATTTGTTTCATATGAACAAATGACAAAACCACCCAAAAACATAAAAGAATAAATAAAATATTCCTCCAAATTTTCCCGAATAGATTCGAATTTTTCGGATAGCAACCAGTCATTGTCAATCGTAAAATAACTGGCCGAATTATACTATCAAAAGGAGAATCTGCTTTTACGGTTTCTTTTGCATTATCCATATTCACTGGATAAAACTTAAAATGAAAGTATCGTTTAAATATCTCATATATATATAAGTTTTTGCGAACATATTAATTTGTAATCAATATTTCAAATTAATTTATAATGCAAGTAAACTAGCAAAAAGTAATTAAAAGTAAAATAGAGTTTTAAATTGGCATAATAATAACATAGGAACAACAAATTATGTAAATAATACAGTACAAAAATGTTTTATCAATACCTTAAAATGAAATTATTGAAAAATTAAATAGACGAGATATTACTCTAGTATTAAATGTTTTGCCTTTTATAAAATAATTGAATTCAAGAAAAGTAGCAAACTAAAAAGTATTATTTTGATGCAAATTATATTTTATAATTTCTGATAGGTAAAATGTCATTATCTTACCTAAAGGTGACGGAAGGTATTGTCTTTGGTCAAAAAATTTATTAATGAGTTTTTAGAGAATGAGCACTTTTTATGGTCCCTATAATATGATTTTACCATTTTTACGATGATGTCTGTATATATGTATGTATGTATGCATGTATGTGTGTGTGTGTGTGTGTGTGTGTGTATGTGTGCGTAACGAAAGTTTCGGATCGCATAACTTCAATACCACGATTCCAAAAATTATAATTTTTTCGTATTCCTCAAGTTTACATACAAAAGAAGAGGTAGATTTTGGTTATAATTAGTCTACCGGAAGTATCCTCGTTTGAAGATTTTTTTTTAAACGCTGTTAAATCATTTTTTGACACTTAATGTTTCTATAAATATTAAAGAATATACTATTATCTTCATATTCATATTCAATGGATATAGAGTTAAATAATTATAAAGATATTAAATTTCATAAATCAGACAGCTATGGTATAACCATGGAAACAGCTACTATATTAAGAAAATTCTAATTGATAGATGCCAGTGTCAATGAAAAGAAAATGACTATGGCAAACACGGAAAAATAAAATACGGAATGAGTGGATAAGGGAAATGGCTCGAGTGATAAAAGTTTCTAGAAAGATACAAGAGAGACGATTATATTGGTTTGAACATGTCATGAGGAGAGATGAAATGAATATATTGGAAGAAGAATTAACAGCTTAGTAGTAGAAGGTAGAAAAAGCAAAGGAAGACCAAAGATAAGATGGAAATGCTGTATTGCGAAGGGCTTAAGAGAATAGGAACTGAAACATTACAACTGTTAACATTTTTGTTCAATAGAGCTGTTTCAAGAATTTTTATATGCCTTTTAAATATTACATTTAAAAAGATATCATTATTTAAATAGCCTCAACACTGAAAATATCTCGAAATATTTGTTAGATATTTTACAGGTAATTTTTGAAATTTGGAAAATAATTTGAAAAAGTCAAGTGCTCTGAAACAGAATGTGACGTACAGTACAGTAATTTTGATGTCCGATCAAGGTCATTTGTATCATGAACGAATTAACAAAATGGCATACATTTATCTCTTTCCTTTGCATATAAGCATGTGCGATAAGCATGGATATAACACGCTTGTCTCTCAAAAATTCATATTGTTTCGACGAAGTTAAGACATTCCATTTTAAAACGATACTCGTTGTTGATAATACTTTCGCTGTAACGTAAGTTTATTTATTAATTCAGGTACATTACCTTAATTCATAGCCGTACAAATAACGTTATTTTCTGTCAGTATCTTATTTTTCATATATTTTGTTTTACATTTGCTAATAAACTTACCAGTTGACTTATTTTTGAATTTTGAATACTTTTAATGTATTGTAACATATATTTTTATAATAATAAAATAACAGTAGTATCTTATAAAGACTAAGCAAACGACACTACTGAATTTGTCAGAATGGCGGGAGCAAAAATCTGAATTCATACAATTCGTGGATGATCTTGATCGGACATCTTTCAAAATAAAAACTGTACATAGAGCTTAACATATGACAAACTATTTCCTAAATTTTTAAAAAATCTTTCAGATTCTGATTTGTTAATTCCTGAAGAAGATAATAGTTTATATTGCCGAAACGTCGTTATTAAAATAAATATACAGAATTTAAACTAAAAAATCTGATGTGGACACCACACGACTTCCTTGTACGATTATTAAACTATACATATTTTTTTAATAAATAAATTACAAAATATTAATTACAACTTCAAAACATTAAGATATATAGCGACCATAATCTAACCCGGTTTTTTTTAAAGAGAGTTTTGATTACAACAAAGTAATATTTGATTACAACAATGAATATGACTAATTTCACAATAAAAATATAATATTTGTTGTTGTACGAATTATAAAATTGCATGTATTTAACGTAACGTAACATTTTTTTATTTTTTTTTTGTCCTAATCCATAGCAAGCTTTATTACAAAAACAAAAAAGTATATAATTTTTAAATTTAAATTGGACTGTTAGGAAGGGGGTAGACATGACCCCAATTCGTTTAGGTCTCTTTCTCTCTTTAGTATTAAAGAACACCATGAGCGAATAAGACGGGCATGTCTCCGTGGAGAAACGGATTATTATCAAGTTTTTGGCCAAGGAAGGCGTAAGTCCAACCGAAATTTTATGGAGGTTGGCCCAGTGCGGGGACAACGTTTTTAAGGACTCGAGTCATTGCTTGGCATAAAGAGTTCTCTGAAGGGTGAGAAAGAGTCGAGAATCAGTGTCCCGATTGCCGCCAAAGAATGTGCGTTACCGAAATCATCAACGAGTCGGTTCGGAATCTCATTAAGATTGATAAACGCATAATGATCAACGCACATTTAATGCACAATATTATTGCAACTTATTGGATGCCGCAAAATATGTTCCTATCGAAGGAAAAGAAAAATACAAACTGTCAAAAATGTCATTTTGCTTCATGACAACGCCAGACCCCAGACAGTAAACACTACCAGGCAAAAATTGAATAGAATTGGCTGGGAAACGTTGGAACATCCACGCTACAATCCCGACTTGTCACCAGAGCTGGGCAAATTACTTTCAAAAAGTAATTGAATACAATTACTTTACTCAAAATATACTCAAATTACATTTAAAAAAATTACTGTTAGAGAAATGTAATTAAATTACCAATTACTTTTGCATTGTCATTGACATTTTAATTACTTTTTCAATTACTTTACTAAAAAAAACTTTCACCTTACATTAATAAAAAAATAATAATAATATTACACTGTTTATCAACATAAATAAAAATAACAAGAGTATAATAAAACAAATTTATAAAGAATTGCCGACTGTAAGATTTTGACGTAGTCGTAGCTACCTTTTTGGATTGAAATTATATGCAACTTGAAGGTTGAACAATGCTTCCCTTTAAAAGGTAGATGCACCAATATCTGTTTAGGGTAGGGAAATCTGTCTCACTCCCAGGCAGACACGAAAGTGACCCTTCATATAGTGGGATGAAATATTTTAAAGTAATTTGGAATTTCCGTATCACAAGTTACATATATACAGGCTGAGTCTGGCAGTCTGGGAAGATGCCCAGTTTGTATATCAAAAATATGACAAAAAATCGAGATTACTTGTAATAAATATGTTGAAAGTAGGCATTTTCTCAGACTCACTCTGTATACTATTGATGCCGCGAGACGAGAAACGGCGAGAAACAGTTCACTCTCGTCTCGTCATATTTTTCATCCTCTATTCTCGATCTCGACTCGAGAGTCTCGAATTTATAATTAACTGTATGGGTGTTCCATAATTTGGCAGGTCAGAGCGTGTTTGTATGGTTGAAGGTAGCAAACAGTGACGCTGTAATTATCTATTATTTGTATATAAATACATATAAAATAAATTCATAAAATATTATCTTTACATGTTATAAATTTTCTATACTTTCGAAATTAACCTAGAGTTAACAGTCAATACTTTCATCTATCAGAAAAATAAATTAGCATCAACTTGGACGTAATAAAGGAGTAAGTAGATACTACTGATTAAAAATTCATTTTTACTAAGTCTGGCATTTAACAGGTAAGTAAAAAAATACTGAACAAATATTACTCGCAGCAAGGGCATTTAATATTAGCGTGGAGAGTACACCACAGGGAACACTTTTGTTCCTATTCTTTATACTAAAACCCTATAAATTTAAAATGAATAAATAATAAACAGGCAATGAAAATATTTGTACTGATAATTATTTTTCTTGTTGTATATCTTTAATTATATATCGTACATATTAAAAAAAATTGTGCAATCGAGATCTCGAATACCTACTCTCGTCTCGAACAAATCTCGAGGGCATTACTCTCGTCTCGTCTCGAAATTTCTCGATTTTCTAGACGAGATCTCGAAAACGCAAGATCCCACGGCATACTGTATACATATATGTGTATATGGTTATTAAAAATACTTTATACTGATTTATATGAAACCCTATATGAAGACATTGCAAATTCCTTGAAAAGTATATTATTACTATTAGGATTCAGAAAAAATAAATTATAACTTAAGTAAAAGTCCAAAGTACGTCATACGTCCCAACGCGAATGGCAAGCTGCATTTGTAACCTGTTGTTTCAGCCACAACGCAGATAAACTACGCTACGCCCGTTTCCCGGGGATTCCCTTACTTGTGGGTTCAAAATAGTAATTAATATTTGAAAAACTAAATTTTCAAAAGTAATTGAGTACAATAACTTTTAGTAATTAATTACAAATTACAATTTGGGAAAAAGTAATTTAATTAGTAATTAATTACCAAATGTAATTAATTACGGCCCAACTCTGCTTGTCACCATGTGACTTTCACCGTCTTGGGCCCCTCAAAGAAGCGATGGGAGGCCATCGATTCGACGACGACCATGCGGTGGAGGAGTTTGTGCTCCAATGGCTATGTGAAGGTCCCGCTAGTTTCTACAATGAAGGGATTAAAAAACTCCCAATCTGCTGGGAAAAATGCGTTTCTAGAGCGGGGTATTATGCAGAAAAATAATATGTATTTATTTAAAATAAACCCAGAATTAAAAAAAAAGTCCGTTTATATTTGAGTCATCCTCGTATATTTGTAACATGACTAACGGGCTGCTTGTAACTACAAAGAAGGTCTCTTCTTGTTAATATTAAAACACACAAAATTTAATAATTTTAATTTTACTCTTAACTACCTACATACACTTAATAAAAGTAAATTAAGATAAATATTAACAAAAAAGTCAACAAATAGAGTCTCAATATTTGGGGGCCTATAGCAACAGTTTCAAATTTCATTAACTTCATTAACAGTCTCGTGAGTCCACGAATATATCATAAGGTAAACAAGAGTATCCGTTACAAATATCATCTTCTATACTTAGTGGACAACACCAGCAACCTTCCATTGAGTTATTGCCAGGTCGTATGCAGTTTGAATCTTCAGTTGGTGTCATGGTAAAGCCAGGTTCTAAAATTAAAGTTTAATACAATATTATAAGGATCTATTAGGAAGGAGGGTTTTTTAAATAATTAAATAAAAACCATAAAATTCTTGATCACACTGTTCTATTACACAATTACGTGACCGGTTTCGCCTACTTGGTAGCCATCCTCAGACCAAACCGAATGTGTCAATACTCGAGTGATGAAATGAAATGAATTTCGTTGAAATAAAATTAATCAGTTTTTAAATGTTATTTTGCATTTTTGTAACATATTATTGTTACAGAATGCATGCACATTTTCGTTTGTTTGTTATATCACACTCGCATTTGTTCAGCCCCGTCCTCTGTTCGAAGTGCCTCTGTTTCTTTTTATTATGTTTATTTACAATTATTATTGATCACAAAAGTTATTTTAACATATTTGTACGAGAGCATTCAAAATTTAAGGATAAATAGGCTACCAAAAATCAAAAAAATATATTGACCGCTAGTATGAACATCTGTTTATCTCTGTCTATCGTTTATGGATTATTTTAGAGAAAAATAACGATTGAGAGAGATAAAGCAATGCTAGTCAAATGCTCGCTAATTACTGACAGTAGTGCCAACTTTACGAAGCAAAATTTCCCCAGGCCACCAGTACATTTGTATCTTTAATTTCTGGACGGCCCTCGTATATTTTTATAAGTGCTGAAAAAGTTCACCGTTTGAGATCAAAATTATTCCTATCTACGTTACAGAATATTAAAAAAATTATTACGGCTTAATGAATAACAATAAAGTAGTTCTAAAACTACAAATCTTTCGACCCCGTTCTCATCAGCCGGCATCGGTAGTATTTTTCGATTATTTTCGTATCTCATATATGATATAATAACTAAAAATATTTGCAATTTTTACTTACTAGAGTTAAAGAAGGAAAAAGCTGCATCAAAACCAGCTTGGGTAAAACAAGTATATGCTACGAAAGAAGGGCAACATTCATGTGTTATAGCTGCACATCGTGGTGGTTGAGATCCTTCTCCACATTTTTCATTGCTTGTACAAGTAGCCTCTTCAGTTAAGTTATACAAAGCTTCCTCGATCACAGTTGTTAGATCTTCACTAAGACCTCCGTTAAATAAATAGGCTAAAATTGTTAGAAATGCAAAATAATTAATTACATGGTTTATTTATTTGTAATGCATACGTCAAAATATTTCCCCAACGATGCATTAAATAAACTTCATAATTTCGAATGTAAATGTATTATCTAATTTTTCTCGATTTTTTTCAAATACATTAATAAAAATCTGTCATGTGACATTGTTGACCTTGACAAGCAGATATTAGGGGCCCGTGTCAAAATTACAATTAGTAATTATGTACATAGATGTCAAATGTCAGAATTTTTCATTAAAAATTTCAAAATTTTCTAAATTCACGTAGTTAATTTGTCACCAGGAGTGTGGAATTTACTTGTCGAGGAAAATAAACCACATGGAATTGGGAAATCACTAAATTTAGAATGAAAAACTATGATATTTGATATGTATGTACATAATTACTAGCTATCATTATGACACGCGTCAAGGCCAACAAAGCCACATGACTACTCGCGCCCTATTGTATTTAACATTTCTTGTATAGCTACACTCTATACCAAAAATTCTACTTACCTATATCTATTCTTTAAATTTAGATTTTTTAATTTTAAATTCATTCTATGAAGAAATTTTGTCCTACCCTTCTAATTTTTCGAAATGTTTCCAATTCATTGTCGGGATTGTCATTATTTTTGAAGGGTATATGTAATATACAGGGTGTAACACCAAAACCGACCACCGTCATTATTTTCTTTATTATTATAGTCACAAAAAATACTACAGGACAAAGTTATAGGAGACCAAGGGGGACATTCCATTAAAGAAGTAAATTGTTTTTGAAACCAGTGGTTCTCAAGTTGCAACACAAATTTTATTGATGAACGACTCTAGATCAAAGTTTATTTTCATGATGTATGAATGGTAATTAAACTTTGAATTTTATTATAAAAATTTATTTTATACTATGTGGCTTATCGATTTCGCTAATAAGTTTTTAGCATCTTCGGAGCCTACAGCTGAAAAGATTTACATTCAATAAATAGTATTTTTGTCAAATATAAAATGATTATATATGTTATGTATTATTTTGCTATTATTAGATTAATACATAACATATATAATCATTTTATATTTGACAAAAATACTATTTATTGAATGTAAATCTTTTCAGCTGTAGGCTCCGAAGATGCTAAAAACTTATTAGCGGAATCGATAAGCCACATAGTATAAAATAAATTTTTATAATAAAACTCAAAGTTTAATTACCATTCATATATCTTGCAATACAAAGTTATATTTTTTCAAATGGGATTATACATATTTTTTATTCCTATTCGATTGCGTATTTTTTTCTGAATTCACCCATGTATTAGTTTTATATCTTTACATAATAAAAATATTTAAAAAAATGCGATTGAAATTAAATAAATTTGATTTTTATAGTCATATTTCAGTAGGCTATGCATGAAAAACAAAACCTGCTATTTGTCAATTTGAATTATTTAGGCTAGAAATCTTGAATAATGGCGGTGGTCGGTTTTGGTGTTACACCCTGTATACCTATAATTTTAAATACACTAAGATATAATATATGTATGTACTTCCCAGAAAATGTATCTGGATTTCTGACACTGAAATTTATCTGTCAGTTACAAATATTTTAATTTCTCAATTGCTTTCCATGACATTATTTGGGCTGTGAGATTTATTAGAACAGATTATTATATACCTTATATTTATTTATCTCTAAATCTATAAAAGATATAATAAAATATTTATATGTATCAAATAGAGAATTTATTCTTCTTTGATACAAGCAAGAAGAAAAAAATTCAAAAAATAATATTTAGAAGATTTTTTTTAAGAATCTGCTACTTCCGGTTGTCCAATTATTACAAAAACCTATTCAACTCTTCCCAGTAATGTCCGATTGAGAAATATGTAGCTAAACAGATACTAAGTATTATAGTTTTTGAGAAATCGTCCTTTCAACTTCCCCACACACACACACACACACACACACACACACACCCACACACGCACACGCACACGCACACGCACACACACACACACACACACAGACACAGAAAGAGAGAGAGAGAGAGAGAGACATCATCGTAAAAATATTAAAATCATTATAATCTGGATATGCGATTTTTAGCATGAATCCAATACCTCTCTTAGCGAGAGATAAAAAGTAATACATCATTGAAAAGAGAAAAAATGGCGGTTTATATTTTAATAA
Organism: Harpalus rufipes; assembly: GCA_951394225.1. Lineage (NCBI taxonomy): Eukaryota > Metazoa > Arthropoda > Insecta > Coleoptera > Carabidae > Harpalus > Harpalus rufipes. The sequence goes on along the minus strand of OX596283.1, from coordinate 14,995,672 downwards.
AATAATTATAGGTTGCTATTTAAAAAATAAAAGTTGATAGTCATAACTTGTAAACTTGGCTTTATAAAAAGTATTTACATCTGCCATCGAATTGTATATTTAAAATAATTAAACTTTTCTATGAGCCAATTTTACCTTCTGTCACTTTTAGGTAAGGAAGGTATTGTCTTTGGTCAAAAAATTCAATGCTTAGTTTTTAGTAAATAAGCACGTTTTAGGGTCCGTATAATACGATTTTACCATTTTTATAATGTCTGTATGTATATATGTGTGTGTGTGACGAAAGTTTCGGATCGCATAACTTCAATACCACGATTCCAAAAATTATATTTTTTTCGTATTCCTCAAGTTTACAGCATCCATTAGAAGAGGTAATTAGATTTTGGTTGTAATTGGTCAACCGGAAGTACCCTCATTTGAAGATTTTAACAGTTTTACTTGAAAAAACGCAGTTAAATATCATTTATTGACATTTAGCGTTATTATAACTTAAAGAATATATTATTCTCTACACGATTTGATTGCATTTTATACTTCATATTCAATAGCTATACATATAAGAATTATAAAGATATTACATTTCATAAATCAGCAAGCTATGCTAACCATGGAAACTACTAATATATTCAGATAATTCAAATTGACAGATGCCAGTATCAATGAAAAGGAAATGAATGTTGCACAGATGAGGATGTTGAGATAGATGTTGGGAAAAACACGGAAAGATACTGTAAGGAATGAATGAATAATGGAAATAACTCGTGTTATAAGTTTCTAAAAAGATACAAGATAGACGATTACATTGGTTCGAACATGTCATGAGGAGAGATGAAGAATATATTGGAAGAAGAATAAATAGCTTAGTAATAGAAGGTTGAAGAAACAGAGGAAGACCAAAGATAAGATAGAAGGACTGTATTGCGGAAGACTTGAGAGAAAAGGAATTGAATGAGAACGACACGCAAAACAGAAATGAGTGGAATAAAAAAATCAAAAATAGCGACCCCTAACGAATGGGAAAAGCTAAAGAAAAAGAAGAGGTCAGTATCACGTGCAATTTGCATAGTTTGTTTATGAAATAATTTTACTGGAAATTTAGAATCTTTTGCAAAAAAATTTATGAATGGAATTTATACATAATACACAGGATTGGCGGAAGGTATTGTGTTAGTCTTCTATTACACATAATAAAAAAAGTTTATTTACAAATGAACGATGATTTCCCTTCCGGTGAAATCAAACGTAGAATTTAGGACCTTTACAATATTTTAAGTATAGGTCTAAAACTAAAATAACTATACGTCACTATTTTACCAATCATTTTTTATCTAAATTGGATATATATATATATATATATATATATATATATATATATATATATATATATATACAGGGTGTAACACGAAAAGCGGGCCATAGGCGTTTAACATGGGAAAACAGTTTTTCCTTTCCCAAAAGTGGCCTATTAATTTTAGACAAAAATGCTTCAAATGAATGTTGTAGAGAATTAAATTCTACATCCAGTTCAATATTCACATTTTATTTTGAATGTTTAGTAACCGAACAAATCGTATTTAAATTTTTACAAAAGTTACTTCATTATAGTGTTAGCCATGACACTGAAACAAAATCGAACAAAAGTAATGACGTTTTACTTGTCAGAAACGCTCTGTTTAAGTCAAGAAATATAATTATTGAAAATGGAAAGTTATTCTCATGAAGAAAAGTTACAAATTATTAAGTGGCATTATTCTGGGGAAAGTTTTCGGAAAATTCGGGATTTAATTAGTATTTTTGGCATCATCATAATATTCCTAGTAAAACAACAATTCAAAGATTTATTTCAAAATTTGAGACGACCGGCACATTTAATAAGTTAGAACCGGAACTTTTGCGAGGAAACCATAATAGAAATTACAACAACCAAGATGTTCTAGCGTTAATTGAAATGGATCCAAATCTCAGTGTCAGAGAAATTTCAAATGAAATAGGAATCAGTTTTATGATCGTTTTTAGATTATTAAAAGAACATAAATATCACCCTTTTAAAATACAAAACCACCAGGAAATTTTTGAACAAGATTTTGAACGACGCGCAATATTCTGTGAAATAATTATGGAAAAGGATAGGTTTTTAAAAAATATATTTTTTACCGATGAGTGCACATTTACACTAAATGGCGAACCAAACAAAAATAATTTTCGTTACTGGTCTCAAAGAAATCCACATAGTGTAATACAATCAAGAACACAGTACCGGCAATCAGTAAATATTTGGGCAGGAATTTTAGACAACAAAATTATTGGTCCTTTTTTTATTGCACGGCTAAATTCGAAATATATTTGGACTTATTAAGGAAAACAGTTGGGCCAGAAATAACGAACTTAAATAATGATCATGTGTGTCCTGCACACTGTACGAGGGAGGTTATAAATTATCTGGATGATGCTTTTCCAGAAAGCTGGATAGGGCGAGGAGGACCAGTAAACTGGCCAGCTAGGTCATGTGATTTAAATCCGTGTGACTTCTTTTTATGGGAGCATTTAAAGTCTTATGTCTATACGAAACGAGACAATAGTATTGAATATCTTAAAAACGCTATAGAAAATGTATGCAATAAAATAAATCGTAGATTTAAGTAATTAAGTAATGTTAGGCAAAGTTTTTATAATAGATTAGGCTATTGCTTAGCGCAAAACGGACAACTTTTTGAGCACCTTTTATAATATTTACTTATAAATAAAATAATGTAAAAATGAATGTTTAATAAATATGAGTTCAAAAACTTTATTTCTATTGTTGTTTATTTAGTTTATTTTGAGTGATAAAGTTTCCATTTTCAATAATTAGACTTAAACAGAGTATTTCTGACAGGTAAAAAGTCATTACATTTGTTTGATTTTGTTTCAGTGTCATGGCTAACACTATAAAGAAGTAACTTTTGTAAAAAATTAAATTCGATTTGCTCGGTTACTAAACATGCAAAATAAAATATGAATATTGAGTTGGATGCAGAATATAATTCTCTACGACATTTATTTGAAGTATTTTTGTCTAAAATTAATAAGCCACTTTTGGCCAAGGAAAAACTGTTTTCCCATGTTAAACGCCTATGGCCCGCTTTTCGTGTTACATATATATATATATATATATATATATACAGGATATATATATATATATATATATATATATATATATATATATATATATATATATATATATATATATGTAACAAACTATTTTATACTCACCTAATAAGAATGACGTTAAAAGGAAATTCATATTTACTTTAAGAGGAACTACACAAATGAAGTACCTACGAGAATGTATAGAAAATACTGAACCCAGTCTGTTTTATAATAATAGTCCGAGATTTATAACTTTATTTTTATTTAATTAGTAAACATATTATTCCCATAACATGTTTTTTTTGTATATTCAAACAACAACGGATAAAATTTTAATCCAAAATGTAAAGAAGTTAACAAAACTAGGTTGATTTGTTAATTAAATATTTAGGTAGTTATTTATATTTACACTTAAATACAAATTATATTTTCGACACTCAAAAATTAGGTTTTAAAAACTTTATTTTGTCAAGTGTTACAAAGTTACAACTTGAACTCAGCTAAGATGCAACAGGAATGACTTACTTCTAACAGCAATCTCTATTTATTACAAAGATTATCATTTTGTACGTGTCTTTAAGTGAAATACGTGTTTTCCACTTAAAGTCGCTATGTTAGGCAAAATAAGATAATGAAATAATTTCTATAGTCGTGAAATTAGTGCGAGTCCACTACATTTTTTACACGGTCGTATAATTTGCTGTTTGCGCGTACAGCATGTCCGAATAAAGTAATTATTTGAAGTAGAACTGGAAAGATTTTTTTTTTTCATTAATCGATTAATGAGCAATGATCAAGTTTCAACATTTTAATTGATTATGTTATGATTAAATTTGTTATTTTAATCAATTAATGATTACGACAAGATTTAACTAAAAATAAGAAAAATAAAATCGTTGCTTCCAGCAAATGGCAACCTCCAGATCCGTCATGGATCTCTTTTAACACGTCTGGTACTGTACTCTTAGGAATAACCAACTGAGTTCTCTTCTCAGTTCCATGGCATTCTCAACAACACGATTTAACAGGCCATCAATCACCATGGAGTCACATTGCTTCCAATACAATTTTACAATCTGTGACTGTGGTGCAACATCTTCCCATATTGGTTTGCTCTCGTCGCTTTCCATTCCAGTAATATTTTCAAAGTCGGGTCTTTGCGTAGTCCATCGGGATGCCAACTATCGTCGACTACTGTTATCCTGGAAATGGTGGAATGTTTTCCTTCCAGTCGACTACCATGTTTGCCTCCCTTAGCATGGCCTTCTGAACAATGCGTCGACGTTACTTCCCTTTCTTTCAAGTTCCTTTCTCTGTCTCGACTTTCTTCTTCCTTGGAGTGAGAAGTATCGTTATCTAACTCGAGTTTTCGTTTCCCACTCGAACTATCCATACGAATCGTCAAGGGCACGACTTCCCCGCTGTCTTCAGGCCCCGTTTCAAACTACTTAGATTGGTATCGCAGCTGCTTGTCAGAAAACTATTCATTTCAGGTTGGCTTTCCTCTACTACTGGAATTTCTTCCTAGATTTCTTCTTTAATTCCGCTCCAATTTCCGCTCCAACATTTGCTCCATGATTCCAGAATTCTCCTGTACTCTTCCAGAATTCGCCTCCACTTCCTCTTCCAATTTCTGCTCAAAAATTCCAGAACCTTCTTCGGCTTTTCTAGAACTCTCATTCAATTCACGTTCTATTGTTCTAGAATGTTCCATTAATCTTCGTCCAGTACTCCGGAATTTTCCTCCACTTTTCTAGAACTTTCATGTAATTCCCTTTCCAATGTTCTAGAATGTTCCTTTAAGTCTCTTCCACTGCTCCGGAATTTTCCTCAACTTTTCCAGAACTTTTCTCCAATATCCGATCCAAACGTCTAGAACTTTCTTCCCATATTTGTTCTAAAAATTTACAAATGTCGGTTGCATCATACGGAATTTCGAATAGGTAATCTTCAGGATTTTCACCAGAATTGATTAATGCTTGCCGCAGTCTTTCTTGAAGCACTGTCTTCTTTCCTGTTGCTTTCAAATCTCGTTCTTCCAGTTCCGTCTTGAGATCACTTACTTTCAATTCGCTTAATTTTAATAGTTTAGACATTTTATTTATTTTTATTTATTTACACTTCATAGTTTAACAACCCCACACCTGACACCAATTGTAACGTTTTTATTTATATGGGTGAAGTGTAAAACATAGACAAATATTATTAACTAAAAGAATACGTTTATTAAACGATAAATAATTAAGGATTAAATATTAAAAGATAATAAAAACAACTAACACTATGATTAAATAATTATAAACACTAAGAATAATATTTAAATGCTTAAACACTACGATTATTTATTTATACCAATATTTATATTACTACATTTATTTATATAACTACATTTATTTATGTTAACAACTGATAAACTGTATATTTATATCACCAAGTTCATCGCTCGTTGCTTATATATATCAGACTGTCCTCCCGCTGTTCTCCCGACGGTATTTATACAGCCTATATCCTTCTAGAAGCCTCGGACGCGACAGTGACCTGCATACAAAAGAATGAGGTCACGGCGTAATTAACCTCTAGCCGGCGCGTCGCGGGTATTTCAACATCTGGGAAATTCCGGGATTACGTCATCGCTCTAGTACATTCTTTCAGTGGCGTACGTATACTTTTCTCTCCGGGGCGCACGTCACAATACTTACCAAAAATGAATGAAATTAAAAAGATTTTCATTTTAATTTCTTACATAAATAAGTCATAAGATATTGTGCACTTACAATAATGTTCTGTAATTTTTAAAAATACATATTTATTATATGTACCAGTAACTATGCATATTTAATAATTAAATTTATTTTATGATAAGAATATTTTCCAGTAAACATAAACAACTAGAAACAAACATGCAGAATTATTTTGAAAGTTTTTAAAAGATTGTTATATTATTAATTTAACAGTTAAGATAAAAAAAATTAAGATTATAGAGAAAAACGAATTATTAAAAACTTTGGCCCGTTTTCATACCTATGAATGAAGTACAAAGATTACTGTTGGTAGAAGAACGCGCGGCAATTAAATAATTACGACCCATATAATTCCTTATTTTTTTAAAAAATCTGTTGTGTCCATCACAATATCTCTCGCACCCTTTCCATTGTGGTATATAAAAGTATTGTATTTAACATTTCTTGTACATACAAAAAATTGTAAATACACCTAATCTTTATATTTACGTATTTTCTATAATTTTAAATTCATTCTATGACCAAGTTTCTCCATTTCTTCTAAATGTAAGAGGTTTTTCCAATTCATTAACGGGATTGGCGGTATTTCTGAAGGGTTTATGTAATATTCCTATAATTTTAAATGCATAATTAATAATACAATAAGAAATATTAAATATTGTTCCCAGAAAAAGCCTTCAGTACTATCTCTGAATTTTTGACACTGACATTAGTGACATTTACCTGTCAATTACAGACATTTTAATTTCTCAAGTAGTTACCATGGAGATGTTTGGGCCGTGAGCAGGCTGTGAGATTTACTACAACAGATTATTTTATAGATTATAAATAAATAAATATATTATCACGGCATATTACCAAATTGCTGGGTGTGCCAATCTGCTTTGTTCACAGGTATCGGTAATGATGGAATATTTGTGCCGTGCGGGCGCTTACCAGGCGTCGCCTCACGGGCACCTAATACTGGCGTGGAGAGTGCACCACAGGGGTCAATTTAGTGCCATTAAAATTCGAAGTAATTTTTGGTGTCGATCGGGATCGAACCCGTGTCCCCAGATTCGTGACCAGACACTCAGGCACACGGCCATGAGACCCCATATAGATTATATATCTATATATTTAAATATTTGTAATACATAACATAAATTTTCAAAAAATAATATTTTGAAGATTTTTGTTAAAATATTACTACTTCCGGTTGTCCAATTGTTTCCAGAGTCTATTCAAGTCTTTCCATTAGTCTTATAGAATTTGAGAAATAATACAAACATTGTCACACACACAGACATCATCATAAAAATGTTATTATCGAAATCTAGGGAACTTAAAACGTGCTTATTCACTAAAATCTGGATATGCAATTTTTAGCATGATTCCAATACCTCTCTTAGCGAGAGGTAAAAATGTGTGCTTGAAAGGATTTACTTAATTTCGTGTTCATGCAAATAAAAAAATTAGTTCATAAATTTAATTTTTGAACGTTTCTTTATTTCAATATCCATTAGGAAAAGATTTTTTCTGCTCTAAAGTATTTCAGAGCGTAACAAATAGCTTTATTTATTTTATGGCCGTTTGCACCACTTCGAGTTAACATTGTCCGAGAAATGTCAGCTTTGCACACGTAGATAATTTGAAGAATTTAAATGCAAATGGATCAAAGTGTCAATAATATATTGTTAGCGCTGGTCGTGTTAACACCACACGTGTGTATTACTATGACGTCTTTATGAGACCAAGTGATGATTCGATGAACGTACTTTTCTTGGTAAATATGAGTTGAGATTCCTATGTTGATAGCATGGAAGAGATTAATCTCGTGGCTCGCTCAAAACGGTTGACTCTATATTCATTATTATTCTGTATTACTTATACATATACTAAAATATAACTACAACAATCGGACATTACTGGGAAGAGCTGAAAAGGTTTTGGTAATAATTGGACAATCAAAAGTAGGAGATTCTTAAAAAAAACTTCTAAACATTATCTTTTATAGATTTAGAAATAAAGAAATATAAGATATATAATAATCTGTTGTAATAAATCTTACAGCCCAAATAATGTCATGGAAACCAATTGAATAATTAAAATGTTCGTAACTGACAGATAAATGTCAGTGTCAAAAATCCAGAGACATTACTGAAGATTTTTTCTGGGAAGTACATACATTATATTATTTCTTATTGTATTAATAGTTAAATATTTAAAATTATAGGTATAGTACATATACCCTTCATAAATACTGTCAATTCCGACAATGAATTGGAAACATTTCGAAAAATTAGAATAGTAGGACAAAATTTCTTCATAGAATGAATTTAAAATTTAAAAATCTAAATATAAAGAATAGATATAAGTAGATTTTTTAGTGTAGAATGTAGTTATACAAGAAATGTTAAATACAATAGGGCGCGAGCAGTCATGTGACGTTGTTGGCCTTGACAAGCAGATATGTGGGCCCGTGTCTGTATGATAGCTAGTAATTATGTACATAGATGTCAAATATCATAATTTTTCATTCTAAATTTAGTGATTTTCCAATTCCATGTGGTTTATTTTCCTCGACAAGTAAATTCCACACTCCTGGTGATGAATTAACTACGTAAATTTAGAAAATCTTGAAATTTTTAATGAAAAATTCTGACATTTGACATCTATGTATATAATTACTAATTCTTATTCTGACACGGGCCACCATATCTGCTTGTCAAGGCCAACAATGCCACATGACTGCTCGCGCTCTGCACTTATGTAACCAAAAACGGGTGGCGAGAGGTATTGTGCTGGCCACAACAGATTTTTTTTAGAAATGGTACTATCATTAAATTCCAGATTTGGTGAAAATGTGAAGTAGCAAAATATTTCAACGTATTTAAACAAAAAAAGAATATTTATAAAAATATTACGGGGTCGTGTACTTAACCGATTAGATTTTGAAACTAACCGACGCCAAACTTAAAAATTATTTCCAACGCATAATTATGGCAAATAAATCTCTTTGAACTTTAACACTACATAGTACAAAAATTATAGTATTAAAGATAAGAATTTTGTTTTGTTTATAAACATATTTTTATTTTGTTTTGTTTGTAGAATTTTTATCTGTGTTTTGCAGATATGATAGAATGTCCTGATAAAAAATAAAATATTATTTTGTCTTATTATTAATAACATAAAATAATAATACAAAATAAGTGACTCATTTCAAACATAAGTAATGCTAATATTTTCCTCTTAAATTTTATTAAAAAATCAAAGGGAAATAATAGATGACCTCAACAGTATCAGCAATGACAAAATTATATTAATGAACGAGCCAATACAAATTCAGATCTCTTTTCCTTATACGAATTTTTAGGTATATTAAATAGAGCAAGGATTCATTGTCCTGTATTACACACTGTAGTCAGCAAAATGAAGATCCAAAGTGTTGTAGTTTTTATTTTTACTGTTTTTGCTACACAATCATTCACAGGTATGTAAAATAATAATTTAAATCAACAAATTCTGGTTTGGACTACGCTAAAGACTAAGACCTGGATATATATATATATATATATATATATATATATATATATATATATATATATATATATATATATATATATATATATATATAGGGTGGTGACGCGACCCCGGAACAGAGGACTTTAACATGTAAAATCAAATTTTCATCTGAATCATTAAGCAAAATTAATTTTGTATGCCTTGTAACGTCGAAAATTAGGTATGAAAATGTCGAATATCACCGCAAAAATAGCTATAGCCATGGAATTGAAAGAAAAAATTAACAAATGTTAACGATTTATCTTTCAAACTAGGTGAATTTAATTTCATTATTTGTAAAATCTGTTTAAGTGAACAAATATTAATTTAAATTGTTAATTGAAACAGAAATTAGAAATAATATCTAATAAAAATAAATTACCCTACTAACGTGACAGATAAACCGTTAGATCACCCCGGGGCAACTTGTATTGGGAAACTGGCAGCAAACAGTAGGCAGTGAGAGTAGTGTACCCAATGTAACAGAGATCATGTCGCTGCTATAGTTTGAAATGAATTAAGTAATATATGAAATAAAAAATAAAAATTTATAAAATTATTTGTCAACAGTAATAAATATTGTTCGAAGATATTGTCATTGCTGCATTGTCAAGTATAAGTCGCTGGTTTAAAAAATATATATTATGGCTTATGATAAGTAAATAATTTAATAATTTTATTTTAGTTTATTTCTTCTAATCTAACTAACATTTTCAGCTTTAATCGTTGTTATAAATTTAAATGTCGGCATCCCAACTGCGAGAATAAATATATGAATGTTGTAAGTGATTCACAGAATAAACACATCTATAGATTTCCTTAAAAAAATACGGCGCGATGTGATATATGAAAAAAAAATGTAATATTAACTCAGATGAAAAATTGTCATATTCCTGCATTTGCGAAGATCATTTGTATATAATCTTCCTTTAAATAGTAATCATGGTTGCGCTAATTTTGTTAGCTTACTATAAATTCGTTAACCTTTGTATTTAATTAATGTTATTGTAGGATGTTCATCATAATATGCATACTCTACAAACTTATTTTGCAAATGAAGAATAGTTGTTTTATTAATATTCTTTGACTTTCTTCATTTTTATAATGTTAGTGGTTTTAAACGGTTCATGTAATTTAGATTTATATGAATAAATATATAAAAGTTAAAATTGAGGCACAAACAACCATACTCCGTTTATGTTGTCGGTAGGCCTAAAAGTTTCAAGAATCGTAATAGAACTTCAACAGACTGAGAATTCGCCAGAATTAATTATTGGTGCCCCATTATGTATTAGACGATGTTTTATTTGTTATTTAAAGAACTCGGCAAAATAATATTCACTTATTAGAGTATGATGATTTTTATCTCTATTAATATTATGATTTTCCCCCTAAATACATTGAGCGCAATGTCTTTAAGGAATCTATAAATGTATTTATCTTTGTGATGTATGTTTCTGTATGTGTATGTAAGGTCGCAGTTGGGTTTTGCTATTTTGTTTTGTTTCATTGATTTTAATTTAAAAAAAAAAACAACAAAATGGCCATTTGTTACCAACTGGACCTACGGCCGTTATGGAAGAGACAAGCTTACGTTAAAGGATTCTTTCATGGAATCTCTTCACGGACATTGACAACAGGAAGAATACAAAATTTCAAGGATATATCCTAATGTTCTTGTGAAGAAAATTGGAACAACAGCTATAGATCTGATGTGTTTGTGTTAGCCTCTATGGTCTTCGTCCAAATAATGGGAAAACCGAGAACTTCGAAACTAATTTCAACGTCGACTTTTGATGGTGAACATGTGTGTTATAAAATGATGGTCAATCATTAAATTTGCTGAGCCTCGCTTCCACGGGGACATCTTCTTGCTAACTATAAGCAACAACATGATCAATGAAAAAATGTGAGAAAAGCAACTCGAGTGGTACAGTACGTATTCCGTATTGCATCTGTCTTAGAAGTCAACGTCTCGGCGGAAGACCAAAGTACTGCTGGCAAGACAAAATCAGAGCAGGTAGTAAATAGAAGAACCTACATCCCGAAAGTGCATACGATCATTTGAAAAATCCACGCAGAACAACGTTCATAAGGAGACCATGTTGAAATAATGGGTAATCAATATGAACAAGAACTCACCCGGCTATTCCAAGTAATCAAGAATGAGAAGAAAATGCTTTTATTATAAAATATTAAATTTAAATAATATTTTTTTATTTGAATATACCGAAATTATAAAAATTAAGTAATCACTGTATATTAAACAAATGAACGTTGACAAGTTCATATGACATATATTTGACATTTACTTGACATGTATTTGACATATGTCAAAAGTAGTGTATCCAATGACACCCAGGGGGCAATAGTTCCGTGCTGCCCACTTGATACATTGACTTGCACTTCTCGTTTACCTTATTGTTTTGTGCGTTAGATATTTGTTATTTATTTTGTCTCAATTCCATGGCTATTGCTATTTTTGAGGTGATTTTCGACATTTTCATACCTAATTTCTGCCGTTATAAGGAATACAAAAATGTTGCTTATTGATTCAGATGCAGAATTTTATGCATTTTTACCTAAAATAATTAGGGAAGCAGGGAATTAAGAAAGTTATTGATGCAAATGAACTTGGTCAAATTGTTCTTATTATTATCTATTCTCGGTGAGACAATTGACAGATTAAAATTAATGCTCTATAGAAAAATTATAAAATAAAATGAGATAAATGTTGGACCAACCTCACCTACTATCAGTCCAATTTGGCCAACAGAGGCATCGCAGATCTCAGCGTCTCAGGAAATCAGGTATCATTGTTATACTAGGAAAGTTTATAGACCACTGAAAACCATCACACATTAAAAATTCATATCACCACAATTAGTTTGAAACTAAAAGAAACAAATATACATTATTTTAACTCCCCCAAACAGAAGTTTTTCACGAGAATTGTACTTACTACGAGCAAAAGTCATTCTCATTTGTAGGTAACTAATACACTGACAAAAGACAGCAATAATAAATAACAAACACCAATCTTAATATTAACTCGAACTTGTCTGGATCTGTAGTTTCACTCGTCGACACGAAATTTAAATAAAAATAATAATGTATTATTATTCACTTAACTAGTGTAAAATAACAAATAAATTTTAGTTAATAAAAAAAATCGTGTCAACCAGTGGCACTAAAAATATAAACTTTAAGAACCAAGTCTTTAATTTTACAAATTTTAAAATATACGTAAATGTCTGGTTTGTGATCTTACAACTGATTAGAGGTGATAAACGAACAATTGACTATATAGCTGTGTCTGTCAATCGCTTATGGATTATTTTGGAAAAAAATACTTCTAATAAAAGTTGTGTACAATTAAATTTTCTATAACCATTCGGCATACGTTGATAGTTTTTTTTATGGTATCTACTATCTATGTTCATTCAAATTTTGTCAAAAACTTTAAAGCGGTCTCCCACAAAACTATCAAAAACGAGTTACGTCAATTCGTGTTATTGACCACAATATTTTGAAGATAAAAAATTAGCTCAATCAAAAATAAATAAATAACGCTCGAAATTTAAAAATAATTCTCGTTACTTTTATATCAAACCACGTATGTTCCCGTTTCAACACCTTCTCTAAGCATATTTCTTTTACGTGACAATTTAAAATACCTGGGGTGATTTTTCTGAAATATTTACTGTCAATATTTTATTTTTTGAATCCATCTTTTGGATCGCGAATTTCTACTCCTTTTAATGGGGAGAATATTAATATACAATTATTTCTCTTTTCAGTGAGTGCTCCAATAAATGAAAAGTTCCACTGTACTCCCAAAATTACCCTCTACACTTATACAGGCAGATGCACTTGCAATGACGACGGCAAAAGTGTCACTTGTCTTCAAAAATCTCAACTTCATGGCGCATATTCAAATAACGAAATGAAATCTACAGAAGATAAACTACTATATAGTCTATTATTACGAATAAAAATGTTAAATAAAAAGGTTAATAACATAGACAGACAAGATAAAGAAGCTAAAAGAAAGGAAGAAGAGAAGAACGAACGAATTAAACAACGTAAGCGCTTTTCAACACCTGCAACCATGTTTCTTTCCTGAGTGACAATTTAAAATACCTGGGATGATCTTTTCTGAAATACTGTCAATTTGTTGTTATTTTTTTGAATTCATCTTTTAGATAGTGAATTTCTTCTCATTTTAATAATAAAATAATAATATTAAATAGCTATTTGTGTATTAAGAGTACAAAGTGATACTTTAACGCGCAACAAGCGATAAGGTTTAACTGCAGTCGTGTTATTTTATTTTTTCTACAGCCAATATTAATATACAAAGTAGGCATATGCGTTTATTTGTCAACGCAAAATGTCAATTTGTCGCTTATACGAAACAAAACAGAAAAACAATCCACCATCTAGTTTCTTAGAAAAACGTTTACAAAGTTGACGTTTTCAACGTTCTAATACATAAACTTTAATGGTAGAAACATTTCAGTTTTTCGTAGATACTTTTTGCTTGTTTTACATTGATCATTCCAACTTTGATAATCAAGAAACAAGTATAATAAAACTGAAGACCAGTATATGGTTGACCATATTCGACGAAAAGATCGGGCAACACTGTAACTTCTGACAGAGATGCTAGATCGACTAATGACATACCGCGTTTGAAATGAAGCGTCAGTCTAAGGAGATTTTCGTCATGGAACAGTACACGCCACGTGAACGCTCTAAGATTGTTGAAATTTACATTCAACAAAACAAGTCAATTGTGAAAACGCAACGTACATGGAGGAAAATTAATAAAGTGAAAAGTGCGCCTTTTGCAACCACATTGTATCGTTTGTATGATAGATTTACAACTGGTGCGGCACTTCTAACCCCAAGCGTCCAAATAAAAAGCGACCAAGGCGATCAGATGATAATATCGCACTCAGGCCGTACTTTTTCGAAGATGATGATGGCCGAACAGAAACCGTCAATCAGGTGCGTTATCGGACAATGATAACCGATTTTTTCATGCCAATTGTGTGTGATAATGGTATGGATGACTTTTGGTTTCAACAAGACGGCGTCCCACCGCACACTGCTCGAGCTACAATGGATTTATTGAAGACATTGTTCCCAAGCCGTTTGATGTCGAAAAATGCTGATTTTGACTGGCCGCCGCGTTCACCAGATTTAACGCCTGCAGACTTTTTTCTATGGGGCTATTTGATATCAAAGGTTTATATCAACAAGCCACAGTCCCTAGAAGAGCTGAAGAACAACATTCGCCAGGAAATAGCCGCCATTTCGGCCGAAATGTTGACTAAAACCATGGAAAATGCTGCAAAATGGGCTCAAAACACCGTAGACGCTCAAGGCGGCCATTTACGAGATATCATATTTAAAAAGTGATGTAAACAAATCTCCTTCAATCCAATTAAATGATTTTTAACATGAACAGCAAAAAATGTGTTTTTTCCATGATTTTTTAAAAAAAAACATCTATTCGTCGAATATGGCCAACCCTGTATATTATAAAAGGTTTATAATGCCTTCTTACCATTCAAATTAACCTGAAAATTAATGTTAACCATTTTTTTCATTCTCGTTCGATAGTAACAAACAGATGAAGTACTTGCCAACGTAGGTATGGGACAGCTGATATAAAGGAAAAATATAGGAATGTAACTCATAACTATTTAAAAGATTTTTTTTTCAAATATAATAAAGCTAATTATTTTTGTGCTTTTTAGAAATTTTGATTACTGAAATTGATAGATAAATAATAAATTTACAAGACGCGCTGTTGCCACATAACTTTCTTCGACCACATATTTGTTCAAAATACTGAAGTCATGTCAGTATTTTTTTTTTAATAAATACAAATTATTTATGTATTTATAGGCTCAATATATTTTTATTATTTAAAATTATAAGTTTTTGCAATTATGTCAGAAGTTAAAAAAACAAAAAATATAAATATTTTTTTGTCTCATTAGTTCTGCTACAACGTTACAACCTTCTTAATACACAAATAGCTATTTTCCACGTTCATTCTATATGTACATATATCTATATTTCTAAAAAAATGACAAGGAGGAGGTAACGAAAAATTTATTTAATATAATTTTGATATTAACAATCACTCGAAAGTTCAGTCAAACAGCATTTATTCGTGCGTTGGTATAGTAAGAATAAATGCTGTTTGACTGAACTTTCGAGTAATTGTTAACACCTAATTAACATTAAAAATTGTCAAAAGAATTAAATAAAAATCAATTTTTACTTTGCGAGCGAGCGAAAAAGTATTGTTATGCTTATTATTGCTATGAGAGACGCGTGAAAAAGAATTTTGTTGCTCACTTCTCAAAATCATTAACTTTACGATGACAAATTAGAGCGTAAATGTCTTTTTTCAGTGAATGTTCCAATAAGTAAAATGATCAAATGTACTCCCAAAATTACTGTCCACACTTCTGAAGGTACCTGCACATGTAATGATGACGGCAAAAGTATTACTTGTCCCAAAAAAAGTCATGCTCATGGCTCACATTCAAAACACGAATCGGAAGATAAAGAAAATAAACGTAATGAACACCGCAAGAAATTGCGCAAGGAACTATTATGGCGAATAAAAAAAATACAAGAACGGGTTGATTACATTGAAGAAGACAAAGCAGAGGAAGAAGATAATAGAATGGATCAAGAGGAGAACGAAAGGCAAGCAAAACTGTCCCTAGAAGTAGAAAGGATGGTATCGCGTGAACTAAATAATCAGAGAAATTTGCAAAATTTTCATATCGACAAACCTATATATGCAGAAAAATTCGATACAATAACAAATGAAATAATGTGAGTAATAAATAGTATACCGGATGGCGCTTGAAATACGTTACAGAAGAATTAAACTACGAATATAGTTTTACCTTGCACGTTGTTTCCTAAATTCAAATTCCAAAATTCATTTTGTATGTTTGCAATTCAGTAGTGCTTACATTATTATAATTTTACTAACAAATTGAAAAATAAATTTAATTTCATAACACAATTATTTACATGCAGAATTTTATGCTTTACAACTTTTAATTGAGGATTTTTTTCTAAAAAAATTGAAATGCAACGCGGATAGGAAAACAATTCCCATGTTAAATGTCTGTAATGGATTTTGAGCGTCACCGATTTATAATAGCTTAATTAACCACTTCTGGGTATACCAATCTGCTTTTATTCGCACATGTTATTAATGATTATAATTATATGTGTGAAGGGCACTCTAGAATTATTGAGAATAAGAAAATCAGGTAGGCCGTGGAAAAACAATGCACATTTTAAACTATACTCTGTTTGAAATAACGAAAGAATTTTGTCTTATAGATTCTTGTGATTCCATTGGTTGCTATGCACTGTAGTCAAGCGCGATTTACACAAACACAATTCAAATATTATGTCAATTATGGCAAAAAGCGCCAAAATAGTGCGTTTATAGATCTTCTTACCGACATGTTTTCAGTGCGCTTATAGACACTTTAAGACACCGAAATAGAAATAGTATATTATTCAACGAGTGTATTATGATCCGAGTGAATAATAGCCAGTATACGCGAGTAATACGATATTTTATCTACACCTGCAATTGAAATGATATTATACCGGGTGACACTGAAAATGGTCCACTCAAAATAACTTTCTTATTTATAATTTTTTTTTTATATATTTGTACACTAGGCTTAAGGGTTCACAAATCATTGTATTTGGCATGATGGTAGCGCTTCCGGTTTAACCGGAAATGACATTAAATTTCATATTTCAAATGAAATATCCTATATATTTTTATATATTTAGAAATTATGAATTCAACGATATGCTTGAAGTTATTTTTTAATGCAGGAATAAATTACAAAAACAGAAGAGAAAATTATGAATAATTAATCTAGTAAGCCATGATACCAGGTAGGTTGTGAAAACAATTTGATCATTTTTTTTGTAACTAAATATAGTAAATATGTCTCATAATCCAGGTCGAGGCTAGGCAACCTAGGTAAAACACAAAAAGGGCATTCTGTTACGAATAATATATACTATTTTCTCTTCAAGTGTTTCAAAGAAAATTGGTGATTCTAAAAATATTTTTTTGGGTTTGTTTTAATTGTAGAGTTTGCAATTTTAGCCAAAGTTGGCTGTGTACACTACAAAACACAAACGATATAACTGTCAAATACCAATATTCAGTATGGTCTGTGATCCTGTGATGACTGCTGCCGCCAGCGGTGAACAAAGAAGCTAACTACTAGTACAATAATGAACAACATTGTTATTGTTGCACTAGTAAGATAATGAATATCTTCTATAGTGTGTGTACAGTAGCATGATATGAATATTATTATACGCTTGAAGAACAAAATATTTGTCATTATTGCGAAAGTTAAGTTAGAACTTGGTAATCAATTTTTTTCAGTATCGCTTTGAGTGACAAAATGGAATTAACTAACGTGATTATGGATAATAATTTTATTAGTTATTTTATTGGGACTGATTATTTAATGCATGAAATATTTATTTCGAAAATTAAATGATCAGTCTTCGTCCGCAAATATCCAAATATATTTATTTATTAAAAACTACCAATGGAATGGGCTCATAAACCATACTCGAAATACAACAAGTTTGTATAAAAATCGTAAAATACTTACTGCTTAATAAGTAATAAAGCTAAATCATTTTTAAAAAATCTTCATTATTAAGTTATAACGAATTAAACATTTTATGACGTGACGGGTATATTAAAATTGATAATCCCGTCACTGTTATATCAAACTTTTGCATCGCACTTACCCTTGGTAAAGAAGGTATAGGGATCGTGCTAAAAATCGCATATCGAGATTTTGGTAAATGACCACGTTTTAAGATCCTTACAATCCAATTTTAACATTTGCACGATGATGTCTGTGTGTATGTGTGTGTGGATCCTCTTTACGCTCTAACTCAAATACTATCGTTCAGAAACTTTTGAAACCTTGTATTTCTACCTTACTATTATATGGAAAGATGCCATTAGATTTTGGAGTAAATCAGATAACCGGAAATGGCACTTTACTGAAAGCTCAAAATAGTTTTTCTATAAAATATAAAAATTAAAGATTATAAATTTTCTACAAGTTTGCATTAGTACTTTTTCTATATATTTTATGGATAAATTTATAAAACTATCTATAATTTTAATCCCGAAGCCTGCGCTTTAAACACAACTCATACACATGGTTACACAATTCAAATCTCAAATGTTTGTAACTGACAGATATATGTCACTTTCAACAAACTAATCATTTCAAATAATAATATTAACGTTTTAAAAAGAAAATAGTAACTGGAAAAATAATTATATGGAAAGGAACTTAATACAGTTTCCAGCATAAGTAAATATGTAAAAATATAGGTAAGATAATAAAAACATATATCATCACGGCATATTACCCATTGATGGGTGAGCCAATCTCCTTTTACGCAGATGTTGGTAATAATGATGACATATTTTAGAATCTTAAATGGCACAAAATTGACTCCTGTGTTGCACTTTCAAGTATATAAATAAATAAAATAAATATATAATCACGGCATATTACCCATTGCTGGGTCTGCCAATCGATAACGATGATAACATATTTGTACCGTGCGGGCGTTTACCAGGTGTCACCTCACGAGCGCTTATTGCTGGCGTGGAAAGTGCACCACAAGGGTCATTTTTGTGCCATTTAAAATTCGAAATATTTGGCGTCGGTCGGGATCGAACCCGGTATTTAAATTTAATTTAATTTTAAGTATTTATACATGAATAAAAATTAAAACAAACGATAGGAATTGTGTTGGCCACATCAAATTTTTATATTAAGAAATATATATTTGCTCTCATAAAAGAACATTGTTTCATTGCAACTGGACAAACACCGGTGACGTAATGAACTCGTCGCAAAACTTTAAAAAATCATACCATATTGGATTTTCATTAATCGTTATATCTTTGTACAAAATTTCATAAAAAGCAATAAAAAAATTGATTTATGGGTCCATTACGCGGTAGAAGGATTTCGTCTGAAGAAAAAATTGATGCTATAAATGTTACATATGGTAAAAATAAATTTGAGTGAGATTATATAAAAAATATACTTGGGCTCTATAAGGTATATTTTACAAGATTTGACAATTTTTCTCTATCATTAATGCCCGATTTTAAATATTTTGTTTTCTTTTTTTCAGGAAAGAAGCACATCGGTATGACATCAAACCGAGGATCAAACCTTATGAACCTAGAAGAATCAAAGATGATCATTTTGATTTCCATCCCATGATACATATACTATAAATATTATAGCAGTATGTGTTGTTATTGTTAAAGACATTCTCTACTTATCATTAAAATTAAAATAGCTTTTTAAATATAATGTTACTTATATGTAGTTTATAATTTATGTTTCAATATATAGTTCCAAATGATCTAATTATATATGAAATAACTGTTGTTTAAAGAGTCATGCAGTGGTGAGCGAACCATAGGATCTACAGAGCTGATTTTATTTTTATATTAATTGTATTGACAAAGGTCTTTGATGTTACAGTGCAGAAAAGAGTTTAAATTCATATAACGTATCCATTTTCCTCTTGAACAGAGCAATTTGCGGATTTTTGTAATATTCAATACAGCTTACTACTTATGTATCTGATCTGATTTTTACCTCCAAAAAATTCGATGGTAAGTTTTTAATGAATAAACACGTTTTAGAGTCCCTACAATACGAATTTACTGTTTTTACGATGATGTCTGTATGTGTGTGTCTGTGTGTGTGTGTGTGTGTGTGTGTGTGTGTGTGTGTTGTGTGTATGTGTATGTGTGTGACAAAAATTACTCCTTCAATAACTCCAATACTACAATTCCAACAATTATAATTCTTTCATATTCCTCTTTCGTACGTCCATAAGAAGAGTTAATTAGATTTTAATTATGACTCATTAACTAAAAGTACTCTAATTTGAAGATTTTAACCGTTTTTCTTGAAAAAACGCTGTTAAATATCATTTACCTTTTATGTTATTACAAATAAAAGAATATGTTATTCTCTATTCGATTTAATTATATGTTTACCTCCCGCTACCCTTGTTAAGGGAGATATAGGGATCGTGCTAAAAAACGCATATTGAGATTTTGGTAAATGACCACGTTTTAAGATCCCTATAATCTACTTTTAACGATGTTGTGTGTGTGTGTGTGTGTGTGTGTGGGTGCGTGCGTGTGTGTGTGTCTGTGTGTGTGTGTGTGCGCGTGCGTGCGTGCGTGTGTGTGCGCGTGCGTGTGTGTGTGTCTGTGTGTGTGTGTGTGTGTGTGTGTGTGTGTGTGTGTGGATCCTCTTTACGCTCTAACTCAAATACCATCATTAAGATACTTTTGAAACCATGTATTTCTACCTTATTCTAATATGGAAAGAAGCCATTAAATTTTGGTGTCAATCGAATAACCGGAAATGGCAGTTGAAGCTCAAATTAGTTTTTCTTCAAAAAATACCTTTAAATGTTATCTTTTCGAAATTTGTTATTATAAAAATTAAATATTATTCCATTTTCTACAGGTTTGCATTAATACTTTTTATATATATTTTACGGGTAAATTTATAAAGAAAGTACTATAAAAATTATATCTCGAACTTATGCTTTAAACACAACTCCATGGTTACACAGTTCAGCTCGAATGTATGTAATTGTCAAAAAAATAATGATTTCAAATTAATAACAGTAACGTTCTAAAAATAAAATTGTAAATAGAACATTAGTTATATGGAAAGGAACTTAATATACATAATTTCAAATTAATAATAATAACGTTTTAAAACGAAAATTGTAAAGAGAACAATAGTTCTAGCATTAGTGATGATGACATATTTGTATCGTGCGGGTGTTTTTCAAGCGTCACCTCATAGCTGGCGTGGAGAGTGCAACACAGGGGAGAATTTTGTGCCATTTAAAATTCGAAATATTTAGCGTTGATCGGGTTCGAATCGGGTTCCCCAGATTCGCAACCTGACATCAGGCACGCGGAAACGAGATCCCATAGGTATGTATTTAAACTAATAAAAATTAAATGGCGGGAGGTATTGTGTTGGTCACATCATATTTTTTTCTTTACATTCAATGAATTTAGAGAGAAAGAATTATAAATTCTTATTTATAATTTAACATATGACATTTGTGACATCTATGTTAATAAATACTAGCTATCATTCTGACACGGATCCACAAATCTGCTTGCCAACGCCAACAAAGTCACATGTCTGCTCGTGCTCTATAAGTAACGAATTTAGCATTTCTTGTACACTCAAATAATTGAAATTGTATTATTTCATTTGGTTCTATGAGAAATTTTGTCCTACTCTTCTAATATCTTCAAAATTCTTCAAATTCATTGACGGTATTAGCAGTATATCTTAAGAATATGTAATATTAACATACCTATAATTTAAATACATATTTAATTAATAATACAATAATATATATATATATATATATATATATATATATATATATATATATATATATATTAAATGTACCCGTACCTCAGAAAAATCTGATTTTTGAAACTTACATTTTGCATTTATCTGTCAATTACAAACATTTAAATATCTCAACTGTTTTTTAGGCAACGAGATTTATTGAAACGGATTATTCTATATTATTATATACTATATCTCCAAACCTATACGAGATATAATAAAAAAATTAAATGTGTCAGATAGAGAAATTAATTTTCTTTAATATTACCAAGAAAAAAATTAAAAAAATAATATTTAGAAGATTTTTTCAAGAATCTGCTACTTCCGGTTGTCCAATTGTTACCAAAACCTTTTCATCTCTTCCCATTAATGCCCGATTGGGAAATTGTAGTTAAACAAATATCAACGTTCCACACACACACACACACACACACACACACGCGCACACGCACACACACAGACACACACACAAACATCATCGTAAAAATATAAAATCGGACTGTAGGGACCTTAAAACGTCCTTATTCATTAAAATCTGGATATACGATTTTTAGCATGAATCCAATACCTCTCTTAGCGAGAGGTAAAAAAACAATTTTACTTCTAATGAAAAATAAATAGTAAATTTAACTACATTCAGTAAAAATTTTGAAAGATGTCCGATCATGGTCGTCTACGAATTGCATGAATTCAGATTTTTGCTCCGCCTATTATGACAAATTCAGTAGTGTCGTTTGCTTAGTTTTTATGAGGGTATATAAGTTATTACTGTTATTTTATTATTATAAAAATATATATTACAGTAAAAGCATTCAAAATTCAAAAATAAGTCCACTGGTAAGTTTATAAGCAAATGTAAAACCAAATATGTTAAAAATAAGATAATGACACAATGTCAGTGTCAGTGACTCTGACAGCAAATAACGTTATGCGTACGGCTATGAATCAAGGTAATGCATCTGAATTAATAAATAAACTCACGTTACAGCGAAAGTATTATCAACGAGCATCGTTTTAAAGTTATAATTACGTAATTCGATTTTTTATATATTTATACCATATGATAATAAATTTAAAAACAAATTAACATAGATGTCAAATGTCAAAATTTGTCATTAAAAATTTCAAGATTTTCTAAATTCACCAGGACTGTGGAATTTACTTGTCGAGGAAAATAAACCACATGGAATTGGAAAATTACTAAATTTAGAATGAAAAATTATGATATTTGATATCTATGTACATAATTACTTGCTATCATTCTGACACGGGCCCCCATATCTGCTTGTCAAGGCCAACAAAGTCACATGACTGCTCGCGCCCTATTGTATTTAACATTTCTTATATACTTACACTAAATAAATTCTACTTATATCTATTCCTTATATTTAGATTTTTATATTTTAAATTCATTCCATAAAGAATTTTTCTCCTACTCTTCTAATTTTTCGAAATGTTTCCAATTCATTGTCGGGATGACAGTATTTTTAAAGGGTACATGTAATATACCTATAAAATAAATAAATAAATATTCATCACGGCATATTACCCATTGCTGGGTGTGCCAATCTGCTTCGTACACAGATATCGGTTATGATGGAATATTTGTACCGTGTGGGCGCTTACCAGGCATCACCTCACAGGCGTCAATTTTGTGCCATTAAAATGCGATGTAATTTTAAATATTTAACTATTAATACAATAAGAAATAATATAATGTATGTACATCCCAGAAAAAATCTTCAGTAATGTCTCTGGATTTTTGACACTGACATTTACCTGTCAGTTACAAACATTTTAAATTTTGAATTGGTTTCCATGACATTATTTGGGCTGTGAGATTTATTACAACAGATTATTATATAACTTATATTTCTTTATCTCTAAATCTATAAAAGATATAATAGAATATTTATATGTCAGATAGAGAATTTACTATTCTTTAATACTAGCAAGAATAAAAAAATTCAAAAAATAATATTTAGAATTTTTTTTTCAGAATCTGCTACTTACGATTGTCCAATTATTACCAAAACCTTTTCAGCTCTTCCCTAATGTCTGATTGAGAAATACGTAGTTAAACAGATATTAAGTACTAGTTTTGGAGAAATCGTTCTTCCAACGTCCCACACACATACACACACATACACACATACATACACATACACACGCACATCGTCGTAAAAATAGTAAAATCAGATTGTAGGGACCTTGCAACGTGCTTAATTACTAAAATCTGGATAAGCGATTTTTGCATGAATCCAATACCTCTCTTAGCGAGAGGTAAAAAAGAATATTTATAAAAATATTATGGGGTCGTGTACTTAACCGATTAGATTTCGAATCTAACCGACGCCAAATTTGAAAATTATTTTTAATTCCAGAAATGGTGATGAACACATAAATATGGCAAATAAATCTCTTTGAATTTTAACACTACATAATACAAAAATTATAGTATTAAAGATAAGAATTTTGTTTTGTTTATAAACATATTTTTATTTTGTTTTGTTTGTAGAATTTTTATCTGTGTCTATGATAGAATGTCCTGATAAAAAATAAAATATTATTTTGTGTTATTATTAATAACATAAAATAATAATGCAAAATAAGTGACTCATTTCAAACATAAGTAATGCTAATATGTTCCTCTTCAATTTTATTAAATAATTAAAGGGAAATAAGAGATGACCGCAACAGTGTCAGCAATGACAAAATTTGAGTAATGAACGAGCCAATACAAATTCAGATCTCTTTTCCTTATACGAATTTATAGGTATATTAAATAGAACAAGGATTCATTGTCCTGTATTCCACACTGTAGTCAGCAAAATGAAGATCCAAAGTGTTGTAGTTCTTATTTTCACTGTTTTTGCTACACAATCATTCACAGGTATGTAAAATAATAATTTAAATCAACAAATTCTGGTTTGGACTACGCTAAAAGATAAAGACCGGAGTAAACATAGGGTATAATATCATTACCATAGTTACAGTATAAAATGATTGACAGCAATGTATTAAAGCGTTTATTTTATAAGTAAAGATAAGGATATTTAACATAGACTAAAATAAATATTAAATTAAGAATTAAACAAATGAGAAATTATTTATTTATGTTTCTACACTTAAGAATTACATTAATTTAATGAGTAATTTTTATTTTAATTTATCAAATGCTCAAAATTGACACCACTAACTTCTAAAAAATATTCTATACGATTATAAAAAAGAGTTAATACATATCGTTATTTGCTGGGGAGTATTATTTTGTGCAGCTGCACTAATTCTGTTTTTTAATTGTTCAATGTTCATTCTCTCACCATTGTACACATATTTTAAGTATTAAAGAAAAAAAAATCATTTGGTGCAAGCTTTAATTATTATAGATTTTTCAAATTGTTGCTGGGCAGAGTTTTGGTCGACTATTAAATGTAGCAGCACATACACCTGAAATTTGATTATTTAAATTATACCATGTTATAATCTGCACTTTTTCTTCAATTGTATATAAAACCATCTTGAAATGTGACAGTTTGACGAGTCTGACAACTATTCCTTATGTTTACTCATAAAATAAACGCTTCAGTACATTGCTGTCATTTTGTAACTATGGTAATGAAACTACTCTATGTTCACTGATTAAAAAACCTCTCTGTATATATATATATATATATATATATATATATATATATATATATATATATATATATATATATATATATATATATATAGGCTGACACTGAAAAACGGATCAGTCAAAATAACTTTTTTATTTAAAATTATTTTTTAATTTTTTTTTACATATTTGTAAACTACGCTTAGAGGCTCACAAATCATGGTATTTGACCGTGGCTACTGAGGTGGATAATTGTGCACTTTACTACTTTGGTGTCTGACATCATCAATTTACTAGCGAAAATATCAGACCATAGTTAATCACATATTGCTACAGTTAACCCATGCTCGCGAAAATTCGCCTTATATTGTCGTCAATCACAAAATGGCGTAACTCATAAAATGCGAAAAACGGGATACTTCACCTATTTGGATGAACTGTTCAGTTTACAATTCCAAGAAGACAAGTGACCTATCTCAATTCCCCACAGTTTTCATAATACAGAGAGAGAATCAACCAAATATATTCACAGTCAAAAAGTATTTATATGTCAATTGAAATAATTTTTAAACAGTCAAATTATTTGAGACAAATAAACTTGGTCAAATTGATCAAATTGTTCTAATTATTATCTATTGTCGGTAAGACAATCTGTTATTATTGACAGATTAACTAATATTAATAAGCTGTAGAAGAATTGTAAAATAAAATGAGATAAATGTTGGACCAACCTCGCCTACTTCAGTCCAATTTAGCCAACAGAGGCATCCAGTGGCGTAGCCATAGGGGGGGTTTTAGGGGTTAGAACCCCCCCTGTGAGACCATGGTAGCCCGCTTTTAACACTAATTTAAAAACATACTCGTTTGTTGTTCATGTATAATATGATCTGAAGCAAAAAATAATTAATTTACATACATACATAAAATCACGCGTGTCCCTCTTAGTGGGTTCTCACAAACCCGAAAACAATAAGAACATCAACATCATACAACAAATCCTTACTCTTAACATTAAAGTGACCGATTTTCGGTAGCGAAATACCGCATCCGG
This sequence comes from Harpalus rufipes, assembly GCA_951394225.1. NCBI lineage: Eukaryota > Metazoa > Arthropoda > Insecta > Coleoptera > Carabidae > Harpalus > Harpalus rufipes. The sequence goes on along the minus strand of OX596283.1, from coordinate 14,969,038 downwards.
ATCACAATAATAGTTACGCAACAATCATCCTTCGCCACACATTCCTGTCTAAGTACACTTCTTTCGCTCCGGCCACACTCATAATCGCATTCATACATGCTGTTCTTCTCTTCTTACTTGGAAACTTTCTCTCTTTAAGCACTCTACCAACCACATCCATTCTCTCCACATGCCCAAACCATTTCAACTGACTCACACCAATTCTCTTAATAACATTGTAAAAGAATATTAATTTTCGTAGAAATCTGTTTACACGCAATTATTAGCTACAGTCTGTAGCCTACAGATCCCTTTCGCGCAATGTCCTCGTGAAAATGCCACCGAAATTTACCGACAGCTAACGGTGAATCTCATGCGCTATGTTCTTGTTCTTGAGTAGAATACCTATGTACGTTAATTTAATTTATTAGTGTTACAACTACAACTTTTCTTGTGTTTATACTGCGGTTTGTATAAACATATTTAGGTGAGTGGTTTGAAATTCATTGCATAATTTAGCATTGTTGTTATTTACCTATTGATTAAAAAAAATGCCTACTAATAAAAATTATATTTATAAAAATATAAACCCCCCCTGTAATTTTTTTCTGGCTACGCCACTGGAGGCATCGCAGATAGCATCTCAGGAAATCTGCTATCACTGTTACTAGGGACGTTGAAAATTTTACTATTTAGACCACTGAAAACCATCACACATTAAAAATTCATATCACCACAATTAGTTTGACAGTAAAAGAAAAAAATATACACTATCATAACTCCCCCAACACAAGTTTCTCACGAGAATTGCACTTAATACGAGCAGAAGACATTCTCATTTGTAGGTAACAAATACACTGACAAAAGACAGCAATAATAAAAACAAACACCGGTCTTAATATTAGCTGGAACTTGTCTGGATTTGTAGTTTCGCTCGTCGACACGAAATTTAAATAAAAATAATAATGTATTATTTATTCACTTAACTAGTGCAGAATAATAAATATTTTTTTGTAAATAAAAAAATAAAAATTGTGTCAACCAGTGGCACTAAAAATATAAACTTTAAGAACCAAGCACGAATTTTAAAATAAATATAACATTTAACTAAATTCAAATAATACTTATTTAGAGTTTTACAAAATACAATGGTTAGTAGCATAAACAACTGATTAAAGGTAATAAGCGAACAATTGACTAGCTGTTTTTTATCTGTCAATCGCTCATGGATTATTCTAATTTTTCAATTGGTTTTCATGACATTATTTGGGCTGTGAAATTTATTACAGCAGATTATTATATACCTTATATTTCTTTATCTCTAAATCTATAAAAGATACTCTTCTTTAATACGAACAAGAACAAAATTTTTAAAAAAATAATATTTAGAACAATTTATAGAAGAATCTGCTAATTCTGGTTGTCCAATTATTACCAAAACCTTTTCAACTCTTCACAGTAATGTCCGATTGAGAAATACGTAGTTAAACAGATATTAAGTATTATAGTTTTTGAGAAATCGTCCTTCCAACAACACACATACACACACACACATACATCCACACACACACACACACACACACACACACACACACACACACACACACACACACACAGACATCGTCGTCAAAATATTAAAGTCGGATTGTAACGAGAGGTAAAAATGGCTTGACTTCTAATAAAAGTTGCGTACAATTAAATTTTCTATAACCATTCCGTATGCGTTGTCAGTTTTTTACCTCTCGCTAAGAGAGGTATTGCATTCATGCTAAAAATCGCATATCCAGATTTTATTGTATAAGCACGTGTTAAGGTCCCTACAATCCGATTTTAATATTTTTACGATGATGTCTGTGTGTGTGTGTGTGTGTGTGGATGTATGTGTGTGTGTGTGTGTGTGTGTGTGTGTGTGTGTGTGTGTATGTATGTAGGATGTTGGAAGGACGGTTACTCAAAAACTATAAGACTTAAAATTTGTTTAACAACGTATTTCCCAATCGGACATTCATGGGAAGATCTGAAAAGGTTTTGGTAATAATTGGACAACCGGAAGTAGAAGATTCTTGAAAAAAAATCTTCTAAATATTATTTTTTGAAAATTTTTCGTGGTAATATTAAAGAAAATTAAATTCTCTATCTGATACATTTAAATATTTTATTATATATTCCATAGATTTAGAGATAAAAGAAGTATAATATATAAAATAATCTGTTGTAATAAATTTGACAGCCGAAAGAATGCCATGAAAAATAGTTGATAATTTAAATTATTTGTAACTGACAGATAAATGTCAGTGTCAGAAATAATGAGTAATGAATTAAAAATGTACTTGGAGAATCCCTTAGTTCTTGATCTGTGACTATTATGGAGATGACAAGTCTAGGTTGAAGGACTTAAATTTGTTTCAAACATTATGGGACAATGTACACCAGTACTGTAGACTAGAGTAACTTTGAATTGCGAAAAAGCTATCAAATTCTTCTCAAGTAAGTTGTAAATATTGACAAAATCGGAGTGCAATCTATCCGTCACTTTATTAAAGGGAATTAAGGTTATTTAGATATAACAAGTATGAAAAAATAAAATGTAAAAGAAGATATATAAGAATAGATGCACAATCCAGATATATACATTTTAGACCGCCCAAAATTAATGTTTTTACTAGAAGAATATGAAGAGAAAGTAAACAAAGTTGTTCGAATTGAAAATTGCTGTTACCAGCCTAATATTTATATATGGTAAACTCTACTTTGTAATTTATTGTAACATAATTTATGGTAAAATATCTTCATGTTGAGACATGCTATTATTGAATAATAAAGAAGTTTATACGTCATAGATTTATATGAATATATTATTTGTATTTATAAAAATATTCTTTGCTTTATGCATACAGCCAGGTAAAATATACGGCGAGAGGTTATGTGCTGGCCACATCAGATTTTTGTGGTATGTATCTATGTTCATTAAAATTTTGTCAAAAACTTTAAAGCGTTCCCTACAAAACTATCAAAAATGAGTTACGTCAATTCGTGTTATTGACGACGATATTTTGTATTTCTTGTTTCATGTACATATTTGAATAATAAATAATATAGAAGTGATAGCAACTGTATAATTTGAATGTAGAGAGCTGCATTTTTTAAATTAAGAACTGCAGAAACAAGTCAGGGCTACACCAAATTATACCCCCACTTTTTATTGTCATTTTTAAATTTCAAAAATCGCCGAGCGTGTCAAAATGCTTTGTTAAATATGTAGCTGTCAAATCCATTATAAATAAAACTTGACATACGCTTCGTATACAGTAATACAAACGTTAAAAAAATCTGATGTGGACAGCACATTACCGTCCGAGAGTACAAATTCTATACAGAAAATTTCTAGCAAAAGATGCTATATTTCCAGTAAAATTATAACACAAATATACTATGTCAATTGCACTTGACACTGACATCTTTCAAACAGAATTTTCGTAATATAGTAACTGTTTCCATTGTTAGTAGCGCGGCTGCTTCATAAAATTTAATTTCTTAATAATTTTTTAACTCTGTATCCTTTTTATACGAAGTATAAAATGCAATCAAATCGTGTAGACAATAAAATATTCTTTAATATTTATAATAACATAAAATGTCAAAAAATGATATTTAACAGCGTTATTTCAAGAAAAACTGTTAAAATCTTCAAAAGGGTACTTCCGCTGGTCTATTTATAACCAGAATCTAACCAACTGTTCATACTGACGTGCAAAAGAGGAACATAAAAGAATTATAATTTTTGGAATTGTAGTATTGGAATTTTTGTTATACACACATGTACACGCACATACACACACACACACACACAATAGTAAAATTATATTCTAGGGACTCTCTCGTTAATTTTATATCAACCACGTATGTCCCAGTTTCTCTAAGCATGTTTCTATTAAGTTACAATTTAAAATACCTGGGATGATTTTTCTGAAATATTTACTGTCAATTTGTCTTTTGGACCGCGAATTTCTACTCCTTTTAATGAGGAAAATATTAATATACAATTATTTCTCTTTTCAGCGAGTGCTCCAATAACTGAAAAGTTCCAATGTACTCCCAAAATTACCCTCTACACTTATGCAGGCAGATGCACTTGCAATGACGACGGCAAAAGTGTCACTTGTCTTCAAAAATCTCAACCTCACGGCGCATATTCAGATAACGAATCGAAATCTAGAGAAGATAGATACAAGAAACGACTAAATGATCTATTATTACGAATAAAAATATTAAATAAAAAGGTTAATAATATAGACAGACAAGATAAAGAAGCTAAAAGAAGGGAAGGACTCAAAGCACGTAAGCTCTTTTCAACACCTGCAAGCATGTTTCTTTCCTAAGTTACAATTTAAAATACCTGGAATGATCTTTTCTGAAATACTGTCAATTTGTTGTTATTTTTTGAATTAATCTTTTAGATAGTGAATTTCTTCTCATTTTAATGAAAAAATATATATTAAATAGCTATTTGTGTATTAAGAGTACAAAATGATACTTTAACGCGCAATAAGCGATAAGGTTAAACTGCAGTCGTGTTATTTTATTTTTTCTACAGCCAATATACAAAGTAGGCATTTGCGCTTATTTGTCAACGCAAAATGTCAATTTGTCGCTTATGCGAAACAAAACTGAAAAAATGGTTGCTCTCCGAAATTTTTACTTTAAATCTAAATCAAACATTCATTGAACGCTGTGATAAGAAAAATTAATTTTCAGCTTTACGGTTTCAAATTTTATAACCTTATCCAGCTATTCTATAAATTGAAAAACAATCCACCATCTAGTTTCTTAGAAAAACGCTTATAAAGTTGACGTTTTCAACGTTCTAATACATAAAGCTCTTACGGTAGAAGCTTTTCAGTTTTCCGTAGATACTTTTTTGTTTGTTTTACATTGATCTTTCCAACTCTGATAATCAAAAATAAGTATAATAAAACTGAAGACTTGTAGTATATTATAAGAGGTTTATAATATATTCTTACCATTCAAATTAACCTGAAAATTAATGTTAAACAGTTTTTTTTTCATTTTCGTTCGATAACAGCAGAACAGATGAAGTACTTGACAACGTTGTACGGGATAGCTGATATAAAGGAAAAATATAGGAATATCTCGTAATTATTTTATGGATAACTTTTTTCCAAATATAATAAAGCTAATTATTTTTGTTTTTTTTTTTAAATTGATTACTGAAATTGATAGATTTAATATAATAATTTTACAAGACCACATATTATGTTCAAAATACTGAAGTCATTTCTTGTATTTTTTTTTATTAAATACAAATTATTTATGTATTTATAGGCTCAATATACTTTTATTAATTAAAATTATAAGTTTTTGCAGTTATTTCATAAGTTAAAAGAACAAAAAAATATAAATGTTATTAGTTCCGCTACAACGTTACAACCTCCTTAATATATAAATAGCTATTTTATACGTTCATTCTATGTATCTATATTTATTTAATAGAATTTTAAGCTCAGGGATTAACATTAAAAAATTGTCAAAAGTGTACAATTTATTTTAATAATGTAAATAATTAGATAAAAATAAATTTTTAATTTGCGAGCGAGTGAAAAAGTTTTGTTACGCTCATTGCCATGAGAGACGCGTGAAAAAGAACTCGTAGAAAAATACAATTATTTCTCTTTTCAGTGAATGTTTCAAAAACTGAAATGATCCAATGTACTCCCAAAATTACTGTCCACACTTCTGAAGGTATCTGCACTTGTAATGATGACGGCAAAAATGTTACTTGTCCCACAAAATCTCATGCTCATGGCTCACATTCAAATCACGAATCGGAACATAAAGAAGATAAGCTCAATGAACACCACAAGAAATTACGAAAAGAACTATTACGGCGCATAAAAATAATACAAGAACGGATTAAATATTTGAAAAGAGCAGAGGAAAAAGATAAAAGACTCAGTCGAGAGGAGAACGAAAAATCGTTTTTGAAAGCCGCAAAACAGGACCCAGTGGAAAAATATGTATTGTCGATTACACAAGATGAGAAAGATTTGCAAAATATGGAGAAATTCGACTTCAAACCTATAGAAAAATTCGATATAATGACAAATGAAATAATGTGAGTAATAAATAGTTTTACCTTGCACGTTCTTTCCTAAATTCAAATTCCAAAATTCATTTGTTACACTCCGATGTGTAAAGTTGATACTTTACACACTGCAGACAATGTGTAAGGTAAACGATTTTCGTATTTTATTTTATTTACACATTACAGAGCCTACCACCATCAATACACGTTGGTAATACTGACACTACAGAAATGCAGTATTCAACTTCAGATCTGTTATCTGCTAAATGTGAACTTGGTATTTGTTGTGTTCAAATTATCGTTTGCCCGTCTGTCAAATTTCTAATTTGTTTCAAGATTTTTATTTAAGGTCATATAATAAATATTGTATGCAACTCAAGTGTAAACAAGCTTTATGACATTCGGTCAATACTTGACCTCATGTCAGAAAGATTGTGTTTACACTCTTGTTGCATGTTTTGTAAATGCAAAATGAAAATATTGAAAATTTGAAAAATTACAATTAAATGGCTAGCACAGTCATGGTTTTAAAACAAAAACACGTAAAATAAGTATTTGAACTGTATAAAAATAAATTTAATTTCATAACAAAATTATTTACATGCAGAATTTTATGCTTTACTTTTATTTGAAGATTTTTTTCTAAAAAATCTGTTGTGGCCAGCACAATATCTCTCGCCACTTCCTTTTTTTGGTTACATAAGTATAGGGCGCAAACAGTAATGTTACATTGTTGGCCTTGACAAGCAGATGTGGGGGCCTGTTTCAGAATGATAATTAGTAATTATGTACATAGATGTCAAATGTCAGAATTTTTCATTAAAAATTTCAAGATTTTCTAAATTTACGTAGTTAATTTGTCACCAGGAGTGTGGAATTTACTTGTCGAGGAAAATAAACCACATGGAATTGGAAAATCACCAAATTTAGAATGAGAAATTCTGATATTTGACATCTGTATACATAATTACTAGCTATCATTCACAGTCACATGACTGCTCGCGCCCTAATGTATTTAACATTTCTTGTGAAACTACACTCTACACCAAAAATTCTACTTACATCTATTCCATATATTTAGATTTTTTAAATTTAAATTTATTCTTTGAAGAAATTTTGTCCTACTCTTCTAATTTTTCGAGATGTTTCCAATTCATTGTCGGAAGTAACAGTATTTCTGATGGGTATTGTAATATATCTATAATATTAAATATTTAATTATTAATACATTAAGAAATAATATAATGTATATACTTCCCAGAAAAGGTCTTCAGTAATGTCTCCGGATGTCTGACAATGACATTTATCTGTCAGTTACAAACAATTTAAATTTTCAACTATTTTCCATGGCATTCTTTCGGCTGTACAATTTATTACAACCGATTATTTTATATATTATATTTCTTTTAGCTCTAAATCTATAGAATATATAATAAAATATTTAAGTGTATCAGATAGAGAATTTAATTTTCTTTAATATTACCAAGAAATATTTTCAAAAAATAATATTTAGAAGATTTTTTTTCAAGAATCTTCTACTTCCGGTTGTCCAATTGTTACCAAAACCTTTTCAGATCTTCCCATGAATGTCCGATTGGGAAATACGTAGTTAAACAAATTTAAAGTCTTATAGTTTTTGAGTAATCGTCCTTCCAACATCCTACATACATCCACACACACAGTCATCATCGTAAAAATGTTAAAATCGGATTGTAGGGACCTTAAAACGTGCTTATTCAATAAAATCTGGATATGCGATTTTTAGCATGAATCCAATACCTCTCTTAGCGAGAGGTAAAAAAATTGAGAAACAACGCACATGGGAAAATAATTCCCATGTTACGGATTTTAATTGCGTTTGTATCAAGTTTAATTAATATTAATTAAGACACAATATGTAAAATATAATTTTTATATTAAAAAATATATAAGAATTGCTCTTATGAAAGAACACTGTTTCAGTGCAACTGGACAAACACCGGTGACGACATTAATTCATCTCAAAACTTTAAAAAATCATATATCTTGCTTAATATAACATATTGTCACATTGGATTTTCATTAATCGTTATATTTGTAAAAAAATTCATAAAAAGCAATAAAAAAAATTATTTATAGGCCCATTACACGGTAGAAGGTTTTCGTCTGAAGAAAAGTTTGATGCTATAAATGTTAATAGCAAAAATAAATTTGAGTGAGATAATGCAAAAAATATACTTGGGCCTTGGGCTCTATAAGGTATATTTTGCAAGATTTGACAATTTTTCTTTAACATTTATAATGCCCGGTTTTAAATATTTTGTTTTCTTTTTTTCAGGAAAGAAGCACATCGGTATGACATCAAACCGAGGATCGAACCGAGGATCAAACCTTATGAACCTAGAAGAATCAAAGTTGAGCCTTTTGATTTCCATCCCATGATACATATACTATAAACACAGATTATTTATACTACCGTAACGGTAGTATAGGTAATCTGTGCTATAAATATTATAGCAGTATGTGTTTTCATTGTTAAAGATATTCTCTACTTATTTGATATAGCTTTATCATTAAAATTAAAATAGCTTTTTAAATATAATGTTACTTATATGTAGTTTATAATTTATGTTTCAATATATAGTTCCAAATGATCTAAAAATATATTAAATAACTGTTGTTTAAAGAGTCACGCAGTGGTGAGCGAACCATATAGGATCTACAGAGCTGATTTTATTTTTATATTAATTGTATTGACAAGGTCTTTGATGCTGCAGTGCAGAAAAGGGTTTGAATTCATATAACATATCCATTTTCCTCTTGAACAGAGCACTTTGTGAATATTTTGGAGAAAATTTTGGCTTCCTTGGACGATTTCGCAGAACGCTACGTTGTACCGCAAAGGAACCCAACAAAAGTTGTAGTTTCAGTTTAGTAGTTAGATACGCAGGAGTTGTGGAAAATTTAAAATACTTTATAATAAATCAAATAGAAATATTTATTCCAGAAAATAATATTACGTATATTATTGATATACCCACATATTCATATGTATATGGATGGATTGGGAAGCCTGTAAATAATATAAGTAACCGATATCCTTTCTCTATACAAACATCAATAAGCACAGTTATCTTTTGTCATATTCAATACAAGCCATGGCTTCAGTCTGTGATTCGGAATCTAAATCATCAAAGTGATCATGATTAAGAAGAAGTATGTTTTTTTCGTTTCCTATTCACTAGACAATCTTTCCCTTCTGAAATCATCCTTTTTGAATGATCACATAAATTCATTTCAGAGAAAATTTAAAAATGGCTGAATACAATAGTTTTTCAAGCGTAGAAATTTATCAATGTGAGGTTTGTTGCATCAAAGGAAATATGATTTTCCTACAAAAGCATGTAATGACTCACCATACTTTCGAAAACAAAGAAAATATGATACATAAAAGATTTGTTTTAAATAAACATACTTCATGTTACCAAGAACATTTTTTTTACTTCCATATGATCCATTTTTAATGCTGACTATAACACTTAACAGTAGATTTATAAATAAGTTAGTTTCCATTGGTCTGCATATGACATTTGACGCTAGGTGGTGTTTATATTATTCAAGCCCGAAGGAACACAGCTTTATGTTGTGTATTCTTAAACTTTCAGGCGCTAACAGGTAAAATGGGCACCCTGTATAATAAAATGTTTATATACTTACATTAAAAAAAAAACAATTTTACTTAGGTACTTCTAATGAAAAATAAATAGTAAATTTAACTACATACAGATAATAGAAACAAATATATTAAAATAAATTGATTTTATTTAAAAATCTACTTCATTTATAAAAATATGTGATGTATATAATAATAATAATATAATGTATATTATTACACTTTTGTTAGTTTTATAGGTACATATCATCAGTCTATAATCTACACAAAGGGCTTATCTATTGCACAAATTGACTTTATACAGGATGTATACTATACATTTTGACGTGCTGATTCTTTATCAACACGAATTTTTCAAAAATTCAGTAAATTATTTATTATTTTAATTCTTGAAGTTTTAATTTTCATTAGAATTAATTTATTTGCTATTCAACGTCAGTTACGTCATTAGACAGTTCATTATTTAAAAAAAAAACATGTCGGCAGTGAACTGCAAGAATTAAACAACAAATAATTTTCCAAAATTTGAAAAAAAAAATTTAATTGATAATCAGCACATCGAAATGTACTTTCCTTTTTTAATACATAACATAAAAAACTACAGCCGAAAATTACGTAATTCGATTCTTTATATATTTATACCATATGATAATAAATTTAAAAACAAATTAACATAATACATATAGATAAAATATTATAAGTTTACTCTTCAATTTGAACTGGGATGCTACTTCTTCTTAACAGAATAAAAACAGCAATGTGTATACCACTCTATTTAAAGTAAAACGGGATTGTTCTACTGGCAATCCCTGATTTATACAAACAATAAAATCTTCAACATAAACAAACAACACACAAACAACAACCACAAAAATATCTCCTGATACATAAAAAGCACATACCCCATATACCCATTAGTTATTAGTAGGTATATGTCACACCCACACCATTAAAAAAATTGTGTGATATGTGATACGAATGGCCGCGTTCAGTTCGTCACAGCGCTGGCAGCGCTGAGTGCCGAAGTTTGTCGAATGCAATGAATAGACGAATGCGATTGGTCCAGCAACTGTACTCGGTAAACTTCGGTGCTCAGCGCTGCCAACGCTATGATGTGCTGAATGCGGCCAATTCGTTTTAAAGCCTCCAAAACTTAACCTACAAATTTACAACACGAATCACAAATAAAACTGTAATCGTCACATTACTCTACATATTCCTCCGTTTGTTTGATAGCTTCTTTTGGCTCATGATACTCCATATTATCCTCTTTCGTAGACGGAATTTTATTCTTCAGTACTATCAAATATAACAATGAGTGCAACACGGAGCAACCTAGCGCCAATGAGCTAAAGACATTCAACGTAGCTTTGCCTCCTAGACGTCTGTAAAGGACTCCGGTGAGAAAGCTGCCAATAGCGTAACCAAAACCGTCGTCCATGCCGGCTACGAGACCTTGCATAGTGGCTGAAGTACCAGGAGGAGAGACTGCACTCGCGTAAGCTACGATAGTGGTATATCCGAGGGCGTAGGTGGGTCCTTGAAGCATGAATTCGATGGGGATTGCCCACCAAGGATTTGTGATGATGGAAATTAGGCCGACACGAAGGGCATAGAAAGCAAATACCATGGATAGTGTATGTCCATAGCCTATGATGCGGAGAATTGACCCTGTCAAGAAAATTCAATTTTAGATTTCTTGTTGCCCAGACCGCCAGCGGCAGCTCGTCAGAGGATATTAATGTAAAATATTTTAAAAATACATATTTCAAAATAGTAATAGTAATGAATTAAAAAAAGTGTGATGTTATCAGTAGTCTTCTAACTTTTACAGTATACGTATTTACGTAATAAAAATGTTAAAAGTTTACACATGAATTTTATTATATTTATTATTTATCATCCTTTGCAGTACCGTAGCTATTTATTGTCTTAATGTCTCATGTTCCAATGCAACCAGTATTACATACTTGTATAGCGGGTGAATATCGAAACCCGAACATAGCCCGTTTAAGGAAAATCGTTTTTGTCAGACTGTACTACCTGTTTCAACTGACAACTATGGTTCAACCATAATGGTTGTGATATCAATAGGAAGATAAAAAAATCTGCATCAAATGGAACTAAATACATGTAAATTTATATAAATTAATTCTAAAATTTATTCAATTTCTTAATATCGATAGCTATGAGGCCACAGGAACGGCGCCAGGATTGAATTAATAAGTGGGCACGAGATGGACATACAAATAGTTGAGTAGGCACCTAGATATAAACGAAGCGAGCTAACTAAAAATACAGCACTCAAAATATACGTAATTTTATTTTCTATACAGTTGGTATATAAATCATTATATACAGAATGAGTCATAATGGGTTTACTTACCCAAATTAAACCATATATTGGAGGCCAGTTTGAGTAAAAATGTTATATGAAAGTATGCCCGGAAACGTTTCGTTACAGAGTTACAGCCCTTTGAAAATATACCTTATCAGATACGTTGTTATTAATAATTCTGGTACTAAACTGTTTTTAAAATGACGAAAGAGTTTTGACACGACAGATACATTTTTGTGATACCATTGGTTGCAATAATTATGATTTCATTCTTTGTAAAGGTTGTGCATTATTTGTTGTTGTTTTACTTGGCTATTTGCCTGTATTTATTCTCTTACGATTTAAATTGGCGCTTCTTTTTAAACATTGCCCCAATAACTGTAAAAATTCTTTCGTAATATTTCAAATAGAGTATAGTTGCACTAAAATTTTGAAACTTAGTATGAGAATACTACTTATTTAAATACATGTTTATACTTTCTTTTGATTCTGTATCTCAACCAGAGGTGTCTTATATGGTGAAGCCTTGAATGTTTTTCATCGTTATTTTTTACCTATTAACATTTTTTTTTTAATCAAAATTTTATTAATAAAATAAATAAAAAATAAATTTATCATTTTAAAATAGGATGAGCACCTGGATGGACATTGCTTATTTTTGCTCACCCGTAGCGCCGTCCCTGTAATGGCATTTGAACAAAATGACAAACAAATGTGGGGCAGAGAAAGCTCCCCAATTTTCCGCCGCTACTGCTCAGGCAGTAGTGGTAGTGTTGTGGGCCTAATTATACCGTTATGTAAAGCCTCCCTTGTCCTTGCCATTTCAGTTGTCATTATAGCGTGGAGTTTTGTAGCTTTGAGCATCATGTATTTGTTATTCAAAAAATACTGATTCTACCATTACTATACAGCGGTTACTAGGTCGCTATTCAAAGGTACCCAAACAGGGAGACTATATCATTATGGGGCTAGGTATAAAGCGTCATAATGTTTATACATCACCTTGTTCATTCCTTGTTTCGTTCAAGTTCATAACGTCCAAATCTTAACTATGAAGTTAGCGCAGATGATCTTCGCGCGCTCACAGTTTAAAAAATACAGTCCGTAGTACATTTTTTTTTTAAAAACTAACAACTACCATGGAGGTAGGAATAATATGGAGGGAGTATTTGCAATAGCTAGTGTCAGTTTGAAGTTACAAGTTACAAGGTTTTTGCAGTGAATTGTGCATTGCATTTTTTTGTACTTGTAAGAGTATTGAAGTAATATTTTACTGTTTGCAACTTTTTGTTATATATCGCGTTTCATATTGGTTTTTTCTTTAGATGATTCGCGAATCCCCAGAACAAAGTGTAACAGTACCTGCGTCCGTCCCCACCGGGTTACATTTCCCTTGCCACTAGTTCAAGTTTATGCTCTCTCCATATTATTCCTACCTCCATAAACTCTATCTCATGGAGGTAGGAATATATATGGAGGGAGTATTTGCAATCGCCAGTGCAGCCGCTTCCCCTTCTACATTGTGACCGCTGTCAGTTTGAAGTTACAAGGTTGTTGCTGTCATCTGTCATTGAGCATTGTTTGTTTTTAAACGTGTACGTGTTTTGGAGAAGTGTTTACCGTTTATGACTTTTTAATATATGTATATCGTGGTTTATATTGACTTTTCTTTAAGTGCTTCGTAACATTTGGTGAAAATTAAGATTTCTTATTCATGTGAGTTATGAAATATTGTTTTATTTTAAAACTGTAACTCAACGTATATTTCGTGTTTATAGCAATTTAACAGAACAAACATTATTTGGACTAGTTGACTCTTGCACTGCAATATGTAAGTTTTCTTGCAATAATATTATATGTTTCATTTAACATAGGTAATTATTTGCAGATTGTTTGTAACTTGGTGACTTGTTGTGTTGTGGGGTACTCCAATAAGTCAGGAGGAAAGTTTTATTTTTACATTATTTAACAATAAACAATTAAAAAATCTAATGAGTGTATTAAACAATTGTAATTTCGTATAAATACCTAGCCTAGATCTATCGATTTAAATAAATATTGTAAAAGATAACCGTATCGGTAACAGGTAAGTGGAATTTTAATTATTTATAATTTTTCTATATTGTAATTTCTTCTAAGTACATATTTGCTAAAAAATATTTGTTTATTGATATTACTAGAAATAAGAAATCTTAATTTCAAATATTTAATTTTATATTTGCCGCGTGAATTCCCACCACAATGTGATTGCAGCAGTACCTGCGTCCGTCCCCACAGGCCTGCATTCCCCTTGTCCTAAGTTCAAGTTTATGCTCCCTCCATGTTTATTCTTACCTCCATGCTCTATCTACTCCAATTCAATAAATAATTTTCATGTATATTTTGTACTCTGGAGTGTACTTTTTAAATTGTGAGAGCGCCAAGTTCGCCTGCGCCAACTTCATGGTCAAGATTTGAACGTTAGGAAACAAAACAAGAAATGAACGAGGCGGTATATGAACATTAGGACGATGTGTGATTGTGTGTGTTCCCTCATTATGGGTTGCAAATTTCAGAGAATTAGGTTCGGCTTTGAAATAGTGATGGCAGAGTCAGCAAAATTAGTATTTTGCTTAAATTTCATTAATGAACGTGTTCTAATTTTTAAATTAAGTAATTTAATACGTTATTAAATATTTAATTTATACCTGAGATGGAGAAAAATAAAACTTCTCCTCCAAGTGTTTCAGCAGCTACGATAATGCCTTCCAATAACTTAATGTGATGTGTATGTCCTGTTTCTGTAGCAAGTTCTTCTAAATACCTTGATAATTTATTTTATATATTAGAGAAAATAATACATAGTTTATTGATAAAACCTACCAGAAAAAGAAATATACGAAGAAACTATCAATAACTCCGGCAAGAATAGCAAATATTATAAATATTTTAATATGTATTAACTTCAATAATTCTATAACATCTTTGATAATATTTTTGGGTGTTTCCATTACTGGCAACTGCAACAAAGAATTTCATTCTTCATTAGAACATTCATTAATAAATTTTCGTTTCTCTTAAGAATTTTATCAACAGTAAAATTAACATTTTAATTGATCATCGTAGAAATACATTTATATTTGATCACAAATAATCAAATAAATATTATTAACGTTTAAGTGACGGCGAAATTGATAACAATATATGGCGAATTGTCACACTGAGTATTCATCTACTCCGATTAGGAAAGTGTACTCGTCAACAAATTGTAAAACGGCCTTTGGAAAATTCAGTGACTAATTGAATCTTGTAGTTTAGAGCATCTTACTTGACTTCGTTAATTAAAATTTTCTTGATCATTAGGGCCTATTTCTACAATTTAAATATTTACATATGATCTTGTATTTGATGTCTCGTGGCCGTGTGTCTGAGTGTCTGGTCGCGAATTTGGGGACCCGGATTCGATCCCGACAACGCCAAAAATTACTTCAAATTTTAATGACACTAAATTGACCTCTGTGGTGCGCTCTCTACACCAGCATTGTGTACCCGCGAGGAGACGCTTGGTAAGCGCCCGTACGGTACAAATATTTCATCATTACCGATATCTATATACAAAGCAAATTAGCACACCCAGCAATGGGTAATATGCCTTAATGATATATTTATTTTATTTATTTTGTATTTCACAAATAAATATTATCAACGTTTGAGTGACGGCGTAAATTATAACAATATGTGCCATGTCTACAAATTGTAAAAAGATATGTGTTTTCTTCCATAGCACTCTTTGTATAGGCATATTTAAATAAAAATGATACACTTTTAATTTTACATTTTTCTCAAATTTAGGGTATTAGGTATGGATATCGTTGAATTCAGAAATAAATACTGAATTGAATAAGCAAATAATAAAAAATAGGTTGTCATTTAAAATAAGAAAGTTGCACCCTGTATTTTAAGAACACCGGTCTAAAATAATTCTTGTTTCGTTCATTTTAATAGTCTTATAATATAGAAATTGTTTGCTAATTTAACCGACCTCGTAGCTCTTATAGTTCTCGAGATAGCAATAGTGTACCACTTAAAATGAACAACCTGTATATATTTTCTAATTTTCCGTACATTTACAATAGGTATAATATCTAATTATGTGTTGATTATTTATGTAGCGTTTAAAAATGTTTGACCTTGAACCGAGAAAAAATTTTTTTTTCAATATTTGACTATAAATTGTAGCTCTGTGGAATTCACGCACCGCTACTGGAGCATTCTCCTGAATATAGGAAGGTCAAAAGTTCATTTCGCACTGAGATCTTTCATAATTATTTTTTTTTTTCATTAATTACAATTCCCTTGATCATTAAGGCACATTTCTACGATTTACTTTTAGTCACAAATAAATATTATCAATTTAATTGTTTCATAAAATCTAAAAACATTTCAAAATATTTTTAAAACAATATTGGTCATTTCAAATGATTCAACTAGACAGAGTACATTGTAATTTCCACAAGAAATTATAAAAATAAAAACTTTAAATCATTATAATTAATAATATAATTAAATTAAAATTTTACTGGTTTTATTTACGTAAAATATGTACGGAAAAAACCTATATGTACGCAGGACCGGATTATCCACTAGGCAATTGCCTAGGGGCACAATAACGCGAGGGGGCGCTTTAGAATTTTGTAAATATTACAAAATTTCATTCAATATTCAATGAGAATATTTATGATTATTGCGTGGAATAGTTAAATTTGATTTCTTTTTATTATGGTAACTAAAAAATGTAGGACCTACGTTTAATTGACTTTTTTTTACTCAAAATGACATTATGAAATAAACTATTAAATTTTGTTACACTAGTCCAAATATAAAAAAATTCTAATACGACCGAAAAAAAAATTATTATCTCGAACATTATACATTTTATCGAATTTCAGAGTGTCTTTTTCTTGTAGAACTGAAAAAATTCATTAAACCCTAAAATTAAACGTTTCCATTGTTTTTCCCCTACCACCTCTTAACAACCAATCAAGGAATGTTTCGAAAAATCAGAAAAAATTACAAAATAATGTTCCTATTGGGATATTTCATTAAGAATGCTAACCTGGTGGTAAAATTTGTAACTAAAAACAAGGGAGCAATTTTATTTCATTCGTATGTTTTTATATACGAGCGTAGTTTATATAGTGGAAAATAGATAATAGAACTAATATTTACACTTAATTAAACTACTATTATATAATATTTGCTGTAAAACTGTCCCTAAGAAAAAACAAAATTGTGAACATAACCTAACAACTACTAGCTAAAGTATTTAAAATGAAAAATAATAATTAATCTACCGCTACAATTAATAAAACAGGACAGAAGGCAATATACTCTACCAAAAATAATAATAAAGAGAGAAAAGTCAAAACACAAGAAGAATCAAAGAAAAACAATTAACAGCAATTATATGCTTATGGAAGTTAAACAAAAGTATTCCTTTGTCGAAGGTTTGATTTTGGTACACAACGCCATCTCTACGTAGCTGTAGGAGACGAGATTGGGCATAAGCAAATAATAAAAAATAGGTTGTCATTTAAAATAAGAAAGTTGCACCCTGTATTTTAAGAACACCGGTCTAAAATAATTCTTGTTTCGTTCATTTTAATAGTCTTATAATATAGAAATTGTTTGCTAATTTAACCGACCTCGTAGCTCTTATAGTTCTCGAGATAGCAATAGTGTACCACTTAAAATGAACAACCTGTATATATTTTCTAATTTTCCGTACATTTACAATAGGTATAATATCTAATTATGTGTTGATTATTTATGTAGCGTTTAAAAATGTTTGACCTTGAACCGAGAAAAATTTTTTTTTTCAATATTTGACTATAAATTGTAGCTCTGTGGAATTCACGCACCGCTACTGGAGCATTCTCCTGAATATAGGAAGGTCAAAAGTTCATTTCGCACTGAGATCTTTCATAATTATTTTTTTTTTTCATTAATTACAATTCCCTTGATCATTAAGGCACATTTCTACGATTTACTTTTAGTCACAAATAAATATTATCAATTTAATTGTTTCATAAAATCTAAAAACATTTCAAAATATTTTTAAAACAATATTGGTCATTTCAAATGATTCAACTAGACAGAGTACATTGTAATTTCCACAAGAAATTATAAAAATAAAAACTTTAAATCATTATAATTAATAATATAATTAAATTAAAATTTTACTGGTTTTATTTACGTAAAATATGTACGGAAAAAACCTATATGTACGCAGGACCGGATTATCCACTAGGCAATTGCCTAGGGGCACAATAACGCGAGGGGGCGCTTTAGAATTTTGTAAATATTACAAAATTTCATTCAATATTCAATGAGAATATTTATGATTATTGCGTGGAATAGTTAAATTTGATTTCTTTTTATTATGGTAACTAAAAAATGTAGGACCTACGTTTAATTGACTTTTTTTTACTCAAAATGACATTATGAAATAAACTATTAAATTTTGTTACACTAGTCCAAATATAAAAAAATTCTAATACGACCGAAAAAAAAATTATTATCTCGAACATTATACATTTTATCGAATTTCAGAGTGTCTTTTTCTTGTAGAACTGAAAAAATTCATTAAACCCTAAAATTAAACGTTTCCATTGTTTTTCCCCTACCACCTCTTAACAACCAATCAAGGAATGTTTCGAAAAATCAGAAAAAATTACAAAATAATGTTCCTATTGGGATATTTCATTAAGAATGCTAACCTGGTGGTAAAATTTGTAACTAAAAACAAGGGAGCAATTTTATTTCATTCGTATGTTTTTATATACGAGCGTAGTTTATATAGTGGAAAATAGATAATAGAACTAATATTTACACTTAATTAAACTACTATTATATAATATTTGCTGTAAAACTGTCCCTAAGAAAAAACAAAATTGTGAACATAACCTAACAACTACTAGCTAAAGTATTTAAAATGAAAAATAATAATTAATCTACCGCTACAATTAATAAAACAGGACAGAAGGCAATATACTCTACCAAAAATAATAATAAAGAGAGAAAAGTCAAAACACAAGAAGAATCAAAGAAAAACAATTAACAGCAATTATATGCTTATGGAAGTTAAACAAAAGTATTCCTTTGTCGAAGGTTTGATTTTGGTACACAACGCCATCTCTACGTAGCTGTAGGAGACGAGATTGGGCATAAGTTTCTTAGAAATGTTTGTTTAAAATGACCCTAAGAATCTGTGGTGAAGCTATATACATATGTCCACTTGTCCAAGTATTTTGGAGACATAATAAACAAAGTGTTTTAATTATATCATTTATTTATTGATATTCATTATTAAACATGTATCGTCGCTTTTTTAATATTTTTTCTTAATTCGACTCAGAGCTGGAATTGCTTGTTGACGAATACAATAAAAAAATGTTTTGTATGTAATTTATTTTGTTGATTAACCGCGGGGGGGAAGGGTTGTGGGGCGCGAAAGAATGAATTGCCTATGGTCTCGTTTAAAGCTAATCCGGCACTGTAAGTGCTTAAATAAGATATGCACATCATTTAGTCAGTCTTTGACCTTCTTCTGATAATAAGCCACAGATCACCAGTGCATTAAGATTGCTTGTAATGTGAATGTTACAATTTATAATGAAAAAAGTGATTATTATTTTATTACTCTGTTCTTTTTCATACTTTTGTGCAGCATCATGCAAATTAAAAACACAAATATTAATGTGTATTGACACGACAATAGAAGAATTACAATCAATAACAAATACAGTAAGTATTATTTATAAATTACTGTATTCTTTTTTAAGAATTTAATTTTTAGAATGACGTACAGGAAATTTATATAGAAGATTCATACTTAAATGAGCTTCCAGATAACTTCATATCGTTTCCAAACGCAGGAAAATTATCAATATCAAAATGTGAAGTAAAAAGATTTCATTCTAATACATTTGCGAGCCTGTCAAATATAAAAATCCTGGAACTCAGGTACAACAAAATTCAAGAACTTCCAAATGACTTATTTCCACCAATACCAAACTTACGTTCTTTGGACTTGAGCCATAACTCCTTCAGAAATCCAACACTTGATACTTTTTATGGTTTGAATAATTTACATGAACTTGTTGTTGAAAATAACAATATAGAAATTTTGATATTAGGTGTTTTAGATGAAATGAAACCTTTAAAATATTTAGATTTGAGTTATAACAATTTAAGAAACTTGTCACTTGGTGTTTTCGATGAATTAAAAAAATTAGAAACAATAAATTTATCTGGAAATCGATTAACTCAATTACCTTTAGGTTTATTTGACCAAAATATAATACGGAGTCTAGATATTTCAAAGAATGAATTAACGGCTATACTGAATGGAATTTTTGATGAATTACATTTTTTACATACATTAGATCTTTCTAAAAACAAAATATCTCAATTAGAAGTGGGTACATTCAATTCTATTCCAGCCCTAATTAATTTAAATGTGTCCTACAATCAAATACAAATTCTTGAAGACGGATTATTTACGGAGCAATTTAATTTGCAATTATTAGATTTATATTTCAATCGCTTACAATGGATTCGAACAACTGTCATTGCTCCTATGTCCAGTTTACAACGAATTGAAATTGGAGCAAATCCTTGGACTTGTCCATGTTTGGGAGAATTTGTAAATTATATTATTCAACGTAAAATTGTCTATTCACTTGAGTATTATTTTGACGGCAGAAGACCAAGTTGTATTATTACTGACAATAAAACGTGTAATTATCAAATTGTTGATACCACGGACTACGATACCGCAGTTCAGCAATATTTATCATAAATCTCACGATCAATACTTATTTCACGATAGAGACAGAATTTGGAACTAATTCTTGAACAGAAACAAGTCATTCTATTGGTTCGGCTCCAAAAATTATCCTCTTTTGACCTAAAGAATGACTTGCCTCTGTTCAAGTATTAGTAAGACTTATCCTTTTGATAGTCCTGAATAAAATTTTAAGTTTTTTTTTTTCAAAAAGTTGTGCTTTTAATAAATGTGTTTCTAGCTCATATTTACCTTAAACATCTTGAAGCATGTAATAAAATGACTTTTATCAAAAATATTTCCAATAAATTATTGATATAATAAATTTAGCGTTTCAATTTCTTATTTACCTTTAGCTTCGTACAGCAGAGTACATCAATAAATAAAAAAGCCATCATAATGACTAGAGCAGGTGTAAAACTTTTAACATCACCAACAGACCACCAGTCGACAATATATCCTGACAGAAGTGCAGATATCCCAAAACCTATTGTACCCCACACTCTTTGCCTACCATAAGACATTTCTTGGCCATTCCCTACAACAAACAAATATTTTACATTATTTATGGAAAACGTAAGGCACCAAAACAAACTATGTATTTAAATTTTTCGTAATAATTAATAAATAAAATTAATATACAGTTCCAATTATGAGATTAATATTAAAAAGTGGTTACAAGTTGCTTAAAAAAAACAAAATTTGTACTATTCATAAAAATATAGGAGTAAAAATTTGTTGTGTCCAGCACAATACCTCTCGCCACTTCCGTTTTTGGTTACATAAGTACGAGTATAAGGCTCGAGCAGTCATGTGACATTGTTGGCCTTGACAAGAAGATATGGGGACCCGTATCAGAATGACAATTAGTAATTTAGAACATAGATGTCAAATGTCAGAATTTTTCATTAAAAATTTCATGATTTTCTAAATTCACGTAGTTAATTTGTCACCAGGAGTGTGGAATTTACTTGTCGAGGAAAATAAACCACATGGAATTGGAAAATTACTAAATTTAGAATGAAAAATTATGATATTTGATATCTATGTACATAATTACTTGCTATCATTCTGACACGGGACCCCATATTTGCTTGTCATGGCCAACAAAGTCACATGAGTGCTCATACTTATTGTATTTAACATTTCTTGTATACCTACACTCTACACCAAATATTCTACTTACATCTATTCGTTATATTTAGATTTTTTAATATTAAATTCAGTCTATGAAGAAATTTTGTCCTACTTTTCTAATTTTTCGAAATGTTTCCAATTCATTGTCGGGATTGACAGTATTTTTGAACGGTATATGTAATATACCTATAATTTTAAATATTCAACTATTAATACAATCAGAAATAATATAATGCCAGAAAAAATCTTCAGTAATGTCTCTAAATTTTTGACACTGACATTTAGCTGTCAGTTACAAACAGTTTAATTTTTCAATTGGTTTCCATGACATTATTTGTGCTGTGAGATTTATTAACACCAAATTATTATATACCTTATATTTATTCATCTCTAAATCTATAAAAGGTATAATAAAATATTTTTCCGTCGACCGTTTATTAATAGGCTATCTTAATGTATAGTAAATCATTCATTAATGACCCCTATTAATGCATGATTTTTTTTATTAATAAACGATTTATTGGATGCGTTCACTACATGGAACACAGCATGTATTGCTAACGCTAAGTTGTAGCGAAAAGATAGACAGAATTAAAATCATGCTTTTGACACTTACTAGCTAGGTATATTCACGTAGCATACCTTTAAAATGAATTTGAAAGAATAAAATTCCTCAAATAACATAAAAAAACAGCTTGTGTTGTCTAGCATTAAGTAAACTGAACGCACCCAAAGAAAACATTTGATGACAAAACTTATAGCTGTATTACACTTCACAATAAATTGTACAATTTTGCGACCTTCAATTTATTGGCAAGTGTAATACAGCAAAATTGTACAATTTCTTTTGAAAATAAATTGCACAATAAGGCAGTGGTCACACTGGACAAGTGGGATCGACTAACGCCGATTGATTGCGATCGATTAAAAATTAAACTAACACTAGCTTATGGGAATGGTCACACTGCATGCATCCACTATGGTCGAACGATATCGAACGTCGACGAGCGGTTTGAAATATCAAACATGTTTGATTTTCTAGTCGGTCGACAGCGATTGATGTGTTTACGCATGCTCAGTGTTGTCATATTTTTCATACCAAAGGCGATTTCGGGCGACATACCCGTTCACTTGCTTGGATTAGTTACGGTATGATATGGTCAGTGGTAGCGCCAAAAATTGTCTGATTCACTTGTTGACACTGTTCTTGGAGGTTATGTATATTCTGCGACATTTAAAACTGTCAAAAATAGTGTCTGACAGTTAAAATGCACATTAATAAGAAAATTAAATTGTGTTTATATTTAGCATGGATACAAATTAAATACTTCTGTGTTAAATAATAGTGGATTATTTATATTCTTTAATAAAAAGAATGATACTGTTGTTCTGTAATGTATCTAATATACTGAAGAATAAACATAATAGAATACGAGACTTTAAGGAAAAGTGGATATCTAATTATTTAAATTATGATTTTATTACATACAAGCTTACATTGCTAAAAGAACTAGGAACATTAATACACATTAAACAATCTAGTGGAGGTTTTATTTCGATTCCTTTAGAAAAAGCAATGTTATCTGGCTAAAGGCGACACTTTAATATCAACAAGCTTTGGATTTAAATTGCTGAATCTTCAACATGCTTCATTATTCCTAGAGGTTTTCCATAATACATTTTATAACATACGTATCATCTACAAACAAATCATTATTATTTTAATTCATTTTTTAAACTTTATTCTGTACGTCTGTACATAATAAATTCGTTACTTCCACAGTATCGCATATTTCTACAATATCTCTACAGAGAAAGATAGTTTATCCATATTTGAAATGTCTCAAAAAAAATTCTTTTTTGACATAAACACTACGACACCGACTGTTCTGACTTTTGACATTTCAAAAGAAAATGACATAATAAAAAGAGATAGAAATAGTGAACTGAAGCTGACCCGGCTCGCAAACCCGTTCAGCTGTGAACACTGATCCAAGCATACCGGGTAAGCTGTTCCTAGTTTAGTTTTCTTGCTCTATGTTCCTAGCGCCCGAATGTGTGAACGCACCTGAACGCAACATACCGCAAGTGAACGGTTGTCGCCCGAAATCGCCTCAACTTATCTGTTTTGACATTTGTGTACAGGTTAAAAAGAATATTGTTAGAATATTACAGCCATATTACTAGACGCATGAGGGAAATGTGAGTTAATGAAATACACCATAGTTGAAAAACTCTGTAAGAAATAATGTACAATTTTATGATCAAAGCACAGTAATAATTGTAAGAAAATGGAAAAATTATGGATGCAAATTTCTCTAATTTTAAAAACAAAAACTCATAAGGTTTGTCATTTATTTAAATATTCCTGAAAACATATTTGCGGCGTTTCAGTGCAAGAAAAAAATAATTTTCTTTCAATTTAAGTTGGTATCATTTTTGTGGAAATATTTACGTCGATTCATGCAGTGTGACATATCTCCTAAAATTTCGGTCGGTCGCTATTGATCTACGACAGTGGATCTTGGTTGATCGATTGCATTCTACTCAATGTGACCACTGCCTAAATTGTGAAAATTAGAACGTGTTCTATTTTTCCACAATTTTTTGGTTACTTCACCAGTGCCAACTGAATAATATTTGACATATTGAACTATTTCTATTTGACTATTTCGATGTTTGACTACGCGTCACACAACGGGCGTAGAAGGAAAATCGAAAATTTAAAACAAGTAATATTTGCCTTGATGCAAACACGGAACAAAGCACGAACTGTAAACACATACAACAAAAGGTTAACCTCAAAACGAAGCGGTTGGTAGCCCTGCTCCCAACAACAATAAATTGGCAGAAACTTGTGACGTGTAAAATGCTCATATTTTCAAAATAAATTGTGCGATTTATTGTACAATAAATTGTGCAATTTATTGTTAAGTGTAATACGGGCATATTGATTTTCTGACGTAAAATTTGACGTTCGGTCAACCATTACTAACCTAAAAATATTTGTCATGGAATAAAATTAGATTTTCCATTTAAGTAAGATACGGTCATCGAAAAATTATTGTAACTAACACGTGTGTTAATTGGCGATTAATGATCTCAACAATTAACAATGTCTCGATCATTAATCGCCCTCATTAACACACTTGATAGTTAAATAACTATATCTGTATTAGATAGAGAATTTACTCTTTTTTAATACTAGCAAGAACAAAACTTTTCAAAAAATAATATATAGAAGAATTTGTTTAAGAAGCTGCTACTTCCGATTGTCCAATTATTAATAATAATCTTTATTAATGGTTATAAGAAAAATACACCATTAAGGGCGAGGTTCAGCTACAATGCTGATCTTCCACCTAACCCAAATTAACAATAACAAAAAAACAAATAACTATAAGACACTAGTACAGAAGCATAGAATATAAATTACAAAGAATTCTACTGCTAATATTATAAATTTAAATAAGAAAAATGGTTTTTAATTTTATCTTGAAAGCATTTAGAGAAAGCTTTTTCAAATCCATATTAATATTGTACAAAGTAGGCGCTAAATACGAAAATGAACCCATAAACTTACTTTTTTTGAAGGAAGGAATAATAAGAAAAGACGAGCCGCATAAAGTATAATGAGAACGCTTTTCCGTTAGTTTAGAAGACAAGTAATATGGTGTATCACATTTAATAACTTTATGAATTAAGCAAAGGTATAAATATTTAATTCGATCATCAATGTAGAGCATATTAGCTTTGTGTCTAAAGTTAGACACATGTTCATATTTGCGCACACCAAAAACGAATCTGAGACAGGAGTTTTGGAAAAGTATAATACGCTGTTTGTCTCTTTTAAACAAATTAGGGACATTATTACCAAAACCTTTTCAGCTCTTCCTAGTAATGTTCGATTTAGAAATATGTAGTTAAACAAATATTAAGTATTATAGTTTTCGAGAAATCGTCCTCCCAACATCCACACACAAAGACATACACAAACACACACACACAGACATCATCGTAAAAATATTAAAATCGGAATGTAGGGGACCTTAAAACGTACTTATTCACTAAAATCTGGATATGAAATTTTTAGCATTAATACCTCTCTTAGCGAGAGGTAAAATACGACTATGTAGACTAATTTGAATGAACTAAATCAATGCATGTATATTTTTAATTCATCTACATTCACAACGGCATTAAATTATTGTTCCTATCCCAAGGTATTAAAGAGCTGCTGGATATTTCTTGTTTCAATTTACTGATTAAATTATGTACTCACTTTATTTATTTATTTTAATTTCGATAAATATTAAATAAGATAATTGATAAAACATAAAACTCAGTGAAATCTATATATTTTATTTATGCACACTTATTAATTTATTAAGTCTTGCAACAAACCGGTTAAGTGCGCATTTAATAATTTATGATTATTACAGTAATATTTCATTACTTAATGATAAATACATACCTAAAACGTCGAAGCAAATAGCATCACTGATGCTGTTGATGACATTGAATCCAATAGTCCCACAACACATTAAAATTACAAAACTCCAAAAGCGGGAAGAATTTAAAGTACATTCGAAGCTCATTTCTGGACTTTTGCATTGCAGACTGCATAATGAGGTAGTATTATACGTAATGTTACTCGCCACGAAACATATATCTTCTTTAATATCGGATACTGAACGTGCCATAAATGTTTTACTATTTTCATCTGAATTTAGTAAACAGTCAAAATGTTTACATGCTATTCTGTCTTCTATATCCTACAAAAAAATAAAATAATACATTTCCTAATTCGTAATATAATAAAATCTACAAAAAAGCATGTGTACTTAAATTAAAAATGCATTGTACCAAAGGTTTGCTTTACTAACTGTGACATTACATGATCGCTTCAACGTTTCCACACAAATTTCATCTCGGAGATCTATACTGTCGTCTTGAAATGGTACAAAATAAAATCCAGAGTACATAAGCCCCATTCCTATAATGAGAGCCACAAATATTTGCTTCCGATAAGTACGGAATCTATCAGCCACGAATCCAAAACATGGTTTGGCAAGAAGAAACATAATTGGAAGAATGGCAGTTACAGAGCCCATTACTTCTGGAGATACACCCAGTTGTTTTCCATAGACAGATATTTGTGGAAGAATAGGGCCCATTGCTAAAATCAAAAATACAATTACGTTTTATAAAATATTTGATCTGCTCGGGGTAAAATTCGATCAGAGGTAATTTGAATATTATTTCCAGTTTTCAAATCGCGCAAAAATGAGCGCGTGAGGTGTCGCCTGGTAAGCGCCGTTTTCGATACAGACAGACATATGGATGGTACCACAAGCTTTGTTTTGAAAATGCCAAATTTAAATATTTAATTTCACCTTTAAAGCAGAACACGTAGTTTATATTCAAATAAATATTTTCAAAAAAAAACGTTCTTTAAACATAAAGGTGAAATTAATATTGAAATTTGGCATTATCAAAACGTTTTCAAAACAAGGCTTGTAGCACCAGCGACACAGAATAAAAAAATCTGTTGTGGCCATCACAATACCTCTCGCGCCATTTCCATTATGGTATATATAAGTATTGTATTTAACATTTCTTGTACACACAAAAAATTCTAATTACACCTAATCTTTATATTTACGTATTTTCTATAATTTTAAATTCATTCTATGAGCAAGTTTTCTCCTTTTCTTCTAAATGTTCGAGGTTTTTCCAATTATATATAATATATATAATTAATAATACAATAAGAAATATTAAATATCGTTCCCAGAAAAAGCCTTCAGTACTATCTCCGAATTTTTGACACTGACATTAGTGACATTTACCTGTTAATTACAAACATTTTAATTTCTCAAGTAGTTATCATGGAGATGTTTGGGCTGAGAGCAGGCTGTGAGATTTACTACAACAGATTATTTTATAAATTATATAATATCTTTAACTCTATAGAAGGTATAATAAAAAATGTAAATGTGTCGGATAGAGAATTTTGTTTTTTAATATTTGTAATAACATAAATTTTCAAAAAATAATATTTAGAAGATTTTTGTTAAAATACTACTACTTCCGGTTGTCCAATTATTACAAGAATCTATTCAACTCTTTCCATTACTGTTAGATTGAGGAATCCATAGTTACACAGGTCTTTAATCTCATAGAATTTGAAAAATCGTATCTCCAACAACCTAACACACATACACACACAAACACACACAGACATCGTAAAAATGTTATTATCGGATCCTAGGGACCTTAAAACGTGCTTATTCACTAAAATCTGGATATGCGATTTTTAGCATGATACCATAATACCTCTCTTGGCGAGAGGTAAAAAGCAAATTCGCACACCCAATAATAGGTAACAAGACAATGAAAGATTTATTTTTATTTAAGCTCAGTAAACAAGATCACAATTTGTACTGTATGAATAACTATAAATAATTTTAATAATGCATATATTAAACATATAAACGTTATAGTTATTAACGTCATAAGGCCGATGTGACGTAAATAACGGACGCGGCTGAAGTTTGTAAACCGAGGCGATAGCCGAAGGTTATAATCAGCCGAGTCCGTTATTTGCATATTGGCTGTGTGGCGTTCAAAATTTTTCATAATACCATAAAGCTCTTCACGATAGTGTGATTTTTTTTAGGAATACTTTATCTTTAATCGCAGGCGCCTATTATAAACCTTAACGGCCGGCGGCCGTTATAATAACAGTTGCCGGCCACTATAGACGCCATTTCACTTTTGTTTTTCATTCGTGCGTCCGTTATAATCAATGGCCGACCTGCATTACAGATTCATTTTCACTTACGTGTTTAGTTCTGTTAAATCATAGTAACGGTATGGTATTACGAAAAGTATTTATTGTTATAATTTTATATAATATGAATAGGTGTATTGGTAATTCACAACGCTCCTCTATGTGTAATATTTCATTTTGAACTTTGTACTTTTCATTAACTTGTTAAGTGTCCGTAAGATGTCGACTGATAAACATTTTTACATTAAAAACTTTCATAGCTTTACTGAGTTTTGATTAAGCTGATATACACAATTTCATCGTGAAACATAATTTAACTTTTTAAAATTAATAATAAATAATGTACTTACAGGCCATAAAGAAGAAATAATGCGCCTTCACAGGCAGAAGCGAAAAATTGATCTTCATTGTTCAAATTTAATTTAACTTTTGTAAACTCGTCATAAAATTTCTCGATAATATGCTATAAATTTATTGTTTTGAATCCATTCCATTTCTGTAAAAATAAACTATTATCAATCAATACATTTATAAACAAACAATATTTATCTCACATTGTTAAAACTTTTTACTTTTATTGAAACCTATATAATTTTAAAATAAATTTATTATTTTTCCTTCAGTAACATATCGTAATTAACATGAAATAATTATAAAAGAATTTTTGCTCATACATACTGACAAGACAAAATATCACATGATTAAACAGTGATAATGATAAGACACAATGCAATAGAGATTACTACAATGTAATTGTAATTTCAAACAGATTAAAATCTTAATTCTATTATGTAAAATTATTTTACGACATATTTTATTGAAGTATGTATTTGTATTTTATATATTCATATTTCTAAAAATATTGATGATATTTTTAGTGGTGAATGCGCCAGATAGTTATATGATAAGCTTTACGTAGATGATGCATGTCTAGACTATTTTTAAATTAAACTGTATTATGGTCTTTTTGGAATGTAAGTTGAAATCAATACAAAAGTGGATAATTATTGTATTCTTACTATTAGCTATGTAATGTTTGTATTTATAACTGTGCCGTGTTAGCTTACACGAAGTTTTATGTAAGTATGGATACATACATAATAAAATATTAATATATTAGACAAATTTTTTAATTGATTTTTATTTTAACATAGTATCTGAATAAAATTGTACCATAGTTTAAACAATTAAAATTAAACCATTTTTAGTTGTTGTTTATTTATAGTTTACACCCACACGAATTTCTATTTATAAATATGTAAAATGACACTTTCTAAGTAGTTTTTTATTGTTACACTACTTGATAAATGAAGAATACTAATCAAAATTAAGTTTCATTAACGTAATTATTAATGTCAATTAATAGTAACAATTTTAAAATACGTATATTGCGTTTGCAAACCGCAAGGCAATGTATAACAAAGTTTAGCGAGCGAGTGAGCCCACGTTTAGCTTAAGTCAATAAACAATGGTGCAATTTTCTTTGTGTGATTTACACTTATGTTAAAATATTGTAAAATACATAGTAATTTCACAGTATTAATTTACAATTCATAGCAAAATATACAATAATTAAGTGCAGTTTATATTATTTAAGTAGTGACAGTCAACATAACCAAAAAAAATATGTTATTCTTTGTCATTACAAATAAGCAACAACATTTTGATAATAATAAAATTTGATATTTTTGGTAAGTAAACAAACTTTTTATCAATACAAACATAATCATCTTATTTTTCTAAACAAAATCCTAACCTCAACGTCTTTGTTTTGTTTTGGTAGTAATAACTGAAGGTAAAACATTAAGAAAGATGAGTGGGGAACGGGAATACCATTTTCGCGGACTAGACAACAGTGAGAATCAAGGTGGCCCTGGCCAGCAAGGATTCAAGAGCAGTCTTTCCTGTTGTGGAATAAAATGGGATTTAAGTTGTGGGGCCGGCCACTGTCAGTGCCGTCAGTGCAGTGCTGGGAGTTGCGAAGCACAGTTCAGTAGGACACCCAGCGAGGGAAGTAGAGGAATACCATACAGAAAGATTGTGATCGGGATGGCAAACTGTTTGGCTCTCGCTTTGTTTGTGTATTTAGTGATATACTGCGTTGAGATCGTTCATGGAGATACTTACAAATGTAAGTATAAACATTTTTTCAATTAATATTACCTATTATTATTTTCCAAAGGATACATTTTGGTCAAGTTTATTAAATTTTGAAAAGAGCGCGCTTTATTCTAAACCACCTATTAGACAAAATTTATCTATTTTATTTATTTCAACTTTGTAAATTTTTATTTATTATTAAGACATAAAACAAGTCGCGGCCGTGTGAAATCAAGTGATAATTATGATTCATAGTACAAATACACATAAAATAAATTACTTCTCACATATATTTAATTTATGCGTATCAATTTGTTAATAGATTTTTCAGATATCATTTTTTATAATTCTAATTAATGATTCATGTAATTATATGTTCGGTGCTGTATTTATTAAATGCGTTTGTGAATGAATGCCGTAAAATAGTAATTTATGATGTTACATTATTTAACAATAACAAAATCATTTGTAATGTAAATGGTCATATTTTTATTTAATGCATTTAAAAATGTCTTCCGTTCATAGGTATTATGTAAAAAACTATTTATCTGCAATTATTGTAAACACATTTTTCCATATTATTAATACAATTTAATTTGAATACTTGAAGAGTAAGAACTTTCTTTTTAGAACGAGAAAAAATGTATTTTTAATATTAAATCCCATTTGAGTTCTTCCAAAAATATAAAAATTAGTTTTTTACATGAATATAATACTATAATATTAATATAATAGTAAAAATCTCAATTTTAAGGTCCTAAAAGATGAGTTTGCGAGTATAGAATTAAATGATAAAAAAAATGAAAATAAAGTCCCAATTGTTTTTTTTTCTGTACCCTTTATATATTATTCATACAATTTAACTGACATATATTACCAAAAAAACTCTAAATTTAAAAGAATAATTTGACCTAATATTAAATATTATTATTAAAATTTCAGTTACTTAAAAAACAAATTATTTGTATTTCATAAATGTTAATGTATTAACTTCTTACATAAATTAACATATTTAAAGGAAAAAATATACAAAAATAATCTCCAGAAATAGATTTCCAGTAAAATCATGTGATTAATTTGAGGATAACTAATCTATATTATGCGTCAAAGAAATAAATAAATCTACATATGGATTTTCCTCGCATGTTTACCGTTCCGTGAAACAAGTAGCTAAATAATTTGATTCTTCGGGATTTACCAACGCACGAGTCTTGAGGCTTTCACCTTTACCTTTACACCTGCATGACGTCACTTATTACGAAAACAGACACACGCCGTGGTCCAGTAATGATGAAACTATAAAATTTTGAAACGCATTTTATTTACATTGACGAGCATACTGCATTATCAGAGAAAAATATCTCTATTCCCAAAAGAGATATTGATTACAGTAGTAAATATTGTTTTCCATTTGGGAATTTCTGAGTGAATCAGAAGTTGTCCATGTCAATATTAAATATTTGAATAGATTTCAGATATTTACTGATACAATCAGATCATAGTTAATCATGTATTAATTAGCTTAGTACGTTTGTAGCCAATGCCACCAATTGTCTTCAAGGTTGACAAGTAATTCAGGTAGTTTCTGCTAAGGAATAACAGGTCATTCCGTCTTAAAATTATTCAGGAGTTATATTTCCATACAAAAAATTCTTTATAGAATACATCGTCTGATTATTTTATTGTGAAATAAATTTATTCATAGATTCCATTAAATCAGATTAGTTATATTTCTTTCATAATTTTTTTTATAATATTGGTAGCATACATAATAAATAATTCATATGTTGTAATTTCCCAGTAAAAATTAATTATAATTAATACTACTTACTACGTAATTGGAAAAAATAATTGTATCATAAAAGTAAAAATGCATTTACAAAAATCTTATGTGCAAGATGAACAAAAAAAAAGTTAGGTTTATTGCCCTATCTTGAGATGAAATTCATCATATTCGAGATGCAAAAAATATGCTAATGAGTTACACAAAACATTTTTTAATTTATTTCTTTGAGTCAAGGGCACGGAAAGTTGTTGTAAATAAATCTCACAGATTTTTCGCTTATGAAAACCAACATACTTTGTAGTTACTAACGTCATTAGGCCGATATGAAGCAAATAACGGACGTGGCTGAAGTTTGTAAACCGAGGCGATAGTTGAGGTTTATAATCAGCCGAGTCCGTTATTTGCATATATTGACCGGGTGGCGTTCAAAATTTTTCGTAATGCCATAAAGCTCTTCACGATACTGTGAATTTTTTTTGGAAATACTTTATCCTTAATTGCAGGCGAATGTTACAAACCTTAACGGCCCGCGGCCGTTATAATAACCGACACCGGCCGTTTTTGATGCCTTTTTGCTTTTGTTTTTCGTTCGTGCATCTGTTTTAATTCTTAAAGGCCGGCGTCCATTATAGATATCTTTTAACTTACGTGTTTAGTTCTGTTAAATCATAGTATCGGCATAGATCTATGGTATCGGTATGGTATTACGAAAAAATATTTATATATAATAAATGTTTTGCAGATCGCGTTTGTGTTGTTGACGGACGAGGAGGTTTCAAACGGACATCAAAATATTGTCCAATTTTAGACCATAAGAATAGTGATAGTAAAGTAGAATGTGTTCTTGGACTAGACAGGTGAGTGGATATTAATTGGTTAAGTATATAACTTTTTATAAATAATTTTCGCAATTATTTAATAGCATAAAGTTTTTAAATTTAAATACCGTAGCAAAATAAATAAAAGACTGTTAATAGAAGCATATTTTTGTGTATTGAAAAAAGTAAATCTAATAAGAATTAATTTTAATTTTTTTTTGCATAAAACCACAATGGTAGTGTTATTATTTGAATGTAAAAAAAGGTTTTTTTTTTGTTTAACATACGAGTATAAATCTCTCATATAATTTAGTAATATGTACTTTGTTGCAAATTATTATAATGAATGTATTATCTAAAAATATTTGCTACATCGAATAATATATTACAATGTTATTTATTTAATCAATTTATGATTGTTGAAATTATAAATAACGCATTTATTAGTTAAAGTTAACAAATGATTATTTGATCAATAATAAATATTATGCATCATATCTAAATTGTATATGCATTATCGTAAGAACCTATAACACCAAACAAATTTCATAAAGTAATTAATAAATTCGAAGGAATCTACGTAAGTACCAAAAAAAAAAAAATTACGTGTAAACTTTGTAAGCACCAAGGCTCATAACTTCAATGTATTATAAATGATACAAGTGTCATTAATTTCCTGAAATGTGGAGTCAAAAATTGAATTAATTTTATAAACAAAAGGCCTTATAGGTCAAAAAGTACAAATACTAAAATATTTTGACTCATATTTAAACGATCCTAAGTGTTTAGCAAGATTGTTAATAAGAGAAGTTGTAGCTATCGTTTATTTAAATTATATTTAGTAAAAACTTTTTTTAAAAAACGTATAAAACCAAACATTTTTTATACAGGATGATTCATCGATCTGTTCTATTTTAATAATTCGATTATTTTAAATATTATGGAAAACAATCAAATGAAGTTCATTTAATATTAAAATATCTATAAATCTGCAATATAGGTTTTTCTACAAGTTTTCTATTTTTACGCAGTGGTATGTAACTTTATATTTATACAAATTTGAAAAGTACATTAAATATTCTACCCAATAGTATAAAAACATTGTTATATTATTAAAAAATCTGATGTGGCCAGCAATACTTTCCGTCCGTCAATCCTGTGTATTATGTACAAATTCCATACATAAATTTTCTTTCAAAAGATTCTAAATTTCCAGTAAAATTATATCATAAACTATGCAAATGACACTTGACACTGACATATTCTTCTTCTTCTTTATCTACTTTTCAAATTTGAATAAATATATAGGGTGTTCCATTTAAAAATATAAAGTTACATACAATTACATAAAAGTGGAACACTCTGTAGAAAACCCCATACTGCAAATTTATCGACATTTTAATATAAAATAAACTTCATTTGAACAGCCGATGAATCAACCTGTATTCTTTGGATCGTAAAAAAGATATTTTATTTTTATGTTTAACATGCATTTTTTTGTATTATTTATTAATACGTCTGTATAAACAATGACTATATGAACAGTACAGGGAAAATACCAGATATGTCACATTCTTTTCATAACGAGAAATACGTGTTTGTAATTTTAAAACTTAATTGCATTCTTCCAAAAATATGAGAGATTACACAAAGCTAAGCTTTTTTTCCAATTTTGAAGTCATAAAAAATTAAAAACTAAATAAGGTGATATATCTGCTTTTTTTTGGTACTCTTCATAGTAGAAATATTTGTTATATCTATCGTGAGATGGTGTAAAATTATATTAATTTAAAAAAATAATGATAACGATGAATTAGACATACATTTTAATAGTTTTTATTACGTTTTCATTTTTTTGCAGATTGGATTGCTTGCGTCGAATAGCAAAAGGAAAAGCAGACTTTTCAGTATTTACTGCTGAAGATTTAATAGCAGCTACTAACGCCCAAATGGAAGTCTTAATCACCAACGAATTACAATTTTCCCCCAGTAAGTTCTATTTATTTTGAAATAATTTCTTGACAAGTGTTTATGATTATTAATTAAATTTATAAATTATTTTCAGGCAAATTTGAATTCGACGTTGTAGCAATAGTAAATAATGATGCAGGTATTAATAGTAAACATGATCTAAAAGAAAAAAAATTGTGTCATCCCGGCTATGGGTATGAACTGCACTGGACAAATATTTTGGCAAACGTAAGTATAACTGAAAATTTAAAAATGAACATATAAAAATAATTCGTTTACAGTATTTAGAAGCAACAGTAGTTCCACGATCGTGCATGGTGAACCTAACTCTCACAGAAAACCGCATTAAAGCCTCATCCGAATACTTCCGAGCTGCTTGCAAAGCTGGAGCATGGGACTCTGATAGCATGCGGGACGCAGAATTAAGTATAAATGTTTTATAATTAAAATGAGTAAAATATTTATTAAAAATTATTTCGCAGAACGAAAATATCCCAATCTTTGTGCCCTTTGTAGTAATCCTAGGCGGTGTTCTATGAATGACAAATACTGGGGCAGAAGAGGCTCTCTGTACTGTTTAACCGACGGTGTCGGAGATGTTAGTTGGGCTAGGCTTGAAGACGCACAATCTCATTTTGGAGTAAGTAAACAATTATTTATATAATAGAAATGTTTTTTTTTTTTGCAACTGTTACGTATTACAAACAATATTTTTTCGACAATCAAATTATATGGGCCGGTTTTATAAAGAAATTTAATCTTCACTTAAAACTTAGTTGTCAATTAAATTTAATGAAATAAACAAATTTGAATCAGTTTCTCTGTTCTTGCAACATTTAAATCATTGCTGCAAAAAAAGCGTTTATTATTTTTTTTCATTAAATTTACTAAGGAAGTAAATTTTAAGTGAAGATTAAATTTCTTTATAAAACCGGTTATTAATAGTTATTAATAGCAACGTGAAAGAAACAAATTTTGCAACCATTGCAATAAAGATTTCCTTTTAATTCTCAAAATGTATAATTTTTTGTCTACGTTAAATAGTTATTTTTTATATGAGATAATAAAATTCTATTTTAATGACGAGCGGAAAGTGTTCATGAGAGAAGAAATCGAGAGCGAATTATTATTTCGCGAGTCGATAATTAAATTTTAACGTATATAAAACTTTTTTTTATATAGCAGATTCTAAAAAATATATATAGTAAATTTAATTATTATAAGCACAATTTTCAAATTTAATACAAGTTGTGGTTCTATTCCAAGAAGATATCATTCTAGTAAAGTTAATTGTACAATTAAAAATGTTATTAAAACAAACCGTCAAAACTTAAAAACTATTTAATTTAAATAAAAATTAAAGTACTTTATCTACCCTTGCTATTAAAGTATTATTTAATCTACCCTTGCAGTTAAAGTGCAACTTCATATATTATTTTGAGTAAAAAAAAGCACACTTTGAAATCTGCTATAGAAAAAAGAATTGTAAAAAATATTTTTTGTGCAAACTCCAGGAACATTACCAGTATAATATTTTAAAGAAAAATAAATTTTATTGTAGATAACTCTTGAACCTGATGCATCTGCATTTAGTCCAGAGGGATATAGTTTCTTATGTCCAGATGGCTCAAAAAGACCCTTAAACTCAACTAACCCTTGTATTTGGGTTTCAAGACCGTGGGATGTAATAGCTGCGAAAAGGTAAATAGGATGTAGGAAACAATTGACATAGGGCTATGATTAAATATGATTTACAATGAGAATAAAAAGTAGGGTGGTTGTACATTTTTTTTATTATTTTATGTGAAAGATTATACAAATTAATTCATAGTAAACTGACAAAAAAATATTTTTTCTTATTTTTTTAAAATATTGAATTAAATAGAATCACGCTAAAAACTCTAGACAAAAACTACTCGCCACTCTTATGACGAAATAAGGTACCTATTCCTATTGGCTGCCTGAACACAAACAACCTTTCTTGTTCATCGCGTGTGTATTCTATCTCCGTCACTTGTAAACAAAATTTGATATGTGCCTTTGTGTTTCACATTAGAAGCTATTTCCTTGGATGCGCTGCCGCGAGTGCCTTTTGACGTCACACTCTGTTTTTAATCACGTGATATATTTGAAAATATGCATATTTTTTAACAATTAATAATTCATTATTTATAGGAATTATATTTTTTTCCAATAAAATTTAAATAAGCAAAATTACGAGGATATAATGTTATTTTGCAAATACAAAATAGTGCAACTACCCAACGTAATATCAACTCTAGGTCCTTATTCAAAATACATATATACATTCAACCTCTATGCAAGTAAAAATGTCGTATTTTACCACATTTTCATTTGAGAATTTTTGGTTTTATTTTCTTAAAAGTTCTATATGAAATATCCACCAATTTCTATAAAATGGGGTATTCTATGATTTATGAAATTTAATTTCTTTATATTTTTTAATTCTATATCCATTGAATATAAAGTATAAAATGCATTCAAATCGTGTAGATAATAGAATATTATTTAATATTTATAATAACATTAAATGTAAAATATGATATTTAACAGCGTTAAAATCTTCAAAAGATGGTACTTCTGGTTGACTAATTATAACCAAAATCTAATAAGCTCTTCATATGGTTGTAAAGAAAAGGAATACGAAAGAATCATATTTTTTTTAGAATTCAGACATCGTAAAAATAGTAAAATCCTATTGTCGGGACCCTAAACATGCTTATTCACTAAAACACCATCGATTTTTTTTACCAAAGACAATACCTTCCTTACCTAAAGGTGTCGAAATGTAAAACTTCATGTTAGTAATATAAATTTTGATATTTTAAAATTATTCGTTCATTTTTTTAGCATAATCTTCAAAATTATAACATTTTTTACCTTAAATTTTACATTAGAATACGCCATTAAATAGTGTTGTTTCTACATCTTTCCTCCTGCTTTATAGGACCAGTGCACAAGAAATTCAACGTGTCATCAACCATTTAGAAGGACATGCTGAAGATTCCTGGCAAAATGCTCTCGTAAATCTTATTGAAACTATCCCCGTAGGTATAACTCCTGTAGATCCAATTCAAGCTATTGAAAGTTACCTTATCAACACACCTGGTTTCCAAAGTGCAAACAGCTTTACTGGATGTCATCCACCACGGTATATTTCTCTGTTTTTACTATAAAATTTATTTGACTTGTTTATTATCGTAGATCAATTCGAATATGCACTACATCGATTATAGAAAATGCTAAGTGTAAATGGATGGGAGAAACGGCTTCTGTATACGGAATCGAACCAGATTTTCAATGTTTGAAAGCCGATAATAAGACACATTGTCTACAAGCTATTTCTTTACAATTAGCAGATGTTGTTTTGTTGCCACCCGATTTAATTATGACTGCTAAAAGGTATAAATTAAATTGTTAATTTATAGATCAAATATTAAAAGACATTTGTGTTACAGAGATTATAATATGAAAACACTTTTATATGAAGAGATAAAACCTGAAGACAGGTATGAAACAGTGGCGGTAGTAAGAAAAGATTCGACAATTCGTAAATACGAAGATTTGAAAGGCAAAAAGGCTTGTTTTCCCTCATACGAGGGAATAGCTTGGAATTCAATGTTGTATGAATTTCAAAGAAGAGGTTTATTATCTTCTGGATGCCCGTATTCATTAAAAGTTGGGAATTTCTTTGGAGAGACTTGCGCTCCAGGAGTTCCTGACAGTGCTCCCAAGTCTAGTAATTTAAAAAAATTATGTACAAGTAGTAATTATGTAGAAGATTTTGGAGCTCTCAGGTGTTTAGTCAAGGAAAAAGCAGACGTTGCATTTGTATCTAAATCTACTCTCAAAAAAATGTGGGCAGGACAAGAAAGTCATGATAAAATATTATCTTCAATTTCGTCTGATAATATAAGGATTTTATGTCCAGATGCAACAAAACAATGCCATTTAAGTTGGTGGACAAAAGGCGAAATAATGATTAGATCTTCTGCCTCTGATATGGCGTTCCATGAAACATTTGATGCATTTATGCGAATGGATAAAATGTTTGGTGCTGATTACATATCTATAAATCGACCATTTTCAATGTATGGACCTTTTGATGGACAAAAGGATGTTCTATTTCATGATGACACGGTAAAATTCAGGGATATACATTATTTTAGAAGAATAGAAGAATCTGTTCCAAGTTATGACGATATATTGGAAGTCGTGTCTGAATGTGTAGAAGCAGCGGGGAACAGTGCACGACCTTCCGTTATTACTGGTCTTTTTTTTATAGTATTTATGTTTTTGCTGAGATAAATATTTTCATTCTGTGATCAAATGTGTTATATACGTATTAATATTATGTCATTTTTATAGCAATTTTATTTAATATAACCATTTTAAGATATTTTCGTATTTCATTATTTTATTCAATTTTGCTCAGTATTTATTTGGTTTTGTTCAGTGAATAAATTAAGATTGTTCAGTAAAAAATAATATTAAATTCATCAAAATATGATTTTAAAACAGAACATAGTTTATATTCAAGCAAATATTTTTAAAAAAATCGCTCTTTAAACGTAAGGTGAAATTAAATATTGAAATTTCAATTTGACATTTCTAAAACAGCGTTTTAGTTAAAAGCAGGCTTGTGGTACCAGCCATAATCTTCCTACTCCTAATGCACGAAACTCGCGCATGCAAAATTCCGACACCCGTCGAAGTTGATTCCCGATGAGTGGTTTTGAAAATTGATGAAAACTCAAAAACGACGCCTGGCGTCGCGATGTCGATATAAATAAATACTAAACATATTAAATTATTGAACATTCAATATTTATACTGAACAAATATTATTTTACTGAACATTTATGAAAAATAGTTTATTTTGAATAATATAGTGAACAAATAAATGATTCCGTATTTTTTTTTTAAATATAAATTCCTATGCCATTAAATATACTTTTTTTTTAATAATTTAAAATTTGCTGTTATTTTTAATTCATTAACGCAACCAAAGTGAAAAAAAAATTTGCAAGTACAAGAAAAATTTTAAGGTGAAAAATATGGTACAGTATTCCAGAATAATTCAACGCGTGATACTGCAACATATTTATGTGTAATACAATAAACTAATGAGTAGATTTAATCTGACTTATCATGAAAATCAAACAATTTTAAAGTAATTTGAAAATTATTGATTTTATAACTAGTAACAGGGAATTTCATTATTTAGGTTATGTGTGTCAATACGTCAAGTCAGTCAAGGTTTGTGTGACATACTTGTGCTGTAAAATACAAACACATGTTAATATTTTGAATATTTGATTAAATGAAATATTATGCTGAAAAATAAGGTATTTAAGAGTAAAATCATAACGCACCAGCACTGGCCTGATACGCTAAAAATGCACATATTTCGATAGTGCACTTTTCACGCATTTAAAAAATTATTTCAAATCGTAATTTACATAATCAATAATACCAATTTATATATTAGGCTGAAACTCCTAGTCAACGTAAAGTTAAAACAAATAATGGAATTTCTAAACAATCATCCAAAGTATCCTCCAGTTCAAGAAATGAAGAGGTTAAAAAATCAAGAGAGCCTAGTACCGATAGGAGTAACGTAAAGAAATCTTTGACAACTCAAAAAACCACGAAAAAAGTC
This sequence comes from Harpalus rufipes, assembly GCA_951394225.1. Taxonomy (NCBI): domain Eukaryota; kingdom Metazoa; phylum Arthropoda; class Insecta; order Coleoptera; family Carabidae; genus Harpalus; species Harpalus rufipes. The sequence continues at coordinate 14,927,848 of OX596283.1, read as the reverse complement.
GAATCATCACGTCCAAAAGTTATTGAAACACCAAAAACCAGAACTGTAAGCAATAATGGAACAAATAGAACAAGTACAAGTAAGACTGTTTCGAAGAGTAACGCTAATGTTTCAAGTGTCACACCACGAACTAGTGTATTAAAAACTACAGTTAAACCTGTAAAAGCACTCGCTACAGCTACACCAACAACTGTCAGTTCTTCAAGATCTACCACCAACGTAACAATGAAAGGGAAAGGGACCAAATCTTCATCGAGAGATATAACTAGTAAAAGAGTTACTAAAGAACAATATTTTCCAAAAAAGTTCCCATTTAGTTCTCATCTATATGAAAATGAAGAAGTTAAAAGTGATAAAAAAATAATAAATACTGAACAGAAAACAAATACTAAAAGTATAAAAAAAGTTGTTGAAGATAGCCCGTCGCCGAAAATAAAACGAGAACGAACCAGGACTAGAGTGCTAAGTCCCAGTGAAGTTAAAATAATCAAAAATATTGTCGAAGCCAATACTGAAGTTTCTAGTTCAAGTGATAATAGACCAAGAACTGCTACGATACGAAAACATTATAATGATAGTGATAATATTGTAAATACTGAAAAATTAAGCACTGATTTAACCCTCGAAAATAAAAATAATACCTCAAAACTGGATGAAAATAATGCCTCAAAACAAGATGAAAATAATGTCTCAAAACAGGATGAAAATAATGTCTCAAAACAGGATGAAAATAATGCCTCAAAACAAGTTGAAAATAACGCCTTAAAAGAAGAAGATGAAAATAATGCCTCAAACAAAGAAGATAGTTCAGGAGAACCTGACTACGAAGATGATTTCGATTCTTATGAATCAGATTTTGAGGTATATAGTGCAACAAGTTCACCATCTCCATCTGATATTGAAACTAGTACGTCAAGTGAGTCGTCTACATCAAGTTCTAGTTCAGAGGAAAAATTAATTGAATTAACTCAAAAGAGAACAAATTCTGCTGGCACAGAAGAAGAAAGAAAATTAGATTCAGGAAACTACGATCTCCCAGATATTAAACATAAGCAGATACTGGATAAAATTAAAGAAGCTGTAGAAAGAGAAAATTCAAACTTAAATAAAATTAGTCATAGTGAAGTTGTGAGTAACTTAGCTTCACTCTCCGATGAAGGTTTTGAAGAAGGTTCAAAACACTCTTTGGTAAACACTGGTTTTGTAAATTTTATGGACGCCAAGAAAAAACAAAAGCAAAAGAAATTAAATTTAAAAAGTAGAAAACGCGGTGATGAGCTCATGGAAATGATTCGACTAAATAAAATTTATTTTTCTGTGTTTGATATGAAAGCAATTTCCTACGATGAATTTATGCAAAGTTATGGAAAATCGGGAACAATTCAAGTATCGTCTCAAACTGGTGATGATGATATAGACGAAGAAATCCAAACAGAAAATATAGAAATGTTAAGCAAATCAACGCAGTTTCCAATTAGATTTTCAAAGGAAGAATATTTTACCGAAGAACACTTGAATACTGAAAATGAATTAACTTGGGGTTGTGACACAGCAACAATGAGAAAATTAAATAAATTCATGGAAACAACTGGTAGATTAGTACTGAATATTTTAGAACAAAAACAAATAAAATCTGAACAAATAACAAAAGAAAACGAACGAGAATTGCCATTTAGCGAAGGATATTTTTCTTTACATTTTGATAGCGTTCCGTTTTTAAAGGACCGTAATATAGTTCATTTGTCTTATTCAAAATACTCCAAATTACTTACAGTACATGAAAATAATATTCAAGTACACATGGATCCAAATACTCAATTATTATCCCGATCTACTATTTGCGTTTGGGATATTTGCGAGCCTGCATATCCTCTACATATTTTAGTATCTTCTGGAGAAATTATTAAAGCTTGTTTTGATAGTAATCATGGTTTTCTAATATTTGCTGGAATTTGTGATGGGTCGATAAGTGTTTGGGATTTACGAGAAAATGCAAAACTGCATCCCTTAATTTATGATGAAAAAACTGATAAATCACATTATTTAAGATCATCAACTTACACAACTGTAACATCTATAGACGGTGAACGAAATTCAACTAAAATTATAGCGATTCAAACATATTTTGAAAATATTAATGAAAATACAAGTCAATTTGTGTCTCATCGAAATATTTCTGGTATACAGGTATATGTTATCATTTTAGTTATGGCGCTTTGAAATTTAAATGCGTATTTATAGGTCGCAACTTTAGATGAAACAGGACTTATTGTAATTTGGAGTGTTATTCAGAAACAAGCAACTCCAGAATTATTATCTGAAGATCAGGGTTTAATTCCTTGGGGATGCGTTCTTCTTGTCCAGGGACTCACCATCAATTTACAAAAATTAAATCCTAATTTGAATGAACTTCAATGTTTTGATCTACAGTTTTGTGAGACAGATTTTAATCACTTGTATATAGCTTCAAATTATGGTGTATTACATTGTTTAACAAGTGGAATGAAACCTAAACCGAAAATATATTCTTCAAGTATGAAGCAGCTAATTTTAATTGTAGAAAAAAATAATTATTTTACTTTATATTTTCAGATAATTCCGCAGTTTGTTGTGTGGAAATGTCTCCGTTTTCTCCGATTCACTTTTTATCAGGATGCGAAAATGGAAACATTAAATTACATTCAAGATTTTATGAAAAACCTCTTATGACATTATGTTCGACTGATGAAAGAAATAAATTAGACGAGAGTATTCAATTAATTGAATGGTCCAATAATAGACCATGCGTGTTCTTTATTAAAGACAAAGCAAAATATATTCATATATGGGATTTGACTGCTAGTGATATGTATCCTATATATTCTATTCCATTTGCGGAAGATATTTCTGATATCAAATTTTTATCCTCATTAAATAGCCCTAATCAATCTTGTTATTTGGTAAGTTGTAATTATATTTTTCTGTTTATTTAAATTAATTTCATTTTTCCTTAAAGGCAATTGCATCTAAAAATTATGGTGTCCGGATTCATACAGTGAGTGAAGAATTTTCACAAATTTCAGCGGATCAATATAAAACTGAACTTAATATATTTTTAAACTATGCAAATAGATTATAGTAATTTTTTAATTATAGTTAAATTAAATACTCATCTAGCACTGATCTTAATTATACTCTGTTCAGTGAACTCAACCTAGGTTTAGGTTTTGTTTACTTTCTCGTCGTAATTTCATATTTGAGAGTAATGTTCATATACTGATTTAAGCAACTAAATTAAAGCCGAATGTTTTGGAGTTAAATTTACAAAATTTATTTATAATCCGGTCATCTGACGCAAAAAATATAAAACGAATGTTAAGTAATTCTACGAAATTACGATGAAACAGAGCTTAGTGTAGTTCTCAAGTAGATTGGATATGTATTTATTAATAAAATAAATGCCTTATATTTTCTAGTTTACATTTAAAGTTTCAATTATCTTGTTTTATTTTTACTAAATATGGATATTACTAATAATATTATCGGTAATATTAAATTATTATTTATGGACGTATTTATCGAAAGACTGGAAAGGCAGTGATAGTGATTGCGGAATATAAAGAACTGGATGATCTGGATACGTTTACAACAAACGTTTATGTAGAGATACTCGGTTAAATGCGTATAATAGAATGACTGTGCCTGTTTAAGAGAATGTCGGACATAGACAGGAAAGCATGAGAAGAGAAATGAAAATGAGATCAGTGAATCATTTGAGAAGGTTCGGTCATATGGACAGAATGGAAGATGAACAAGCCCTGCGCCGGGAGAATTGGCCTACATCCATTTATTATAATTTTTTCGTATAAAATTACTAAATTGAATGCATGAATTTGTTTCTCAAGTTCTTAATACAGTCTCATAGCCGTATGCCTGAGTGTCTGATCGCAAATCTGAGGACCCGGGTTCAATCACGATCGACGCCAAAACATATTTCGAACTTTAATTGGCACAAAATTGAACTCTGTGATACACTCTCCACGCCATCAATAAGTGCCCGTAAGGTGATGTCTGGTAAACCCCCACGCCCCACACGGTACGAATATGTCATCATACCGATATCTGTGTATCTGTGTACAAAGCAGATGGCGCACTCAACAAGTATTATTAGAAATAATTAAATAAAATGCGTTTGGGATAATTTCAATAAGAACACGAACCTGGTGACGAAATTTGTAACTAAAACAAAGCAATTTTATTTTAGTGTACTTTTATATAAGCGCGTACAGAAAATAGATAATAGAACTAATATTTACAATAAATAAACTACTATTATCTAATATTAATTGTAAAACAGGCCCTAAGAAAAAACTGAACTGTAAAGATAACCTAAAAACTACTAATTAAAAGTATTTAAAATGAAAAATAATAATTAATCTACTGCAACAACTAATAAAACAGGAAATAAGGGAATATACTTTACATAAAATAATAATAAACACTAAAAGAAAAGTCAAAATACAAGAAAAACTACTGACAGCAATAATACGCGTGTGGAAAGTAAACAAAAGTACTCCCTTGTCGAAGGCCAATTTTTTTTTTTTGGCGTAGGGCTCGTAATTATTGGTAGGATGTTCAAATTTCATTTAAATAGGGCTTCTGCTGTGTCTTTGGAGAACATAAAAATACCATTTTTTTCTTAATGAAAATCTATACATAGGTATTAGTTCTTTTTAAAAATTGATAAGTTTGTGTACTTATCTCGAAAATATTTCAATGAAAAAAATATTTTTGTACATCATTTTATAGACAATAAAAATATCTACCTTTTTATTTGAAGCATTTTTCTCAATTATTAGAAAATTTCCGCCAATATCTAGTAGTCTGTATGATTTCTGAGAAAACAAAACTCCCAAAAGAGCATGATTTAAACGAAGTTGTCACTATAGTTCCCAAGATCCTATTCAGTGGATGTCAATCGAAGTCCTAATACTCTGTTATGTTAAGGCACTGTGTGCTTGCATGGACAATCGGTATGTAAATGGATGGATGGTATAAATAATGTGCTAGGTGAGAAAGTTTCCGAGTGGAAAGATCAGAAGAGCTTCTATGAACATGGGCAAGACGGGATGTTGTGGGAAACGTGGTACGGCATGTCAATTTTTATTCGGTTATAAAAACGAAACTATGGTAACAAAATTTAAAATGTCAAAATTTTGTCACGTATGAATAAGTCAAAATTTATGTTTGGACTTTATAAATTAATGGTGTAATCATTACAAAGCAATGTTTATTTCAAAATTATAAGTTTCGAAGTCATGAATAACAAAATTATAGTTAATAATAGTCTCAGTGATGGATAATAATTGTGAGTGCCAAACGGAAACCACAACTTTCAGTTTAAAAATTTTAACTGCTATTTTCGATGTGCAAGAGGGTAAAGAAGGCGCGGGTTTTTTGGACATTGTATATTACCTGCAACAGAATTTTCCCATTGATGGAGATATTCATACTCAAGTATTAATTACTTTGAGGCAGTTATGCCATAAAGGATTTATTTCAAAATACAAAAACAGATATAAGTTGATTGGACCAATGGCACGCATGCTACTTCTACCACACACTTGCTACAGAAGAAGAAAAAAGTTAATTCGCGAGATTCAAAAGATATTTTCACTTAAGGATTGTATTTGCGATAGAGCACGTTCAGTAGAAACACAAACTATTAATGCCCAAGAAAGCAAAAACGAAAATATTTCTGCGAATGCAGCATCGACCCAAGATAGTGTAACTGAGACTAATAGCAAATCAAATACTTTTATAAGTTGTTAATAGTATAGTGTCCATAAATAGTTTGTATTTATATAAAATTTGTAAAACATGTATTGTGATATTAAAGTCAATAGTTCCATGATAAACAAATGTTTATTAATATGACATTCTCGATAATGAAATGACAAATTTGATGAATATAAATTGTATGTATAAATTTTTATATAATGTCGATGAAACAGGTACGTTTTGAATCAGACCCCGAAGATAGTAATAATACACCAAATATTGTCCAAAAGGTGAGTCTAGAAAGAATGGAAGATGATGCTAAAAATTCTAATCTTCAAGGCGATTCTGTAAACAGAATGTGGGAAAAATTGGTTTTGTATTATTTATCTCGACTTAAAGGACTTTGTGATTGGCGATCTTATGCTCGGTGTTACAAAAGTAGTGCATATACCCCGGCAACTTCAGATTCAAAGCGAAGCATAGAAAGTGTTTCCACCAATGGATTAGAAGATGAAATTTTACGAAATGTAACGGAAAAGACACATACTGAGGGAAGTGATGACAATGCAAGCGATTTATCCGATATCGATACATTTATGGTTGCGGGATACGAAGAAGGAAAACAACAAGCAGTGAAAATTGTAGTCAGAGCTTTAAAATTTGGAGTACTAACAGGAATTCTTCAAAAAACTGGAAGTACATACAAAATAAAACCGATATATTTACGTCATAAAAAAGAAAACAAAGTACAAAGAAAAAAAGTAAAACCAAAAAATAGAAAACAATATAATTGCCGCAGAAATTCAGCCGACCATACACTTATACGACGTAGAGTATTACGAAAAAGAAAGCAGAAACAGATAAATGCAAAAGGTGGATCTTATGGATGTAAGAGAAGATATTGCGGGAATAATAAGAGAGTTAAAAAAGTTCGAGCTCAACGTATTCCTATACACGGTTCATCAGAGAGTATAGTTAATAAAACATCAACACGTGAATTACCCACAGCAAAAAGAAAACAGTCACGTACTGTAATAAAAAGGCCTGTAATTCCCAGGCCTCCCCCAAAAAAGCGTGGAAGATCTCAGACAAAATCCCCCACCCCATGTAAATCTCCCTCTAAAAATTCGGTACCACAATTCAGACCTCGAAAGTTAAGAGCGAATGTTAAAAGATATCACATGCCCAGAAGAAATTGTTCTGTGATATCATCTTGTTCTTCAGAAATCAGTTTATGTCCTACCTGTAGAAATAAACGGAAAAGAAGTAAATCTTTACCTAATGAAAATGATAATGTAAAAAAAATAAAAGAAACACAGTCATGAAAATAAACCATATAAATATTTTGGTGTAAATATTATTTTTTATTAGTTTCGAATTGGTGTATTATTTAATAAAAAACCATAACAATAGTTAGTAAGTAGTAATAATTTTGATTAAACTAAACATTATATAAAAAGGTTAGAATTTAGTATGTCAGTTAAATATTAATAAATGAAATATTTTTTATTTAATAACACTTACATTGTTGTTTTTATAATGCATAGCATACACAACACAGCTTTTTTAATTTTTTTAATATAAAAAATGGGCTTAATACACTTTGAAAAGCAACATCGTAAAACATGATAAGCCTCTCCACAGCATACTAATTTTGAAATTTCTAGAAAAATGCGCTTAACTATTCCAAATTAAATACAGTGATGTTATGCAAGACGTATTCATTATTTTAACGCGTTTTAAATTATTATTAAATTAATTTCATATATGGCGCCTGGTTAAACAAAAAGCAAATATTGAGTTTTTAATTAATAAATAACAGTGAAAATTCAATTGTTTATTATGTAAGAAAAATGGCTGCAAATAAATTAATATTAATTTTGTTTATGAATTGTTTTGACATATTCCTTAGTTTAGTTCACATTGTTACGACAGATGTCGCAGTCGTACAGCTATGTTCTTTTGATATCATTTTAAGGACCCAGATTGTGTCCTACCTTAAAATGTCTAATTCGACAATAGAAAACAAAATTCAAGGTTTGTTGGACCGTCTGAAGACAGAAAATAATTCAAGGGACCGTGACCCTTTGCCCAGAGTCATGGACAGCCCCAACATGCCAAGTTCACGTAACCGGCCTCCAACCTGTGAGTTTTATTTGATACAATCCTAGCCTCAATTTATTTACATCATTTTAAAATAACTTTGCCATTTGATACTTTTCCTCAATTTCTTTACCAAATAAATACGTAGGTGTACCTTTTCGAGAAATTGGTTCATTTGTTTCTTGCTACCCTCCTACCGTGTCAAGTTTTATTGGATGATAAACAACTCCTTTGCATTCATTTGTTCGAAGAGGCAAACATTTTCTACAAATCTAGCCAACCGAGAATCTATCCTTGACATTATTTTAAACTTCTGTAGGATGATATATTAAAATAATCATTGTGTCTTCATGCTTATCTCATTGTCTCGAATGTCATTTTTCTTAGACCTTAATCATGAAACATTGCTAAATGTGTTATGAAGTAAATCAAATGTATTTTTTAGTGGGCAATTTAAATTCTAGTAATTCTAGTAATCCAACTAGAAAAAGGTTACAACTGCCTGTATCATATCAAGAACGTAATATAGATTCAACTGAAACAGATAACAAACTGAAAGAAATAATGAAAATCAGTGGAATTTTAACAATTAGTGGTAGAAAATATCATACAGATATTTCAGATATGGAACATTTAGGAGAATTAGGCAGTGGAACTTGTGGACAGGTTGTGAAAATGAAACATATACCCAGTGGTGCAATAATCGCTGTAAAGGTGTGATTATAACTTGATTTTCGTTATGTTTTTGTTAATTTGTTTTATATCTTTACAGCAAATGAGGAGGTCTGGCAACAGCGAAGAAAACAAAAGAATTATTATGGACATAGATGTAGTATTAAAATCACATGATTGTCCATTTATTGTACAGTGCTTAGGATGTTTTATAACCGATTCGGATGTTTGGATTTGTATGGAATTAATGGCTACTTGTTTTGACAAACTTTTAAAACGTTTAAAAATACCCATACCAGAAAATGTTTTAGGAAAAGTAACTTTTGCGGTGAGAATTTTTCATTTATTTTTGTTTAGATAAAAATAAAAATTTATTTATTGTTAGACGGTGAAAGCACTCTCGTACCTGAAAGAACAACATGATGTAATTCATAGGGATGTAAAACCTTCCAATATTCTTGTAGACGAAAGAGGAAATGTAAAATTATGTGACTTTGGAATTAGTGGAAGATTAGTAGATTCTATGGCAAGAACACGAAGTGCTGGCTGTGCTGCATATATGGCGGTATGTTAACATTTTTAACATTTAAAATAAAATATTCTTCTCAGTGTATGTAAATTTGATTGAAATTTAGCTTGAGTAGCTTCATTAATGTTAAATTTTAGCCGGAGCGAATAGAACCTCCAAATCCTTCAAAACCAGATTATGATATCCGAGCCGATGTTTGGTCCTTAGGTATAACTCTAGTTGAATTAGCAACGGGTATATTTCCGTATCTGGATTGTAAAACAGATTTTGAAGTACTGACAAAAGTCTTATCTGAAGACCCTCCATCACTTCCCGATGATCAAGATTTTAGTGGTGAATTTCGTGCCTTCGTAGCGTGTTGGTAAGTTATATTTTTTATAAAAATTCATTAATTTAAAATGATTTTATTTTAATAAGTATTTTTTTATGGAACACATTATGTAATTTATATATCACATTCTTTTATAAGTTTTTCTATTTTGGTTTTTTAATATGTACTTTATGAAACCCATTTGGATGTCATAAAGTACTTCTTAAAAGAACTTAAACCTAATTTCTGTTAGGTTGGTACGTAGTACCTACATTTCTAGACATTTGCCATTTGAAAGTAAATATTTAAATTGTAAACAATAACAATGAAACGTCATAGTTACGAATATCAATTACTGTTACTGTTACCAACAATCAAATAAAAATTAAAATATTCCTAAAAATGAAATCACGTATATATGTAAATATTTTTTTGACAAAAGGACCAAAATAGAAAAATAAGTTAATATACAGGTGTGTCTCATTTTCGATGTTTTTTTTTTTAAGGCATCTCGGGTAATATTAACGAGAGTAAAACCGTTTGCACCGTCCACAGTCATAGGAATTTTCGATCTTCTTTTGTTTTTGAGCTACAAACAAAAACTAGTTTTTCGCTAATTGACTAATTTCGAAAATATCTCATATAGTTTGGTTTACGAAAGATGACTATTCAAGGTCATTTATTGACCGTATGGTATATTACCTGCAGATAACTTCATTGCATTTCGTATACGTAGACGTACGACATTAAATATTTATGGATACATTAGAACTGAAAAAAATAAGTGTAATGGACCTTTTACATGAAAAGAGAGAGATAGAGAAAAATGACATATATGTAGTGCGCAGTAGTTTGTTTGCGCATAGGGAGGCCAGATATATTTCAAACAAAATTTGAAATGGCAGAAATAAGAATGTAACTATATTAAATAAATTCACACAAAGTGTTTGTGATGATAAATATTTCAAGACGAGAGGACGGGTAAATGGGAATCAGAAACGTAGTTATATGTTCTAAAGACGCAAAATAAACACCACATAAAGTGACAGATAATTGCGCAGTTGCCAGTTTGTTATTAAGAAAGTAACAAACAAGAATAAAACTATTGTTATTATTTTTAAATAAATTGTTTTGTCTTTATTAATAATTTCTTTACAATGAAAGTCAAAATAATTTCAGTTTTTGTGTTGTTTAAATAATTTTTTATCAAAAATAAATGCTTGTCCTTTTAATCATTTTACTTGACAACATGGTGCCTACTAATCTCTAGTTCGTAAAAATTTCACTACGCGGTGTATTGAAAAATTACGTCACGGTGCAATAAAAATGTAAAAGGTCCATTTATTTGAAAATTATGTTTCTTTTTTAAATAATGCCTTTCTCAAAGATTTATGCTCTTCACCTGTTTTGGCAAAATACAAAAACGTAGACTTGGCATAAACCATGGAATAATAATTTGATATAAATGTCAACGTCACTGTGTAAATATTAGCACAGAGGGCAGTGTGGTAGATAATTAGATATCTGTAACTCAACGACATACGTCATTATTATTTATAATGTCACCATTTACGTATATATGTCATATAACATAAACTACATAGACATACGTCAAATAATCATTCTAACACAAAATGTTGCTAAAGTACTATTATATAAAGCGCTTTGTATTCTTTCCTCGAACAAGTGACCTTGAATAGTCATTTTTCGTGTACCAAAGTATATCTTATTTATTGTCATAGAGAAAAATTGTTTAGACAAATTTTGTACCGTTTTTTGCGTAAATTAAAATGGCCTAATTAGATTTTTTGAAAACTTAGAGATATATAAATTGAAGAAATGATAAGAACTGAAGAAAATAATTTTTAATTTTGTCGTCCCAAAAAATTAATAATTTATGTTTTATTCATGTTTAAAATAAAGGAACGTAGACGTGTTATATATAATTGAAAAGTTTATAAAATAATCAAAAATATGAGACTATTTTCTACATAGGTTCTCATTTAAAATAATATAAGTTTGTATTATATCTCAAGAATTATTAAGTTTTCAAAAAATCTAATGACGCCATCTTATTCTACGCAAGAAACGGAACAATATTTGTCTAAACAATTTTTCTCTATAAGATATGGAGATATTTTCGAAGTTAGCGAAAAACGAGTTTTTGCTTGTAGCTCAAAAACAAAAGAAGATCAAATATTCCTGTGGCGACTATTAAACTTATCTCGAAAAGTTGACCCTGGAATGTGCAAATGATTTTGCTCTAACGTTATTACCCAAGATATCTTTAAAAAAAACATCCAAAATGAGACACCTACAAGATAGCTTAAAATTTGTTAATCTTAAATGTATAATTTGGTTGTTTCAGTCTTATCAAGAACTATATAGATAGACCAAAATATGTCCGATTACTAGAACAACCATTTCTAAAACGGTACGAGTCTGCGAACATTGTGAACGTGGATGATTGGTTCAAACGCGCGCTCAAGCAGGCCGATCTGCTAGGGGCGAACAGCCCGGGGCGCAGGTACGTTGCATGGTTAGTTTCCAGTTTTCTCTTTTTTTAATACTCTACCATTTTTATATTTATTATTTATGCATGGTTTCATTAATATCAATAATAAATATAAAGTTTTTAATAGGCATGGTTAATATCAGAAAAATATAATTTATGGTATGACAAGAAGGTTTGTTTTAATTTTTATATGAATAATGATTAATTAAATGATGCTAACGGATATTTATACAGTGCTTTATACATGAATATGCAGTGTCGGATTTAATTTTGGAGGGGTCCGAGACATTACACATTTTTGGAGCTCCAAATACTGCTACCCAAATACCAGTTTGCCGTTTATTTTTCATACGTACATACAGACGACGTTTAATTCCTTTTATTGACGAAATACCAACGTGCTATTAAGGAAAATGATTTAAGATTGTCATTATTTAGGTCTTTTTTTTTTGGGTAATGAGTTACTAAAATGAACAAACTTTAACCATTTTTTATTGTTACTATTTTCTTAAATGTGATATTTCCGTAATTATTTTACTTTTGAATATATTGACGATACCAAGTATTCAGAAGCTGCAAATTCCACGTTGTACAATATAAAGGTGTCCTACGAAATAATGTCAATACTTCAACTACGTATTCACAATTGACCTTTTTCAGTGGCTATAGCGCATGCTTGCTGAGTTGAGTGAGAGATCCTATGGTCGCTGTGAACTCATATATCATTAGGATCCAACTTCATAGTTGTTTATCTATTTATGACATATTTTGTCATCAGTAGCTGTCAGCAGTATTGTCTTGATTTTTTTTCATGCAACATTATAATAGGTTAAATCTAAAGAAAGAGGGTCATGGCATTTATTTCCCGCTAATAATAAGATAAAGCAGGAATGGTTACAAAGAATTAATAGAAGAACTGAAAATGGAACTATATGGCAACCAAATTATTTTAATAGAATTTGTACTAAATTATTGTTATAGTGTACCATAACTTGTGCAATTTTGATGTTTTTAAATATTTTAAAGTCCGCAGGATAAATTTTGCCATATTTCCTATTTTCTGAGAAAGTATTTTATTTTCGTAGTAATTTACCAGAAACCGGGAAAAATATTTGGTCCAAATGTTATTTGTATATATAAAAAAAAACGAAACAATCATGGATCATGTTAATGCAACAAAACTTTTTTGGTATTCATTTTTATACACAAACCATACCATCCCCCATTTTTTAAACACTATCATCTCTCACTGCGACAGATGAAAAATATGACCTTGAGACCATATGTCGTATATTTGTTACATTGTATTTTTTTTTCAGGTGGGGGTAAAAATGACGGACTTTTTTAAATCCTGGGTTTAATGATTTTTTTTTTACTAAATTCGAAATCTCTAATATACTATTATTGATCAATAAAATGTAATTTTCGAGTTAATTAAAGTTAAATAAAATTTTTGGCCATAACATCGATTTTTTTATACGACATTTTGACAATACATTTTATTATTAATATAAACTATGGTTAAATAATGGAAGAAAACTACGTAAATGGTAATATTTTCTGTTTTGAATAAAACGCAAAGACTGTCAGCACATGCCTTGTTTTAAAACGAAGTATTGAAAAATGTCAAATTTCATTACTTAATAATAATAATAAATAATATCACACAAATATATCAAAATATTAATTTAAAGTAGACTATAGTTAGTATTTACACAATTTTTTTTTTAAAAATCGTTCTTTAAACATAATGGTGAAATTAAATATTAAAATTTGGCATATTTAAAACTACGTTTTAAACAAGACTTGAGGTACCAACGAATGTGCTTAAAATATGTTAAAGAATTTGTGGACATTCTTTCGTGGAACACCTGGCAGTGGCGGATTTAGTTTTCAAGGGTCCGAGGCGTTACACATTTTTTGGGCCACATTAGAATAATATAAATTCTTTCGGAACCCGAAACAATTGCCTCTATAATAAATCCGCCACTGTCAATATACTTATATATACTGATACAATTAAATTAAATTTTTACACTATAATCAAGGCTGTGCCCGGTATTTTCATTTCTGGTTAACTGTCTGTTAACTGTTGGTTAAAATGAAAAACACCATCGATATTTCTTATATGTTTTTCGTTTTTTCGTAATACCATACCGTTACCATGATTTAACAGAACTAAACACTAAACGAAAAGGTATCTATAACGAACGCCGGTCGTTAAGGTTTATAACAGACCCCTGCAATTAACGATAAAGTATTTCTAAAAAAAATCACAGTACCGTGAAAAGTTTTATGGTATTACGAAAAATTTTGAACGCCACACGGCCAATATGCAAATTTTTACAACTTGTGCGATAATATCGATGCTATATTTTTCGTTTTAATTAACAGTTAACAGACAGTTTAACCAGAGTTAAAAATACCGAGCCTTAGTATATAATGGACTATAATGGGGTATTCTAATGTAGTAAAATTTAAGGTAAAAAGGTTATAATATTATGGATTATGCTAAACAATAACCGAATAACGTAAAACAATTAAATTTATTTTTTCTTAACATGAGTTTTCTTGTAATTTATTTTGGCGCTAAAAACGTATTTCATGATTTGTGACGTACGAGTGACTACCGATATTTCTAACTAATTTTGTCCTGGTAACAGGAAGCAGTTTTTCTGTCATGGACGCGTTGTAAACTGTCTTCGTTAGTTTTATTACATTTTGTGTGTTTACTAGTTCTCTATTTATGTATATTTCGTAAATGTTCGCAGCTCCTTCTATATCATATCCGATAAAATTTAAATTTTCAATTAATATTTAAAAATTCATATCTCGCTCAAATAGGGTATTCCACTACAGGAAAATTTACAACGAAAACTAGTTTAGCGCGCCAAGTGTATGACGTAGTTTTCCTGACAACTCTCAAAACTTATTAAGTCGACTATACTGTAAACCGGAACTTGCATGAACGCCATTGACGGCCAGCTGATCGCTGTGTGATTTTGCTTATTTTATTATTTATTTATCATTTAAATACACGTGTAAATAAAACAATAAACAATTAAGAACACTAATATGAAAATCAATAAAATTTAATATGAATAAGATTGTTATTATTTGTATTGTCACAAGAGATGATGTTTTTAAATTTCAGCAGTAGATAGAGCTGTTATCACTCTAATATGTCATTAAGATGTCATTCCGGTAAAATTAAAATATTTTCATAAATTTCAAAATACATGTATCTCGTTTAAATTAAATGAAAAACACCTTAGAATTTCACATTTGTATTTCAATAATGCAGTACTTTCAGAAAAAAAAAATGCAGTGGTGTACCCCATTATGAAAAAGAACTGAAAATTTTAGATTTATAATACAAATATGTGAAAGTAAAAAAATATATTAGAATATCCCATTGCAAATAAATTAATTTATTTCATGAGCCATATTTAAAAACCATTTTTATCCAAACAAACAACAAAATTATTCAAGATGTACGTAGATGAGTTTTCTTGTTCATTTTTCTGAATAGATATACTCCTGCGCCATCAACATCTTCAACACGTCATCATATTTCACAACATCGCTCCCTTGCAGACAGTCAACAGTTGAGTAACGGTGGTTCAGTAGGTCCTCCTCAGCCTCAGCCGCAACCTCATCTTCTACCACTGGATCGCCTACCTATTTCTTTACCACCTGATGGTCGCAGTTTATCTTCCCGTCAGGCCTACCAACCATCTTCGCCTGTACCAGTCAACCACCAAAGAGATTACAATCATTTGTACACAAACCAAAGGTCTCCTGACAAACAATATGGTTTTTTACACCAAAGTAACGAAAAAAGGATAAGCAGTTTACCTCCCGAGCCAAGTGGGAGGTTTTCGCCATTTCAAAGACGTTTAGCAGACTCTCCCCCCGAAGAGAGGGCTGGTAGATTTTCGCCAAGTCCACGACACGAAGTTCAAAATGTTACGGTTTCGCCCTATACGCAAAGGCGGTTAATAGGTGATGGCTTTTGGCAATCTCCTGTAAGTTCTCCGCTTCCAGTTAGAAAACACTATCAAAATAATCCTGTAATTGAACAACAATACAACCATGCGAGTAATACAAGCCCTATTTTACTACAACGGTTTATTCACCAACAAAAACAATTACAACAAGCTGCACATTCAGATGTTGATGGAGGAAAGGATGAGAATGGCGGTAAAAAGCGCTTTGCATCGCACATTAAATTACAATTGGTTGGAGATCGATGTAATTTGAAATCTTCAAGACATCAAAGCCCTGAGCCGCCTCCTAGATTAAGTAGAGGTTCATCCACAGAAAATTCCTTCTTGAGTAGTAATCAGAGCCCTTTAGCTGCCCGAAGGAATTTTCTAGAAGCATCTAGTGCTGCGTCTCCTAGTCTTTCAAGAAGGTGAGTTTATTTCATTTTAAACAATAACTTAAAAGGTATAGCTTTCCATATAACATAAGTAAATGTTTTCTATGTTCAAAATTACAGATGTGTAAAGATAATGCTTTATTCACTTAGTGAGTTTTCAATGAAAAGGGAACGTAGAACATGATTTTACTATTTCTACGATGATATTTTGTGTTTTTTTCTCTCGCTGTGGCTAGCCAAGGTCTAGCTGTATCTATGACGTCATACAATGACGTTCTTTTGCATTTTTCTCCTATTCTATTAATTTTTATATAAAATTTAAAAAAATACACACACATACATAAAATCACGCATGTTCCACTTATTGGGTTAGCACAAACCCGAAAACAATAATAACAACAACAACAACATAAATATCATACAACAATTTCTCACTCTTAACATATTAAAGTGACCGATTTTCGGTAGCGTAATACCGTATCCGAATCACAATAATACTTACGAAACAATCGTCCTACCCCACACATTCCTGTCTAAGCACATGTTCAAATCAATGTAATCGTTTCTCTTGTATCTATCTAGAAACTTCTATCACTCGAGCTATTTCCCGTATCCTTTAAATCCTTACCCCATCTTTCCGTGTCTTCCCCAAAATCTATCTCAACATCCTCATCTCTACCACATTCATATTCTTTTCATTGATACTGACATCTGTCAATTTGAATTATCTGAATATATTAGCAGTTTCCATAGTTAGCATAGCTGGCTGATTTATAAAATTTAATATCTTTATAATTCTTTAACTCTATATCTATTGAATATGAAGTATAAAATGCAATCACATCGAATAGATAATAACATATTGTTAAAAATATAATAACATTAAATGTCAATAATTTTTATTTAACTGCTTTTTTTTCAAGAAAAACTAAAAAGTTGGTGAACCAATTACAACCAAAATTTAATCATGTCGGCATATGGATCTAATGTCGAGGAATACAAAAACATTACAAATTTTGGAATCACGGTATTGGAGTTATGCGATCCGAAACGATCGTCACAAACAAACACACACATACCCATACACACACACGCAGATACATACTGACATCGTGAAAATAGTAAATTCGTATTCTAAGGACCTCAAAACGTGCTTATTCATTATACCTTTCTTACCTAAAGGTGACGGAAGGTAAAAAATGGGTCTAATATTTTCATCTCTACATTAACATAATAAAAAAATCTAAAAAATCGTGGAAAATCCTATTATCTCCATATGTATGTATATTAATTTAATCAAATATTGCATAGAAAAAAGTGACAAGTATTGTTAAAATGTCAATAAGGGTGATAAAAAGAAAGCGCCTGTATTTTTTAGGTAGTTGGTAGTATTAAATTATTACATTAATCATCTTGGGCGTTGGTCATGAATTATCTACCTACAGTATTTTAAGAAAAAAACTCGTACCTTGGAGATTTTTTTTATAGGATTTTGGAATATTTTCAGGTATATATCTCCATCTCCGCCGCAGCCGCCGCCACGACGCTTATCCGAGAGCAGCTCCGTGCCCGGGTCGCCGCAGCACTTTCGGGCGCGATTTCATTATACGCCGGAGCCGCAGCGTCGAGTGTTTCACAACAGTAACGACGTCTCTTAACATCAGCCCGCCTCTGGTTAGCGACTGCACAAAGCTCTAGTATTTTTATATTCAGTGCTTCAAATGCTACTTATGACATTGTACAGACATTGTAGAGTTAGATAGTCGATTCTAGTCCTACGAACACTGAACGACGGCTTTTATGTAAGCTGCAGCTTGGCAAGCAATATTCAATATTGACGAAATCGTCCGTAGACTTGTATTTATAACCAACTGGTTTTATTTTAATTGAAGGGCACTTTAAATATTTTCCACACTTCCAGTTTATTTACTTATAGTATTTTAACGCTGTTTTTATTTATTCGTAGAGTAAAGAAATTATTTCTTTTATCCTTTTTATTATAGAAGAAAATATTTTCTGTGGACGTAAAAAATATTTTTAGTGTCCTTTTTATCAACAAACGAACTTAAACTGATTTATACTTAAAAATATACGAATTATATTTTAAGTTTTGTGTTCGAATTAAACAAAAAATTTATTTAGAAATGATTTTAAAATACTTGGCGTTGCTGTTATGGACGAAAAATATATTTATAACTGATTATGATACGTATCTCTATATGTATTTTACTCTATTTTTATTTTTGAAATTGTACGTAAAACGTATAATGGTTAATTTTATCATACTCTACTTAATTTTTAGGAGGCATTTGTTTTAAATGAACAAAATTATTTATATTTGTGAGTACTATTCATATGAGATACAAGTTTGTATTGTATGTTTGTGAGATTTTATTTGTGCGTCTTTTCGGAACTGGTAAAACAAAACAAAAATGTCAGTGCCTCGCTATTTTAAAGTGTTATGTTTAAGACAATCTAATGAAACGTAAGGCCGTGATGCTCTCTTATAATTTAACAATTGTTGACCAAAATCGTAGATGAACTGCATCTAGTTTGAATCATTTTATTGGCTGATATTACTAGTTTTGATACAAACTAAATGTCAGTTACAAGTATGTAGTGAATTATTTTATCTCTCCTAAATTTTAGTACTGTAAATGTTAGGGTGAGATGTAGTATGAAAAGTTTTGGATTTACTTTTTTTTTGTTAAATTGGCCTACGTTGATTTTGATTTGATTCAAATATGTTTTATTTGTTGCTGTTTCCTATTTTTGCAGCATATTTTGTAGAATTATTTTGGGTGCTATTAGGTAAAAAATTACAAAATATTTTCCAAAAAAACAATACACCCAGACTGTTGAAACTTAACTGATATAAATCTTTTTGATCTAGCTTTCGTAATTATAATTTAAGTGATATGTATTAGACTGCATATTTTGTTGTAGAAGGTAGAATCAAGTATTAACTTTAAATCGTCCTGGTGTGAGGCAGACGTTTTGTGATTGTCTGCTACGGACGCATAGTTAAACCATATTTATTTTAATGTGTGCCTGCGTGAGTGTATTTTATTAAAAAAGACTTGTTTTTAACAAGAATCGAATGTATGAAATTCCCAGAATGCTAATCATAAGTGTTCATTAAGCTGTTGTTTGTAAAATTCATATTATTTGTATAGTAATCTGGGAATATAGTCAAAAATTAGCTTAAATTTACAATTTCTATTATTGTAAATATTTAGAAATTGCCATATATGATATTGTGTATAGTTTGAAAATTGCAGATGTATATATTATATATAATATTCAATCCAAATATAATAATATTGTAAGAAATTAATTCCAAATATTTAATTAAATGAATTTCAGTAAAATCAGTAAACGTGTATTAAAATATTTAATTTTTTTAACAGGTTTGTTCGACGAAATTTTTATAAGTGCATTGTAGTGCAGTGCAGATTAGTGTATAGTTATAGACCATTCTCTTTAGCGGAAATTTTTTATCCAACTCGCAAACAGAAGTCGTTCTATTGGTATGATGGTAATAATTTTCGAGCCAAACCAATAGAACGACTTGACTCTGCCTGCGTGTTACTTCAAAATTCTTCAGTTATGTGAATAGACTAAAGGTTAGTATAGTGTACACTAGTTTCACCTTTAAAAAAAAAACAAGTGCATCAGCGCGTCAGAATCCTAAAACCCGAAGATAGATAATAAAAAGTCATTTACTTTTTATGAGATAGTATATTTCAGTTGTTTATCAACCGGAGTTCCGATAGGGTTGCCAGAACAGACATAGTATTCGGCTTTATAGTGGGATTCTGGGCATTATCTTAAAAATCTGTAACTTTTAAGATCTATAGCTTAAGACAAATCTATAACTTGAAGGCTTATAGATTTTCATAAATCCGTATTCTGAGCGCGCGTCTATAACCTTGAGTTTCTGTAACATTCCCTTAAGATATCTAAAACCAGGTTGGCCACTCAATGGAAAATAAAACGTATTATGGTTTAATATTTATAAAATAGGAGTAATAGTTTATTTTAGTTAATATTAATTACATTTGAAAATAAATTATTACTATAAAATAAATAAAAAATACAAGTTTTCCAAATTCTTAATTGCATATGCACAGAATTCATTTTTCTGACGTTAACGTTACTGATTGAATGTTACTGTAAGAACTTGACAGAAGATGTACGTCAAACTTGTTTACAAACAGTCACGCATGGTCACATAACAGTCCGTTTAAAATGAGTTATGAATTCAAAATGTTTAATAGGTAATTGTAATTATATTATAAATAAAAATATAAAATTATGTTACAGGAAAAGAAAACTTGCCAATTGTTGGCTGGCTCATTGACACCCAAGTGCTATTTCTAACACTGCTTTGGTATGAATCAGATGCACAAAAATGTAGCAAAAGTATCTTGCTATGAAATGGTATTATAAGATGTGCGGTCGATATAATGGAGCTCCAAAGTCTGAATTATATTTCTCATACATTCCCTTGTAAGATGAAAAACATTTGTTTAAAATGTTTGGCAAAGAAAATTTATTAATTACATCCCTTATATTTTTTCTTATGATATGCGTATGTTATTACTAATATAATAATAAAATATAACAATAATTAACCTCAATTATTGACAAATGTATAAATATTTTAATTAAATAATTTAATTAATAATTAAAGTTTATACTCTTCTTCTGATAATAAATGTGCAAAATATAAAAATTGCAAATTGTTATTCATTTTCAAACCAAATTGTACTTCTATTTGTTTCTCTGACAAGTTATAGCGAACTGTACAGTGACCGTAAGTTTTTAAGATATGTTAAGATAATTAAGATAATCCTATAAGCTATATATGTGCTCAGAATACCACTCTGATGTTTAAGATCTATAAGTCCTTAAGATAACTCTTATAGAAGTTATGAAAACGCTCAGAATACCACCATTAGCTTTAGGCAATGACCTTCGTCGTTATCCATAGAAATTACTGACATCTGACATCAAATGAAATGATCATTAGCCGGTAGTAGACTGTAAGGTCGTTTTCACACATACGCATACACTGGCAAAACCGAAGACTGTGCTGGTTCCGGCACCGGATGCAATGTATTTTAATGAGCATTTTCACAAATAGCTCGATTCGGCAAAATGAAAATGCCGCCAGTGTTGAACTCGACAAATCGGATGCCGGAGATCTATTTTTAATTTTACTTCAGTATTGTCGTTCTCATAGGGATCAGAATGTTTTTATTTTACTATTGTTTTATTACCATTTATGTAAATATAACCACATAAGCGAATTTCGAGAGCTAGTTAATATACCGACTATCGAAAATCCTGTAAAAATCGCGTATCTCTGTCTATCAAGATTTTGAGAACTTTCAAATTTGTCCGCTAGATGGAGAGCGCTTGGTTATCATTGCGAACACAGATAATATAATACCTACCTTGCGAATCATTTGCGAATATACTAACTGGGTTCGGTCAGCATCTGAAAAATGACCGAGAAGTTGATTCAGATGCTCAAATGTTGTGAAACATAGCGTGTGTTTTTATAATTCTTTATTAGACATTTGTTTCATCGAGAGTTCGCTATTGTACTTTTGTTATAAAAATAAAATGTTGAGATTTATTTTAATATTGTTAGTCTGCGGGGAATCGGATGATTCAAACAGTGATAATGTTTTCCCAAAAGAAACTTATATCAAAAAAGAGAAAATGATGAATTTATTCATTATTTTAGAAATAATTATATCTAGCCGATAAATTTGAATCTTCCAATAAATTAAAAAAGTTCTTTCGCTTTTGTCTGGCAGGATTAAAGTAATTTTCAAAACTGCCATTCAAGTTACCACCATTACTCTAATTATACCACCTCGAGAGTCAGTTCAGAACAGACTACACAAATGGCACTTATTGTTTTCTCATCAAACGCTCATATGTTAAAAAAACACGGAGACAGTCTGGTCTGGCCAGCTGGAAGATTCGCGGGGCCTCGGGAAACCGTTATTAGCGGTGCCCTAAAATATTTGTAATAAAGTTTTCTTGTTAATACGAGTATCATATAATTTTCTTAAACATAAATTACAAACATTTACAAGTCTTGTCGCACATGACTTGGATCAGAATTTTGTACAGAAAATTAATTTTTCAAAATTAAAATTTATGAAATACGAATTATTTATAGAAAAACAAATAAGTATATTAAATAATAAATTAATTTTGTTATTGATTCAGATACGAAATTTTATGCTCTACAACTTTTTATTTCTTTTTTCATTTTAAATAATTAGGCAAGCAGGGAATTACAAAAGTATGATTGTTTAATATTAAAGTCCTATGTTCGGAAGTTTGAGTCATCAGGATATATCTATTAACTAATAGATATATGGTCATCAGTCTGTGTATCTATATATCGTCGCCTTAGTAAGAAAACCGCGTAACTCCAATTTTGGGAGAATTGAACTTTTAACGCCATCTTATAGCAAAACATCAAATCTAACTAATCAGAAAACCACGTAACTGTTAGAAGAATTTTTCCCGCCTAAAAATGCTATTAAGTAAATCACGCATCTCCATGTGTCAAATTTAGGTGAAGAAATGCACGTAACTCCCAGTTTGCTTATAATTTCAATGGTGCGTGCAAGTGCTTGTAGGAATTCAATCAGGGAGTGAAGAAATAAACACATTTTCGAGCAAAAAACTATATAGTGCTCAAGGTAAGATTGTTTATTATAGTATTTTCAAAACTTTGATCAATTAATAAAAATCTATTAGCTTATTTTGAGACTTTTTAACCGGCTATGGACATACGCGGTTTTCCAAATTACATACCTTGATGTTGTATATTATACAGAATATCAAATAAAAAGCGGCCGTATGCGTTTAACTGGTGAAATCAGTTTTTCTTTGCGTCAAACTCGCCGACTCGCTACTGTTGTTTTTAATTATAATAAATCAAAAATCGACCTATACAGTTCCCTGAATAGCGTTATTATTTGTAAACAACTTTATTACCAAATTTTCTTACAAATATGAATATGCAGGGCCCCTTTGAGCCAGCCCTGCCTACTGTTCATTTCACGTAAGAAAATAGCGTTGGTTAAGAACTAAGAAGAGAAATTCTGCTTTTTGGTTGATGACACTAGTGATACAGAAATAAATGATATTTAACTATTCTTAATTTCTATTTTGTAATTTTTACTCTTAAAATTTAGATGATACTTTTTCACAAATAAAAATATTTAGTTTCAAGAATTTAAATTATTTATTTAATGTACCAGTGTCATAACATGTTGAGTTAGCGCTCAAGCGACCTTAACAGCTAGAAACTGGTGCCGTGGATTCGAAACCCACTTAGAGCACGGATGTGTGTTCATAATTTCATCCCCATCTGCGCGCTGGGTAAAAGCAATGGTTAAGAAAAAAATCTAAGAATATCGCACCCTCATATATATCACCGCTTAAATACTATAACTAAAGAAGCGTGTAATAATAAATAAAAAAACTGTATGTAAAAACGGTAGGCTTTCAAGCGCCATCTGCTATTTTCTTACGTGAACAGACCTAATATGTAGGTGTGTAGGTTAACATGCTCACCTGTAGATGTCGATAAAAGTGATGTTTGGATTTAACAACAGAGAAATCAGCTGTTTATTCAAATGTTTTACGATTATTTTATAAAATATCATACTGAATAATAATAAGTGTTTCAACTGTATCATTTCTTGGTATGTATATGTTTTACTTTTCTGCATAGTACAATAAATTTAAAGTAAAGAATTATTATTCATGTATTTACTTAGACAATGGAATCGAAAATAACATCTATGGAAAGTTTAAAAGTAAGAAAATTAGAATCAAATGAACAGACCCCTATTTTTGTTCGTCATCAAATAATTAAACTGAAGGAAAAAATAGCCGTACAAAATAAACAAATAATAGATTTGAAGTCTGAATATATAATAAAATCTGTTGAATTAAATCAATTAAAGAATCAAGTACTTTGTTTTAAAAATAAAGTGGAAGAGTCAGAAAAAAAGTTGGAAGAAGTAAAAATTAATTTGGAAAAGTTGCTAAAATCTGTTTGGAGTGAAAGAAAAAATATTGAAAAAAATATGAATGAAGTGAAAGTTTTCAATAAACAAACAGTTAACAATGATTTTGATAACAACAAATTAAAAAATAATAAAATTAACAAAGAAGTTTTAATATTGCAAGGTGAAATATGTGCACTTAAAACTTATTTATCAAGTACCAACAACAAAATTGCAAATTTGAAGGATTTGGTAAATGAATTAAAACTCAAGAAACATAATTTAACATTAAATTATTAAATAAAATATGTTAGTTTAGATTTAATTTTTTATTTGTAATTAACTTATAATTAATATGTAAAACACTTAACTTGTTTAATAAATCTGGACAAAAATTATTTAAAATAAATATTTTGTTCTTATAATACAAAATATGGTACGACTATCACATTATAAACTAACGTTTAATTTACCGTAAGACATAAACTAACATGTTTAATAAACAACAGATACAATTATAAATATGATGACTAATTATTATTGAGCTGAAGTAACAACAATAACAAAATGATTTTCAAGCTTGATAATTGTGATTGTGATTTTCATATGTACAGAACTGGCTAGTTCTATCGCCTGGTTGCGTGTTTGATGCTCAAAGATTCACTCAGTCGATGAATTTAACAAAATTAAATTGATGATATTAGTATCCACTCTTCTTTAACGCCTTTAGGTCCACGCCTTTGTAGTAATCCTCGCTAATAAAATAAAACATTATTCACATTTGGTGTTAGATACAAAGTTAGACACATATCTCTATCTGCCATTTAAAAAGAAGTGTTTTTGTTAACAAAAAGTTAAAATGAAAAAGAAGTTACCTTTTTCCCATCATATTTGTCAGATTATTATCCTGAAGAAGTGGTTAAGAAAAAGTGCTAAACCACATATATTACCATGCACATCTTATAGTTTATATAAAACTCTGAAATAAATTTGTTATTATCTTCTTCCATATTAGAGACATACATTATTGTTAGTAGTCTCAATTTATTGTTGTAAATACAATTATCACTCGTGTTTAAAAACATTGTTGTGTTCTATTGTAATGTTATATTATTTATAAACAAATGTTAAAACAGTGTGCATAAGATGAAATGTTGTGATGTGAGAGTGATACAGGTTACCGTACCCTGTTCAGAGTGCAGTAAGTATGTAGGATCAGAATGGAATGTAGGTGTTGTTCAAACAAAGCAACGAGTTATTAAAAAACAGCTATTTATTTATAAAAAAGTATTGGTATGTAGGTAGTTTGTACCGACGGAATAAAGTATAAAAATTTGAACACAGAAGCACATTTCATGGTAACTTTACCGCTGCAGTCTGTGCATAGATTGATAGAATGAACACGGTGAGCTTACTTAGACGGTACCTTCATTAATTAAAGTATCCTAAATTTATATACTACTTAATTAAATAATTATTATTAATAGTCTCGAATGAAGATATCGTCTAAAAAGACTACGAAAATCAGAAGCAGGATCTGTAAAACAGCCTTCCAGTTCCTCCAAAACAGAGAGTTTGCCGTTTTGATGTAAGATGAATTCGAACCTGACCTATCCGAATCACAACACAAAACCTAAAATTGTTTTGATGAAACTGGATGATTATTTTAGGTTATTACTCTTCTGTTCGTAGTCTGCTCACCTACGGATGAGGATTCGCTTGCGCGAGTTTAAAATTAAGGGTTAAGGGACTTAGTTATCGGCGGTGTCAGGAGCGTTTCGCGACGCGGGAGCCGGCCTGGGCTTCGCGTTCTTGGGGGGAGAGACGGCTCGCTGCGCGCCACTGCTCTGCAGACCGGCCAGGAGTTCGCTCTTGCGGATGCTCTTCAGGTCCAAGTCGCCGTAGTAGTCTTCGCTGTGAAACGCCCACCAAACCAGCTTGTAACGGGATTTACATCTTTGCGGACTATTGTTCTCGACAATTTGTTCCTCGTTTTATTTACACAAAATATACAATTTTCAGGAAGCAATAAATTGAATGCAATTAGGACAAATTGTCGGCGATCAATTTTCCGTCTTTGAATGGTATATTATGTCGAAACATTTCGATAAGAATATAACAGACGGATATTAAGTTTTTGAAACCGGAAGTGATCGTGCATTGTGCAACTACATGCATACATATACAGTCGTTACCAATAAAACAGAAATATTAAAAAGAAAGAAGACAACATGCACTGATATCATCAAGTGTTTCTCTGTTAAATAGTGAATAATTAAAAGTTCGCTTACCATCCAGGAACATCTTCGGGATCTTCACAGTTACCAGTACCGTCAGCATCACCGATTTTGAAGACAGTTCCGATGGGGCAACCGTATTCACGTGCTACACCTTCGAGACAGATGTAGTATTTGCGGCAATCTTCGGGATGAGCGTGTCTGGAGAAAGATCCGGTATTGCTCACTTCACCAGGAGCCGGGCAGCTAAAACCTCCAGCAACTTCTGCGGGAACATTCGGTGTTAGACATGCTTTTTAACAGTAGGAGGGTTTTAATATTTGTTTGAAAGAAAATTTAAAAAAAATCATGCAAATTATTGGTTAATTGATATATTTTATAACTTTTATTTTGTTATTTAAAGTTGTACGAAGAATGAAGTATATTTTCGTGACATTACCCTCATTTTTACATTCAGGAACTTGGTCAGCCCACATGCATACACGGGCTTCACGGTCGTAGGCAAGTCCAGGAGAACATTGGTAACGAGAAGCTTCTCCGTTCCAGCAATTCCAGAAAACGTCACATTTAGCCTCATCAGCGAAGATACCGTAAAGGCGAGAGCAATGGGTAGTAGATATTGCGGGTTCTAAATAGAGAAAAATCAATTAATATTATAATATTTAAATTACAGAAGATTTCAGTCTCTAAATCAACCTCTCGGTCATTTATCAGAGACTGGCCCACTCAACTAGAACCACAAACGCGTTTTGCTCTTATTGGAGCTCATCAGTGTGGTGCACTGAATCCTCTAGGAGGCACTGAGAAGGTTGAGCGGGCGGATGATAAACATCCCACAAAGATATGAAGCCTGCAGAGGTAAGTTACTACATGCAGGCTTCATATATTTGTGGGATGTTTATCATCCGTCCGCTCAACCTTCTCAGTGCGTCCTAGAGGCTTCAGAGCATTACACTGATGAGCTCCAATAAGAGCGAAACGCGTCTGTGGTTCTGGTTGAGTGGGCCAGTCTCTGATAAATGACCGAGAGGTTGATTCAGAGACTGAAATCTTGTGAAACGTGCCAAGTGTAATTTAAATATTATATTTAAATATTATGTAGAACAGTTTCACCAAAGCCGTATTCTTTCGCTACGTTGGATCAGATCCATGTTACATGGATCAGCAAATTGCATGTTCTTTCGAATTCTGATCAGTATCCCCACCCCAAAACAAAGTAATCAGGATCAGTGCCATTTACTCCAACAAAAACTTGGATTAGAAAGATCATATGACTTCAGATTCAAAAATGGCGGAAGCGACGGAAGAATCTGTCATATTTTATAAGTCAATAAGGACAAGAGGTTAAATTTAAGGTTCCCTGAAGAAGACAGCAGTTCATGCTGCCGAAAGGCGGTTTTTATATCAATAAACAGAACTAAAACTAAAAAGGTTGTATCATTTTAATCGAATAATGAGTTCTGAAAGTTTTTTTTTAATAGTTCTAAAAGAAATTTAAACAAGGATAAACAATGATAAATATAGAAAATTGAAATTCATTTTTCCGATTGGTTTTGACAGATACTTGTGTTCTTTCGAATAAATTCATCTGCGTCCACGTGACCTGATCTGATCTAATCTATACGATCAGTTGGATCTGACCCAACCCAGCGAAAGAATACGGCTCAAGTATCGCAATAAATGTACTTTGTACATTTTTATTTTTTAATTATTATATTGCTTTTCTACGTTAAGGAATATGGGTAAAGTATCTTTACTTACCAAGCTGCGCCCTGTCGCCACAGTCAACATTGTGGATGTAGTCGCAGTTTTCAGTAAGGAATTTAGAGTCGGTAGCATCGAAAGCCAAACCGTTGCCGCAAGTTTTGAGTTCAGACACTCCGTTGTCGCATTTCCAATATTTGTCGCAAGAAATATGGTGAGGGTAGAAGCCAAAATCATCTGGGCATTTGAAGTTTTCTTGGGCGCAAACTGAAATAGATAATTAAACGTTGGTATTTGTTATAAATCACCATATCGAAAATTAAATCTAACATTTACATTTAAAAGTGACTGTAAGATAGTAATTGGGTAAACATTTAATATGTTGTTGTAATATTTTATGGGAAACGGTTGAGTGAATATTAAAAAGTAAAGATCGAAATAAGTGCAAATGGATGAAAGTATCGGCGGCTGATCTTTCGATATAGTAAAACAGAGTCGGAGCCAGAAAGTCAGTTAGCAGTAGCGAGTTTTTCTGTTTGTTGAACGAAAAGTGAGTTTGAAAAGTGTCCTACATTCGGGTCTTTCACCTAGTAAGGTAAGACAAGGTAAACGTGGACGTGGAACGTATGTAGGTATGTAAATGCTACCACACCCAGCCTGCGAGAGTCTGCACTCGATTGTCGATTGTCATTTTGCACGGTGCCTTGCTCCGCTGCTTTGTATGTCCTTGACAACAATGACGCACAAAAGAAAGTTTCAGGTTTTACCCGACAATTTTTTGTTTTTTAAAAATTGAAAAAGGTTATAAGGCTTTCTACATTGTATTCTGGATCTCTCACCATCTTAAATTTGTTTAATTAATGTGTGATATGGTCAACAGATGTCGTCCTGTTAAACAATAAAATTAGTAGCTTTCTAACTAATCATTTGTATTTCAAATGCGCGAGATCGTTTAATATTTTCTATCTTGCTGAACACAGGAACAAAAAGAAAATTGTGATTATTGAAGATTAGAGAAAGTAGAACGGTATACATTTATCACTAGTTTAAAATTAGAGCACATTATATACCAAACACTTCAATAAAATAAAATGACAATGTTTAAAGAAAAAGCGTTAAGTTAATGTAAATATGTATAAATTTAGAAAATAATTTCTTAATTGTAAGAAAAAGTCCACAAGAAATCAAACTTTTTATCGCACCGCTATTGACATTAACTGCGCTTTCCGCATTTTCTTTCTTTAGCTATATGGAGTATCAAAACTGGTAGAATTTCCATTTGGTTTGCCGTTTCATCAGTGTGAAAGTTTATGACGCAATTCATATTTTTGTTCAACGAAGTACAAATAAAATTATTATACAATTAATACAAAATTTTATAGCTTTAGGTTATAATGATTCTTTTCACTTAAAGGTTGAGACATCGTTGGCAAAAAACACATATGTGTTTTCTTGTTATATAATATCACGTAGAATGTAGGTAACTTACGAAAACTTGTTTAGAAACTGAATTATTGATTTATTTGTCAACTGGTTGTTTACTTTCCAGAGAAATTACCAAAATATAAAATTTCCGCATACCATATTTACCATAATGTCATAAACAGGTTAAATAATATCTCGTATGAAATACTATGTTTATTATTAGATAATAAAAACAGGTTTTGCATATTCATTCCGGCATATTTGGCGTAGAATAAATAATTAATAAATTATATAAAACACCCTGAAAAAGAATTAAAGTATTGTATATACGTAATACTGAACATGAGTTACGTATGTGTATCACGACTATGTATTGCGTATTCTGAAGGCACATTACTTCGTATTCTATCACTTTCCACAATTGAAATGTTTCTTTTTACCTTATGGAATTGTGATTAAATCATTGGTCACGTAAATCAAGTTCAGTGATCTGCGATTGCGACTTTTTCCTGAATGTTTTGTAGTTAGTTTCTAAAACATTTTAATTTAACAGTGTAAAATTCACTTTTCCGAATCGACAATGAACAATGAACTTCAAGAGCAAAATAAAGTTGAAATTAAGGAGGTGGAATTTAAAAAAATCATGAAAGAAATTTATTCATTTGTTAAATTTAAACCAAATATGTTCTTGTTTAAATATATTTGGTCGCTATTTGGTAATTTAGTGGTTAATTGTGGGTAATTTCTCGACTGTGATGTGGATTAGGTGTTAACAATTACTCGAAAGTTCAGTTAAACAGCATTTATTCTTACTGTACCAACGTTTCGGTGCACCCTTGCACCTTCTTCAGGGTAGTACACAAAATTGTACGAATGTATTTTGTGTACATGAATTGTAACAATTTGTAAGATCTTACTACCCTAAAACGAAGGTGCAAGGGTGCACCGAAACGTTGGTATAGTAAGAATAAAGAATAAATGCTGTTTGAATGAACTTTCGAGTAATTGTTATTTATTTTCAGTAAGTCGATAAAATATTTTTTCTACAGTCTACATAGAAAGTAGCCATTTGCGCTCTCTTTTGTCAACGCAAAATGTCACTTTGCCGCTCTAGCGCGACAAAGTAGAAAAAACGCTCGCTATCC
This sequence comes from Harpalus rufipes, assembly GCA_951394225.1. NCBI lineage: Eukaryota > Metazoa > Arthropoda > Insecta > Coleoptera > Carabidae > Harpalus > Harpalus rufipes. The sequence continues at coordinate 14,897,013 of OX596283.1, read as the reverse complement.
AAATTTGTAACTATACAATGGTGAGAAATGTCACTTGTCTACATTATTAATGGAAACGTTTAGTCAAGGAACTAATGGCACTGTAGTGACACGTTTACCACCTTTACAAATAAATCTTACATAACTGCTTTGTCGGTATATTACATAACCAAAAAAAAGGCCGCAATATTGTGAAAATAAAATAGGGCATTCATTTACAAAAACGAAAGTATAAAATGTTTAGATTAGAATAATGGGAAATAACGATAAATTAAAATTAAATATAAAAGACGTTTTTTCTTAATATTAATCCTTATTAATTGAGTAGTAGTGTAAGTATAAAGTGTACATTTTATTAAATTTTGTTATGGTGGAGGACCCCACTGTAGCGACTGTAGAAAAAATCTTGTGTGTGTTTCGAGCACAAATGGACATTGTAGATTTCGAGAGAATGCCGCGCTCCTGCGTCTCGCGGCAACAACCTCTCAATCGACAATGTCCTATTTTGGGCTCTTAATACACAAATACCTATTACTTATCAGTATGTCGATAAAAAAATTAAATAGATTTTTAGTTCTTAAAACATATACTTTGAGTAGACTCTATCATCATTATTATATTGTTGAAATTGTTTGGTATAAATTTACTATATTCATAGTTTCTAATAATGTGATAGTTAATAGTCGATATTACTATAATTAGCATATAGAATCCATTATAGCATATGTTCATAAACGATTACAACAATATTTTGTGCGTCTTTCTGTAGTTATTTTTACTTTCGTTCGTTGCGGTATCCGTCGCGATCGATCGTTGAAGTCGTGATTTTCCTTTCACTTGTCACGTGGATCTTGGATGGACGTGGCGGGACTTGGAGATGCTATTGTTCCAAGGTTGACACAAATGCCGGAGGAATTTGCGGTTATGCAAATGCAAATTGTAAATTCCCTTGATCATTTAATGTTATATTGAAGAACTGTTATACCGTGTGAACATTTTTTTTTTACTTAAATCATACATATTAATAAAGTGTAGGAGTTGTACTTGACGTGACTTCAAATGAGATTTATAGTGATAATGATTATTTCCGAGAATTTAATATCAAGTTGTATTTTTATACATTATTTTATCTATTTCAAAATCTATCGTGAGCATAATGGTTATACTTCAATACTAACTTAGTTATTTTTATGGATAATTAATTCAAATTAGAAAATATTTTTATGTATGAAAAAACATAATTTTTATAAAACAATAAATATATCATCATGGTTTAGTAATAAGTTATTACCCATTTCTGGGTGTATCATTCATCTTCTAAGTAATATGCTGTCACAGAATTAATAATAATAGTAGTTTTGTTCCAACCGGTAATTTTGGACAAGTTTGCAACATGTCTGATTTTTTTAATGCGTATGCGTGTACATAAACTAGTTACTGACAAGTTTGAAACACCTAAATGTTGGAACGCTGAATGAGAGGAAGAGAGTACCAAAGTGAGTATTTGTTGCATACAAGCTAGCAAATCTGAAAAGTAAATAAATTATTTAACAACAAATAACAAATGTCTTCGTCGGTATTTTTTTTAAAAAATGATATGTTATAAGAAAAATATAATATTAAATATAATAATATTAAATATGTTTTATGGGTATCAGTTCAATTTGTAATAAGTACGCAGGTTCAAGTTTTGACCGTATCGACTGTCAGAAACTAGTTTGTGATAGTCGAACAGTACGCGCTAGAACACCTAACCAGTAGTAGCAAACTTGTCAGTGGTACAGTTGGAACGGTATTGAACGATATTTTGTTACTGCGCATGTGCCTGACAGTCACAAACTATCAGCAAGGATAGGCTGGAACAAAACTAGTTATACCGTAGTACTGTATGTTAAGTTAGCAAGTTTTATGGATAATTTAGATTTTTTTTTAATAAATGAAACAATTTTATACATATGAAATAATAGATAATTTTGATAAAAATAAATATATCATCAGGGCTTATTACCTATTTGTGGGTGTGTCAATCTGCTTGTATGTATTCGCAGACTTTGTATTGACGATATATCAGTACCAATAAGGGCGTTTATTAGGTGTCAGCTTCCGGGCTCTCAAAGCTATTATGGGGAAAGCACCACGAGAGTCCTTTTTGCTATTTGAAAATTGGAAAAAATCCAAGTTTGATGTTTATATTAAAATAATTTCAAAAACAAAATTTACAAAATTTGCACAAAATAAAAAAAAGATTATTATTTTTATTCGAATTAGACCGAAGTAAAACTTATTTTTTCCATTTTTTAGAGTGAGGACACAACCTATATCCGCCATGTTTATTCATTTTATCGCAACCAGGATAGAAAATATAGCTAATTTCATGTACTTCACGAACGACAAACTTTTGTCTAGGTTTTGTTGCTGCTGTATTTACTAATAAAATCATGGTCAACCAGAAAAAGATATTTTGAGAAAATAAAATATATATAGGAGTATTTTGCGACAATATATTGACATATTCCAATGATTTGAAATACTTACCCGTTCATGTGGCAAAACGGAATAACACGTTTTTGATTTTATTATACTTTTATATTTGAAAATTATAGTAATTAATATTTATTATGTGCAATTTGCAGTTATAATTCTTTCTGTTGTGAATATTTTAAAGACGAGGAAAACGTATAGTTCATATAGTGAAACGTCAAATTTCATGCGTGCATCGTATTCAAAAGTATATGTTCTATTTAATTAATAAATGTGGCATATTTTATTGGATTTATGTATTTTTATTTTATTTCGCAGTACTGAATTTATTTTTTGTATAGTAAATAAAGCTGATTATTGATTGAAGTACTTTAATAGACGTTGTATTTCATTTCTTATAATTTGTCAGATATACAAATTTAAATAATGGCGGGACGCTAATAAACATGGCCGACCAATCCCCAAGCCAATCACAACTAGCTGCGTCGTGTCCAGACTCTTATTTTAGTGTGTGTAGGTGACGTCCTGTAAGGCGCCCTCTAAAGCACAAATATATCGTCATTCATCAAAGCAGATTGGCCTACCCAGCAATGAATAAAAATTTATGATAATAAACAATTTATTATTATTTTCTTTTATCTCGATCAATGTGCAAAGTACCACATAATTTTTTAATTTACTTACAGTTATTTACGTTATAAAAACAATTATATTTTGCGTAGCTAATTAAAAAGCTTGTCTAATTCTAAGAAAATTATATAACACAACTGAGACAAACAACGGTATATTTAAATCCCAAGTACACCTGCATTTTGCGGTAAATAATATGGCATATTACGTAATGCATCACCATAAATGGTTCAAGTGGCAAGCATTTGTTTTACCGTTATGTATGCAACGTAATGATCAAATTACACTTGTAGCTGAAAATAGCACATCTTGAATAATAAATTTTGCAATAACTTTTACTTGAGTTAATTGTATCATTTATGGTTTAGCCATGCAGTTATTAATTTTAAAAATTAGAAGTGTTGCGTGTCTGAGAAATGTAATTTTAAATTACTGAAAGTTGCTTCAAGATGTTATTATACATATAGAAAATGTAACATTTTTAATGATTGGAGAAAACTAGTGAATGTGAAATTATTTTAACATAGTTCTCTACTTTAACGTCCTTGAAATACAAATTTATTTTCTAATTAATGTTTAGTATACATCTGTTTATTGGAATTTTTACTATTAAGAAAATATAGCCATAATAATTGTCGGTGCATTAACCATCTGCATTGGAAGAATTTTTTATTGCAATTTATATTATTTACATTTAAGATTGATGTCAATAGAACAAATAAATAATAGATCTGATTAAAATAAATAAATATTGCTTTCCAATTTTTTTTTTTTGTGTTTCTGCAATATTAATATAGTAATTTTTAATGTTTCCTGATTCCACTTAATATTTTGTTAAATTATTTCTTGTTGAAATCTGCAAAGCAGAGCCACCATACCCAAATTTGGATACAGAATTTGAATAATATCCATTGTATTGTAAAATCCTAATCACTTTTTTTCTAGGACGAACCACTTATCAGCAACCAACAACCACTTCCGAAACAACCACTCACGCGTTACGTAAGAATAAAAAATGGTACATACCAGCACCAAGGAGTGCGCAGAGAACAACTAAACACACGTAGGACTTCATTCTGGCACTGAGAGTACGAGTTACTGGTGGTTCGAAGGCGGTACCATGGTTTATATAGTTACTGTAGGTGGTAGGGAACCGAAGAGTGAGAAAGCGGATCGCAAGAGTTGACTTTCCTGCGACGGCTTTGGAAAGCACGAATACGAATACGAATGCAAACCGCTAGGCGATACCCGGTGCCAAATTCGAGGAGCCACCTATTGTTTACAACAACTCGATGGATGAATATTTGGAGGTATACAGTTGCAGATTTTTATCTTTTATTGTCCATATTAGTACTATCGAGTAGACATACGTATAAATTACCGTAAGAATTCCATGTCTTATTTAGGGAATGAATGAATTTGCCATGAAATATCACGGAAATACAAATATTGCGAACAATAAAGGTGTGACAAACGATAAATTTAAAAGAGCGGATCTCCGCATGAAGGGGTCCTGAAGCTTTGATTATGAGCAAAAAAAAGGAAAATGTTCCTAACAATGTATTAAGAGTATAACTTGATGAGCAGAAAAAGAAGGAGCAATCCTGTAGAAAAACTACTAAACTAGCTAACCGTACAAATTGGCCTGAAGCCTGAAGCTTTAAGTAAGATCTTACAGATTTTTACCGTCCGTCACCTTTAGGTAAGGAAGGTATTGTCTTTGGTCAAAAAATTCGATAGTGAGTTTCTAAAAGAATAAGCACGTGTTGCGGTCCCTAAAATACGAATTTACTATTTTTACAATGATGTCTTTATGTATGTATGTGTGTGTCTATGTGTGTGTATGTGTGTGTGTGTATGTGTGTGTGTGTGTGTGTGTGTGTGTGTGTCTGTGTGTGTGTGACGATCGTTTCGAATCGCATAACTCCAATACCACTATTCCAAAAATTATAATTTTTTCGTATTCCTTAAATTTATATCCATATGCGGACATGATTAGATTTTGGTTATAATTGTTCCACCGCAAGTATCCTAATTTGCAACTAGTAATAGAATAAATATATTAAATTTCATAAATCAGCCAGTTATGCCAACCATAGAAACTGCTAATATTCAGATAATACTAATCGACAGATGACAGTATCAATGAAACGAAAATGAATTTAGCAGAAATGAAGATGTTGGAAGAAGAATAAATAGCTTAGTAGTAGAATGTAGAAGACACAGAGGAAGATAAGATAGAAGAACTGTATTGCGGTAAACTTGAGAGAAAAGGAACTGAATGAGGACGGCATGCAAAATTGAAATGAGTGGAAGAAGAAAAAAAATTAGCGACCCCTGACGAATGGAAAAAGTTAAAGAAGAAGTCAGTGCAATTGCATAGTTTGTTTATGAATTAATTTTACTGAAAATATAGGAGCTTTTGCAAGAAAAATTATGTATAGAATTTGTACATAATACACAGAATTGACGGAAGGTAATGTGTTGGCTACATCAGATTTTTTATTTTTGTTGTCAATTTTGAGAGCGAACAAATGTGTATTCGTAATTCATTTGTGCTTTGTGTTATTTTTTGTACAATATTTTAAAAACTATTTGTACGTAACTTTTATTTGAAGTTTTTTTTTTCTAAAATAAACCATCAACGATTGGCAGAGTTAAAATTTAATTCTATTTCTTGAGTAATGCTTTTAATGTGAAAAATATTTATGATTTTAAACATATTAGATGCAATATCAATTAAATTTTAAAACCAATGTTGGTTACCTGGCACATGTAACTAATAGCAAAACTTTAACAAAAACTACAAGTAAAATCGTTTGCATTCTTCTGTTATTCATAGGTTTAGACAGTGGTGTATTGACGTACTTTGGCGCTAAAAGCCCATGAATTTTTTGTACCCCCATGGATACGTCTAGATTTTTGTTTCTTTTTTAGCTAAAATAATTGGGCAACCTGGGCTCATAGGATTTTTGCGCCCTCTGTAAAGTTTTGCGGCAGAAGCCCGGGCTTCTTAGGCTTATCCAAACTTTTCACATTGTGGACTGGTATGTTTTACACTATCTTTTCGCAACACATCAAGGATCCGATCTTTTATAGGCCCAGGCACAATTTGGGACCCGTTATGTTTTCATATGTTGGTCGGAGCTTCAACCGGATAATCCGAAACAATTAATAATTATTATAGTTTAAATAATATAATGTTATTATGTTATTTTATTTTGTTGTGGGAAATGGGTTAGAAGCTATGTTTCACTTTTCACCTATCTTTGAATCTTTGTATTGTTTCTACTGTTTCTACAAACTGGCATATCTAATTCCTTGAATGAAAGCAAATCATGGGTCATAAATAGAGGATAAAATGTAAAGTGCAGTCAATGGAGAAGAAATGTCTTAGAAAAATAGTACCTGTTTTAAAGGTGGATGAATTAAAAAAAGAACAAATTAAATAAATAATAGTACATTTTGCCATTTAGGAAGAACTCTCGGTGCAAAAATCATACAAAACTTGTGTGTTTATGTTATAGTATAATTACGTGTAAATTACAAATAAGTATTAAATCGTTGATACTTGTGTTACTATTTAATTACAACGGGTCTTAATTGTAACATATTGCATGTAAATGATTTTAATCTGTTTTACATTTGATATCTCTTAAAGTTTTCGTTCATTGTGGAGGAAGTATTCTCTTTTCTTAGAACTTATGCAAGTAAATAGGAAAAAAAATCTGATGTGGCCAACATATCAATTTTATGTATTATGTACAAACTCCATATAGATAGTGCCTTGGAAAAAATTCTAACACGAACTTCTCCTTTTAACTTTTCACATTTGTTAGGGGTTGCTATTCTTGATTTTCATCTTTCACTCAATTCTATATTGTGTGTCATCCTCATTCAAGTCTTTCGCAATACAGTCCTTCTATCTTCTCTTTGGTCTTCCTCTGTTTCTTTTGTATCTTTGTAGAAACTTCTATCACTCTAGCCATTTCCCTTATCCGCTCATGCCTTATCCTGTCTTTCCGCGTCTTATGAACATGCCATGTAATTTACATTTGACACTGACGTAAGTCAGAATTATTTGAATATATCAGCAGTTTCCATGGTTATGTGGTTCTAGCATAGCTGGTTGATTCATGAAATTTTAACATCTTTATAATTCTTTAACTCTTTATTTGTTGAATATGAACGAAAAAGTAAAATCAACTCGTAAATCGAATAAACAATTTTTTAATATTTATAATAACAAAATGTCAAATATAGTTATTTACGATACAAGTACGTAAAGCTAGTCTTTAGTCACGAATGGATCAGAATTAAAACACGAGCGTAGCGAGTGTTTTAAGACCCCTACGTGACTAAAGATGCTTTACGTATGTGCATCGTACAATATTTTATCTACGATATAATGATAAAACCCAATAAATATAATTTATAAGTTTGCCATGATAACAAAATATTCAAACACGCTAAATTTTAATCACTCGTTCACACACACACACACACACACACACACACACATACACGCACACACATACAGACAGATAAACGAGTAAAAGCTATGTGGTAGATAAGGATGATACAAGAAGATATGAGACACTCACAGATCATAGCTCAAAATATGTAAAATCGAGTGAAAGGAAATTATCATGTTATCTGTCTGGAACAGCGTTTTCCAAATTTAATAATCTAAGCGCTAAAAACAAATGCAGAACACTTATTCACTTTCCAGTAAACACCAATATTCCGCAGAACATACTCGTAGTTTGGGAAACGCTGCTTCTAGAAGGTAGAAGAATACTTCACTATAAATAAATGTATTGTATTTTTAGAATATAGATTTCGATAAAAAAAAAATTATTTCTAATACCCATGTAGCTAACTGTTCACTGTGGATATAAATTATTAACGCTTTGATTTATTGATACTGCCTTCAGAATTGTAATATTTCCATATTTCTGACAGATGCACACTTCTCAAAGTGATATCTTAGTTTGCTGTTGCCAGTGTACTATAATAATTTCATGTGAATCAAACAGATTATCTTGTCTGTCTGCCGATATAAGGGCTTACAGTTGGCTGAAATCGAATCTCAGTTGTTTGTCATCATTAATTAAACGTTGAAATTACGAGTAGGTCATATACTAATACCTAAATTTGCTTCAGGAAATTGCAACTCTAGATATTCATTTTAGAATGACCTATTTGCTAATATTGATGATTAATGTGTGTATTATTGAAGTAATATAAGAACTTTTCTAATTTATTTATTACAATAAAACAAAAGATTAAAAATGCGGAACATTGACTAAACAATTGATATATTCAATAAAAATAAGCCCTGCCTTCTTTTTTAATGTTTATTATCTCTGCGATTAGAAAAATAAAAAAATATAAAATATTGCTTCTCAAGAAAAACAGATTTTGTAATGATACTGTGTGATATAACAATATGCAATATTATTGTTTTTAAATTTTAAATTACTACAATAGATATTACTTATTGGTTATAGTTTTGATAGTTGATCAATCACTTTTACTTGTGTAATAAAGTTATATAATCACAGGTTTCTGACTATTGCAGTTTCCACCTATTGGAGGTGAAATACCAAATGTTCTTGGAAATTGTAGAAATTTTCTTATCGCTATTCGATTCCAAATTATGAGTAGAGTTTACTCACAGGAAATTTTACCAATCATTAGCATATATTTTGACACTATAAACTTTTAATGTTGTATTATTATTGTGTAATAAGTCATTCATGATTGTTGAAGGTGAAACATAACATTAAAGTGATTTTTTCTACATTTTATCAATTTGATGCGGTAATTTATTGACAAGAAAAAAAGAGCTTAATGATGGATATTTTATTTTACGTTTATCTCACGACAAGAACATATTATATCAATAAATTTAGCCTCATTTGATGCAGTTTTTAACTCTGAACATTTTATGTTTTTGTACTTTTATTCCAAAATTAATAGGGCAGAAATTACAGCCATATGATAAACTTGTATTTTGAAGAGAATATAATTCATTTGTCACGTGGCATGTTTTCTGCCAATCAACATTCAGAATCTCCGTAGTTGCATGTCTATCAAAGCGATGATAAAAAACAAAGAAATTATCACCGTATTTACAGTCGTTACTAAGGGATTTGTATACTTAATTTACGACATTGACAGTTAATTTTGAGTATAAAAATAAGTAATAACAATAATTCAAACTCCGAAATATTAAATAAAACTCGTAAGTACCATGTTTTAATACAATATGAATATGTATATTAAAAGTTAGGTTAGCAGCACACACAATGTGTTACAAAAATTCATTATATTCTCTCATTAAATATAAGCTCGTGATATGATTAATAATCGAAGATATTGCTCGTGAAACCGAAGCAGCATATTTCACTCGAGAATATCATCGATGATAATCATATTACTTGTTATATTATGTACGAAAATAATTTCATAAATGTATTGTTCAAATTATACATTTGGCACTGGTAACATAATTAGCACTTCTTTTAATTACATATACAGATAATTTTATTTGTTCCCGCTGAAAATTCATAATGATAATAATTCGGCAGAAGACACACGTCATCAACCTGAAAAAAACCTTATAAAATGAAATATAACTTGTAGAAATTATTAGCTATTATTTATTTTTTTAAAAAGAAAAAAAATATTCTAATTATAGAAACATATATTAATGAATTTACAATTATTTCTAAGTCAATCCTAATTCCTCTTACGGAATATAAAATTATTTGACACAACATGGTCATTCTCAGTAGTGTCGATGTATGGTACAAAAATAAACTACAATTATATCAAATAATTTTATATTCCGTAAAAGGAATTATGATTGACTTAGAAATAATTGTAAATATAATAAATACATACTTTACTTAATACTAGTACTTATTTTCTTTTTTTAAAAATAAATAACATCCAATAATTTCTACAAGTTATATATCATTTTATAAGGTTTTTTCAGGTTGACTACAGGCAATCCATGTAACATTTTATAAGTGATTGGCTGTTAAAATATTGTTTTTCTCTTATACGAGTACCTACTGTGATTATTCGATTTAAAGTACTAATATTTACCAAGTGGCTTTAGAAATGTATTCTATTTTGCCTGTTCTTAAAATTTCAGGCGGGAACGAATAAAATGAGCACCTGTATTCAAAATTCAAACGCTTGGACTGGTATGAAAAATTTAAAATATTTTTCTTGGTACCGCAAATCTAACACACATAGGTTAATAAAAAAATATATAAAAATATTCGTAAAAATGATTTTGTTTCGCTGTATTTTTGTCATAATAAAGACAAAAAATAATGAAATATTATAGAGAAAAGTATAATTTGATTGTGTATAGTCATAGTAGCATGAAAAATGTGAAATGGGATCAAGAGTAAGGCTAACACACAGAGACCTTGCGCATTCTGAGTCTTGGGTGGGTCGCATTTTACAAATAGCTCAAGAACGTAAAGAAAACCTTCTTCTTGATACATTTAGTATATGGTTTGGTTTAGAAATTCATATATTGACATCAAAATTTACTATGCAAGAAAATATTGGCTCCTAGGCCAAGGACATAAGTACGAGTATAACTTGATCAGTCACGTATCTTGTTCTTGTAGGTGGCTTATAGAACATTGGAATTTTGCATAAGGAATTTGGAATACATATGTAGAACAACTTATGAACGACTTTCTTGCAGTTTATGGAAAATGGGAGTAATAATTTTAAGTGTTAGCAATTACTCGATATCTCAGTCATACATTTATTCCTACAATTTTTTTATTTTAATCATAATCAAATTTTGTGATATGAATGATAAATTCATGATTCATTCGAATTAAGTAGCTATAGAAGTAGTCTGTTTTCAACGGATGAATTTATAGATAATACTTTTTTACCTCTCGCTAAGAGAGGTATTGGATTGATGCTAGAAATCGCATATCTGCATTTTATTGAATATGCACGTTTTAAGGTTCCTAGAATACGATTTTAACATTTTTACGATGATGTGTGTGTGTATTAGTATGTTGGAGGTACGATTTCTTATATTCTATACAACTAAAGACCTGTTTATCTACGAATTCCTCAATCTAACATTAATGGGAAGAGTTGAATAGCTTTTGGTAACAATTGGAAAATCGGAAGTGGTAGTTTCTTAAAAAAAATCTTCTAAATATTATTTTTTGAAAATTTATGTGAATATAATAATAAAGATCATTTTTATTATAACCTCTATGATTTAGAGATATATTATTATATAGAATAATTTGTTGTAATAAATCTCGCTGCCCAAACAACTCGGTGGAAACCAGTTGAGATATTTAAATGTTTATAATTGACAGATAAATGCAAAATGTCAGTGTCAAGAATCAACAGTTTTATTAACATTACAGAGAGCTTTTTCTGGGAAGTAAGCACATTTAAAGTTTCTTATTGTATTATTAATTAAATATTAAAAATTATAGGTATATTAATATTACATATATCTTAATGAAGAATTTTGAATATATTAGAAAAGTAGGAGGAAATTCCTCATAGAACGAAAGAATAAATACAATTTGAATTATTTGTATGCACATGTTATATTCGTTAATTATGACCCGGGTGCGATCCCGACCGACGCCAAAAATTACGAATTTTAATGACACAAAATTGACCCCTGTTCTGCACTTTCCACGACAGCAATGAGTGTCCGTGGGGTGACGCCTGGTAAGCGCCAACACGGTACAAATATTTCATCATTTACCGATATCTGCGTACAAAGCAAATTGGCACACCCAGCAATGGGTAATATGCCGTGATGATATATTTATTTATTATTCATTCATGAAACATAAAATTGAAATGTCGAAAGGTCATGTGTTGGCCACTTTTTATATACGATATGTTTACAAAACCTAATAGTAAAGAAAGTTCACAATGTAGAGCTTCATTGAAATTGACTCGGAAATCATTTAACGAGCAAATAACATCTACAATGCTAAAAATATCAACAATAATACACGTAAACAAGTAAACATCAATTATAATATCCTCTAGTTTATTCCAAATCAACAACCATCAAGTTGTTGTTATTTGTCACAAATCTACGTTTCGTATTGTGCTATTTTTACACATTTTATTATGTGCATATAAAATAACTGTAACACATATTCATTTTGTGTCAGAGTCCACGAAGAACCTATATTCCAAATTTGGTTAAATAAAACAGTCGTTCCAAGTAAGATGAGCTTTCACACTTGAATATATTTATATGCACATATGTGAATACATAGAAACTAACATTTCTATAAATAATAATCAGATAAGTGGTCCTCGTTCTAGACATACAGAGAATGAGGGTTCCTACTTAATCCTTCACAGTTTGCTTACCGGGTGTTCTAAGCATCTAAGTTATCCTTGACACAGCAAAATAACATGGGAAAACAGTTTTTTTACCTGACAAGCAGATATGGGGGCCTGTGTCAGAATGACAATTAGTAATTATGTACGTAGATGTCAAATGTCAGAATTTATCATTAAAAATTTCAAGATTTTCTAAATTCACGTAGTTAGTTTGTCGCCAGGGGGCCCCCATATTTGCTTGTCAAGGCCAACAAAGTGACATATTATATTTAACATTTCTCGAATACCTACACTCTACACCAAAAATTCTACTTATATCTATTCATTATATTTTGTCCTACTCTTCTAATTTTTCGAAATGTTTCCAATTTACTGTCGGAATTAACAGTATTTTTGAAAGGTATATGTACTATACCTATAATTTTAAATATATAACTATTAATGCAATAAGAAATAATATAATGTATGTACTTCCCAGAAATAATCTTCAGTAATGTCTCTGGATTTTTGACACTGACATTTATCAGTCCGTTACAAACATTTAAATTTTTCAATTGGTTTCCATGACATTTGAGCTGTGAGATTTATTACAACAGATTATTATATACCTTATATTTCTCTATCTCTAAATCTATGAACGATATACCTAATAAAATATTTATATGTATCAGATAGAGAATTTACTCTTCTTTAATACTAGCAAGAACAAACATTTTCAAAAAATATTTTTTAATAATATTTAGAAGATTTTTTTTAAGAATCTACTACTTCCGGTTGTCCAATTATTTCCAAAACCTTTTCAGCTCGTCTCAGTAATGTCCGATTGAGAAATACGTAGTTAAACAAATATTAAGTATTATAGTTTTTGATAAATCGTCTTTCCAACCTCCCCACACACATGCATACACACACATACATACACAGACATACTCACACACACACACAAAGATCATCATAAAAAAATTAATATCGGATTGTATGGACCTTAAAACGCTTGATCATTAAAATCTGAATATGCGATTTTTAGCATGAATCCATTACCTCTCTTAGCGAGAGGTAAAAATTACAACAAAACATGGTTAAACATAACTTAATTCTGTAGATTTTATTTGATAACTGATTGGTGGTATTTTTTTCGTTTTTGTGAACTAGGTTTGCATTTTGACTAATCAAAGGGCGGAATTTATATCCCTATCTAAATCAACGCTATTTTCTTACATGAAATGAAGTATAACAAGTGTTCCGCCTGAAGTTCTTGTTCACAAAAGTGTTTCGTGGTATTGAAAAAGTTGGGAACCACTGGTCTAGACAAGTAGTGGTGTTTGACGGTGAATTCGATGCTCGATGATCATTTTTAGAAATAATCACATACTAGAATTATTTTCACCCTGACTTCTTTAAATTTACTTGGTTACTAAAAACGTAAATTCATGAATATTAAGATTCTTATTTATTTTGTGCAATAACATGAAAAACACTCACGACTTATTGATGTATTATGAGACAAAATATTTTAATATTTGCACTTTTTTTCTGTTACCCCTTGTATGATACATTTGTTTTAATTTAGCCTCTACATTTCAGATTTTAACCACGTCTGGATTTTGTAGCATTTCTACTGTTTCTAGTCGTATATCATTGGGCGTAGCACATAGAATAATTGTTTCATGTCACGTAATAATGTTGTATATCTTTTGGCTCTTAGAATCCTTTGAATTTAAATACTGCAATTATTAAACAGTGTGAATGTGAAACTAGGGACAGAAAGTGAGTCTTTGTAACGTTTAGTGAGTCTGGAATCAAATGGTTTCATTAAATTTTGAATTTGTAATTTTTGTTGAATATAGGTTTTACATTATCTACTGTTTTTGAATCATCACTTTTCAATAGTGTATGTAGGGTGTAGTAATACGTATTTCAATATACGAGTAGTTATTGCTATTATTTTTTTTTCTTAAAATGGAATAATATAACGTAAGTAAATGATTCATTTTATATTGACTTATTAGTTTTATAAAAAGCTCAAGGTTACTGTTACTGTGAATCAAAGGGGAAATATTTGAAGTGTTCCAATTTTTTCCAGGACAAAAAACTATTATGATTTCATATTCTTAGGAAGTTGTTTCAATGTCAAGTAATAATACTGATTCATTTGGCATTTTATAGTTTAAGAAAAAATATGTTAACTAGATATTATTATTTTGCTGTAAAATTTATATTGCAATAATCTAGTATTTTTTTTATAGATGACGTATAACATCATGTATCTACGCAGAATGTTCTAGTTCCTTTTTACCTACAATATATTATTTATGTGTGTGTGTGTGTATGTGTGTGTGTATGTGTGTGAGGTTGTTGGAGATACGATTTCTCAAATTCTATAAGACTAAAGACCTGTGTAACTACGGATTCCTCAATCTAACAGTAATGGGAAGAGTTGAATATATTCTGGTAACAATTGGACAACCGGAAGTAGTAGTATTTTTAAAAAAATCTTCTAAATATTATTTTTTGAAAATTACGTTATTACAAATATTAAAAACAAAATTCTCTATCCGACACATTTAATTTTTTTATTATACTTTCTATAGATTTAAAGATATAGATATATAATCTATAAAATAACCTGTTGTAGTAAATCTCACAGCCTGCTCACAGCCCAAACATCTCCATGGTAACTACTTGAGAAATTAAAATGTCTGTAATTGACAGATAAATGTCACTAATGTCAGTGTCAAAAATTCAGAAATAGTACTGAAGGCTTTTTCTGGGAACAATATTTAATATTTCTTATTGTATTATTAATTATATATTTAAAATTATAGGTATATGAGCCCTTCAGAAATACCGTCAATCCCGTTAATGAATTGGAAAAACCTCGAATATTTAGAAGGAATGGAGAAAACTTGCTCATAGAATGAATTTAAAATTATAGAAAATACATAAATAGCAAGATTAGGTGTAATTAGAATTTTTTGTGTGTATAAGAAATGTTAAATACAATACTTATATATACCACAATGGAAAGGACGAGAGGTATTGTGATGGCCATAACAGATTTTTACCTCTCGCTAAGAGAGGTATTGGATTCATGCTAAAAATCGTATATCCAGATTTTATTGAATAAGCACGTTTTAAGGTCCCTACAATCCGATTTTAACATTTTTACGATGATGTCTGTATGTGTGTGTGTGTGTGTGTGTGTGTGTGTGTGTGTGTGTGTGTGTGTGTGTGTGTGTGTGTGGATGTGTGTGTGTGTGTGGGATGTTGGAAGGACGGTTACTCAAAAACTATAAGACTTAAAATTTGTTTAACAACGTATTTCCCAATCGGACATTCATGGGAAGATCTGAAAAGGTTTTGGTAATAATTGGACAACCGGAAGTAGAAGATTCTTGAAAAAAAATCTTCTAAATATTATTTTTTGAAAATTTTTCGTGGTAATATTAAAGAAAATTTAATTCTCTATCTGATACATTTAAATATTTTATTATATATTCCATAGATTTAGAGATAAAAGAAGTATAATATATAAAATAATCTGTTGTAATAAATTTGACAGCCGAAAGAATGCCATGAAAAATAGTTGATAATTTAAATTATTTGTAACTGACAGATAAATGTCAGTGTCAGAAATAATGAGTAATGAAAGAAAAATGTACTTGGAGAATCCCTTAATTCTTGATCTGTGACTATTATGGAGATGACAAGTCTAGGTTGAAGGACTTAAATTTGTTTCAAACATTATGGGACAATGTACACCAGTACTATAGACTAGAGTAACTTTGAATTGCGAAAAAGCTATCAAATTCTTCTCAAGTAAGTTGTAAATATTGACAAAATTACACATCGATATAAGAATAATCGGAGTGCAATCTATCCGTCACTTTATTAAAGGGAATTAGTGTTATTTAGATATAACATGTATGAAAAAATAAAATGTAAAAGAAGATATGTAAGAATAGATGCACAATCCATATATACATTTTAGACCGCCCAAAATTAATGTTTTTACTAGAAGAATATGAAGAGAAAGTAAACAACGTTGTTCGAATTGAAAATTGCTGTTACCAGCCTAATATTTATATATAGTACTCTACTTTGTAATTTATTATAACATAATTTATGGTAAAATATCTTCATGTTGAGACATGCTATTATTGAATAACAAAGAAGTTTATACGTCATAGATTTATATGAATATATTATTTGTATTTATAAAAATAATCTTTGCTTTATGCATACAGCCAGGTAAAATATACGGCGAGAGGTTATGTGCTGGCCACATCAGATTTTTTTACATGGATCATAGGAAACGTAAACGTAAAAAAATGCATTAGTATCCTTTTAGTAATTATAAATAGTGATTGATTTATATTTATGAAATGGAGGCATCATGTTTTTACCTCTCGCTAAAAGAGGTATTGGATTCATGCTCTAAAAATCGAAAAACCAGATTTTATTGAATAAGCACGTTTTAATGTCACTAGAATCCGATTATAACATTTTTACGATGATATCCGTATGTGTGAGTGTAGGTGTTTATGTGTGTGTGTATGTGTGTGTGTGGTGTGTGTGTGTGTGTGTGTGAGTGGATGTGGGAAGGATGGTTTCTCAAATACAAGACTTAAGACATAATTAACTACGGATTCCTCAATCTAACATTAATGGGAAGAGCTGATAAGGTTTGGCTATCAATTAGACAACCGGAAGTGGTAGTTTAAAAAAAAATATTTTTTTTTTGATAATTTTTGTTATTACTCCCATAGATTTAGAGATATATAATAATATAGAATAATCTGTTGTAATAAATCTCGCTGCCCAAACAATTCCATGGACACCAGTTGCCATTGTCAAAAATCAGCAGTTTTACTGACAATACAGAAAGATACGATATATCTTATTATATTATTATTTATTATATGTATTTAAAATTAATATTACATATATTCTTAAGAAATACCGCTAATACCGTTAATGAATTTGAAGAATCTTGAACAAATTAGAAGAGTAGGATAAAATTCCTCATAGAACGAAACAATAGATACAATTTGAATTATTTGTGTGTACAAGAAATGTTAAATTCGTTTGCTTATGTAACATAAAATGGAAATCGCGAGAGGGATTGTGCTGGCCACAACAGATTTGTTTAAAAATAATTTACTTGTTTACTCCGCAATCAGTATTGTTTCTAGGTAACAAAACAATTCTATTTCGATAGAAAATATGTAAACCTATTTCATTCTGCGCCTTGAACAAGAATGTAAGTTTACGGAAATGATTGAACGGTTACTATCGAGTGAAAATAACCTTCGCTCTACATTACAGACATAGTACGTAACTAACTGGAAGCTATAAGATACTGGGGCATGTATGTATTGGCATATCACTTTGCCCATTCAACTGGATTTACATTTTATGAGACTGTCTAAGTGTGAAAATATATTCGTAGAACATTTTAGTTTGATATTATAATTTATTTACATGATTACATCTAGTATTCGGGACAAGGTAGTGTGAAAACAAACAAATATTTATAGATGCGTAGGTGCTAGATCATGAGGATTATGTATTCGCAGTATTGAATAATGAAGTAAATATTAAATAGATCATGAAGGTTATCTTGTTCAGATACTGAACTGCAACCATAACTACCGCTACCGGTAAACTAAAACATAAATATTATCTTCTATATACATATATTCAGCAAAAAATATTTGTTAGTTATTTATGAAATAATGATTACTTATTGAATTGTTTTACTAGTAATTGTAGCTTTTATAGTGAAATATTTAAGTTTGCTGACACAAATATCATAAAAATTCCAGCCGTAAGCCGTGTTCTTTCGAGCTATGATTGTGGTTTTGTGAATCCTGATTAATTTAATCGTGATCCTTTGAATCATAATTTAAAAATTATATCAAGAAAGTAGCTTGAATAATATAAACACCATCTAGCGTCAAATGTCATATGCAGACCAATGTACACTAATTTATTTTATTTATAAATAATCTACATCTGCTATTATAGTCAGCACATTAAAAATGGATCATATAGAAGTAAAAAATAATGTTGGTAACATTATGAAATATGTTCACTTAAAACAAAACTTTGATGGAACATATTTTCTTTGTTTTCAAAAGTATGGTTATGTAGGAAAATCATATTTCCTTTGATGCAACATACCCCACATTGATAAATTTCTACGCTCGTCAGCCATTTTTAAATTTGCTCTGAAATGAATCCGTGTGATCACTAAAAAAGGATGATTTAGAAGGGAAAGGGGAAGGTTGTCTAGTGATCACAAAATGAGAAAGTGGGGATAAGGATTACGAAAGGAAAAAACATACTTCTTTTTAATCATGATCACTTTGATGATTTAGATTGCGAATCACAGCTTGAAGGAACACGGCTGTAGTTGAAATATAAAGCCTAAGATTGAACTAATTTTATAAAAATAAGAATACACTCGTAGGCAAAAAGAGCAAACACCAAAATATTATGAATCATTATGTCTGCGTACTACGAGGGTCATTTTCGAATTATTGAGAATAAGATACCTACATGGTTTCTATTTTTTCGAATTTTATTTAGGGTCAAACTAGTATCCTTCAACAATAGTACACTTCACCACTCTTAAAATCTGCCTTTAAAAGCAGATTGGCTCACCCAGATTTTTTTATTAATTTATTTTTATTTGAAATAGATCTTTTTGGTTTTAAATGTTTTTATTAATGGTGTTCCATCAATGATATAATAGGTTTGTTCCAGCCTGACAATGCTGATAGTTTGTGACTGTCAGTAACATGCGCAGTAACAAAATACCGTTCCAACCTTACCACTAACAAGTTTACAATTACAGGTTAAGTAAAATATTAACACTATTCTGGACTTCCATTGTCTTTATTTAACAAAAAGTAACAACACACAACGTTTCAATTGGTAAAGTATCTGCAATCGTCTTCAGGTGAATACTGGTGTAACAGGAATACTAGCAGTATTTTTATATCACCCCGCTAGCTACCAAAAGTTATAACACAATTACAAACTCTATTTATACATCACATCGGTAGCTACTAAAAGTTGTACCAGGTACGGTAGTGACAACAAAAATAGATGATCGAGATGAATAGCGTTTAACACTGCTTAGTCCTGCACAATATGAAAATTTATTTGACTCGAGAGTAAAACACTAATTTTATTAATGTAAAAACTATTTAAGGTCAAAGGTAGCGGAATCGCTGCCACCACTATCCGTATTTTAAAAGTCCTCGGATAGAAGGACACGGCCAAAACGGGTTAAAGAAAACAATCAATTAAAATTTGGGTAGTGTCACTAAGTAATTCAATTGATACACGTTATTCTACGGGTCACTAAGACACACGCTGGATATGGGTAGAAGGCAGAACAAACACGTATTTCCAATAATAACAAAATTATATAATCTTTAATAATTCTCCGCGAACAAATAAAATTATATAAACCAAATAAAACTACAACGCGATCAATTGAATCTATATAAAATCTTAAGTTCTTAATCTCTAATTCACAAACAATCTCAAGCATTTTCATCATTCAATACCGATTCACAAAGAATAAAACAAAAACAAATACAATTACTTACATCAGTAAACACACAGTTATACCCAAATTACACCACGATGAGAGAGCTCACAGTAAAATTTAATTGGTTATTTCACACAGAAATACGAAACTCAGTCTAAGACACACAGTCATATACATGAACAACTAGAACAATCAAGACAAGAGAAACAAGTCCATACGAAGTAAGACAATCAGACAAACAGCAACAAGAAGGAGTCAGAGTCAAAACTCTGACTTTATACTCTGTAAGGGTAGAAACCAGTGGTTCTCCAACCCTTAATTTCGGCTCATCTCATACAGAAAACGAGACAGTTTCCAGTTTCTTTTGAAACTTATTAGTGTTTACTGGGACACCAAGTAACGGGCAAATACTTCTAAGAACTCAACAGCTCTGCACAAAAGCTCTACCCTGGAGACTTTTTGTAACATTCGCCCACAAACATAATTTTACCTTGTCTCACAAATACTTCAAACTAAAGAAACACAAAACTACAATTTTAACGGAAAATTTCCTACGAAACAAATACGTAATAGTCGCTACGTCGGACTATTACACTGGTTAGGTGTTCCAGCGCGTACTGTTCGACTATCACAAATTAGTTTCTGACAGTCAAAACGGTCAAAACTTTTTCTGCTGAATGAGAATCTGCGTACTTATTACAAATTGAGTGTTAGTTTTCATATTTTTTACCTGTCAATGGAAGATGAATTTAATATCGTAATTAGTTAGATAAAGTATAGAAAATTCCCTAATAATGACTTGAAATGGATGTAAACCCGGTGATGGATATTTTTATTTAAACGCACACGAATACCTGTTTAAGTAGAATGCATTTTATTGGTTGTCACACATATTGTATTTGAATCTAACTATGAAGTAAAAGTATAAACTTGCAAAAATTTGTTAGGAAGTAAGATAACAAAAGAGTAATTAAAATAAAGAAATAATTAACTAGCTAACCTTATCGTCAGATAAAATCAAAAATCTCTTGTGAAACTTTACATTTAATTGTTTGCATTTCATCATTAGATGTTGGAAGAAATGTTGTTCACTAGATCAGAAAATTAGTATATAATATACATCCTCATCCTGAAATTTCCGTACACTTTATGTTACCTTTATATGAGAGTATAAGCTAGGAAAATTTATTCACGTTTAATAAATGATTCCTAAATACATGTTTCCACTAGGATAAATAAATTTTGTTCTGATTATCCATTGCTAATTGCTAAATACCCCTTTCTGCATAATTTTTTATTTAAATTTAATATATTTACATTTATACATAAACAAGATTACATTTAAATGAAGTGGATTGATATAATAAAAGGGTGGGCAAACTGTTTTGCCCGCGGGCCACATGAATATTATTTGTAACTTGACCAGCGGGCCGCATGGATGATTGTAATATTAATAGCGGGTCGCTTGTGACTCAGAAAAGGTCTCCCAAAGAAAAAAAAAATTGATGTAACCAGCAAAATCCTGTCTATAATGTATAAATTCCATACATAAATTTTCTTGTAAAAGATTCTAAATTTCCAGTAAAATTATTTCATAAACAAACTATGCAAAGTGCACTTGACACTAACATCTTCTTCTTCTTCTTTAGCTTTTTGCATTCGTTACGGGCCGCTATTATTTATTTTCTTCTTCCACTCATTTCTGTTTTGCGTATCGTTCTTATTCAGTTCCTTTTCTCTCAAGTCTTGACATGTTCAAACCAATGTAATCGTCTCTCTTGTATCTATCTAGAAACTTCTAATACTAGAGTTATTTTCCTTATTCTTTCATTCCTTACCGTATCGAAAACAAGCAATCGGAAGTAAAATTTGGTAGCCTAGCATTTGCTTGATTTGCTCTCAAGCAATCCAAGCGCCAAATTTCTCACTTGTCTTGTTAACTTATGAAATATAATAGCGGGAAATGCAAATTATACATATTTCAGAGTTTTGTGATGAATGTTCATAACATTTTCTTAGACCTAAAAAAAATGTTCAAAATTAATTCTACTATCTGCAAATAACTGTACCTACCTATAAATTCATTTTGCATAAATTGCCAGACCAATAAAAGGGATATGAGAAATATACGCATGTTATATTTGACAACTGTATAACTTTGGCGATGACATTTGTGAATATCAGTGTACTAAACAACAAGTCTCGTTTGCTTCGCACCTATTGAAGCTGACATCTGTCAATTTGTATTATCTGAATATATTAGCAGTTTCCATGGTTAGCATATCTGACTAATTTATGAAACTTAATATCCTTATAATTCTTTAACTCTAACGGCCGAATTCACCATTAATCCATTGATTAATAATCAGTTGATTAAGGAATCAAGCTGATCTGTAGATCAACGTATGTTCTAATTCATCAACTTGATCTCTGAATCAAGGAATCCTGATCAACTGATTCACAGTTTTGTTTTAGTTTTTGACAGTTAATGTAACTGTAATGGAATTTTATTCGTGGTAATTGTACTTTCCGTTAAAAAGGTATTGATATGTAAGTTTTTCTTTATTTATAAAATATATTTTATAATTTTTCTATAATAATGTTATATTTTTATTATGATATAGGTAGAAATTACACTGATTCCAAAAAAATGTGTGCCGTATATCTATTAAATATGAAGTATAAAATGCAATCAAATCGTATAGAGAATAATATATTCTTCAAGTTATAATAACGTTAAAATGTCAATAAATGATATTTAACTGCGTTTTTTCAAGGATAACTGTTAAAATCTTTAAATAAAGGTACTTCCGGTTGACCATTTATAACCAAAATCTAATCACTTGTTCTTCTGGATGTAAACTTGAGAAATATGAAAAATTATAACTTTTGGAATCGTGGTATTGAGTTATGCGATCCGAAACTTTCGTCACACACACACAGACACACACACATACATACATACATACAGACATCATCGTAAAAATGGTAAAATCGGATTGTAGGGACCCTAAAACATGCTTATTCACTAAAAACTCATCATTGAATTTTTTGACCAAAGACAATACCTTCCTTACCTAAAGGTGACGGAAGGTAAAAAACTGATTTCTCATATTAAACGATTTACATCCTGTGCATGAATTTATGTTTATGAAAGTATAAGATCTTACCTTGCTGAAAGTAGAAGTATGTATCGAAACGTCGATTTTGTAAGAATAAACACTGTATTGAAATAAATGTTAACATTGAATAGATTTAGATTTTGAGGGGCTATTAGGAATGTACAGAATTAGATGCGGACAAGATAAAGTTAAGTCACGTTTTATGTAATCATGAGCTTAATTCGTGGCTTTATTTGATTAATAATATTTTTTAAAATTACTATCTTGCTTATTTGACCTTCAGACAGGAGAGAAGGGAAAGATTGAACCTTGCCAGGCCAAGGTCACTCAATGTAGATGGATTTATGATTGGAAGGATAGGTGCATAATGGTCACTGCTATTACTGTTGGTCAGTCATCGTGACTTGGCTTAGATTTATTCATTCAGCAAATGTGATTAATTAAAATGTGTGAGATGCAGCATTAGCCGCCATAAGTCATATGGAATAGTATGAAATTTAAATTATAAATAATTATTTTTCAATTTAATAATTATATGCTAGTTATAAGGTTCTTGAACTTAGCAGATTTATATAGTTAACATTTGTATTTCGAAACACATTTTATTTATAGTTGTAATACATTATATTTTTTATAATCCTCTTTGAAAAGTTCATTTCTTTTATTACCTATTTATATTATTGTATTTTAATGCATTTATATTTATTTTATAATATAATACAGCCATCAAACATTACAAGCAAATGTTAAATGTGAAACGAAAAAAAAATAGTTTTTGTTTTGTAAATTACAAATTATGTAGTGTACCTACGGTGAAATATTTTGTCTACTTCAGGATGTTATTCTAAAATCATGCGGGAAATAAATGTTTTTAAACTCAAAATATGTGCGGGAGTTTGCCAATTCCCGCACTAGTGCGGGTAACAAGTAAAACAAAAAAGTTTAGAATACATTTCATGATTTTTACCTCTTGCTAAGAGAAGTATTGGAATCATGCTAAAAATCGCATATCCAGATTTTAGTGAATAAGCATGTTTTAAGGTCCCTAGAATCCGATAATAACATTTTTACGATGATGTGTGTGTGGATGTATGTGTGTGTGTATGTATGTGTGTGTGTATGTGTGTGAGGTTGTTGGAGATATGATTTTTCAAATTCTATAAGACTAAAGACCTGTGTAACTATGGATTCCTCAATCTAATAGTAATGGGAAGAGTTGAATAGGTTCTGGTAACAATTGGATAACCGAAAGTAGTAGTATTTTAACAAAAATCTTCTAAATATTATTTTTTGAATATTTATGTTATTACAAATATTAAAAACACAAAATTCTTTATTTGACACATTTAATTTTTTTATTGTACCTCCTATAGATTTAAAGATATAGATATATAATCTATAAAATAATCTGTTGTAGTAAATCTCACAGCCTGCTCACAGCCCAAACATTTCTATGTTAACGACTTGAGAAATTAAAATGTCTGTAATTGACAGATAAATGTCACTAATGTCAGTGTCAAAAATTCAGAGATAGTACTGAAGGCTTTTTCTGGGAACGATATTTTATATTTCTTATTGTATTATTAATTATATATTTAAAATTATAGGTATATTACATGAACCCTTCAGAAATAACGCCAATACCGTTAATGAATTGGAAAAACCTCGAACATTTAGAAGAAATGGAGAAAACTTGCTCATAAAAAAATTATAGATAATACGTAAATATAAAGATTAGGTGTAATTAGAATTTTTTGTGTGCACAAGAAATGTTAAATACAATACTTATATATACCACAAGGGAAAGGGCGCGAGAGGTATTGTGATGGCCAGAACAGATTTTTATTTTTTTACAGGCAAAATATTATTTGCAGTACATGCGAAGCATAATTCTGAAACTCAATGCAAATATTATGGTGCATTTATTTCAGAATCACTAATTTCCCGCACTTGTTACGAAAATTCGGTATTTTTGAGACATTTTCGATACTTTTTTTTTATTAAGCTTAAGAAAGCTTATGAAAATCTTTAAAAAATCTCCATTTTTTTCTCTTTTCACATTTGAAATTATTTTCTCTTTATTTTATTGTTTTTCCGCAGTACCTATGTAGGAGGTAGGTATAACAAGAAAATTTTCCATAAAAAAGGAAATGTCTACTCTGAAATTGTGTAATTAATTATAAAGAATATGAACATTTTGATAGAAAGTTTCATTTTATTGACCTTGAACTGTGTCCTTTATTATAAGTTTATTGAATTATTTATCAGTCTGTGGAAAAACTACACCTGGTATTCTTCTCGACAAGAATATATCCGTGTTGTCGTAGGTTGCTAAGGTCGCATAGAAATTTTATGATAATAGTTTCTCTTTATATTATTCTAGAAAATAAGAATATCAAGCTAACATTTAACATAATAGTTCATAGATCATTTTATAGCTAAATGTTATTACTTATTATCTATTTCCAATTAAAATGAGACAGAAGTAGAATAATTTAAAAATATTTCACGGTACTTTTCACTTATTTACATTTAAATGTGTTAAGTCGTAAAATATTATATACTTATTTTTTCATGATGATTATTCACTTATAATTTCCGAAGAAATTAATTGTATTTGTATTAATATTTTTTAAATTTTTTTATTGAAGTATATTTATCGAGCACTTCTGCAACAAACGCCATTAGTTCTCCGGTTATATTAATAATTAAATATAGCAGTTAAATAACATTTATTGACATTTAATGTTAATAAATTTTAAACAATATATTATTCTCTATACGACTGGATTGTTTTTTATACTTCATATTTAATAGATACAGAGTTAAAGAATTATAAAGATATTAAATTTCGAAAATCAGCCAGCTATGCTAATCATAGAAATTGCTAATATATTCAGTTAATTCAAATTGACAGATATCAATATCAATGAAAATAAAATGAATGTGGCAGAGATGAGGATGTTGAGGAAGATACGTAAAGACAAGGTAAAATATGAAAGGATAAGGGAAATAACTCGAGTGATAAAAGTTTCTAGGAAGATACTAGATAGATGATTACATTGGTTTGAGCATGAGGACGACACGCAAAACAGGAATGAGTAGAAGAAAAAAATAAATAATAACAACCCCTAACGAATGGGAAAAGCTAAAGATGCAGAAGATGTCGAGTGCAATGTGTAATTTACATAGTATTATAGTTTTTGAGAAATCGTCCTTCCAACCGACTCACATACAACATACACACACACACACACACACATATACACAAACACATACGAGGGTGGTTTGAAAAGTCCGTGCAAAAATGAAAACTACTTAATTTTTCGGGATATTTTTTTATTATTTTTCAACGTAGTCTCATTTTAGACTTATACACTTCGTCCAACGCTGCTCCAGTTTGTTGATCCCTTCCAAATAAAAAGATTGATCCAACTCTGCAAAATAGGCTTTCGTTTCTGCAATCACCTCCTCGTTTGAATAAAATCTTCTTCCCGTCAACCATTTCTTCATACTGGGGAACAAGTAATAGTCGGAAGGAGCCAAATCTGGAGAACAGGGAGGATATGGCACGAATTGGAAATTTAATTCCATCAATTCTGCGGCTACAATCACAGATGAGTGAAAATAACTTTTTTGTGGACCAATCGTGGACGTTTTTCTTGCAGCTCGGTGTTCAAACGGTCCAATAACGATGAATAGTATGTTATAGTATTACTCTTTTCCAAATAGTCGATGAGGATTATTCTGGAGTAGTGACCTCGATAGGGCGTCCAGGACGTTCAGCGTCACTTGTGCTCATATGCCCACTCCGAAAATTTTGAAACCACTTATAAACTGTTCTAATCGAAGGTGCAGATTCAGCATAATGTTTATCAAGCTTCTCCTTAGTCTTCTGAGGCGAATTGCCTTTCATAAAATAATGTTTGATCAACACACGAAACTCTTTTTCTTCCATTTTTTGAAAATCACTTTTTCAATTTATACGAACATCAAATACAGAGAAATAGACCGATCTGGTTGAAACTTGGTGAGCGTTCTTCCAAGACATGTCACTAACTAAACATAACCTCGATACGTACCAGTGTTGCCATTTCTCGAACTTTGCACGGACTTTTCAAACCACCCTCGTACATCCACACACACACACACACACACACACACACACACACACACACACACACACACACACACACACACTCACACACACACACACACACACACACACACACACATACACACACACAGACATTATCGTAAAAATATTAAAATCGGATTGTAGGGACCTTAAAACGTGCTTAATCATTAAAATCTGGATATGCATGAATCCAATATCTCTCTTAGCAAGAGGTAGAAATTATAGAAAACATAACTCTGATTGCAGAATTGGACTTGGTATATTAGGGTTCTTTAGTAAGTAATCGTATACAACTCGAAAAAATTCTCCGCAGCGCAACATGTATTAAAAAGTTTACTTCTCACTGTTCTTCTCTTAATGTTTTTTATTCAATATTAGTTTTGGTGTGCATTATAATTAATAGTTAATGTTTATTGTCGTAGTAGCCTTATGCTATGAACAATTTTTAATAGTTTTCAATTAGTAAATACATATTAAAAAAACTTTAAGCTAGTCAATAACCTTTGAAAAAGCCTCACTTCTATAAATATCATTCTGTGTATTTAAATGAATACAATACTTTTTACTTTCGTCTAAGGTCATCGGGAGAAAAAGAAAGCTTTCTAATATTTCACGCGTATCCATGGCAATAAGACAAGATAAATATTTTATTTTGTTTACCATCTTTGTGGCAGCGAAGGATCAAGAGATTTAAGCATTTTTTTGTTATGAGTTATGTAACGATTTTAATTTGTAATAAATACATGATCATCTCCTACACAAGTATCAAGTGAAAGTGCATGCATTGATCTCTTGAGAACTATTGGAAGAGATCTGTTAAAGAGTTTCTTTCTTTGTTCTTCTGCATATATAATTATGAAATTATACTGGCTTCATGGGCGCGCCAGGACTTTTTCAGAGGGTCTAAACAAAATTGTTTTAAGGAGAGGATAATTTCTTGGCTAGAAGGAGATATAGAATTAAAATAAGATTCTGCATTTTAGTTTAATTTTGTTCAATCAAATCTCTATTGGTTTCTATTTCTATTACTTAAACGCTCATTTTCAGTAAATTATATTTGCAAACAAAAAGAAAAAAAAAATTATATGATCCCATTTAAAATAATAAAGTAATTTTTTTTCAAGTATTGGTTTTCAAACTGTGGGGAGCAACTTTGTTATTTTTTATTTCCTTATTAGATAGAGAATTTTATTATTATTATATAATATTTGCATACCTTTCAAAACAATTTTTTGAGAAAAATTTATGTTTAGATTTATATTATTTCTATTTAATGGGCTACTTGCATACAAGAGGATTTTGAAAACTATTATATTTTTCAAGTTTAGTTTATTCAACTACATTATTTACAGTATAAATTTTTCAAATACATTGTGTTATTATTTAATAAATTTAACATAAATGTATCCATTTGTATCCCCCCCTATCTTGATGACGACACAATCACTAGCATTTGATTCGTTAATGTGAGTTGGAGAGGTGAAGGGAAGATCGCGGATCAGACAACGTTCACTATCTCCGTCTCTGTCTTTCCAAACTACAGAACTAGGACGTATGCCATCCGTGATTGTGATGTCATAAAAAGAAAATATTTATTTTTAGCCGTAAGTGACAAAATTTTGAAAAAAGAAAAAATAGGGGGTCTTTTATTTTATATTTATATTCCAAAAAAAATTTTTCTTAATATCATGCAAGTAGCCCATTATAGCTAAGTAAGTGTGCCATGGGCCATGGACGATACAAGTGAATATGGATTCATTTTGAGAGTGTTGTGATCGAAAATGGAGGACTATTTTAGCGGAATTTGTTAATTTATGTGTTTGATACTTTTTGTTTTTTTTTTTTACATTCATTGGTATCATCTATAGCATCATTATTTTAGCTATATTAAAAATTAAAAAATTAATATACATGCTTTTTTTTCAAATAAAATATTATTTAAGGGTATTCAAATATTACATCACTACATTCAGAATAAAATTCTTTGTCGAATGAGCAAATATATATACAGAATTTCTTTCATATAAGATGATTTATACAGCAACATATAAGCTACTTGATGACGGATGTACATTCATGATGCCACTTCCGGTTTATTAGTAATTAATATCAACTTTGAAATTTCAAATGGAACATACTATATTTTTTTACAAATTTGAAAAGTACATCAAATTTGCTTTACAATCATGTAAAATAATCCATATGTTACATTATTAAAAAGTAAAATGGGGGGCACTTTTTTATAATATTTATTGTGTATGTAATGCCATAAGCTAATAATAATAATGGCTTGAAATAAAACAATTAACTAAAACAATTGTATCAAGGTAAAAATATTATTTCGTTTAATAATAATAATAATCGAAGTAATTTATTAGCATTGCAGTAATGTCAAATAAAAATCTAAAATTAACCAAGTTATTAATTTTTCAAAGTTATGAAACTTGAATGCCTTATTAGCTTGTCATGACATTTGTACCTTTTTGCGGATATATTTTGACTTTTACCTGATGTATTATTTGTATTTGATTATTTTGAACAATAACCATTTCTTTTTAATGATTAAAGCAATTTCGTTTTATATTGTAATCATATTTGCAGAATTCATTTACACTCATTATTATTATTTATTTAACTAAATAAATACTCATTTATTATTTTGTTTACTTTAATAAAATGTGTAAATATAATGCCCCTTTTTCACACTATACTACCGGCGTTCATGACTGTCGTTGATACTTGTCGTTCTAAATATGTGGAAACATAGAAAACGGGAAAGTATTTTTTTTAAAGATTTATGGATTATAATGAATTATAGTAGGTTTTAATATTAAAGCAGAATTTTATGAGAGAATACAATAAGCCGTAATTTGAAAGTTGAGAAATGAAATGAGAAAAATCGTATATCACTATTCTCCTCATAAAGATTTGAATTTAAAATGATGTTCCTACAAATATCAAGGTCTTGAGAAATTGTTGAAATAGCAGAATTCTAAAAGGTTATTCATAAATATATGGTAAATTAAATACTGTGGAAAAAATTACCGTCTGTTTAAAAATAGTATTTTAGAAATCTGTTAACATCTAACACATTAATATATTGATAAAGCGTAATGTTAATTCTAAATGTAATTGGTGGATAGTAAAACGTTTTTTAAAGGTTAAAGAATGTTGTTTTGAAACATAAACATACATAATATTCATTACCTACATTAATGAGCCAAGTAGATTTAAAAAATAGTGTATTTTAGATGAAAGTGCATTGTATAAATAAAAGTTAATTTAGTCCCTTGTTTTTTTAACTGTTTTCTTTATACTCAGATAATTAGAAAATAAAGTTAAATTATGATTTTGTCAATGTAAACATTATGAAGAATGAAATGAAAAAAAGAAATATAACTTAATATATATAATAGTAATTATTAGTTGTTATTTATTTTTTCAAAAAGAAGAAAAAATATATGTACTAGTATTAAAGAAAGGTATATATTAATTAATTTAGAATTATTTCTAAGTCAATCCTTATTCTTTTTACGGAATATGAAATTATTTGGCACAACATGATCATTCTCAGTAGTGCCAACGTATGGTACGAAAATAAAGTACAATTATTTCAAATAATTTTATATTCCGTAAAAGGAATAACGATTGACTTGGAAATAATTGTAAATATCATTAATATATACATTACTTAATACTACGGAAGATAAAAAGTAAAATAGATAATTAATTACATAAATCTACAGTTGAAAATAAAAAAAAGAAGACATGATGTTGGTATCACTTTAGTAATAGATTACTACCTTTTAAAAACATTTAAGTACAACTGGTCTTGCAAGTACTGAGTGCGAAACATTACATAGTTGTAAATTAAATTCATTCTAAAAGTGAAGGTTCTTGTATAGTACTCTAGATTCTAGAATATGACGGGAATTAGAAACGATTAGTCCATAACTGTAACAGAAATTAGAACTAAGGTGAATATCCTATTGGTGAAATATTGCAGATGATCTGTGCTGTAGTGAAAGGATTCTCTCTAAATAGTGTTGCAAAGGTCAAGTTGTGTAGGAGAAATAAGCATACAACATACAAGTATGCATCAAAATATGCCTTGGTCTCCAATGCATATCATTACGGAAAGAAATTGTTTAACAGTTAATTTACAGTTTATATATATTGTATTACTGTAATGTGAGCATCAAATATTTTTCATTATTTTTAATAAAAAATGTTATATTAAATAATAACAATAATATTTATAAATATTAATAAAATTAAAAATATGTTACAACTAAAATCTTAAACATTAAATTTTAACTTCTTCAGCATGGTCCTGTGGCGCAACGGATAACGCGTCTGACTACGGATCAGAAGATTCCAGGTTCGAATCCTGGCAGGATCGCATTTTTATATTTTCCAAACATTTAATTTTGTTATTAATACATCTATATACATTGATTATAATTAAAACTTTTATAAAAAAATATTTTGCAATTATTTTTATTTATTAATTTTGGAAGTCCCTCATATTTACAGTTTATTAGATCGTGTCCAGTCCAGACATTGTTTTATTGTCTTGTAACACATTTTTGATTGGAGCATATGAAAATTTTGTCTTTTGACAAGTAAATTATTATGTTCATTTCTATTTTGCGGCAGTTTGGTAAAATTTTGTTTCCAATATGAAAGAAT
The DNA here is from genome assembly GCA_951394225.1 of Harpalus rufipes. Lineage (NCBI taxonomy): Eukaryota > Metazoa > Arthropoda > Insecta > Coleoptera > Carabidae > Harpalus > Harpalus rufipes. Next base: position 14,865,020 of record OX596283.1, on the reverse strand, counting down.
GTTATACATTAGAAATTAAATTACGCGTAAAATAAAAAATAATGAATAAATTTGCAGTAAAAATTCTTCAGTTACTAAATATTTTGTAAGAAATATTCCGAAATTCATGCCGAAAATATTCATAATAATAATATTACAGTTTAAAAATTGTGTAGAATTTTTACTTTCTTAAGCATGTAAATATTTTTCTTAATATAAATTGTACTTTTTGTGTAGATAAAAAAATAATTTTAAAATAAACAAAAATTACAAATAATTAAACTGGTTTGTCATTGTGATTTAATAAAAAACTTGTATGTTATGTTGAATGAATCTGAATCAGCCTTATCTTCATGTGTTACAGGTAGAGGTTATATTTTCAAGAGTTTACGTAACAAACCGGTGTAGCATAAGCAATGGCCGAAGGATATGAATCTGCAGACTTCTCATTCAGTCGATCACTGTGCCATGGGATTCAGACAGACCAGTGGCTTTCAAAATGTAATTAACAGGTATAATTTTCGTAAAACACATCTCTGCAAAGACTTTAGTAAACCATTAAAATGGATATTTATTTATACATGAACAGCTGCAGTTGATCACTTTATATTCTTTATTATTATTAAATGAAGGCTAAAGTGACACTTTACACACTAGGGCCGTAAGGAACTTTATTACTTCTATGCCTCTACTTGCTAAGCTGGATTCACATGGATCGTTACAACCGTTAATTTTGCGGCCATAGCGGCCGTCAGAATAATTGCTCTGTTCACTTGCTCCGTGCTACATCATATGTTTTGGCTAGGGCCGGATTAAGCATAAAATCGCCCCTAGACTATTTTCTCAGATGCCTCCAAAAATCAGAGCAAAATTGCTTGGAAAAGGAAAACTACTTAATTTCTATTTGTAGGATATTGTTAAAAAAGTTACATTTTTCTCGCTCGGATAATATAATAAAGTAAAGATTGTGTTATGAAATAATAGTACATTAAGATACAAGTTTCATAAGACATGATTTTAGCGTATGCGTCTTTGTTAGAAACGAGCGGCTTGCCGCGAGTTTTCGAACGGGAGAAGTGCGCTGAAATGCCTTATGAAACATGTATTTTATACTATTTTTTCTATTTTGGTCCTTTTGTCAAAAAAATATTTACAAATATACGTGATTTCATTTTTAGGAATATTTTAATTTTTATTTGATTGTTGGTAACAGTAACAGTGATTGATATTCGTAACTATGACGTTTCATTGTTATTGTTTACAATTTAAATAATATTTACTTTCAAATGACTAATGTCTAGAAATGTAGGTACTACGTACCAACCTAACAGAAATTAGGTTTGCGTTCTTTTAAGAAGTACTTTATGACATCCAAATGGGTTTCATAAAGTACATATTAAAGAACCAAAATAGAAAAAGAATATTTATTTAAATGAGATAAAATCACAGCACACATTACACAGGAAAAATTCTTTATTTATATAGTTCAATAATATTGATGAGTAAGAAGAAATACTTTTTAATAAACAAACTGTTTAACCACTATTCGATTATAAATTGTCGATATTGAAAACTTTATTACCGATACTTGTTCAAAAAACACACAGGAATGTTCTTGCACATACGTAAAGTATTTAGTATTTAAGTTACTTTAAGTACTTTTGGATACTTTAAGTACCAAAAAGTATTTTAAATACTTTTTATGAAAAAAAGTATTTTAAGTACAGTACTAAATACTAATTTTGAATTTTTTTTAGTAAAGTTTTGTAAATACTGAAAGTATTTGAAGTAATACTTCCAGTATTTTTACTTTAAGTAGTTCCCAGCTGTGGCACAAAGTAATAAAGAACAGGAATACATAACTTGTATAAGTAATCACAAATTCACAACGAAACCTAAAACGAAAATTCTTAAAAAATGCAAAACACATCAACATTTCATTAAATTAATAAACAAATTAAACATCAGCTTCAGCTTTTCTGAATTTAATTCTTGAAAAGTTTGATATAATTGAGCATTTGAGCGACGTTTTAAGTTAATTTTTATTTTAATATTTTGTCTCAATGCTCGGTGCTTGATGGCGGCGCCCCCTAATGGTTTTTGTCCCTAGGCAGTCCCCTAGTTTTGCCTGTTGGGTAATACTACCGTTGTTTTGACCTCAGTGATATTGTTAGTTGTCATAACCTACAATAAATTTTGTTTCGCCGGTTTCGTAATGGACAACTTTTCGGAACTCTTAATTGGCGAAGTAGTAAAATACAGATAAATACCTATTAACAATTTCTGCCACCCACCAAAAATCGGAAATGGCTCACACGTTGAGAAACCCTGGTCTAATGCTTTAATGTATAGGCAACTTGTTAATTATTGTTAATTATTTGTAAATAGTATTTTTACAAATAATCTCATTAAATAATAAATCCTTATTTCATAAATGTGTATGCCAGTAGATCTTTAATTATATGTAAATATCTGTCATAAAATTGTAATATTACTAGTTTAAATACTTATAAACATTTAATAAAAATACAAAATTATGTAAGTGCCAACACATCTAGTCACGCTATTGCAAAGCATCATGATTTTCAAGTAAAAGTACTGTCATCTGTTCTTAATAAAAATCTATATAAATCAGTGATCTTAATTAAATTAAATACTAAACAATTCGGAAAAGAAAGTACATTATTAGTATTAGGAATTTTATAAGTATAACAAATGTAAAAGCAAGTAAATGTATAATAAATAACTAATTTGTTTCAAAAGTGCATCAAATTAGAATTTTCATTTTTACTTCCTGATTGAACCGTGAAAGCGCATGCGCGCCAGATTGTCACTTGTTTATGACAGCTGACAGTAGTTTATAGTACAGTTGTTATCGTGTTAAATTGAGTGAATTTAATGCTTGCAGTTTGTGTAGAAAAGAAAATGAAAACTCGAAGACTTTCTGAGACATTGGATCGCGCCGTATAATATTCAGGCCTCTGCGAATCCGTCCCATCTTTCACAGCGGACCCAAGGTGAGCTACTTTTCATTTCAACGTTAATTATAACCGTGCCTGGAAATCAGAGGCGTACTACGAATTATTCATATTCAATGAGCTGTTACTACATACCACATACTAAATAATGTTTAGGGAAATTTAGTATTTATTTTACACCCATAAAGTTTTGAGTTCTGACAAGTAACAATGCTAGTAACGTTTAATACTCGAAATGATGTGAAAGTTTAGAAAATTTATAGTTTTACACAAGTTTGTTTTAGATTTATTGTAGATGTTATTGCCTTTCTTGTAGAAAATATCCCATTTGATACAAATTATAATTTACTATTAATCACATTACTTAAAATAAATTTACATAGAAACTAAGAAATATAACCTACTTTTAGACATCTTACTATATCAGACTCAAAAATATTATATCCGTCAGATCATCTATATTAATAATTGATATTATTAACTAACATTACATGTTTAAGGGTCGGTTTTATAAAGAAATTTAATCTTCATTTAAAATTTAGTTGTCATGTAAATTTAATGAAATGAACAAATTTGAATTAGTTTTTCTGTCGCATTTTCATTTCATGAAATTGACTATGGAAGTAAATTTTAAATGACGAATAAATTTCTTTATAAAATCGACTCTAATTCGACCAAAAGTGTTTTATTAAATTAAGTGGAAATAATCTTAAAGGATTTGTTCAGAAGAATACTTTTGCTTGATTTATTTTTTTTTCCATTTCGACGTTTTAATTTGCTATAACCTCTTTTAACAAATTAATCACATGTAAGTTTCTCTCTGTGATATTTGAAAAGTCATAAATAAACGGTACATGTAAAAAATAATTATATAATTAAACTTAAAGTTTAACAATTTAATTTTGTTGTAAATTATAAATCTAACTTTTAATTTTAAATGTCCTATAGTTTACAAATAATAATATAACGGAATAATCCGTTAAATATTAAAATTACTACTTTATTAAACAATTTTCGTTAAAACATCAATTTTCTTGCCGGTGGCCAGGGCCGCTACAGGCGATTTTTCTTTTTGTGCTCTTACTAAAACACGCAAAAAAACAAACTTGAAACTTCGATGAGGCAAAAATATTTACTTTGTCTAAAAAATTCAGTCTATTTCCGAACATTCCAGCTTACCCACACCGAAATAGATTACATTTGGCTTTACAAATAATATAGTAACAAAAACTTTTATACATAAATCGCAACTACAACCTTAAACTTTTTAATAATAGCAAAAAAAATATTTGATGACAGATGGTGACAAACAAAAGACAAAATTTCACAATTATTTTGTAAGTTGATTTCTCCTGGTCCTTCTTGTCTACAAGCTGTACTATCTTCTGAGCGACATTTCCAGGCCGCCTGTTTAGAGATGTTTTTTGGTGATGAACCGTATTCAATAAGGTTGTCAAACCGTTTTCGTATCTGACGTCATCGTTTTGTAGCTCGCCAAAATGTATGGTTTTAAAATAATGACATCATGACGTATTTGAACTTGAAAGGCAGAGTAAATTAATTTCCTGCATTTTTAAGAGGTAGTGACTATTTCTATTTTATCGTAAAATGCATGTAAGAATGGAGGATTTTTTTAAAAAGCTGCATAGATAGATATTTAGAAGAAGATTCATTATTTCGAATGAATTGAATCTGTCAAGTTTGTTTACAGTAATTCTTGGTTAAACCTCCTCCCCCCAACTTCGAAATATTTTTAAACTACGGCTGTCGGCTGGTTCGAAACTGTTTTAAAACGGTCGTAGTGTGACGTCATTATTTGATCCGTTTTGTTTCCAGAAAATAATAAGTTTCAACACTATGAACCAGCATCAAATCAGTGTATCGCCAAAAAACATCTTTAGATGTCACTTCGCTCTAGGTTCAGGCGCCTTAAGCTGGATTCAGAGATTGCGTAGTAAACACAGCATAGGAATATACAACACAGGAAAACATAGAAACTTAAAACCAATTCAGAGATTGTACAGAAAACATAGAATTGTTGTATATAGATAACTTCATGTCAGTATTTGTTGCTGATTTCACAAGTTTTATTTAGCTGTCACTACTTAAATAATTATAATAAACACAACTGCAATACAAAATAACTTAAAAGTTGTCTTAACCAAACTTCAAAACAAATGTCAGCAAGTTGTCAACATTAACGCGCTGTAGAAATAGGCGTGGTGTAACTACGAATACTCAGGAAACATAGCGCACATGGCCGAACATGGCAAAACATAGCTTCGAAATAAAATATGGCCAATTCCCCATGTTATGCTGTGTTGTGCTATGCTATGTCTGTAACTCTGAATCAGTACACGTTTTACCGTATGTTCATTTTCTATGTTTTTCTGTGCTATTCTATGCTATGTTTACTACGCAATCTCTGAGTGCAGCTTTATTCAAAAAGTTCCTCTTATAAATATTTTTATGGATCAGTATAAAAGCTGTCTTTTTGTTTTTATCAAGGCTGTCTCAAACACCGTGATAACGTATAATTAAAATTAAATGGAAACAGAAAGTAGTAAAATAAATAAAAATTGTTATTTTGCCGCCTTTGTCAATTTGGCGCTACAGGCAGGGGCTTGCTTGGCCTGTGCGTAACGGCTTCCCTGTCGGTTGCTGATACTCGTAAAATATCTTTTTATCATACTGGTTTCTAAAGTAACGTTTTTTGAACGATTTATAAAACAAAAAGTGAAACATTATAGACCTAAAACTTTAAAATATCATTTTAAAGTTCTAGGACTTTAAAATTTTACCTTCATACTGAATCCTTTATGTATGCGGCATTAAATTGTTCTTCACCTCAGAAGCTTCATCCAAAATATCTCGAGGAATGTATGTTTCATAAATTATAGCAAATAAGAATGTTAATGAAATCAGAAAAATTAAATTTCAATCTGTCAATCTGTCAAATTTTTGTTAGGATTTTCGAACAATTGTGACTTGGCCTACTTATACAAATTTCATACTGCTACAAATTGCTGAATGTTTCTTTTAATAATTTTATAACTAAAAACCCGTATTATACATACATAACATTATGTATGTACCTCGAAAAGTGTCTTGAAGGTACTCATAAGTAATTACTGATACTCGTAAAATATCTTTTATGTCATACTGGTTTCTAAAGCAACGGTTTTTGAATGATTTATGAAACAAAAAGTGTAACATTAAATCCTTTATTAATGGGGCAGTAAAACGAGGGGGGGTGTTACAGAAGCTCTGAGGGGTTGAAGAGGGTATCATATGGCATCCATATTAAAAAATCTGTTGTGGCCAGCACAATACCTCTCGCCACTTCCTTTTTTTGGTTACATAAGTATAGGGCGCGAACGGTAATGTTACATTTTTGGGCTTGACAAGCAAATGTGTGGGCCCGTTTCAGAATGATAATTAGTAATTATGTACATAGATGTCAAATGTTAGAATTATTCATTAAAAATTTCAAGATTTTCTAAATTTACGTAGTTAATTTATCACCAGGAGTTTAAAGTTTACTTGTATGCCTTAGATATTTAACATTTAATTCTGCTCCACATGGAATTGGAAAATCACTAAATTTAGAATGAGAAATTATGATATTTGACATCTATATACATAATTACTAGCTATCATTCTGACATGGGCCCCCATATCTGCTTGTCAAGGCCAACAAAATCATATGACTGCTCGCTCCCTATTGTATTTAACATTTCTTGTATACCTACACTCTACACCAAAAATTCTACTTACGCATATATCTATTCCATATATATTTAGATTGTTTAATTTTAAATTCATTTTTGATGAAGAAATTTTGTCCTCTTCTAATTTTTCGAAATGTTTCCAATTCTATTAATACATTAAGAAATAATATAATGTATGTACTTCCCAGAAAAAGTCTTCAGTAATGTCTTCGGATTTCTGACACTGACATTATCTGTCAGTTACAAACAAATTAAATTTTCAACTATTTTCCATGGCCATTCTTTCGGCTGTAAAATTTATTATAACAGATTATTTTACATACTATATTTCTTCTATCTCTAAATCTATAGAATATATTGTAAAATATTTAAATGTATCAGAAAGAGAATTTATTTTTCTTTAATATTATCAAGAAAAAATTTCAAAAAATATTATTTAAAAGATTTTTTTTCAAGAATCTTCTACTTCCGGTTGTCCAATTGTTACCAAAACCTTTTCAGATCTTCCCATGAATGTCCGATTGGGAAATACGTAGTTAAAAAAATTTAAAGTCTTATAGTTTTTGAGTAACCGTCCTTCCAACATCCCACACACACACACACATACACACACACATCCACACACACACACACACAGACATCATCGTAAAAATGATAAAATCGGATTGTAGGGACCTTAAAACGTGCTTATTCAATAAAATCTGGATATGCGATTTTTAGCATGAATGCAATACCTCTCTTAGCGAGAGGTAAAAATCAACCCTGCACGTAAGCTTGCAATAACTTCTATACTTAATTGTCAACAAATAACTGTCTAGTCCGTTGACAGTCATTCTAAACAAATCACTTTGGGAAAAATGATAATTATTTCTAAACAGAATTTTGACTAACAAAGATAACAAACTTGAAATATTGATCCTGAAAATATAGTTTATAAAAGAGTGTATAAAAGTTATTTGTTTGTTATTGCTCGCCTTGTCACAGGGCATTAAATTGTTCTCCACCTCAGCAACTTCATCCAATGTATGTCGGCGAATGTAGTTCTCATTAATTATAGCGAATTAGAATGTTAATGAAACCAAAAAAGTTTAATTTCAATCTGTCAATCTGTCAAAATTTTACTAGGATTTTCGAACAATTGCGACTTAGCCTACTTATACAAAACTCATACTGCTAGGAATTGATGCATATTTCTTTCAATAATTTAAACTAGAAACCAGTATGACATAAAATCATATATGTACTTCAGACGAAAAGTGTCTTTAAGGTGATCTAAGTAATTACTGCCTCGGGTGCCATCCTCGGCCGTAAACAACTTGCTTATACCTTAAAGATTCACTTTTCGTCCTCGATATATAAAATACTATTAAAACATATGCTGTACATTAATTTAAATATATGTTTATAGAAGTTCTCTGTTTATAAGTATACTAATTTCTCATGTTTAAATTAATAGGATAAAAACTACGTTGATGTGTTTATATACTCAGTAAATCAAGTTATGTAATGATAACATTTTTACTATGCTACATGCCAGTATTGATAAATGACTACGATGATCTACATACTTTAATGTAACCTGTCCTGTTAAAATCACTTTATATTTCATATTACGGCGTTTAAGGCAATTAATGTAATATACGGCTTACTAAATTGAAAACATTAATTATTAAGATTCATTAAAAAAAGTTAATATAAAGAAAAAACGTTTGGAACATATCTCAAGAAGTAGATCTTAATGAGAGTATCTAATTGTACTTATGAAGAATTGCATGTGAGATACAAGAGAGAGTCATTAATTTACGTAATGAAGAATATTATTTACTGGACTACAGTAAAACTTTTGAAAGATGTCCGATCAAGGTCATCTACGAATTGTATGAATTCAGATTTTTGCTCCGGCCGTTCTGACAAATTCAGTAGTGCCGTTTGCTCAGTTTTTATGAGGGTACATAAGATACTATTGTTATTTTATTATTATAAAAATATATTTTACAGTAAAAGTATTCAAAATTCAAAAATAAGTCAAATGGTAAGTTTATTAGTAAATGTAAAACCAAATATGTGAAAAATAAGATACTGACACAATGTCAGTGTCAGTGACACTGACAGAAAATAACGTTATTCGTACGCTATGAATCAAGGTAATGTATCTGAATTAATAAATAAATTTACGTTATAGCGAAAGTATTATCAACAACGAGCATAGTTTTAAAGTGGAATGTCTTAACTTATTCGAAATAATATGAATTTTTGAAAGACAAGCGTGTTATATCCATTCTTATCGCACATGCTTATAGCCTTTGTAAAGGAAAGAGATAAATGTATCCCAATTTGTTAATTCGTTTATGATACAGATGACCTTGATCGGACATCTTTAAAAAAATACTGTACCATTTTTTGCACGTTTCAGAATTTTTATAAACATCTAATGCCCGGTTGCAGAAACGTACATGAACACTTTGTTTAATTAATGGATCATCAAAAGGAACAAATGCAATGCGATTTTTTGACAGCAATGATTTAAATGTCATAAGAACAAGTAAATTGATTCGAATTTGTTCAGTATGTTGGTCCATTAATTGAACAAAGCGTTGATGAACGTTTCTGCAACAAATTAAAACAGTTCCACATGTATGTCTTTGAGAAAAGTAGGTTTTGGATACATATATCTAACTACTTATGAATTAAAATAATTACAAGAAATACAATATAAAACAAAGTATAAATCGATAAAAGTTGTTTTTAAACTAAAATACAATGTTCATAATTTTTTTCCCTGAAACTTAGGTCATTTATAAAATAAATATTCTACGTTTTAAGATATCACTTGTTTACTACTTTTTTTTTCATGTTATGTAGGTATGTAGAATATCCAATGACACTCTTATGTTGCTAAAGCGCATATCGATATATTTGGCCTTCCTGACGTGTTTAGATGCATTATTTTTGTAAATTATTCATAACATAATGACGGATTTAAAAACAAAACAAGTAACAAATGGTTTGATTTTGAGTTGCAACAAAATAATTTTATTTTTATGAATTAAAAAAACCTTTGTATGTAATCACAATTAAATATATATTCATAGTGATTTATTATTTCTATGTTCATCCAAAAGGAGATTGCTAATAGCATTAGTTTTTATTACTATTGTTTGTTAATAAGGACGATTACTAATCCAAACATTTAATTGTTTTGATTATTAGTCGCTGATTAACATATCCGTTGGTTAGACTATTTTTCGGTGATCACATAAAATCATATATTAATAGGGGTCAATAATAAATAATATTTTAAGCTAATGAATCCCATAATAAATTTAAGCAATGAGTTTACTACATTTTAAGTTGAACTAAAACATGTTTATCAGAAAGTGGCTGCAGAAAACTGTAAACATGTTTCACAAAACTGTCAAATTAAAATGTAGTAAATCAACCTCATTGTAAATATTAAATAAAATATAATGTAAACCTATTGTGATGATGGTGACGTTGTACCACCGAAACGTTGAATTAATGAATAATAAATAAGTGAAAATCTATATCCAAATCGTCTTATTTTTTAAATGGATCTACGTTTTCCTTAAAATGAGTTGTTACATAATAGTTATCTATTAGATAAAAAATCTGATGTGGTCAGCACAATACCTTCCGTCAATCCTGTGTATTATGTATAAATTCCATACATAAAATATTCTTGCAAAAGATTCGAAATTTTCAGTAAAATTATTTCATAAACAAACTATGCAAATTGCACTTGACACTGGCATCTTCTTCTTCTTTAGCTTTTCCCATTCGTTAAGGGTCGTTACGTTTTATTTTCTTGTTCCACTCATTTCTGTTTTGCGTGTCGTCCTCATTTAGTTCCTTTTCTCTCAAGTCTTCTGCAATACAGACCTTCCATCTTATCTTTGGTCTCCCTATGTTTCGTCTACCTTCTATTACTAAGCTATTCATTCTTCCAATATATTCTTCATCTCTCCTCAAGACATGTTCAAACACTCGAGTTATTTCCCTTATTCTTTCATTCTTTGCCGTATCTTTCCGTGGCTTCCCCAACATCTATCTCAACATCCTCATCGCTGCCACATTCATTTTCTTTTCATTGACACTGACATCTGTCAGTTAGATTTTTCTTAAAATAGTAGTTGTTTCCATGGTTAAACCATAGCTGGCTGATTTATAAAATTTAATTTCTTTAAAATTCTTTAACTCTGTATTCATTGAATATGAAATATAAAATGCAATCAATTCGTATAGATAAGAGTATTCTTCAATAATTATAACAATGTTAAAAAATAATCTTCAACAGCATTTTTTCAAGAAAAACTGTTAAAATGTTCAAATGTGGGTACTTCCGTTTGACCAATTATAACCAAAATCTCATCAAGTCTGCATATAGTTACACACACACGCACATACACACACACACACACACACACACACACACACACACACACACACACACACACATACAGACATCATCGTAAAATAGTAAAATCGTATTGTAGGAACCCTAAACGTGCTTATTCAATGAAAACTCACCATCGATTTTTTTGACCTAAGGCAATATCTTCCGTACCTAAAGGTGAGGGAAGGTAAAAAGTACAATTATATTTTGTGATTGGGGAACGTTTCTGATTCTGAGCTAGATGAGATTAAAAAGCTACTATTAGAGCATCATTATATTTACTTCCAACAAAATCACGACTTTTAATAACAGTGGTAATTTTTTTTTTATATTTTTATTAATTTGGATTTTATTTATTCCATATTTTACCTTGAAATAGAGTTCAAGGTACGCATATTTCTCGTTCTGATTTAATTTTTTGATTGTTTTTTCTACTGGTATTTTTAGACATTGAAATTTTTGGTTGATGATGATATACCTAAGTATATCTATTTTTTATCATTATTTATAAATAAAACTTGTTTATATACTGCGTCATTATTTAGATCACTTGCAATTCAATCCTCCTGCAAGTTTTTTCTCTTAAATATATTTTTTCTCCGAATCACCTTCAGTGACTTCTTAAATATATCGCGCAGATTGTATCTGATGGGTTATATGTATCTTTATCGCCATGGTAACATTGTTCGTAGCTGTCTTCTTTCGAGTTCGAGAAAGTTGTTATGTAACGCAAGATTGATGCGGTGGGTAATCATTGTTTTCTATTATATCTGATAATAAATTAACGGGCTAAGTATGAGTAGTTGTTTATTTTATTGTTTAATGAGCAATAATTAGGAAGATAGTTATCGAAACGTTCCACTTGCTTTGTAAGTTAATTGAGGTTATCAATGCTTTAAGAGTATTTGTAATATTCATTTGTTATAATTATATCTTATCGCATAAAATATGAATATGTATACGAGTATTTCATTAATGGTATATATTTTTATAGTAAATGTATACAAAAGCACATTACCTTCCGTCAATTCTATGTATTATGTACAAATTTCATACAGAAGGTTTCTTACAAAAGATTCAGACGGGGTTTAGAATAGGGTCCCCGGGTCCAACTTTAAATTGCATTTTATTAAAGACACTAATTATATATATCTTCGTTTGGATGTAAACTCAAGGAATACGAAAAAAAATATAATTTTTCGAATTATGGCATTGGAGTTATGCGATCCACACGCACACATACACATACACACACATACATACATCACCGTAAAAATAATAAAATCGTATTCTAGAGAACCATGAGACGTGGTCATTCATTAAAAACTCACCATATACACATACATCCACGAACATACACACGCGCATACACACACACATACACAGACATCATCATAAAAATGTTGAAATCGGATTGTTTTTATTCATTAAATTCTGGATATGCGATTTTTAACATGAATTCAATACCTCTTTTAGCCATTTATTGCTATTTACATATTAAACCACTTTTTCTTCTTCTTGTTCATTTAAAATGTTTAATGTAAGATTCGTTTGGGAATTGAAATAATTTTTATTTGTATTTCTGTAAATTATAAACCATATTTTTCTTATTTTGTAAAAAACCATATTTTGTAGCGATGTTTTAAAGGAAGAGAAATCATTTAATTGGCAAACATTATTACACAATTCACTGATTCTAAAAAGGTACCAACCTTGAATTATTTGTTGAGCAACTACCATTCATTAATTCTTCTTAATAAAGATTATGAATTAATGAAGATACCTACTCGTTATATTTAAATAGGTATAATTGTTGGGGTTTAATTCATGAAACCACAATGAATAACACTCATTATTGATCAATGATAGGTCATTTCAAGAACATTCTGCAAAATAAATACACAAAATCCAGAATCCAGTATATAATGTTTTAAACCGAGAATCCAGACTTTAAATAGAAAATATTGATCAAGGTTCATAATGTAGGTTGTCTGCTTTTCTGCAAAGACCTATTTCCTTCAAAAGCAACTATGCTTCTTTCTGTAGTTCTGTAACAACTATATTTATATTAGGATTTGTTGATTATTATGCGGACCTTAGAACAGTGCAGGACTTAACTTAGACAATGGAGAAGTAAAACCGGATGAAAAACTTATTCATATTATAATTTAAACAAAAAATCTGTTGTGGCCAGCATAATACCTCTCGCCACTTCCTTTTTTTGGTTACATAAGTATAGAGTGCGAACAGTCATGTTACATTGTTGGCCTTGACAAGCAGATGTGGGGGCCCGTTTCAGAATGATAATTAGTAATTATGTACATAGATGTCAAATGTCAGAATTTTTCATTAAAAATTTCAAGATTTTCTAAATTCAGGTAGTTAATTTGTCACCAGGAGTGTGGAATTTACTTGCCGAGGAAAACAAACTACATGGAATTAGAAAATCACTAAATTTAGAATGAGAAATTATGATATTTGACATCTATATAAATAATTAGTAGCTATCATTCTGACATGGGCCCCCATATCTGCTTGTGAAGGCAGTCACATGACTGCTCGCGCCCTAATGTATGTATTTAACATTTCTTGTATACCTACACTCTACACCAAAAATTCTACTTATATCTATGCCATATATTTAGATTTTTAAAATTTAAATTCATTCTATGAAGAAATTTTGTCCTACTCTTCTAATTTTTCGAGATGTTTCTAATTCATTGTCGGAAGTAACAGTATTTCTGAGGGTATATGTAATATACCTGTAATATTAAATATTTAACTATTAATAAATTAAGAAACAATATAATGTATGTTCTTTCCAGAAAAAGTCTTCAGTAATGTCTCCGGATTTCTGACACTGACATTTATCTATCAGTAACAAACAATTTAAATTTTCAACTAGTTTCCATGGCATTCTTTCGGCTGTATAATTTATTACAACAGATTATTTTATATATTATATTTTTTTATCTCTAAATCTATAGAATATATAATAAAATATTTAAATGTATCAGATAAGAATTTAATTTTCTTTAATATTACCAGAAAAAAAATTTCAAAAAATAATATTTAGAAGGGTTTTTTTTCAAGATCCTTCTACTTCCGGTTATCCAATTGTTAACAAAACCTTTTCATATCTTCCCATGAATGTCCGATTGGGAAATACGTAGTTAAACAAATATAAAGTCTTATAGTTTTTCAGTAATCGTCTTTCCAACATCCCACATACACACACACATATATCCACACACACACATACACACACACAGACATCATCGTAAAAATGTTAAAATTGTAGGGACCTTAAAACGTGCTTATTCACTAAAATCTAGATATGCAATTTTTAACATGAATACATTACCTCTCTTAGCGAGAGGTAAAAAAAAACATTGGTTGTTGTATAAGATTATTTTAAAATAAGAATGATACGCATTGCAAGTTGTTTGTTAGGAAGTGAGTCATATTATTATGCAAAGTACCATATAAAATAATACCCAACTATGTGCGGAATGCGAAATTATATTTTTTAACGTTATTCACGCCCTAAGACAAGTGCGCTTGCTTGAAGTATGAATAATCGAATAATCCTGTAGCTGTAGCGCACCAACGGCGATTTTCTACCTTGTTCATAAATTACTTACGGCACACAGTACAACAAGCAAGCTTTATTAATAAATGCAGTCAACGAATAACTGTACTTAACAATATTGTAATTTTAGTTGCGTCATAGTTTAATTTTATTTCCTATTAGCTTATGTATTTTAGTAACAGCATATTTGTAATTTAAAATCAATTTATTTTTAAATAACATGGTTATCGGGAAAATGACATTTTAAAGTATGAATCAAGGACTGTTTGAACTATTAATTTAAAAATTGATGATCTTCACTTTCCTGGTAATAATTAATTGAATGCATTTACATATACATATTAATAAAAACGGCATAATTAACGGATTTTAATGAATTTCTGTGAACGATTTGAAGGCTTTACAATTTGTTCTAAGGTAAATGAAAAAATTTGTTGTGGCCATCACAATACCTCTCGCCACTTCCTTTTTTGGTTACATAAGTATAGGGCCCGACCAGTCATGTTACATTGTTGGCCTTGACAAGCAGATGTGGGGTTCCCGTTTTAGAATGATAATTATGTACATAAATGTCAGAATTTTTCATTAAATATTCCAAGATTTTCTATATTCACGTAGTTAATTTGTCACCAGGAGTATGGAATTTACTTGTCGAGGAAAATAAACCACATGGAATTGGAAAATCACTAAATTTAGTGTGAGAAATTGATACTTGACCTCTATATACATAATTACTAGCTATCATTCTGACTTAAGCCCCTATATCTCCTTGTCAAAACACCCTATTGTATTTAACATTTCTTGTATACCTACACTCTACACCAAAACTTCTACTTACATAATTATGTATCTATTCCTTATATTTAGATTGTTTAATTTTAAATTCATTTTATGAAGAAATTTTGTCCTCTTCTAATTTTTCGAAATGTTTCCAATTCATTGTCAGGATTGACAGTATTTTTGAAGGATATATGTAATATACCTATAATTTTAAATATTTAATTATTAATACATTAAGAAATAATATAATATATGTACTTCCCAGAAAAAGTCTTTAGTAATATCTCCGGCTCCGGATTTCTGACACTGACGTTTATCTGTCAGTTACAAACAAAATTTTCAACTATTTTCCATGGCATACTTTCGGCTGTAAAATTCATTATAACAGATTATTTTATATATTATACTTCTTTTATCTCTAAATCTATAAAATATATAAGAAAATATTTAAATGTATCAGGTAGAGAATTTAATTTTCTTTAATATTACCGAGAAAAGTTTTCAAAAAATATTATTTAGAAGATTTTTTTTCAAGAATCTTCTACTTCCGGTTGTCCAATTATTACCAAAACCTTTTCAGATCTTCCCATGAATGTCCGATTGGGAAATACGTTGTTAAACAAATTTTAAGTCTTATAGTTTTTGAGTAACCGTCCTTCCAACATCCTACATACATACACACATACATCCACACACACACACACACACACAGACATCATCGTAAAAATGTTAAAATCGGATTGTAGGGACCTTAAAACGTGCTTATTCAATAAAATCTGGATATGCGATTTTTAGCATGAATGCAATACCTCTCTTAGCGAGAGGTAAAAACATATTTTTGTAGGGTGAACTGCGGTAAAATTCAACAAAATTTTTTTTTTATCGTTTTTCTTAGAGCTGTCCCACTTTGCTACTAAACAACGCTCTACTATCTTACCGTTTTATATTTATATTTCATTCAATCTGTATTGTAACTTGATAATAATAACCGAGGTAGAAATGTTTGTTGTTCTGATGAACAATTTTTTCAGTCTTTACTTAACTTTATCTTAAATATGTTTCACCAAGTACCCATCATGATATCAATTAATACCAAATATAAAATGTACTCGTATTAAGGCCCGCTCTTACTACCTCTAGTTAAAGTCACAGTTAATGTACCAACGGTTATGTTGCCTAATTGTTCTTATCACCTTTGGTTAGAGCTAACTGGAAGTTAAAACTGTCATTCGCATCGCTTCTAACCTAGTGTAATTTATAACTAATGGTTAATAGTCACTTTAACTAGGGGTGGTAGGATCGGGCTTCAATTTATTTGTAAAAAGTGCGATGTAGTTACATATAAGAATGATGTGTTTGAGCATTGCCCTACGATTTAGAAATATTGTAAAATAAATTTGTATTATATATGTAAATAGACAAAAATCACGTTTCAGATTTAACCATATTTTGGAGTAAAAATGAAACTCCAATGGGAACAAGTAAAATACGCTCTTTTATTTTTATAATAGGTTTATATACCAAAAACATTGAGATAAAATGAAAAGTGCGGAGGTATTTAATTCAGATGAATGTTACACGATTTGATTCACGTTCGCTGAAGTGGCCAGCACATTACATTCCATCAATTCTACGTATTTTGTACAAATTCCACACAGAATTTTTTTGTAAACTATTCTATGGGCGCTTTCTTTTTACGGGAGAAAGGAACTGATTTTACCTCGTATTTAACTGAACCAAATTACTCCTAAAAAGAACAGTATGTTTTTTTTTAAATAAGAAGTAGAAAATAAAAACATATGAACCATTATATTTATAAAATAAAATATTTTTGCCACCTAAAATTATTTTACATTTTTATATTTTCAGTAAAATCATTTCACAAAGATATTATGTAAATTTTATTTGACACTGACATCTGTCAATTAGTAATGTTTGAAAATTCTGTTTCCATGATGCAGCTTTTAGCAGCATAGGTTGCAAGATATTTCTTTATACTTTTTTACCTCTCGCTAAGAGAGGTATTGCATTCATGCTAAAAATCGCATATCCAGATTTTATTGAATAAGCACGTTTTAAGGTCCTTACAATCCAATTTTAACATTTTTACGATGATGTCTGTGTGTGTGTGTGTGTGTGTGTGTGGATGTGTGTGTGTGTGTGTGTATGTGTGTGTGTGTGTGTGGGATGTTGGAAGGACGGTTACTCAAAAACTATAAGACTTAAAATTTGTTTAACAACGTATTTCCCAATCGGACATTCATGGGAAGATCTGAAAAGGTTTTGGTAATAATTGGACGACCGGAAGTAGAAGATTCTTGAAAAAAAATATTCTAAATATTATTTTTTGAAAATTTTTCGTGGTAATATTAAAGAAAATTAAATTCTCTATCTGATACATTTAAATATTTTATTATATATTCCATAGATTTAGAGATAAAAGAAGTATAATATATAAAATAATCTGTTGTAATAAATTTGACAGCCGAAAGAATGCCATGAAAAATAGTTGATAATTTAAATTATTTGTAACTGACAGATAAATGTCAGTGTCAGAAATCCGGAGACATTACTGAACACTTTTTCTGGTAAGTACATACATTATATTATTTCTTAATGCATTATTAGTTAAATATTTATAGGTATATTACACATACCCTTCATATATACTGTTATTTCTGACAATGAATTGGAATCATCTCGAGAAACAAGGGTAGGACAAAACTTCTTCATAGAATCTAATTATGTGGAATAATTTAAAAAATCTAAATATATGGAATAGATATAAGTAGAATTTTTGGTGTAGAGTGTAAGTATACAAGAAATGTTAAATACATTAGGGCGCGAGCAGTCATGTGACTTTGTTGGCCTTGACAAGCAGATATGGGAGCCCATGTCAGAATGATAGCTAGTAATTATATATATAGATGTCATATATCATAATTTCTCATTCTAAATTTAATGATTTTCCAATTCCATGTGGTTTATTTTCCTCGACAAGTAAATTCCACACTCCTGATGACAAATTAACTACGTGAATTTAGAAAATCTTGAAATTTTTAATGAAAAGTTCTGACATTTATGTACATAATTAATAATTATCATTCTGAAACGGGCCCCCACGTCTGCTTGTCAAGGCCAACAATGAAACATGACTGTTCGCGCCCTATACTTATGTAATCAAAAAAAGACAGTGGCGAGAGGTATTGTGCTGGCCACAACAGATTTTTATCTATAAATTCAATGAATATGAAGAATAAATATAATTAAATCGAAAAGATTCTTTAAATTTATAATTTTCAAGAAAAATTGTTAAAAATCTTCAAATTAGGGTATTTCTGGTTAACATAACCATTTCTAATCAACTCTTCATATGAACATACAAAAGAGGAATATGGACGAATTATAATTTTTCGAATTGTAGTATTGGAGTTATCGGAGGAGAAATTTTTGCTACATACACACACACACATACACACATACATACATACATACAGACATCTTCGTAAAAATAGTATAATCGTATTCTAAAGACCCTAGAACGTATTCATTAAAAACTCGCCATTGATTTTTTTGATTTTGCTTGCAGCATATGGATTTTTTTATTACTAGTAAAAACGCACAGATTTAATTTTAATAAAATAGATCGCTAAATTGCCGATGTTTCTATTTTCTGATATTTTTAATTTTAGGAAAACATTAAATTTATGTCACATGAGTAAAAAATATAGGATTATTTTACGTCACTCCTTTGAGTGATACTTTTTACTCTAGTTGCATACATTTTTTTCTAGAACAAAAGCTTGAAAAAATACCGTAGCGTTTCATTTTTCACTGTTTGCATACAATAAAGTGCACTTTTGCAAAAAAAATACATAAGTATTTTGTGAACCCGTTTTAATGAAAAACGTGCCCAGCTTATTGTTTTTTTTTTTGCTTAAATTTGAACATTTAGTTATAGGAAAAGTACCTACGAGAAAGTTAAATTAAAGGTACAAAAATGTTACATTGGATAGTTGTTATAAATATTAAAAGAAAAGCGTAGATTAAATTTAAAATATTGCACAGATCGTCATATTTTAGATCTATCTATCTCCGCATGTAAGCAATGAGTTTCTCTTTTACTACCCAAAATCATGTTTTGCTTTTAACCTGTAATTTAAAAGGTAAATAATCAAAAACTACTTGATTTGAAAAAAAAAAACATTTACTTTGAAAATGTATGTATCAGTTCAAGTGAGTCCTTGTATGCTTGATCTATTTTTATAACTAAATAAAATTTTAAATAAATAAAAAATATAATATAGGTCATAAGTCAGATAAACTTATTTTCAAGAAATTCTTAGCTAATGAATATGCAAGTTGTTAGGATAAAAGCAGTAAAATTAATTCATTAACTCGCACCATTTGTAAAGAATTTCCAGGTATGTGTACACGTATAAATGTTTTATATAACGACATTTTCTATATATATTATATCAGTGCACGTTGTAAACTAGATCATTTATATGGCACGCGAGAGTTAATTGAACAAAAAAATCTTGCAGCAGGTTAACGAACAGAATACTAGTGTTTCAAATGTTTTCATAACAAACTTTCGTGGCAACTTTAATTGTTTTAGCGATATTAAGGTCGTTGGAGGTTCAACAAACTATTAAATTGTATGGCGTATTATATATTATTGATTTAATAAGACAGCAGCGAGATAAAAATACGTATTTGAGTTGTTTTCAAGAATTTGAACAATTTGTTAACTTTTTATAATAGATACAAAATTTGTAAAGTCAACTCAGCATTTCCTAAACAGCTTCCAGATATTTTTTTTATGAAACTTGTGGTTATCTTGAAATTTTATATGCTCCTGCATATCGATTCATTATACTTATATGCTGGGTTTATACGACAATTAAATTAAAAAAATAAATTGTAAAACTAAATTATACAAGTAGAAACAATAATCAATGACAACGTTTATACTAAACTGAAAAACTAAACTATTGAAACTAAATTAAGAATTGTGGCTAATTTCTCGACTGTGATGTGCGTTAGTTGTTAACAATTACTCGAAAGTTCAGTCAAACAGCATTTATTCTTACTATACCAACGTTTCGGTGCATCCTTGTACCTTCTTCAAGGTAGTAAGATCTTAAAACTTGTTACAATTCATGTACACACAATACATTCGTACAAAACATTCAGTTACTTTATTAAACATCGTACAAAAAATTCAAAGAGCATACACACATCTATTTGCTCTAAAAAACTACAACCGAATAATTCGGAAATAGCCGGAAATATCCTGTGTAAGGATTCTGGTGACAACATTGATACGGACTCCTATTGGTCTGTACACCAATAATAATGTAGCAACTTGTAGGAATTTAAATAAAATGTAAGGAAATTAATGAAACTCAGTTTGGCCTGAAATTAGCCTTTTCCTTTTTGAACTTTTCCAATACACCAAAATATACGCTGTTAAGTCCTTGCGTTGATGTTATTTGCAATCATCCCTAACATACAACATTTCAAGAAACATACGTTTGGAGTAATTCTGCTCTTTCTCCAAAATCTTGAAGAAATGTATAACAAATTTTTCTTCGACATTAAGCAGCCGACATGTCAAGGCTCCTTTAAAATTTCTCTGACGCTGTAGGCTCTGAGGGTGCTAGTCTTAGCGAAATCGATAAGCCACATGGAATAAATAAAACATTTATAAAAACTCAAAGTTTAATCACCAATCATAAATCATGAAAATGAACTTTGATCTAGAGTCGTTCATCAATAAAAAAGAGGTAACTTCATTTGAGTAAAAATTCATTTTCTCTAAAAATTTTCTTTGATTAAAAAAAACTCATATTACAAAATCGTTTAGCATAAAAACGAGATATCCAATTTGGAATTATGTTTAATGGATCCAACATTTACTGATAAATAAATAAAAACATTTGGACTTATTTGGTGTTTGTAGGAATTTATACACTCGATGAAAATTATGGTCGAAGAAAGAAATAATATTTAAAAATTAAAATAGGTATATTTTTAAACTTTTTATTTTGTTAAAAAAATCTCAAACCTCTTACAAAAATATTTTCATTTACAAAGGGAGACTGATTTGGTTCTTGTACAATTACAAACGTACATCCTTATATTTTTCGTACTTTGCTTGGTTTTTAACAAATATTGTTGCTCACAACGTGGCGCGGTCGGAATCGAATCTTCCGTAAAAGAATCTGTTCGTTTTATGGGAAACTCATAAATTCTAAATTCTATAGTATAATAAAAGTTATCTGTATTGTGACTTTCTGTATTACATATTTGCCTTTTTAAAAATCATAAAAAAAAATAAAGAAGATAATAGATTAATTATGTTGATAATATTTTTTTCTAAATTGTTTGGTGCAAAAGGTTACCGCAAAGTTTAACTGGAAAGTCGAATAGATTCTACAGTGAAATGGTCGTAAGTTAAGTAAATTTATTCTGTAGTCTTGCAATATTTTAAAATGTCAATGTCAAAGAACATTCTTGCGTGTATCCTTCAAGGCACCGAGAGTTAATTTATTCGTTTTAATGCTAAG
This sequence comes from Harpalus rufipes, assembly GCA_951394225.1. Lineage (NCBI taxonomy): Eukaryota > Metazoa > Arthropoda > Insecta > Coleoptera > Carabidae > Harpalus > Harpalus rufipes. Next base: position 14,842,971 of record OX596283.1, on the reverse strand, counting down.
CGGGTTGAGTGAGTACTTGATATCTCGACCATAACCTACTCGTAGCAGAAATTATTGCGAATTACGTTTTTCATCTAATAATCAATATTTCAATGAAACTTATAGTGCTTCTAAGTACCCATGTTAGGAAAGATTCTGCATGGATATATGTGTTAGAATTTTGTTGCAATTAAATGTGATTTCGATTGGAATTAGTTTAGTCGGAAGTGATAGTTTAAAAAGTTTCTCCTTTAATGAACATTTTGTGTAGCTAACCTTGAAATTTAATTTATAGTAAATCAGTTTGTGAAAGAATATTTCCTCTTCATATTATTGATATCCTGAAATTATTATGGTCTAAACTTTTTCACTTTTTACCTCTCGCTAAGAGAGGTATTGGATGCATGATAAAAATCACATATCCATATTTTAATGATTAAGCACGTTTTAAGGTCCCTACAATCCGATTTTAATATTTTTACGATGATGTCTGTGCGTGTGTGTGTGAATGTGTGTGTGTGTGTGTGTGTGTATGTGTATGTATGTGAGTGGGGATGTTGGAAAGACGATATTTCAAAAACTACTAGGTACTTAATATCTGTTTAACTACGTATTTCTCAATCGGACATTACTGGGAAGAGCTGAAAAGGTTTTGGTAAAAATTGGACAACCGGAAGCAGTAGATTCTTAAAAAAAATCTTCAAATGGCCGGTTGCACGAACGTAACTTAAATATTAAACTTAGCTTAAATTGAAAATATTGCATCGAAATGAAAAGTCAAATGAATTAAAATATATTGCCGTCAAAATTTAGATTTGTTTTTTTTTTTTGTTTAAAACTAGCTTAAAATTTAAGCCTTGTTGGGGCAACTGGCCATAAATATAATTTTTTGAAAAATTTTGTTCTTGCTAGTATTAAAGAAGAGTAAATTCTATATCTGATACATATAAATATTTTATTATATCTTCAATAGATTTAGAGATAAAGAATTATAAGGTATTTAATAATGACGTCAGAGAACTACTCACCAATGAGGGAGTGGTTTATACTTGCCGCCGGCAGCATTTAAATGATTGACAGCCGTGACAACTGTCAATTATATACCAGCTACTAGTTCTATCCATATTACTGATTTTTATATTTTGTAAATACTCAAACATGGCTGAAGAAAAAAGTTTTGTGCTAGTGTGCCCAAATAGAAGTAAAATAGTAAAAAAATAGTTTTACTAGTGCCTCAAAATGAAGAAAGAAGAATGAAATGGTTATCTAAGTAAACATAAAGCCATTTACAAAATCGAAGTTTCATTCTTTGAAGATCATTTTGCTGTAAGCATTAATATTTTTATATATAAGAAATGTTAAATATTTTTTTAATTTTTATCTTTCCAGTTCTATCATTGGCTAGTATTTCTTAAACGTCACAGATGGGATTCTTTGAAATCCCGAAATCGATAGCAACCATAGAAATGAATAAAAATTAAATATTCACTTATTTCCTCCTCTATTCCTAACAAGTTATACTCATTTTTCCGTTTTACGATTTTATTTTTTGAAACTTTATATTTTCCTACTGACATATAACTTTATTGCCTTTTCTACATTTAATAGTTTATTTGTATATAAATATTATATAATGCTATAAGGTGCAGTAGTAAAATTCAATGCTTGTGTATGGTATCGTGTATCGGTCCGTTAATATTTCAAGCACACATTGACGTTCGGAGAGGAAGTCACGATCGTCTGTCAATGCGTGGAACTCGTAAACGTGCGCCAGGAAATCGCCATATTGTTTGTTACGATGCACCACGTCTATTGTTGTTTGTGGCTGCATTCATGTCTACAATGTGTGTAGTAATAGTAGACATAAAAATGAGTATTGTATTTCATAGAAATTGATTATTGTATGTTCATTGTCTGATGTTATTGTGCATTTCTAATGCAATGTAAGATTTAAACTAACCACAGGGAAATGGAAGTCATGAAAAACTGAATTTTTGTTCTAATCAGGAAAATTAATGTTAGTTACAATTAGGTGTTAACAATTACTTGAAAGTTCAGTCAAACAGCATTTATTCTTACTATACCTATGTTTCGATGCACCTTTGCACCTTCTTCAGGGTAGTAAGATCTTACAAATTGTTACAATTCATGTACACAAAATACATTCGTACAAAACATTCAGTTAATTTATTAAACATCGTACATACATCCATTTGATCTTTGAATGTTTTGTACGAATGTATTTTGTGTAAGTACATGAATTGTTATAATTTGTAAGACCAATTTTTTTTCATTAATTAAAAGTTAAAGAGTTAATGAATATAAATATTATTGTTACTATACGAAAAGAAATCAAGAACTTCGTGGAATGAAAAGAATGAAGTATAAATTTAACCAATATCAAGTTATTATTTTTCATTTAAAATATATTTCCCCTTAATCATCGCTTTAACCCTAATTCATTGTTTAGGTCTTTCATTTGTTTTTTTGATTCAAAATTGTTCAAAATTTCAGTTTTCACTTCTTTCTCGTTCTTAAATTTCTTCGACCGAAGTATTTATTTTTAAAATTTGTGAATAAATAACACTCAGACTAATAGGGCTATTCTGTAAGTATCATTATGACATAACGAATCGTTAAAACGTTATATCTTTAAAATAATAACGAAAATCGTTTAATGGGCTTATTCTGTAAACGTTCATTATGACAATAGCCATTGTTATATCGTTATTATAACGACAATCGTTAAAGTGGTATTCTATAAACAATAATTTAATTCTACATAACGAAAAAAAGATAACGATATCGTTATTTATTAACGACTGGAAAAATCAATGGTTACATAAAGTTTTGTTAATGTCAGTATTTTTATTCATGTCAAAATAAATTTGCTATTATGCTGAACAGTGATCTCAAAAACCCGTCATATTATAGTTTTTTGCAAGGTAATATTAATAGTTATTTTCCGTCGACCGTTTATTAATAGGCTATCTTAATGTATAGAAAATCATTCATTAATGACCCCTATTAATGCATGATTTTTTTATTAATAAACGATTTATTGGGTGCGTTCACCACATGGAACACAGCATGTATTGCTAACGCTAAGTTGTAGCAAAAAGGTAGACAGAATTAAAAGTCATGCTTTTGACACTTACTAGCTAGGTATATTCACGTAGCATACCTTTAAAATGAATTTGAAAGAATAAAATTCCTCAAATAACATAAATTACCACTTTTGCTGTCTAGCATTAAGTAAACTGAACGCAGCCACTGAAAACAACTGATAACAAAACTTATTGTTTTTCTGACGTAAAATTTGACGTTCGGTGAGCCATTACTAACCTAAAAAAAATTGTCATGGAATAAAATTAGATTTTCCATTTAAGTAAGATACGGTCAACGAAAATAGTTAATAGTTATTTAACTATCAAGTGTGTTAATGAGGGCGATTAATGATCGAGACATTTTAACGCGTGAGCGTAGCGAACGCGTTAATTGTTGAGATCATTAATCGCCAATTAACACACGTGTTAGTTACAATATTTTTTCGTTGACCGTATCTTACTTAAATGGAAAATCTAATTTTATTCCATGACAAATTTTTTTAGGTTAGTAATGGTTGACCGAACGTCAAATTTACGTCAGAAAATCAATAAGTTTTGTCATCAATTGTTTTCAGTGGGTGCGTTCAGTGTACTTAATGCTAGACAACGCAAACGGTTTTTTATGTTATTTGAGGAATTTTATTCTTTCAAATTCATTTTAAAGGTATGCTACGTGAATATACCTATCCAGTAAGCAAGTCAAAAGCATGACTTTTAATTCTGTCTACCTTTTTGTACAACATAGCGTTAGCAATACATGCTGTGTTCCATGTGGTGAACGCACCCAATAAATCGTTTATTAATAAAAATCATGCATTAATAGGGGTCATTAATGAATGATTTTCTATACATTAAGATAGCCTATTAATAAACGGTCGACGGAAAAATAATTTAATAAGTTTATATTCCTAGCGCCTAGTGCAAGCTTCCCAATTTGTCTACAGATGGTAGTAATAGCTCTAGCATAGCCCACAACAACAAGAAGAAAGAATCAACCTGTCAGCTGACTCCCACCAGACCCTAACCTAAGGTAGGAGTTTTCTGAGTGATATTGAATTATTTTAGATATTTCATTTAATATTATAATTTGATTTTAGGAAATAAAGTTCTTAACTTGATCTCAAAGTTCATATTTTTAAAAATGTATTACAGAATACGGATACGAAAATAACGATTATCGTTAAGTAGATATAACGATTTTCATAATAACGATTTCATTATGATAACGATTCGTTAAGCGAATGTTTTACAGTACAGGCCTAAAGATCAGGCCTGGACTGAAGTTTAAAATTTGGAAGCCAAGGTCGTGAAATGCACTCGGGCTCGTCAAAAATGATTTGAGGAGATTTTCTTTGTATTTTGACATTTAAATTTTAAGTGTTCTTTAAATTGGCAATATCGTATCGACGCGAAATGTCAAATGAGTAATTAAATATTGCTATACTTACAATTCAAGGTCACTTGTTCGAGGAAAGAATACACAGCAGTTTATACAGTAGTAGCTTAGCAACATTTCATGTTAAAAAGAGATAGATTAGTTGACGTATGTCTTTGTAGTTTATGTTGTGTGACAGATATACATAAATGGACACATTATTTTCTAACAAATTATAAATAATAATGACGTATGTCGTACAGTTACAGATATCTAATTATCTACTGCACTGCCCTCTGTCCTAATATTTATCCAGTGACGTTGACATTTAAATAAAATTATTATTCCATGTTTTTGTCAAGTCTATGTTTTTGTGTTTTGCAAAAACATAGATGAAGTGATAAATCTTTAAGAAATGCATTATTTAAAAAGAAACATAATTTTCAAATAAATTACACTTATTTTTTTCAGTTAAAATGTATCCATAAATATTTCATGTTGCACGTTTATGTACTCGAATATTATACCATACGGTTAATAAATGACCTTGAATAGTCATCTTTTTTTGAACCAAACTATATCAAAATCTCAATTTGCATTTTTAGTTTTGTCGAGCTAAAAATTTAGTCGGCGGTGCAACTAGGCATTAATTGTAGCTGGAAACTCAATTTTACGTTACAACCAGACATATAACGCACTCATATATGTTTGTGCCCCGTAATATAATGTTTAACTGACTACGAAAACCTTTATTTCAAAGATAAAATGTAAACATGTTGTAATCATTTGAGTGTAATTATATGTGTTAGCTATTTTTGCCTTGGCTTTTACTGCAACATTACTTCTGGCTACTGCCTGTTTTGATTTATCTATGACAGTGTGACAGCCACAGTAGACAATAGTCGCGACAGTAGTACTCATGATCAGAATTCGTCATCGAGTTTATTGTTCGCTTAGTAAAACACTGTGTGAATTTATTGGCAATCAGATATACGACAGACGATTGTCTACTGCAATTTGTATTGGCTTTGGGTTAACTGTTCCTGCAAAATTGCCGTGGAAAATAATGATTTAGTACTGTTACTGACTAATTCAATTACTAGTTCTGTTATATAAAGTACCGCACAGAGAGTGAGAATATTACAGGGAATTATAATTGAGTTCCCATGGATAAGATACATATACGTCATTAAAGTTATATATATAATCTCTTTACAATGTAAATCAGAAAATATGAGATTTATTCGTTATACTTATAAATTTTCATGGTTTTTATCATTATTCATATCATTATCATTATTATCATTATTTGAGTACGTACGGACGTACGTACGTACGTAAGTACGTGCGTACAGACGTCACGACGAAATTAGTCAAAATGGATTCAGGGATGATCAAAATGGATATTTCCGCTGAAATCTGAAAACCAAAATTTTTCGCGATTACATTACTTCCTTTACTTACGTACAAGGAAGTAAAAATATATAAAAAAAAAAAATTCATCACGGCATATTACCCATTGCTGAGTGTGCCAATCTGTTTTGTATACAGATTTCGGTAACATAAAACATAATTCATAAAAACAATATTGAAAAAAGAGAAAAAAAACTTTCCGATAAAAAAAATATGGTTCCATTTAAAAATATATATTTTATCTCATATTTTGGAAATAGCTGATACAATTTATTTTGTCGACATGACCAATTTTTTAATATAAAATGGCACAATTTTGCTCATTTAATCAACCTCGTATCTCATCAAATAAAAAAAGTTCCCAATAGTGAGTAAACTTATAGACACTTTGTATTTATTTGTATCTAATATTACATATAATGCATTTATTTTAATCCTGCACTTTATTAAGCTATAATCAATAGAAAAATAATGTTAGATAATAATTTATTGTTAGTTATATTTATTTCTCCCTTAAAAATAGCAATTTAAAGCTTCACAATCAAAATTTCTATACTGATGAACAGTAGATGGAGGTTTTATGATCTTGTTTTTATAAATTTGTTTCTGCTCTAAAAAAATTTATAGTTGCATATTTTTACAATCTTGTCGTTTATAAATGATTAATATTGAACCTCTCTTTCTGTTTAATAGCCATGCAATTTTGCTAAAAATAACTAATTGAATTTTTTGTTAATATTGTGAAAATAAATACATTGAAAGTAGATTTACATTTACGATTTTAATTACCAAAAGTTTCCATGTATTTTGTATTCGTCAGTTCAGCAAATTTTCCTGAATGTGGCATTTGTATGTGTGGTGAAAACTTTTACTTGCGCCTTATCTAATATTCATGGTCAGTGTCAGTACTATCTAGCCATCTTTTAACCTTTCTTCAACCGGAACATTGTTGAAAGTGTCTGGTTTGGTTGTGGAACTCATGCAAAATGCGGATTTCACATGTAAACTACAAATTTCTACACTTTGTTGGCAGTCTGCAGCATGTAATTTATTATTAAAATTCTGTTCATGCTACTGTTGCTTTAAATGCGATTTTATGGTAAATAAATTAGAAACACATGTTTTGCTTATCTTTATCTAATTTTAATAGCTTTGATACTTCTTCTGTTACATATTTTCTGCTGTTTTTATTAAATGTTAAATAATAAATAAATTATTGTTTAGATGTTTAGATAATACTTTCTTCAAGCTCTTTTTGTTGCTTTAATAGTATTCTTTTAGGAGAAAGAGTATGAACAACTGTTGAATAGCATTGTTCATTGTCTGTCAGTCATTCCTAGATTATTTTAAAGAAAAATACTTTTACAGTTATTGAAAAAATAATTATTCACATCTTTTGTTTGAAGTATTTTTCTCCAAAATAATCCATAACCGTCCATGTTTTATATATATTAGCTAGCTAATTTGGAAGTATGCAGGCGAGCAGTTTGAAAGAAAAAAGTTTTATCTACACTGAAATCTACAGAAAAAAATTGATGTGACCAACACATTACCTTTCGCCAATTCTGTGTATTTATGTACAAATTCCATACATAAATTTTCTTGGAAAAATTCTGTATTTCCATTAAAATTATTTCATAAAAAAACTATGTAAATTGACACTGACACCTTCTTCTTCTTCTTCTTCTTTAGCTTTTTCCATTCATCCACTCACTTATATTTTGATTGTCGTCCGCATTCATTTCCTTTTCTCTCAAGTCTTTCGCAATAGAGTCCTTCCATCTTCTCTTTGGTCTTCCTCTTTCTTCTATCTTCTACTACTAAGATGTTGATTCTTCTTCCAATATATTATTCATCTCTCCTTATGACGTAGCTGGCTGATTTATGAAATTTAATTTCTTTTTATTTTTTTAACTCTATATCTATTGCACATGAAGTATAAAATTCAATCAATTATTATACATAATAGAATATTCTTTCATATTTATAATAACATTAAATGTCAAAAAATAATATTTAACAGTGTTTTTTCAAGAAAACTGTTAAAATCTTCAAATGAGAGTACTTACAGTTGATCAATTATAACTAAAATCTAATTAAGTCTGCATAGTATAGTAGAGACCTTTATTCAGAACCCACGTTAATACGTACATCCAGTAATTCGTCCATATCACAGTCGAGAAATTAGCCACAATCAAAATTCTAAAGTTTTTGGTCCCGTTAACTGCTTCCGCTTTTATAGTAAAGGTATGCTATTAGATTATGTTTTCATGAAGTTAAAACGTTATTTTTAACAATAGCGCATTTAGCATACCGGCCAATGTTTGTGAAACTTCTGCAAATTAATCATTTAAATTAAAACGTTCACAACTAGTGATTTGGAGCGTTTTTTAAGATCCGTAATCTTTTGTGCACTAAAACTATTGTGTTTAATTGAATTTTGTTACTAATAATTATTGAAAATTAATTTTACCATTACCTTGATTTTAAACGATTTTCTATTGTACCAACAGCTTATAATTATATTTTTCAATATATTTCACTACACTACCAAAATACTATACATATAAGAATTGTGCAACATCATGAGTAACTGAAAATAGTGGTCGTAAGTCATAGCTCTGGCTCTGGCGTCTTTCAGCGTGTTTCAAAACAATACAAGGATTATTTGTCAGTTAGTCATTGCCTCTGGCCAGTCATGCTTATCTTGTGTAGCATGAAATGTCAATGTTAAGTAGATAATAGATAGGTTAGAGTATATTGCAATTAATAATTGCAAATTGTTTAGCCATCAATAGATGATTCATAGGTATACGGATATTCGATTGGGTGGTCACGATTTTATGACTGACCTTTCTTTATTTGGATAAATATGTGCCATACCCATTGTTGGGTACAGTATGTTTCTTAGATTAAAATTACACATCCATATAACTGTCGAAAAATACTATTTTCTGGCACTCGTCATGTAAGTATTTATTTATAGGACTAATGTGTGTCCTGGAAAGTATGAAGCTCGTGCATTACACTTTACTAGGTTTTATAGTAAATTACATTCGAAGTGGGATATGTTTCTTTACAGCCGAGGGCTTATGAATATTATTGAGAGGCGAAGCCTTGAGGTGAGATGCAGCGCGAGGCTGTGTAGTGAAACTCCCACCAGGTATGTATACTGTTTTATTCTCTTTTTAAATCAATAATTTTTGGAATAAATTATTGAGTTATAACCTTTAATTTGATTAATATTTTTTGATAGTTCAATTAAAAAAAAATTAGCCTACTTTGATGTCTGGATCTATGACAATGTTTGTAGGCAACCCCTACATAAACATTTCCAACCCGTTGGGTTAAATCTGTTATGACGTATTTCACAGCCTCATCTGTGCCACATTCATTTACTTTTCATTGATATTGACATTTGTTAATTTGAATTATCTGAATATATTAGCTGTTTCCATGGTTAGCATAGCTGGCTGATTTATGAAATTTAATATCTTTATAATTCTTTAAATCTATATCTATTGAATATGGAGTATAAAATGCAATCAAAACGTTTAATGTCAATAAATCATATTTAACTGTCAAAATCTTCAAATGAGTCTACTTCCGGTTGACCAATTATAACCAAAATCTAATCACTGGTTCTTCTAGATGTAAACTTGAGGAATACGAAAAAAAATTTTTTTTCGAATGGTGGTATTGAAGTTATGCGATCCGAAACTTTTGTCACACACACAGTCTCACACACACACACACACATACATACAGACATCATCGTAAAAATGGTAAAATCGTATTATGGACCCTAAAACATGCTTATTCACTAAAAACTCATCATTGAATTTTTTGACCAAAGACAATACCTTCCTTACCTAAAGGTGAGTGAAGGTAAAAACAATAATATTTTATTTGAAACATTTTTCTCATTTTGTAATAATTGCGAAGTTATTTGAAAATTAAATATTAGCTAAGGTCGCCACATATTAAAAAAAGAAACAAATGCACATCTAAGATGACCTAAAGTAAACAAAGAATATCGTTTAATCGACGTCGTAATGCTTATAGTTTTCCAGATAGCAAAGGAAAACCCGTAAAAACTCATTTTTCACTGCCTTATTGGACACTATTGAAAATCGGACCTATGATGATTAAGTTTTTTTTTACTCATTTTGGTCAGTACTATATGCCCTTAAAAATACCCTGTGCATGTACTACTCGTAATTCCCCAGTAATTGTGTTAGAATACTTTTTTAATGGCTGGTTGCACCATTATAAATTTTAAACGTTTCTTGAATTTAGAATATCATATTGAAATGAAATGCCAAATCAAATGAACTAATCTCGGTGCAAACGTAAAAACAATTCACATTTGGAATTCAAGTTTCTTGCTTTAATAGAATTGTGATATATATTAATAATAACAAGTCATGTTATGCAATAAAAATAAACATGAACTGGAATTTCTACGAAGAAAAATATAATGCGAAATATGCTAAAATAATATATTCGCCAAAAATTTCGTTTTGGTAAAGAAGTAAATAAAAAATAGTCTCAAATCTAGTTTTTTTTTGTACCGACGTGTTTGATAATTATAAAATTTCAGCACTGATTAAAATAATCTATCTATAGACTAATTGGTTAGGAATAAAACATTGCAAACATCATTGGAAATCACGATAAAATAAACAACTTAACAAGTTGAGAAATAGTTTTAAATTCCTCACACTGAATACTCTGATTTCATGCTCTTCATGATATTATTTATATTCTAGACAGATGTTGCTGATAAGGTCAATATCCTAAGTAAACTGTAAACAGTATATGACAAGACTTTGTCATTAGAATATTTCAATGTTCTTATTCACAAATTTACAGTTGTAGAAAAACAGGATTGTGACAGGAAAATTTCTAATTGAAAATGATGTAAAAAATGTTCTATAAAAATCATATAAAATAACATTGAAACTATTATTCAAGGCACGTTCTAGCATTGACACACCTTTTAACCTATATAAGTGAAATATAATTTTATATTATTTCATTTATTTTAATCTGTCTACAATTTTGTCATAGATAAAAAGTAAATCATTAATCATCAGGATTTCTTTATATTGCCGGTACTATTGATATAATCACGACGATAACGTGTTGCTACAATTCTATTTGTTGTAGTGATCCCAGTGAGCTGATTTACATTTATATTATCGCTTAAGGCTTAAGGTATTATGTATTTCGTTTTGCTTGTGCTCTTTGCCAACCATTCGCGTCCGACAGTAGCTTTTTTAATTGCAATGTTTTACAGTACTGTAACGTTTTTATTTATATGGGTGAAGTGTAAAACATAGACAAATATTATTAACTAAAAGAATACATTTATTAAACGGTAAATAATTAAGGATTAAATATTAAAAGATAATAAAAATAACTAACACTACGATTAAATAATTATAAACACTAAGAATATTATTAAATGCTTAAACACTACGATTATTTATCTAACTAACATTTATATCACTACACTTATTTATATAACTACATTTATTTATGTTAACAACTTGTAAACTGTTTATTTATATCACTGAGTTCATTTCTTGTTGTTTGTATATATGAGACTGCCCTCCCGCTGTTCTCCCGACGGTATTTATACACCCTATATCCTTCTAGAAGCCTCGGACGCGACAGTGACCTGCATACAAAAGAATCAGGTCACGGCGTAATTAACCTCTAGCTGGTGCGTCGCCGGGGATCTCAACGCGTCGGGGACTGCATCATTGCTCTGGTACATTCTTTCGAAGGGACCACGTCATTGTTCGCGAACATGCTATCAGTAGCGGCGCAAGCATACTTTTCTCTCGGGGGCGCACGTCACAGTACACAGTGGTGTATTTATTCTTTGAACACGATCGGCTTTTGTCGTTTGATTTGTACCAGAACAGAGAATATGAAGGATTGTATACAACGATTTTTATCACTTGAGCTTCAAATGATTGATTTCTGAACCGAAAATAACAAGTAATTGTATATTTATCTCTGTCTTACTTATGGTTTCTTTCATTCTTTCTTCGATACGTATATCTAATAGCTTATCTTTGTCTTACTAACACACTTAGAAAAAGATACTTATATGAAATTTGGATGTGACATTTGGAAGCAGTGGTACTGACAGATAAATGTCAGTGTCAAAAATCCAGTAGACATTACTGAAGATTATTTTTGGGAAGAACATACATTATATTATTTCTTATTGTATTAATAGTTAAATATTTAAAATTATAGGTATATTACATATACCATTCAAAAATACTGTCAATCCCGACAATGAATTGGAAACATCTTCATATAATGAATTTAAAATTACAACATCTAAATATAATTGATGTAAATAGAATTTTTGGTGTAAAGTGTGTATACAAGAAATGTTAAATACAATAGGGCGCAAGTAGTCATGTGACTTTGTTGGCCTTGACAAGCAGATATGGGAACCCGTGTCAGAATGATAGCTAGTAATTATGTACATAGATGTCAAATATCATAATTTTTCTTTCTAAATTTCGTGATTTTCCAATTCCTTGAGATTTATTTTCCTCGACAAGTAAATTCCACACTCCTGGTGACAAATTAACTACATGAATTTAGAAAATTTTAATGAAAATTCTGACATTTGACATCTATGTACATAATTACAATGTCACATGACTGCTCGCACCCTATCTTATGTAACCAAAAAGTACTACAAAACTATGTATCTTCATAAAACTTCTTTTTTATTTTGATCATCATATTTGACTATTATGCTTCCATTCGTGAAGAGATCTTTGGTTTATTTATTTATTTCGTATCAAGAGCATAGTGTACAATAAATTAATTTATATATGTACATGTTGTGGAAAGATTAGCCGTTAGATTAGCCTAAGATCTTTGATAAACGGACTATGGACTGTATGGTGAAAGTATATTATCATACATATCAGATTATAAAAACACCAAATAGAGTCTAATATATTAATTATGAAAATCGCTATTACATTAAAGATATTATTACTATTGTTACTAATACAAAACTACGAGCCCAACCCCAAATGTATTCGTATCCTCTGAAATAAATATATTAACAGCAATAAAAAATATTTTTTTAGGTTACTGTAGTTAAGACTATATTTGGGCATTTTTTTTATTTTATGTATTAATAAAGTGTACTGGAGTTAAGTACTATGGCCGCTAGTATGAACAGTGATTATGGATGATTAGCGAGCATGTGATTAGCATTGTTTTATCTCTGTCAATCGTTTATAGATTATTTTAGAGAAAAATACTTCAAATAAGAGTTATAGAAAAATTAATTGTACGCATCTTTTATTTGAAGCATTTTTCTCTAAAACAATCCATAAACGATAGACAGAGATAAAACAATGCTAATCAAATGCTCGCTAATCATCCTTAATCAGTTGTTCATACTAGCGGTCAATGTTATTAACTAAATTTTTCATTTAAACAATCTACGGGCAAATATACGACAAAAGACAAGTCTCAAAATTTTTCGTTCCACCAGTAAATAATACAATATTTATGTTAGTATTATCTGTAAAACTGAGGGTAAAGGTAACTGAAAATATACTCATTTAATTGCCATCTTAAATTTTATTACTTTAATAAAAATTATTTGCGAATTATTAAAGACGAAAACATTTGTCACATGCAGACAATGGTTTATTTGCATATAAATTATTATTAAACCCAAGAAATTTTATTATAAGCAATGTATTCAAGTTCTATACACTATTAATACACCATATCAAAATTTGTTGAATTGGAGTAATATTCATAGCATCCAGAAGTTTATTTATTCTTGTTTTTAATATAATTATAGGTGGTACTTTAATAAATAAATATCACTTTGCAAATACTTTTATTAAAAAAATAAAATTTAGTATATAGTAATTAATTGAATATATTGTCAGTTTCCTTTACCCTCAGTTTTATAAATAATACTATATACTATATTCTATTATTACCTCTCGCTAAGAGAGGTATTGTATTCATGCTAAAAATCGCATATCCAGATTTTATTGAATAAGCACGTTTTAAGGTCCCTACAATCCGATTTTAACATTTTTATGATGATGTCTGTGTGTGTGGATGTGTGTGTGTGTGTGTGTGTGTGTGTGTGTGTGTGTGTGTGTGTGTGTGTGTGTGTATGTGTGTGGGATGTTGGAAGGACGATTACTCAAAAACTATAAGACTTTATATTTGTTTAACTACGTATTTCCCAATCGGACATTCATGGGAAGATCTGAAAAGGTTTTGGTAACAATTGGACAACCGGAAGTAGAAGATTCTTGAATAAAAATCTTCTAAATATTATTTTTTAAAATTTTTTTTGGTAATATTAAATAAAATTAAATTCTCTATCTGATACATTTAATTATTTTATTACATATTCTAAAGATTTAGAGATAAAAGAAATATAATATATAAAATAATCTGTTTTAATAAATTTTCAGCCGAAAGAATGCCATGGAAAATAGTTGAAAATTTGAATGTTTGTAACTGACATATAAATGTCAGTGTCAGAAATCCGGAGACACTACTGAAGATTTTTTCTGGGAAGTACATAAATTTTATTATTTCTTATTGTATTTATAGTTAAATATTTAAAATTATAGGTATATTACACATACCCTTCAGAAATACTATTAATGCCAACAATGAATTGGAATCATCTCGAAAAATTAGAAGAGTAGAACAAAATTTCTTCATAGAATGAATTTAAATATAAAAAATCTAAATGGAAAGAATAGATATAAGCGAGAATACAGCTCGAAGGAAGACGATATTATAAACGCAAGATGAAAGTGAAGATGGTCTCCACTCTGCAACGTAAAATACAGAAAAATTGTATCTCATCGAAATAATGAGTAATGAAAGAAAAATGTACTTGGAGAATCTCTTAATTTTTGATCTGTGACTATTATGGAGGTGACAAGTCTAAGTTGAAGGACTTAAATTTGTTTCAAACATTATGGGACAATGTACACCAGCACTGTAGCTAGAGTAACATTGAACTGCGAAAAAGCTATCAAATTCTTCTCAAGTAAGTTGTAAATATTGACAAAATTACACATCGATATAAGAAAATAATCGGAGTGCAATCTATTCCTCACTTTATTAATGGGAATTAGTGTTATTTAGATACAACATGTATGAAAAAATAAAATGTAAAAGAAGATATGTAAGAATAGATGCACAATTCAGATTATACATTTTAGCCGCCCAAAATTAATGTTTTTACTAGAAGAATATGAAGAGAAAGTAATCAAGAACTTTGTCCGAATTGAAAATCCATGTTACCAGCAAAAAAAATCTGATGTGGCCAGCACATAACCTCTCGCCGTATATTTTACCTGGCTGTATGCATAAAGCAAAGATTATTTTTATAAATACAAATAATATATTCATATAAATCTATGACGTATAAACTTCTTTATTATTCAATAATAGCATGTCTCAACATGAAGATATTTTACCATAAATTATGTTACAATAAATTACAAAGTAGAGTTTACCATATATAAATATTAGGCTGGTAACAGCAATTTTCAATTCGAACAACTTTGTTTACTTTCTCTTCATATTCTTCTAGTAAAAACATTAATTTTGGGCGGTCTAAAATGTATATATCTGGATTGTGCATCTATTCTTATATATCTTCTTTTACATTTTATTTTTTTATACTTGTTATATCTAAATAACCTTAATTCCCTTTAATAAAGTGACGGATAGATTGCACTCCGATTTTGTCAATATTTACAACTTACTTGAGAAGAATTTGATAGCTTTTTCGCAATTCAAAGTTACTCTAGTCTACAGTACTGGTCTACATTGTCCCATAATGTTTGAAACAAATTTAAGTCCTTCAACCTAGACTTGTCATCTCCATAATAGTCACAGATCAAGAACTAAGGGATTCTCCAAGTACATTTTTAATTCATTACTCATTATTTCTGACACTGACATTTATCTGTCAGTTACAAATAATTTAAATTATCAACTATTTTTCATGGCATTCTTTCGGCTGTCAAATTTATTACAATAGATTATTTTATATATTATACTTCTTTTATCTCTAAATCTATGGAATATATAATAAAATATTTAAATGTATCAGATAGAGAATTTAATTTTCTTTAATATTACCACGAAAAATTTTCAAAAAATATTATTTAGAAGATTTTTTTTCAAGAATCTTCTACTTCCGGTTGTCCAATTATTACCAAAACCTTTTCAGATCTTCCCATGAATGTCCGATTGGGAAATACGTTGTTAAACAAATTTTAAGTCTTATAGTTTTTGAGTAACCGTCCTTCCAACATCCTACATACATACACACATACATCCACACACACACACACACACACAGACATCATCGTAAAAATGTTAAAATCGGATTGTAGGGACCTTAAAACGTGCTTATTCAATAAAATCTGGATATGCGATTTTTAGCATGAATCCAATACCTCTCTTAGCGAGAGGTAAAAATTAAACTCTACTTTGCAATTTATTGTACATAATTTATGGTAAAATATCCTATAGATTTTGTAAATATATGTGGAAATTGTTTTATGTTGAGCCATGCTCTTATTGAATAATAAAGAAGTTTATACGTCATAGACTTATGAAAATATTATTTGTATTTCTAAAAATATTCTTTGCTTTATGAATAGAGCCAGGTAAAATATACGGCGAGAGGTTATGTGCTGGCCACATTAGATTTTTTATTGTTGGAACTAAAAAAAATAGCACGCGTCTGTTGTCTTATATTTGCCAGTAGATTATTGTTAAAATGATAATGACATTTAACGTGACAAAATTAAAAAAATATAGTCTTAACTATTTTAATCTAAAAAATTATTTCTTCTTGCTGTTAATATATTTTTTTCAGAGGGTACAAATACATTTGGGGTTGGGCTCATATTACATTTTTATTAATAAAATTATATTCATCTTAAAATTTTGATTTTCATTTTGTTTCTTTAAATTAGAAATTAGAAGTATTATGTGCCAAGCCTATTGTTGTAGAAATGGTATAAGACCCATAAAATGCTAGAATGATAGAAATATACCTAAACCGAAGATGGAACTAATTTTATGTGGGTAGGTACCTATTTATGTAACAAGAAATAGTGTTGGTAAAATGAGAACAAGTTATCAATATATTTTGCCGTATACGTACATGGTTTATATTCTTGTATAATATAAATATTTTTAATGACAGAACGTAACATTTTGTAGTTTTTATTGTAATAGTCTATTCATAAATGTGTTAGTCAAAACGGGCATTAATTGAAAATGAATAGTAAGTTAAAGTCAACGCACACTTTCCCAGATGAACTTTGAGAAGACGATAGTAATTTGTATGAGTAGTGTGCACATCTTCATAGCGAATGACATTAAAATATTATGCAATTCTATTAGCGTACAGGCTGTCAGACAAACAAGCGTCTGAGTGGAATAGGCATTTGGTTATAAGAAATTTACACTTTGGTATGTAAAATATTTACAGATAGAGGTACATAGAGATTGTTGTTTGTCTGAAGAAAGTAAAAATATTGACAGTTACACATCATATTAAATTTTCATGTTTTTAGAAAGGTTAAATAATTTCTCACAATTCAAGCATTTAAATTCAAATGAAAACATTTTATAAGTCAGGACCAATGTTTTTCAAATTGTACAAGAGCACAAAATTCCAGACAAGTAAAGGTGGAATTAATTTTATGACCAAAGTGTTGTCATTACAAATATACATTCGAGGGTTGCAAGTAATTTCAACCAAATAAATACGAATATTATAAAACTAAGGTGTTATTGCTTCATGCAAAACATTTTTTGTTGTACCTATGCAGTATGCACAATTATAAAATATAAATGTAACATTTAGATCCATTTGAAATTAAAAGACTTATTTTTGGTAATGTTATGGTTATTGAAATTGTTATAAAAAATATATTCTTCGATAGAATTGTGTATATATTTTTATTTTTTAGTTTGATACTATTATAATCAATTATTCACCTCTATTTTTTACCTCCCGCTACTCTTGGTAAGGAAGGTATAGGGATCGTGCTAAAAATCGCATATCGAGATTTTGGTAAATGACCACGTTTTAAGGTCCCTAGAATCTAGTTTTAACATTTTCACGATGATGTCTGTGTGTATGTGTGTATATGTGTGTGTGGGTCCTCTTAACGCTCTAACACAAATACTATCATTCAGAAAGTTATGAAACCATGTATTTCTACATTATTCTAATAAGGAAAGAAGCCATTAGATTTTGGTGGTAATCAGATAACCGGAAATGGCAGTTTACTTGAAGCTCAAGATAGTTTTTCTTCAAAAAATACCTTTAAATATATATTTTCGCAATTTGTTATTATAGATTATTCCATTTTCTACAGGTTTGCTTTAATACTTTTTTCTATTTATAAAGTAATATAAAAATTATATCTCGGAGCTTATGCTTTAAACACATCTCCGTGCATGGTTACATAGTTCAGCTCAAATATATGTAACTGACAGATAAATGTCACTGTCAAGAAAATAATCATTACAAATTAATAATAGTAACGTTTTAAAAGGAAAATTGTAAATAGAACAATAGTTTTATGGAAAGTTAAATTACTTAATTTCTAGCATTAATAAATATGCAGGTATGTATTTAAATAAAGAAACAAATACATATATTATCACGGCATATTATCCATTGCTGGGTGTGTTAATCTGATTTATACACACATTTCGGTAATGATGATGACATATTTGTATTATGCGGGCGTTTACCACAAGGGTTAATTTTATGGGATTTAAAATTCGAATTATTTGGCGTTGATCGGGATCGAATCGGATTCCCCAGATTCGCGACCAGACATCAGGCACGCAGCAACGAGACCCAATAGGTTAATGGCGGGAGGTATTGTGTTGGTCACATCAGATATTTTAAAAAGTTGTTATGTTTTAGCAACATTGCTATAGCAAATAACTAATAATAAATTCGAACACTGCCAGAAGGTTATCAATATCCTTCTGAAGCTGATTTCAATCAGAAACTGAATCAATGCCTTTAAATAATTTTAATTTAATATATTGCTAATGTTTGAGAAAACCTTATACAAACGCTATGCGAATAAAATAAAATGTGAAACCCACGGTGTTGTATTAAGATATGCATCTTTTGGGCGTTCGTCCTTTAGATTCCTCGTCGATATACCGATACCATTTGCATGAGGTACATGTCCGATGTAACTGTATGATGTACGTGATGTTAAGCTTTACGTCATGCGAGTTATGTAAAATGAAATTAATATTCCGTGTGGCAATGCATCCATCGCCAACTCGGATGCACCCACGTTGCTCTTTTGTTTCCTCAGGATGTTTACCGCTTCAGAACGGACACGCGATCAGGATGAGGACATTGGCACCTTCTGTTTTTAGGCGATGTTCATTTTTCATGTTATCACACTAATCGGTAACGCAAATGCAGAATAGGTGTACAGATTAATGACGTGACATGTGCTATTTTTGGACGTTTGTTTGTGGGAATGAATGAGAGATTAAATGCTAATGGATATGTTGTTAAAGGCAAAAAGAATGAAGGATTATTTTATATGAATGGTTTGGAGATGCGTTGACAGTATCAATTTATGTAATACCTTAAAAATACTTGTGTGGTAATTTGTTGATTTATGTTTATTATAAAGTAAATCTTATTTTTATTATTCTTGAATTCTGTATTCTAGATGTGGTTACCGAACTTTCCATTTTTGACTAATTATTTATACAGTGTTGGACATAAATAGAGTAACTCCGTAGAAACTAATAAATAATAATAATAATTTTATTTGGTCATGCGCTACAAAGACGTCCCCCCCCCCCGTTTAACTTTTTTATTATAAGTTATAGAAAATGGCTCTTATAAAAGTTTTATTATTTAAAATATACTATTTGATGGCAGATGTAGATATTTTTTATAAAGTCAGGTTTAAAAGATACAACTATCAAGTTTCTTTTCAACGCTGTATTAGTTATTATTAATGTATTTGAAAAAATCGAGAAAAATAAGATAATTGAGATAGGTATATGAGAAATAATTTTTAATTACATATGCTGTGGCCATGTGAAAATAAATAAATTGATAAATAAATAAATAATAGCTAAGTAATAATAAATAAGTAGCAAACAAATGTATATTTTGTTGATATTAACATTGTTACATTTTGTTCATTTTCACATAACCACCTATAATATTTGAATAAAAATTATTTTCCATGTACCTCAATTATCTTATTTATATCGATTTTTTTCAAATGCATTAATAAAAATTAATACATCGTTGAAAAAAGAAAAAATGGGTTTATATTTTAGTAAAATAATTATAGGTTGCTATTTAAAAAATAAAAGTTGATAGTCGTATCTTCTAAACCTGACTTTATAAAAAATATCTACATATGCCATAAAATAATATATTTAACATAATAAAACTTTTATATGAGCCATTTTTTGTCTATTACCCTAAAAAGTTAAAAGGGTGGGGGGGGGGGTCATCTTCCCTAATAATCTGCTAAAAAATGCAGAACCTGCAAAAATTTATGACTTATGCAGCCTCTAAAATACTATCAAATTACTGGATTAATGTCATTTGTTTTTTTTATTTTTTTATTACGAAAATTTTATATATAAATATATACATATGAATAATTTATTGGTTTTTTTTTGCTTCTCTAATTGGCAAATATTAACATTTATACATTTACAGTTATTATTTGTAAATTAATATTGAGCAATAATTAAAGTAATCTACTTTAAACATCAATTTAATTCGCTGCAGTAACTGATTTTTTTACATTTTTATAATGTCATTCGAATTAAAGAAACATAATAATATAATAACTTTAATTTAACCATTAAATCTTTATCGATGAATTCTAATCGCATTTGACTGAATTTTAAAGTAAATAAATACTTGGATCGAAGAGAGTTAATTTCATTGAAGTTCAATGGCATTGTGAAGGTGTTACATATTTTTACGCCCACCCAAGTTTACCACCAGATTTAATTAATTATGCCATTTTTACCTTCCATTACTTTAAGGTAAGGAAGGTATTGTCTTTGGTCAAAAAAAAAAAATGATGGTGAGTTTTTAATGCACGTTTCAAGGTCCATAGAATACGATATTACTATTTTTACGATGATGTCTGTGTGTGTGTCCATATGAAGAGTTGGTTAGATTTTGGTTACAATTGGTTAACCGGAAGTACCCTAATTTGAAGATTTAATAGTTCTTCTTGAAAAAACAATATTGAATATCATTTTTTGACACTTTATGTTATAAATAGTAAAGAACTTTTTATTCTCTATTCGATTTAATTATATTTTTTCTTCATATTCAATGAATTTATAGATAAAATATTTTAAAGATAAATCTTGCAACCTACGCTGCTAAAAGCTACACCATGGAAACAGAATATTTAAATATTACTGATTGATAGATGTCAGTGTCAAATAAAATTTACATATCTTTATAAAATGATTTTACTGGAAATATAATTTAATGTAAAATAATTTAATATGGCAAAAACAAATCACTTAAGGTAATACAACAGATTATAGCCACCGGTCAATTCAGCAGATTATTATGTTATAAAAATAATGCTATATATGTTTTTATTTTCTACTTCTTATTTAAAAAAAAACATACTGCTCTTTTTAGGAGTAGTTCAGTTCAGGTAAGTACGAGGTAAGATCAGTTCATTTCTCCCCTAAAAAGAAGGGGACTATAAAATAGTTTACCAAAAAACTTTCTGTGTGGAACTTGTAAAAAATACGTAGAATTGACGGAAAGTAATGTGCTGGCCACAACAGATTTTTTATGATAAATATTTGGATCAATGATATTATATTTATGTCAATATTTTGCATTTATGTCATCGATATCAATTTGTAAGTTGTTAATTAATTTCAACCTTGATCAAGGTTTCGCAGAAATTAAAAACTTGTTATGAATTAATTGCACATATACTTTTAATTTTTATGTTTTTGTGAATGCAAGCAATAAATTAGTTCAAATTTTAATTTATTACAAAAAATTTGTCACATTCAATTAAAAAGCAATAATTGTAATTTATATGTAAACAAAATTATTACATTTTTTCTGTCTTTTTTTGTTTTCTTTAATTATATCGTAAAATATAAATAATACGTTGGGTATTTGAATTATAATTTTTTCATCTTTATGACATATCGGTTAAGACTATCAAATGATTATGATGATATTGTCCGTCTTTTATTCGTAATTTTACGTTCTTTACATTTAAATCAAAATTTCTGTACGAATTTTAAGGACAGAGTAGATGGCAAATGAAGAACTTAAATACTTGAACCTAAATCCTAAAACGTGCTTAATCATTAGAAACTCACTATAGAATTTTTTGACCAAAGACAATACCTTCCTTACCTAAATGTGTCGGAAGGTAAAAAACTGTTTACATATGTTAAATTTCTTTAGCACGAATTACTCGTATTACTTGGGACACACGGTATAATAACATCGAAGAGGACACTTACCAGACGTCAGTTCACGTGCTTTTAAAACAGTAAAATTTTACAATTTTTTTACTCTATATCCATTGAACATAAAGCATAAAATGCAATCAAATCATATAGAGAATAAAATTTAATATTTATAATAACATTAACTGTGAAAAAATAATATGTAACTGCGTTTTTTTCAAGAAAAACTGTTAAAATTTTCAAATGAGGATAGTTTTGGTTGACCAATTCGCACCAAAATTTAATCACATCTTCATTTGGATGTAAACTTGAAGAATACGCAAAATATATGATTTTAGAAATTATATGCATTGGAGTTATGCGATCCGAAAGAATCGTCACACACACACACACACACACAAACACACGCACACACACACTCACAGATACACACAAACATACATACATACATACATACATACATATATACATACATACATACATACATACAGACAACATCGTAAAAATATTAAAATCGTTTTCTAGGGACTTTAAAACATGCTTATTCATTAAAAACTCACCATCGAATATGGTTGTAAGGAAGAGGAATACGCAAGAATTGTAATTTTTGGAATTCTAGTATTGGAGATATCGTGCACGAAACGGCGTCCACACACACATACATACATACACACACACACACGCACACACGAACACACACACACATACAGACATCATCGTAAAAATAGTATAATCGTATTGTAAAGACCCTAAAACGTGCTTATTCAATGAAAACTCACCACCGAATTTTTTGACCAAAGACAATACCTTCCTTACCTATAGGTGACGGAAGGTAAAAAGATTATGTCACCATAACTGAACATTATCCAATAAGAAACCCGTATATTACTAGAGAAATTCGGAATTTACTTAGTTTAAAAACAAAGTATAGTTCTCCAATTTCCCATGCGGGATTTGGGACAACAACGTAGTGTCTTCCGAGGGTCTCCCATTGAAGCGGTAACTGTATTCACCTATGCTTAACTGTACTGTAATTATACATTTTAAATGTCCGTGAGAATAAGGTCATGCATTGTCAAATCACTTCTTTTTATTATTTACTAGCCGAAATGTTTTGAATTCCATCGTATTATTCTACAACCACTTGAATTACAGATACAAGAATGACCAAGTCATGCAATGTTACATTTTTATGCTGCTGGACCTTGTATAGAAGTGGAAATATGCGGATAGAATATTAAAATATTTCCGCAGTGTTTGACTGATGTAAATAATAGACACTTATATAAATATTACATTAATAATTACATAGAACAGTTAGATACAAATTGTATAATTATAACACTGATTCAGTCCGCAGATGAATAATCTTTGAGATAATTTTTGCAGATTGGACGTTTGTCATTGCTCCAAATAAATGAAGGTTATAATTATGAATGAGTACCTTTAATTGACCTTGTATTGACGACTAATTATCGATTTTGAATTGGCCGTGTCACTGTCACGTATTTTCACCTAAATCTGATCAATCAATATCAACAGGTTGAAACTGAAAGAAATGACACATTTCTCTACATTTTACATTAACATGTAAGAATTCAATGCCGTCTGCTTAAGCAAAAAAATGGGACTTCCAACAAGGAATAAATAAATATTGATTCGTAGAACTGAAATTGGGAAAATAAATTATATTTTTTGTTAAAATATGTAGGTAAATTGCAGATATTTGTATATATTTGTATGTTTCATTGTAAGAAATATTGTTTTTAACCTATAAATTTAATAATTGTTGTAATACTGCTCCTTGAAATAAATAAGTTATACATCGTTGTCCTGTAACTTTTCTCTGAGGCGTCTAAATATAAATGAAAATTTTGAGACCATAATTCTAAATAAAACAGAGGTAAAGAAAATGAGTATCGCCATTTAAAAGTTTTTAAAAATGATTCAATTTAAATCCATTTTGCAGTTTTTACATCTCGCTAAGAGAGGTATTGAATTCATGCTTAAATTCGCATATCCAGATTTTATTGAATTTTAACATTTTTACAATGATGTCTGTGTTGGTGTGTGTGTATGTATGTTTATGGATGTGTGTGTGTGAGGTTGTTGGAGTCTCAAATTCTATAAGACTAAAGACCTGTTTGACTACGGATTTCTCAATCTAACATTAATAGGGAGAGTTGAATAGATTTTGGTACTAATTGGAAAACCGGAAATAGTAGTATCTTAAAAAAATTAAATATTATTTTTTTGAATTTTTTTATTATTAGTATTTAAAATCGTAAAATTCTCTATTCGATACATTTTAAAATTTTATTATATCTTCTATATATTGAGATAAAAAAAGTAATATATAAAATAATCTGTTGTAATAAATTTCAGAGCCTAAACAATTCCACAGTAACCATCAGATGTTTGTAAATGACAGAAAAATGTTAGTGTCAAAAACCAATTTGTCATAGTACGAATATGGTTTTATGTAGATTTTAGCTGAAACTAAATCTTAGAATTTTTTTTTGGCAACAGTAGTAAAACGTCAAATTACGCTTTTATGTTAAATGAAGAAGTTTAACTGACATTATTGAAGACTTTTTCTGTGATATTGGTAAGTTTACTATTTCTTGTTGTATGACAATAATAACAATTAAATATTTAAAATTATAGCTATATACATATAACCATCAGAAGTCTTGTCAAGAAATTGAACGAAATTCGAACAAGAAGTATAGGAGAAAACTTCCTCAAAAAATAAATTTAAAATTATGAAAATAATCTAAACTCAGTTAGAATGGCAGCTAGTAATTATGTACATAGATGTCAAATGTCAATTTTCCAACCCAAATTTCATTAAGAGCTTCCATGTCTGCTTGTCTAAGCCAAGTGTGACAAACTAACTACGTGAATTTATAAAATCTTGAAATGTTTAATGAAAAATTCTGACATTTGACATCTATGTACATAATTACTAATAGTCATTTTGACACGAACCCCATATCTACTTGTCTAAACAATGTCACATGACTGCTCGCACCCTATACTTGTGTAACCAAAAACGGAAGTAGCGAGAGGTATTGTGCTGGCCACAACAGATTTTTTTATTTTAGTATATATCTGCGGTGACCTAGACATTTTTTTCGTCGTTAAAATGAAACTTCGAATTTAAAAGTCTATCAGTGAAAAATCCTTGCCCCATATGCTTCTCATAATAATAAAGGAAACTCATGAATTTATTTTTATTGACAAACATTATAAATTTTAAACAATTTTTGAACATTAATTAGAAGAAATATTTACAACAATAAATGATCTAGTAAATAAAGTAATAAAAAGAAAATTAGATAATTTAGATGCTAATTAGGTATTTTTATAACATTTCTTGTTAAAAGTTATGAAATGTTTTTGAATAATATATCCCGTATTTAATTTTATACCCTTGGCATAAAATTCGTTACTACTATGTAACGTATTTATTCCATTGACAAAATCATTTTCTCAGAATTGATACTAATTGATTGTTATTTCCAAAAATAAATTCAGATAATAAAAATTCTCATTATTTCTGAAATTAATTTGCAGTAAATTAATCTTATTAACTGAAACTGATGAAAAAAGGAAACTATTTCAAGGTTATAATCTCCGTTAGGCACAGAGGTCCAGAGGATGTATGTTTCCTATGCTCAATTATTTTTAGTGGAATAACAAACTTCAAGGTCCGTGCACATCTGTCCAGCTAAAATATTTTAATATATTCTGGTTAATTCACTTTCACTGTTCACGCCCAGCTTGAGTAATACGAATGAGAATGATTCGATATTGATACTGACTGGATGTTTGCACAGTCAATTGCAATCATTTTATAAATAATAGTCATTTTTGGAATTTTCCTTTTTCGTTTTTATAATATTTGAAGTCTAATTATTTCCAATTTTTTAATCGTACAATATTAAACTCTGGCTTATTCTCCATAATATCCTGGAATGTTCGAGAGGTGACGACTGGTAAACATCCTGGACGGTATAATTATGTTGTCATTACCGAAAACTGTAAATAAAAGTAAATTTATCAAAAGAAATATTTATTTCTGAGATTGAGTTGCTCTTTATTTCAAAGTTTGCAGATACAATTTTGCTTTTTTGATTTTTTTTTGAATATATGCCTTTGATGCCTGAGTAAATTTTCTTTAAAAACGTGGTAAATATATGTAGGTAGAGCCAGTATGTAATTATTTCAAAATATGAATGGTTAGGTATGTCTACCGGGTGGTAGCAGCTAGGGGTGAACTTAAGAATTTAACATGTGATCTGAGTTTTATGCAACTCCTACTCTCTTTTTTATATTTTTTACCTACCGCTACCCCTGACAAGGGAGGTATCGTGCTAAAAATCGCATATCGAGATTTTGGTAAATGACCACGTTTTAAGGTCCCGAGAATCCATTTTTAACATTTTCACGATAATGTCTGTGTGTATGTGTGTATGTGTGTATGTGTGTGTGTGTGTGTGTGTGTGTGTGTGTGTGTGTGGGGTGTGTGGGTGTGGATCCTCTTTACGCTCTAACTCAAATACTATCATTCAGAAAGTTTTGAAACCATGTATTTCTACCTTATTCTAATATGGAAAGAAGCTATTAGATTTTGGTGCCAATCGGATAACTGGAAATGGCAGTTTACTTGAAGCTCAAGATAGTTTTTCTTCAAAAAATACCTTTAAATGTATTTTTTCGCAATTTGTTGTTATAAAAATTAAAGATTATTTCATTTTCTACAGGTTTGCTTTAATACTTTTTCTGTATATTCTATGGATAAATTTATAAAGTAATATAAAAATTATACCCCATAGGTAAATGACGAGAGTTATTGTGTTGGGTCACATCAGATTTTTACCTCTCGCTAAGAGAGGTATTGCATTCATGCTAAAAATCGCATATCCAGATTTTATTGAATAAGCACGTTTTAAGGTCCCTACAATCCGATTTTAACATTTTTACGATGATGTCTGTGTGTGTGTGTGTGTGTGTGTGTGTGTGTGTGTGTGTGTGTGTGGATGTGTGTGTGTGTGTGTGTGGGATGTTGGAAGGACGGTTACTCAAAAACTATAAGACTTAAAATTTGTTTAACAACGTATTTCCCAATCGGACATTCATGGGAAGATCTGAAAAGGTTTTGGTAATAATTGGACAACCGGAAGTAGAAGATTCTTGAAAAAAAATCTTCTAAATATTATTTTTTGAAAATTTTTCGTGGTAATATTAAAGAAAATTAAATTCTCTATCTGATACATTTAAATATTTTATTATATATTCCATAGATTTAGAGATAAAAGAAGTATAATATATAAAATAATCTGTTGTAATAAATTTGACAGCCGAAAGAATGCCATGAAAAATAGTTGATAATTTAAATTATTTGTAACTGACAGATAAATGTCAGTGTCAGAAATAATGAGTAATGAAAGAAAAATGTACTTGGAGAATCCCTTAGTTCTTGATCTGTGACTATTATGGAGATGACAAGTCTAGGTTGAAGGACTTAAATTTGTTTCAAACATTATGGGACAATGTACACCAGTACTATAGACTAGAGTAACTTTGAATTGCGAAAAAGCTATCAAATTCTTCTCAAGTAAGTTGTAAATATTGACAAAATTACACATCGATATAAGAATAATCGGAGTGCAATCTATCCGTCACTTTATTAAAGGGAATTAGTGTTATTTAGATATAACATGTATGAAAAAATAAAATGTAAAAGAAGATATGTAAGAATAGATGCACAATCCATATATACATTTTAGACCGCCCAAAATTAATGTTTTTACTAGAAGAATATGAAGAGAAAGTAAACAACGTTGTTCGAATTGAAAATTGCAGTTACCAGCCTAATATTTATATATGGTAAACTCTACTTTGTAATTTATTGTAACATAATTTATGGTAAAATATCTTCATGTTGAGACATGCTATTATTGAATAATAAAGAAGTTTATACGTCATAGATTTATATGAATATATTATTTGTATTTATAAAAATATTCTTTGCTTTATGCATACAGCCAGGTAAAATATACGGCGAGAGGTTATGTGCTGGCCACATCAGATTTTTTATGATGGTTTTAGTTTAGCTATAAAGTAAACAGGAGAGCAGGAAATTGCATAATACTAATATTGTATGGTAATTTTGGGTAAATTCTCGACTGTAA
Organism: Harpalus rufipes; assembly: GCA_951394225.1. NCBI lineage: Eukaryota > Metazoa > Arthropoda > Insecta > Coleoptera > Carabidae > Harpalus > Harpalus rufipes. Next base: position 14,814,334 of record OX596283.1, on the reverse strand, counting down.
TATGGATTAGGTTAGGTTAGGCAAAAAGCATTTATTCATACTACCAACGTTTCGGTACACCCTTGCACCTTCTCAAGGGTAGTAAGATCTTAACAATTTGTTCCTTATTACTTCGTTTCACAGTAAATAGAATTTTATGCTCTAAAATTCTATTGCGTATATAGTCTTGATTGTTTAATTTAATTGATTTTTTAACAATCTTAATTTATGCGCTTATCAAAAAATAATTATTTTCATTATAGCAATAAATTTAAGAAAATTATTTAAATGTCACAGTAATATAATTTTTATTTGTTTATAAATTACTGTAATCTTTACAATAAATAATATGGTTAAGTAATTAACATAAAATATGCATTTTTGTAATTACTAAAAATTTGTTATGCGTTCAAGTTTATGTTCTTCATTGAAACATGTCTTTATTTTATGCAATTATTCCTAGTGTTTTATAAAATATAGAATAAAATATGTATACATATTTGAATTTATATACCGCAGTTTTGGCAATTTTTCCTATGCCATTCAATCCAAAATTTACGATAGATTTTTAAATTGTAATTCAAATCTACTAACTTACGTACATATTTTCGTTAAAAATGAAAGATATAAAATTATTGTAACGTTTTATTTATTTGGGTGAAGTGTAAAAATTAGAGAAATATTATTAATTAAAATAATACGTTTATTAAACGATAAATAAATAGGATAAATCTTAAAAAGATAACTAACACTATGATTAAATAATTATAAACACTAATTTAAGACTAAGAATATTATTAAATGCGTAAGCACTAAGATTATTTATTTAAACAATATTTATATCATTTATTTATACAACTACATTTATTTATGTTAACAACTCGTAGACTATTTATTTATATTACCAACTTCATTGCTCGTTGCTTCTATATATCAGACTATGTTCGTTGGCTTTGGCGACGGGTGTATATAGCGCGATGTCCTTCTCGAACTTTATGACGCCACAATGACATTGAATACAAAGGATCCAGATCATCGGTGTAATTACCACGTCTAGTCGTATGGGTTTTTCCGTCGCCGGCGGGGATTACGTCATCGCTCGGGAATATTCTACCAGTAGCGGCGCTCGTCAGGGGCGCACGTTACATTATAATATTAAAAATCAAGCAAAATCCAAATTCACTAATAGGTAAGTCAATTTGCGAAAGTATTCAACTTTATTTTACACGTATTTATAAATTTGTAGTTAGTTAAAGTCATTTTTTTTTTCTTAATAACTAAATATTTTTTTATTCCCATATTTGATATATCTTCTAAATATTCAAATCTCTCTTTAGACATAAATATACGGTTATTTCATTTTTGTATAACTTTTTTATGCTTGAATTATAATTTTCTATTAATATTTATTAAAGTCGTAGGTTGTGATGATTATCATTAGTTTATAACTTAATTAAACTCACAAATTACCTATGAGTCAATATGGATTTTCGTAAACATCTTTGAATAAGTCATTGACAACAAAAGAATTGTCTTTTGTATTCGCCACCACAAAATTATCATAATTTGACGTTAGTTGTTCCTTTGGTTCCACCAGCTGAAAATATGGGGGGATAAGAAAGTACTGAAAATTTAAAATTAATATTTTGGGACAAATATGTGTATACTTTCAAAACAAAAATTAGACTAAATAATGGAAAAAAATCAAAATATTATACCAGAATTTTACTATTAAAATAATTAATTTAATTAAACATTAAAAGAACAGAAATTTATACATATATCATTTTATTTTATATTTGAAATTTATTTAAAGCATTCCGTAGACGTTTGTTAATGAAAAATGTAACTGATCATCTTGAGGGCCTGCTGAACATTCGTGCAATGTTTTTTTTTCCAAAATTTATTTTGTACAACATTTAAATTATTAGCTTGTCTTCAGGTGTTATTGTGCTATGTTGTACCATTAAAGCACAAATTTTGAGGTGAAATGGCACAAGAATAAATATAATATGTAAATATAACATTTCGGCTTATTATCAATTTCTGTAATATTGCTAAAAAAATTGAAACCAATAGAAAAAATCTGTTGTGGCCAGCACAATACCTTCCGTCAATCCTGTGTATTATGTATAAATTCCATACATAAATTTTCTTGCAAAAGATTCTAAATTTCCAGTAAAATTATTTCATAAACAAACTATGCAAATTGCACTTGACACTAACATCTTCTTCTTTAGCTTTTCCCATTCGTTAGGGGTCGCTATTTTTTTTTCTACTTCCACTCATTTCTGTTTTGTGTGTCGTTCTCATTCAGTTCCTTTTCTCTTAAGTCTTCCGCAATACAGTCCTTCCATCTTATCTTTGGTCTCTGTTTCTTCAACCTTCTATTACTAAGCTATTCATTCTTCTTCCAATATATTCTTCATTTCTCCTCATGACATATTCAAACCAATGTAATCATCTGTCTTTTATTTTTCTAGAAACTTGTAACACTAGAGTTATTTTCTTATCGAATCTTTCCGTGTCTACTTCAACATCCTCATCTCTGCCACATTCATTTACTGTTTATTGATACTGACATCTTTGTTTGAATTATCTGAATATATTAGCAATTTTCATGGTTAGAATAGCTGCCTGATTTATGAAATTTAATATCTTGATAATTCTTTAATTCTATATCTACTGAATATGAAGTGTAAAATGCAATCAAGTCGTATAGAACATAATATATTCTTTAAATTACAATGTTAAATATCAATAAATCATATTTAAATGTTAAATCTTCAAATGAGGCTACTTCCGGTTCACCAATTATAACCAAAATCTAATCACTTGTTCTTCTGGATGTAAATTTGAAGAATACGAAAAAAATATAATTTCTGGAATCGTGGTATTGAAGTTATGCGATCTGAAATATTTGTCACACACACACACAGACACACGGACACACAGACACACGGACACACAGACACACAGACACACATACATACAGACATCATCGTAAAAATGGTAAAATCGTATTATAGGGACCATAAAACATGCTTATTCACTAAAAACGCACCATTGAATTTTTTGACCAAAGACAATACATTCCTTACCTAAAGTTGACGGAAGGTAAAAAATCTGTTGTGGCCATCACAATACCTCTCGCTCACACACAAAAAATTCTAATTACATCTAATCTTTATATTTAGATATTTTCTATAATTGTAAATCATCATATTTTACGGAAACGGAGTCATATATTTTAAATTACAACGGATTAGGGCATCTTGAAATTAAAATAATTTAAAAATCCTTTTGCTAAAATGTAATGACGAATTGTGGGTAAATTTCTCGACTGTGATGTGGATTAGGTGTTAAAAATTACTCGAAAGTTCAGTCAAACATATTTATTCTTACTACCAACGTTTCGGTGCACCCTTACTACCCTGAAGAAGGTGCAAGGGTGCACCGAAACGTTGGTAGTAAGAATAAATGCTGTTTGACTGAACTTTCGAGAATTTTTTAACACGTAATATAATGACTAATATTTATTTGTAGAAAGAACCATTTTTGCGAGAAATATAATTAAAATTGCTGAATAAAGAATTATTTGACTGATTTAATTTTATAAATATTTTACAATTGATTACAGTACACTCCTTGTTTTTCTAGTAAGATTACGCAAATTAAATTTGAATAAATACATGAAATTTACAGTTATTAAATGTGACATTAAAAACACTGTACAAAGTAATCAACATTGTTTACATTGTTTAATTTAACAATAGATGTTGCATATTTCATTTTATTTGTGTTTTCAATGTTTCTTAATGTCTAGCTGTTTATAAATATTTGCTGAGGCTACAAAAACTATCAAAATTCTTCAATTTACATTACTGTTATTAAGTTGCTTTTTATGTGATTATGTAATTTATGCTATAAATGTGGCCAAGTTATCTAATTCGGTTTTTATGAACATATGTCGTTAGGTACTTAAAATTTATGTGTTTTTTATTATAATTAATTAAATCATTTCAGGTACGGATTCAAATGAGCCTAATTTCTGACAGTTGGATTTGGTATTTAGAATAATGGAACTTTCCCATACGTATTTTTGACTAATTGGATAAATAATAATAAATTAATAAGATTATCTATACTAAAGTAATTTTAATAATTTATATTAAATTAATATGTTAAAAAGTTTAAATTTATAATCAATAAATATTTTATAATATAAATAAATATATCAATACGGCTTGTTACCTATTTCTGGGTGTACCATCCAGTTTTTTATTTTTAGATTTTGGTAATAACGATACATATGTATATTTGTACCATTGAGAACGTTTATCTAGGCGTCACATCATAGGCACTCAAAGTTGTGATGGAGAGTGTATTACAAACCATACAAAAAACAAAATATTCCGAATAAACATACAATTATCAAATTTCTTCAGGTCCTCCGACTTTTTTCTATATTTTTCTACTTGTTTTATAAACTTCTAATAGTATTTTTAAACATAATATTCGATAAATTATTACTATTGACAGTATTGTGCAAAATGTAACATTTGAAACATTTTCAGAGATAGGTAGAATAGTCTTCTTGATTTGTACAAATTGTACTTTTAATATTAAAAATTAGGTTAGATTAGAACTCACTGGCCCGCTTTCATAAAACAATTTAATCTATGTCCACACAATTAAATTTACTTTTTAAGTAAACAAGTAAAATAAAGGTTATGGTTATCGCTCCGGTTTTCAAAACATTGTTATTTCGGAATAATAAAATGTTTTCTAATATTCTTTCCCTTTTTTATATTTTTACATACACAAAATAAAATTTAGTGATGAAAATAATTGTTCAACACACACTTATGACGGCACAGACAATGCAATTTGCACTAAGGTATGCAATTCAGGTGCAATATTACTTTTGTTATTATCCCAAAGCTCCTATGATAAATATTGAAAATTTAGGTAATAGCAAATGTTTACCATGATGGTGAACCCTTGAATTTCAGGTAACTCGTTAAGAAATATCGGTTCGAGTTCAGATTCAAGCTCTTTTAAAATTGAAAATTAAGGTTCGGATTCGGGTTCAGTTTTTAGCAAATTTTTGGTTAATTTGGGTTTTATGGTTCGGGTTCGGGTCCGGTTCGACTTCCCGGAAGTAAATTTAACTGGACGTTTAAGAAACCGGCCCATATTATGTCAAAAATTGTTGAAGTGAAGATAACTGAAATGATATTTTTGTGAACATTTATAAAACTAACCTCGATTTGAAACAAAGTTTTCTTTGAAATATAATGAATAAATCTTCAAAATATACAAGACGGATGTATTAATTTATAATTTTCTGGTCCACGCACTGTATTATTATCTTTTTTCATCTTGTCAAGCATATTTTTAATGTAAACACGAACTTTTCGTTTACGCGGGATTTCGTGACAACATAATTCATTGCCTTTCTAACGTGACAATCTGCACTCAAGTAAACAGAAATAATTGTTACTCATATTACAATATATATGTCAATGTAGATACACAAATACGTATAATATTTAACAAATTTCTCATATTACATATTTTAATAACAAGTCAACCTGTAGTTCTTTATTTTGTTACCAGATGTCATATCGCTTAGCAATACTTGCCAATTGTAATATCATTGATATGAGTTCACAATACGAGAGCAGATGTAATATTTATAAATATAATAGTAAACAATGATGTCAGTTAAACTAGTTTTAGATTCTAGATCTTATAACTGATATACGATCATCGATTATCTCTTTTGGAAGGTCGATCAGCTTGGTTTAGGCATCATTGAAAACAAACACTTTGCGTTTATGTTTTCTTTAGTTATAAATTGTTTCTAAAAACATCTTTTTGTTTTGTTGTGCGCGTAGTGCATTCCGCTTGTGGCATAAAGAAAGTGATAGGAAAAAACCACGTAGAATGTAAATCGGAGAAAAGTGTATATTTCATTCACCAAAGAGTTTGACATTTTGCCAGATACACTAGCAATAGCAACTGTGAAATCATAGTCTGTCAAATAAAAACAATGCTATCTCTTTCATATTGGTAAAAGTATTGATCAGTAAAAAGATAATTGATTTTCCATACAAGAAATTATTCTGAGAAGTAAGAAAGAAGTTGTTGACGACGCTTACGTATACGTTTTCTGATGTTACTCAATTTTAATTTGAAATGACATGCATTTAAATGCAGAAGAATGTACTTCCTATTATTTACTTCCTAATTTCTGAAGAGCGTATTATTTTTTTGGGAATAATGAATTAGCGTTTGATACAAAATCTTGATGATATAAAAAAATGTCATAATTTTTCATTCAAAATTTCATTTTTTGTTATTATATGATTCCTTTCCTCGGCAAAAGAATTCCACACTCCTGATAACAAATAAACCACATGAAATAAGAAAATCATGAAATTTTGAATGAAAAATTATGTCATTTGTCAGTTATGGACATAATTAAAAGCTGTCATTTTGACAGGGCCCCCCCATATCTGCTTGCCAGAGTCAGTAAAGTCATGTGACTGCTCGCGCCCTATACATAAATTTTCTTGAAAAAGATCCTATATTTCCAGTAAAATTATTGCATACACAAACTATGTAAATTGCACTTGACACTGACATCTTCTTTAACTTTTCTCATTCATTAGGGGTCGCTATTTTTTATTTTCTTCTTCCACTCATTTCTGTTTTGCGTGTCGTCCTCATTCAGTTCCTTTTCTCTCAGGTCTTCCGCAATACAGTCCTTTTATTTTATCTTTGGTCTTCCTGTTTCTTTTACCTTCTACTACAAAGCTATTTATTCTTCTTCAAATATTTTTCATCTCTCATCATGACATGTTTAAACCAGCCATTTCCCATATCCTTTAATTCCTTACCTGTCCGTGTCTTTCCCAACATCTATCACAACATCCTCATCTCTGCCACATTCATTTTCTTTTCATTGACACTGACATCTGTTAGATAAAGTTTTCTTAATATAGTAGCTGTTACCATGGTTATAACATAACTGGCTGATTTATGAAATTTAATTTCTTTATAATTCTTTATCCCTAGATCCATTGAATATGAAATATAAAATTAAATCAATTCGTATAGATAAAAATATTCTTTAATATGACATTAAATGTCAAAAAATAATATTTAACAACATTTTTTCAAGAAAAACTGTTGAAATCTTCAAATGAGTGTACTTGCGGTTCACCAATTTTAACCAAAATCTAATCCGCATGTGGATGTAAGGAAGAGGAATACGTAAAAATTGTAATATTTGGAATTCTAGTATTGGAGATATCGCAGCCGGGCACACATACACATGCACACACATACATGGACATCATCCTAAAAATGTTATAATCTGATTCTGGGGACCTCAAAACGTGCTTATTCACTAAAATCTGGATATGCGATTTTTAGCATGAATCCAATACCTTTCTTACCGAGAGGTAAAAAACCTTACAAAATGAAATATGAATGAAATTATTGGGTATTATTTATTTTTTAAAAAAGAAAAATATAGTCTGATGATATTTACAATTTCTAAGCCAATCGTTATTCCTTTTACAGAATATAAAATTATTTAAAATAATTGTAGTGGATTTTCGAACCATACGTTGGCACCATGTTGTCAAATAATTTTATATTCCGTAAAAGGAAAAAGAATTGACTTAGAAATAATTGTAAATTCATTAATATATGATATACATTTATCAAAATTAGTATTGTTTTAATTTTATATTCCGTAAAAGGAAAAAGAATTGACTTAGAAATAATTGTAAATTCATTAATATATGATATTCATTTATCAAAATTAGTATTGTTTTTACCTTCCGTCACCTCTAGGTAAGGAAGGTATTGTCTTTGGTCAAAAAATTCGGTGGTTAGTTTTCATTGAATAAGCACGTTTTAGGGTCTTTACAATACGATTTTACTATTTTTACGATGATGTCAGTATGTGTGTGTGTGTGTGTGTTTGTGAGTGCGTGTGTGTGTGTGTGTGTATGTGTGTGTGTGTCCCCGCCTTTCAGGACACGATATCTCCAATACTAGAATTCCAAAAATTACAATTCTTGCGTATTCCTCTTCCTTACAACCATATGCAGACCTGTTTAGATTTTGGTTATAATTGGTCAACCGGAAGTACCCTCATTTGAAGATTTTAATAGTTTTTCTTGGAAAACTCAGTTAAATGTTATTATAACATAAAGAATATATTATTATCTATACGATTTGATTGCATTTTATATTTGTTATTCAACAGATATAGAGTTAAAGAAGAATAAAGATAATAAATTTGATATAAATTTCATAATTCAGCCAGCTATGCTAACTTAACCATAGAAACTGCTAATATATTCAGGTAATTCAAATTGACAGATGTCAGTATCAATAAAATGTAAATCAATGAAAGAAAAAGGGAAGTAACTCTAGTGTTAGAAGTGTCTAGATATAAGAGAGAAGATTACATTGGTTTGAACATGTTATGAGGAGAGATGAATATATTAATAGAAGGTGGAAGAAACATAGGAAGACCAAATATAAGATGAAAAGACTGTATTGCAGAAGACTTGAGAGAAAAGGAACTGATTGAGGACGACACGGAAAACAAAAATGAGTGGAAGAAGAAAATAAAAAATAGCGACCCCCTAACGAATGGGAAAAACTAAAGAAGAAGATGTCAGTGTCAAGTGCAATTTGCATAGTTTGTTAATGAAATAACTTTACTGGAAATAATATAGGATCTTTTGCAAGAAAATTTATGTATGGGGCGCGTGCAGTAACATGACTTTGACCCGTGTCAAAATGACAACAATTAATTATGTCCATAACTGACAAGTGTTATAATTTTTCAATCAAAATTTCATAATTTTCTTATTTCATGTGGTTTGTTTGTTATCAGGAGTATGGAATTCAGTTGCCGAGAAAGGGAATCACATAATACCAAAAATTTATAATCTTTTGCAAGAAAATTTATATATGGAATTTGTACATAATACACAGGATTGACGGAAGGTATTGTGCTGGCCACATCAGATTTTTTAAATTGATAACACCCAATAATTTCTTCAAGCTATAGTTATATTTTATTTTATAAGAAATAATACAACCTTTTTAGTTTTAGTTCTGTTTATTTTTATAAAAACAGACGTATCGGCAGCATGACCTACTACCTTCTTCAGGGAATAAACAATAAATCAACAAATATATAAATAAATATAAGGTTTTTTTCAGGTTGATGACGTGCGTCTTCTACCAAATTATTTTTACTATAATTCGAAGATAATCGGTAATTTTTTTGTCAGAATATTAAAAATGTTCTCTATATGGTGTAACCTAACACTGTATAAAAACTGTTTTATTGATGATGTTGATGTACATATCTTAAAATTGATATTTTTAAAATTTTATATTTAAATTTTACAAATATTTATTTAAAATTATTAATGGAATTGTAGATCGGAGAGTAGATACTATTTGACAATTAGACAAACGTAATTACTTTGAAATAATATCTGTATTTGTTTCAAATTAAAAATGACTTAAAATTTTTATAGTAAGAGTAAACAATTTAAATTTCAAAACAACTTATTTATAAATGTAGTATTATGACATTATCATATTTTTTTAATAGCTTCTTTGAAAACAGTAAAAAGAAATACCATGTCACTGTAAGTAAATATGTATGTTATAGATAGTATCACTTATTTATTTTATTTTTTATTGTTCTAAATGTGTGCCTCTGCATAGACGATTAAGTTTTTATGATACATGCGTAACTATTTCCTTGATAAATTCATGTCACAAGAAAAAACAAAACTTCTAATCTTGAAATTTAGATGTTTCCGATCTACTAAACCAGTTTTCCTACATACAGTCAAAACAAATAAAATCTCTACCATAAATTAATTGTCAAGCTACTGAAAGAGTTTCCGACTCCTACATTACTTTAAACAAAAGACACATTTATTATGGAACAAACAAAAAACTAGATCACTCTATACAGTATTCATGAATAAATCATTGTTTGAGTAGAATAAGATATTTTAGATTAGTAGAGCAGATTTTTTTTGATACAAATTGCTGCTGGATATTTTAATTTTATTTTATATATGATACAGAAAGAAATAATATAGACATAGGTCATCCAAATATACCTATACTCTACACCAAAAATTCTACTTATACCTATTCTTTATAATTAGATTTTTTAATTTTAAATTCATTCTATGAAGAAATTTTGTCCTACTCTTCTAATTTTTTGAGATATTTCCAATTCATTGTCGGGAATAACAGTATTTCTGAAGGATATACAGGGTGTTTAAAAAAAATGTCACGGATTTAAGGGTGGATAATATATCTTAAAACAATAAATATATATCCGGAAATGCCTAGTTTCAGAGCTATAGCGATTTTAATGATTTATTTCTATCATATACAACTCATACTTTTAACATTACTATAAAATCATAGTGTCCGTTTACAATGGAAACAGTTAATTATAAATTATAAAAAATTATTGTAACAAACAATAACAATAATTATGACAAATAAGGGAAAACAAAAGATTATATTCAATTGTTTTTCATTGTAAACGGCCACTATGATTTTATTGTAATGTGAAAAGTATGAGTTGTATTTATGTCAGAAATAAAATATTAAAATCGCTATAGCTCTGAAACTGGGCATTTCCGGATATATGTTTATATGAACTTTTTTTATTGTTTTGAGATGTATTATCCATCTTTAAATTCATGACCTCTATTTTTTGAACATCCTGTATGTCATATACCTATAATTTTAAATATTTATGTACTAATACAATAAGAAATAATATATGTATGTATTTCCCAGAAAAAGTCTTCAGTAATGTCTTCGGATATCTGACACTGACATTTATCAGTCATTTATAAACATTTTAATTTTTCAATTGGTTTCCATGGCATTATTTGGGCTGCAAGATTTATTACAATAGATTATTTTATATATTATGTTATTTTATCTCTAAATCAATCAAAGATATAATAGAATATTTAAATGTATTAGATAGAGAATTGAATCTTTTCTGATATTTGCAAGAAGAAAATTCAAAAAATAATATTTAGAAGATTTTTTTTAAGAATCTGCTACTTTCGGTTGTCCAATTGCTAACAAAACCCTTTCAACTCTTCCCATTAATGTTCGATTCAGAAATACGTAGTTAAACAGATATTAAGTCTCATAGTTTTTGAGAAATCGTTCTTTCAACATATACACGCACAGACATCATCGTAAAAATGTTAAAATCGGATTGTAGAGACCTTAAAACGTGCTTATTCATTAAAATCTGGATATGCGATTTTTAACATGAATCCAATACCTCTCTCAACGAGAGGTAAAAAAGTGACCTCTGCAGTACTCTCTCCACGATAGCAATGAGAGTACGTGAAAATGTGAAGAGTTTTGAGAATTTCCTGGGTACGTCCCTGTATCACTTTCACTGTACCCGGGATACGAACTAATGTCATATATTTTAGAATCAAGTATAGGAGTGTACGATTGTCATATACCACCCAACAATGAAAGGCGATCGTCTACGCACTATATGTATGTAAACAAATAAAACATTTCCTATTTATTTAGCGACAATGGCTCGTTGCTCACTGCAAAGAAACAACAACTGGGTGCCCCCGAAATTCAACCGACTATATCGGACTCCGACACATAGATGTGTGTTTGATAATACAAATATTTCTCTATTGCTTTGTAACACAACTTGTTACTCTTAAGTGTTTCTTTGTCCAATAAAGTAATTATTATGGAATTATACAGATTGTGATCTTGGGTTAATTATAGTTTGGTACGACACAATAATTATTATTTTTTATTATTTGAATATTTTCTTTTTGAGTTAATTTTTCGAAACAATGATGATGGTATAGTTCAAAAAGGTCGGCAAATTTTTAAAATATTCTTATCGGATGTGAAAAATGAGTCGGCTCTAATTACAACGGCCGCTAGTATGAAAAAGTGATTAAGGGTGATTAGCGAGCATTTGATTAGCATTGTTTTATCTCTGTCAATCGTTTATGGATTATTTTAGAGAAAAATACTTCAAATAATAGTTATAGAAAAAATAATTGCACGCATCTTTTATTTGAAGCTGCCTATGTTTCTAAATTAAAACGATAGAAACGTGTTTAATCGGAAATAATGAATTATTTTGTTCGCAAAATTTAAATTAATAGTAATAACATTTATGAAATGGATTGTTATAAAAAAATAGTGTAAAGCTTTCTTGCAAATGAGGGTACTTCCGGTTGACCAATTGTAATCAAAATCTAATCACGTCTGCATATGGATCTAAACTCGAGGAATACGAATCCATTGAATATGAAGCTTTATTATTTATAATAACATTAAATGTGAAAAAATTATATTTAACAGCGTTTATTCAAGAAAGTGTTAAAATCTTCTAATTAGTGTACTTCTGGTTTATCAATTATAACCAAAATCTAATCAGTCATATAGAAAATAAAATATTTTTTAATATTTATATATAAAATAAATAAATTAATATATCATCACGGCATATTACCCATTGCGTGTGTGCCAATCTGCCAATCTTAACACAGATATCGGTAATGATGAAATATTTATACCGTGCGGGCGTTTATCAGGCGTCATTGCTGGCGTGGAGAGTGCACCATAGGGGTCAATTTTGTGTCATTAAAATTCGAAGTAATTTGCGGTGTCGGTCGGGATCGAATCCGGGTCCCCGCAGAATCGCGACCAGACACTCAGGCACACGGCCACGCGACCCCATTGTATAATAACATTAAATATGAAAAACTTATATTTACCAGCGTTTTTTCAAGAAAAACTGTTAAAATTTTCAAGTGCGGGTACTTCCGGTTGACCAATTATAACCAAAATCTAATCACTTCTGCATATGGATGTAAGGAAGAGGAATACAATTTTTTTATTTTTTTTTGAAATGTAGCATTAGAATGATCGGTTCTGACAGCATCGTCACACACACACACACACACACACACACACACACACACACACACACACACACACACACACACACACACACACATTAAAAACTCACCACCAAATTTTATGACCAAATACAATACCTTCTTTACCTAAAGGTAACGGAAAGTAAAAATACAAAAAATCTAATATTTTAATCGATATATGTGGTTTTAAACAATCAAAAGATTTATTCAGTATGAAAAAAAAATGAAAATATATTTTGAGGCTCAAAATTTACACCATAAATCTATAGTTATTCATGATGTACAAATTTTTTATATTATTTTATTTTAAAGTAAATATATCATTCCATTTAAAGAATGTTCTCCTCGATTATTACTTGCTTATTAGTCATTCAAGTGTTTTGAATTTTACTCTATCAAATTTGTTATCAAAAAAATGTGATATTTTCCCTCATTTTTAACATTTTTCTCTAATCCTTCAAATAAGTCAGCAGTTGTGAACGTCGAGAAAGCAGTTTATATATTCAGAGCATAAGATTTCAGTACCTTTAATAATAATAATAATTCATGGATAATCGTATTATACTTACTAGTATACTGCTAGTTTGAAAATTTTTATTACGGGAGTGTGTGTTTAATAACATTAATTATTGTAGAAATATGTAATTTACTGACTGAGTGACTGTAATTTAAATATTAAAATTATCCATAATTACTTATAATTTCGAAATTAATTTGGTACTTTGTACAAATATTAAAATATTTTCATGTGTCATAGGCATTTGATATTGTATTTTAATAATACTACTGAGAACATAGTAAAAGATATGTACTTATTTTTTTTAATGCTTGTAGGCCCTAAAGAAGAATAAGTGTAAACCAAAACGTCGATTTTGTAAAAGTAAATGTTGTATGAGTAAGATGGCGCATAATAATAATCTTTAACATCCAATCTACTTTACAGTCGAGAGATTTAAGCACATTTACAATATTATGTATTTATTTTAGAGATATCTAGATTCTAAAGTAACGCATACCTATACAGAGAAGCGATTATATGAGCATTTATATCCTTGGATAATGCATTTATGATACCAAACCAATTTAGTTTTATCTAAACTTTCATAAATTTTGTCACTTGTCACATATTTTTCATTACAATGCAACATGCAACTTCGGTACTGTTATGCAAAGATATGTGTGTCGATTCCAATATACGATAGCCGCTATTGTTTCATAAAGCTCATGTGCAAAATTTCGCGATTTGATTATTAAAAATATTACCTAATAGAGTGACTAACACCCATGACAATGGGATAATAAACTTGTTGCAGTTCTATATGCGTCATGAAATGTGTGAATAATCTCAAATAGAGAGTTATTGGACACATTGAAAAATCAATCGATTGGTTAATAATTTTATACTCGTATCATAGTAGAAAGCAATATTCTTGATATTTAAACAATAAATAATTTAATAAAATAATATTAGCCTTTTATCACTGGGCCTATGCGATATACTGAAACTAAAATTTAACCCAAACTCGAAGACCGGTGTGAAATCAGCGGCGTTTTTAAGCGACGAAAATAATATTTGTTCGCGTTGCAAGTAGGCGGTACAAGTGGTACATATAGACGGATGGCCAGCGACGGAACCATATTATCTGTAAGATACGTACTTGACATGTGCTATTTATTAACTACTAGTGATGAACATGTTAATAGTACATTATTCAATGAGCATGTAATGTATGCTATTACTCATGAGAATGAAAATCATTCGAGTGAGTAATAATAGCCATTACATGTGAATAGAATACTATACTTTATCCACAACTGTCAAATAATAACATACTGTACTATTATAAAATCAGAAATAACCTAACAAATTTTAGAAAATTGTTTGTTCACAAACATAAACATAGCGTTGAGAACTGGGTATTTATTTTAACAAAACTATGAAGTGATTTGACATTTAGCAGAAAATTTTAAACCGACTATTCAGCTACATTTTAAGCTTAAGAAGAAAATAAAACTATAAAAAACGAGATACGTAGTATACTTTTGACTTTATATGTGGAAATAAATACTTATTAAAAGTAATTTGTTTGTACTTTTTGAAAGGTAAGATTTGAATTTGACATAACGATTGAATAATATTATTCCATCGAACTGTCAATATTATTCAATTAGCAACAGTAACTGATAAAAAACGGTTGAATTATGGGTATATTATTTGACAGTCGTGGATAAATAAGTTTGTGACATCAAACTATAAAACTTACGGAAATTAATAAATAGGACTATTTCCTTTTATAAGGAGTGCAATGGGTAAATAGGTTTGTGGCAGATCCAAACTCACAGAAATTAAACTACATGACATATTGATTGATAAAAATGGGAAATTTTCCTTTTTCGGGGGTGTAATGGGTAAAATTGTTTGTTAATTAAATAAAATACCTAATTAATAAATTTAAAAATTACCTTAGTCTAAAATATAATTGTTTATTAATTATACATATATTTCTGCATGGAAAGAGTTGTCAAATATGATCAGAAATAGAAAGTGACATATATATACAGATTTCCCTAATTTTCATAACTATTTTTGTATATTAAATACAGGATATTCCAAGATTAAATAACCAAACTGAAAATTTAAATAAAAAACTGGCCTTCAAAGCTATCGTGGAGAAGGCACCACAGGGATCACTTTTGTGCTATTTGAAAATAGAAAATAATTTTCGTGTTAACTGATAACCTACACAGCCTCGAGACCTCATTCATCGTATTCGAAAATTGGTGTACACAGCTTACGGTAAATCAAATTTTGAATTTTATACCTTCTGTCACCTATAGGTAAGGAAGGTATTGTCTTTGGTCAAAAAAATCGATGATGTCTGTAGGTGTGTGCGTGTACGTGTGTGTCTGACGATCGTTTTGGCCGCGATACTTCAAAAAAATTATATATTTTTCGTATTCCTCATTCTTACATTCAAATGAAGACTTGATTAGATTTTGGTTGCAACTGAACAACCGGAAGTATCTTAATTTGAACCTCGTAACTGTTTTTTTTAACAGTTAAATGTAATTTTTATATTTATTGTTATTATAAATATTAAAGAATATTTTATTCTCTATGCGATTTGATTGCATTATTTTCTTCATATTCATAGAGATAAAAAATTATAAAGAAATTAATTTTCATACATCTTGTAATTTTTGCTGCGTCACCACGGAAACAGTTTCAATAATTCAATACTTATTACTAGTTGACAATTTACAGTATATGAAATAATTTTACTGAAAATACAAGAATCTTTCTGTGGAGAATTTATATAAAATACATAGTCAAAGACGGAAGGTATTGTGCTGGCCACAACAGATTTTTTTCAGTAAATGTTGAGTGTTGGCAAAAGCAAGAATTAATAATTTTATGTAAAGTAATAAATTTGAATTTTTTAATGGAGATATTGTATTTTATGTTTATAGATTTGTCAAAAAATAACATATAGTCAGAAAAATTGACTGTCAGGTCTAGTACTAAAACTAGAAATATCGAAATTATGACAAAGCGGCATATCGCTCGCTGTTTGCTTTATAATATTGGATGCAAACGGGCCATTATTTGCGCAGCTCTACATTTGCAGAAATAATCTCTGTACTGTATCATTTTAGTTTACTATAAAATTTGAGCAAGTCCAACCCTGATAAAATTGTATGCTAGTATATGTATTTGACACTTTCTCTGGCGGCATTTTGCTGTACATCGCTGATTTAAATAAACTTATATGCATGCGGTAGTGTGCGTTTCATATTCACAATGAATCTTCACCTTTGCCACGTGCTGTGATTAGCATACAGAACATGCAGACGCCGCAGCCGAAGGAATGGTTCTAGCACAGCACCCAAATAACCTTTCAGATTTCCGCCTTTTCCATTACTTAACAAACTTCAATGCTGCTGGTATTTACCACCTATGTATACTTGCCGTATTTAATTAATTATTTAATATTTCTCTGCAGTTATTTCATTACCTACTTTTGCGTATTATTTATTACATGTTATAACGCGAATTTTTAGAATATTATGCAAAACAATATTGAAATGAAAAGTTTCAATGAAAGTTTATTAAAATTTTTGAAATTTAACGAAATTTTACATTTGTTGCGCTATAAGGAATAAGGATGTTGATATTACCGAAAGTGATTACTTATTATTGTAGTAATATTGGGTGATATGAATAAAAATGAGTATATACTTTATTGTCCAAATATTGAAGTAAATACTCCAAGTCGTAAGAATAAAATCAGGAGAATATACTCGTAGCGAGTATATACTTCGATGTACAATTTTTGAGGAGTATATGCTCCACTGTCGTATGAATAAAAAGAGTTTAAGCTCTGTTAAAGTGAGTTTCTACTCGATTTATTCGGAGTCTGGTTCTTAGCAGACTCTAGTTGTAGATTGTAGCTTGAAAAGACAGTTATGGCTGAATTTATGTTCAATTTACGGTCAAAAAAATATTACAAACCCAAAAGAACTACTTGCAGCCGTGATTTTAAAACCATATACAGATTTTCCGAGGATAATGTGCAGTGGTTAACGAATCATTTTCTGAATGAAGAATCAGGAGAAACCAGAGGTGGCGCGATAAGTGGATAAAATGAAAATATTTTTGAGGTATGTAGGAGATCCAGGTTTTCAAACTGGAGTAGGAGAGGTTGTGGGCATTTATCAAACCTCGGTATCAAAAGTTGTGACAGAAATAGTGGAAAAGATAATTGAAAAATATTTTCTTAAATACTGGATTACTGTCGCCATCCAATATATCCAATAATATCTTTTCCCATTCGTACACGATGATCTTCTTATTGCCAGTTCTATTTATATCGGTTTTTTTCTTGAGTCTAGTTTTCATATTATTAATTTTCTTTAATAATTTACTGCTTGTTATACGAGAGCCAAAATTTGCTCATATTGTTTTCTAATTGCATCAAGAGCAAGTGATTTTGATTTTCTTGCAGTTGGTGTTTGTGATTTTGAAAATATTATGGGAAAATCACGCAAAATCGTGACAAATGCCATTTGAGAAACATTTTTAGTTTTTTCTATGGTTTCTTCGTCGGTATCACTCATATTTTTATAGGCACTTCACAATTATTTCTTTTCTACTAAACCGCAGAATAGTGTAAAAGCAACTTGTCTAGTACATATCATCTAAAAATTGGTTAGACGCGCTTGTTTGTGCATACGAGTATATACTCGGTTTAAGAAAAGCATTTCCTCCTTGTGCACAAACCTTTTTTATTCATATGGACTGGAGTATCAACTCCTACTCTATGCTCATACTCAAGAGTATATACTTGGAGTATATACTCTTACTTTATTCATATGACCCATTAAGTTTATCAAATTAAAATAATATATAAATTGTGGATTAGGTGTTAACAATTACTCGAAAGTTCAGTCAAACAGCATTTATTCTTACTATACCAATGTTTCGGTGCACCCGTGCATCTTCTTCAGGGGCTACAACAATTATACAACAAAAATGTAATACATACACAATAACATGGACATTATCATACTTACAGTAAGATCTTACAAATTGTTACAATTCATGTACACAAAATACATTCATACAAAACATTCAGTTAATTTATTAAATATCGTACAAAAAATTCAAAGAGCATACACACATCCATTTGCTCTAAAAAACGACAACCTAATAATAAGTAAAATAGCCGGAAATATCCTATATATTGGAAAAGTAAGGAAAAGGCAAATTTCAGGCTAAACTGAGTTCCGTTAAATTTCTTACAATTTATTTAAATTTCTACATTTTGCATCATTATTATTGGTATACAGACGACCAATAGGAGTCCGTATCAATGATGTCACCAGAATCCTTACACAGGATATTTCCGGCTATTTTCCGTTTTATTCGGTTGTCGTTTTTTAGAGCAAATGGATGTTTGTATGCTCTGGAATGTATTTTGTGTACATGAATTGTAACAATCTGTAAGATATTACTGTAAGTGTGATAATGTCCATGTTATATTGTATGTATTACATTTTGTTGTATAATTGTTGTAGACCCTGAATAATGTGCAAGGGTGCACCGAAACATCGGTATAGTACGAATAAATTCTGATTGACTGAACTTTCGAGTAATTGTTAACACCTAATCCACATCACAGTCGAGAAATTACCCACAATTACAACCTATTAGTAAACATTAAAAAAACCCGATCCTGCAAAAAAAAAAACTATTAACATAACCTTTTATTATTTTAATATTTATGAAATTAATATATAACTTGATATGCATTTTTCTCAAAAAACTTATGTAAGGGTATAAAAGTATTATATCACTGAATTCAGAATTAAATTCTCTAAGGAATGAGCAAATAAAAAATATATGTTCCCATTTAAAATAAAAAAGTTAGGTTCCATATTTTGAGAAGCACTGGTCGAAAAAAAATATTTCTTCTCCTTGTAAACTAAATATTGTTTGCCCATTTAATGGTCTTTACAACTCTTATAGTTCTAGTAATAATACTGGTGGCCATTTCAAATGAATACTCGTATACAATGATTTTAATTATGCTGTATATAATTATTGAAAAATATTTGACCAATATCGAGTAATTAGCAATAAATATTTGAATTTATCTCATTTTGTTTCATTCTTTACTGGAATTTATTATTTTCTTTGTTCATTATAATTCTTAATTTTTTTAAATTATAAATATTAAAAAATGTGGTTATTGTTTTGGTACCATGCTTCCTTCATAATCAATGTATTAAGAGATAAAAATTATTCAGATATTAACTTTTGATTTCTGTTAAAATAGGAATAATTAATATATAAATAATAACCAAATCAAAAATGTTTTTCACCTATTGGAATTATGCTAAAAATCGCATATCCAGATTTTAGTGAATAAGCACGTTTTAAAGTCCCTAGAATTCGATAATGACTTTTTTACGATGATGTTTGTGTGTGTGTGTGTGTGTGTGTGTGTGTGTGTGTGTGTGTGTGTGTGTGTGTGTGGATGTGTGTGTGTTTGTGTTAGGTTATTGGAGGTACTATTTCTCAAATTCTATAAAATTAAAGACCTGTGTAACTACGGATTCCTCAATATAACAGTAATGGGAAGAGTTGAATAGATTCTGGTAACAATTGCACAACCGGAAGTAGTAGTATTTTAACAAAAATCTTCTAAATATTATTTTTTGAAAATTATGTTATTACAAATATTAAAAACAAAATTCTCTATCCGACACATTTAAAAAATATATTATACCTTCTATAGATTTAAAGATATGAATATATAATCTATAAAATAATCTGTTGTAGTAAATCTCACGGCCTGCTCACAGCCTAAACATCTCCATGGTATCTACTTGAGCAATTAAAATGTCTGTAATTGACAGATAAATGTCACTAGTGTCAGTGTCAAAAAATCAGACATAGTACTGAAGGCTTTTTCTGGGAACGATATTTAATATTAGTTATTGTATTATAATCATATTTAAAATTACAGGTATATTACATGAACCCTTTAGAAATACCGCCAATCCCGTTAATGAATTGGAAAAACCTCGTACATTTAGAAGAAATGGAGGAAACTTGCTCATAGAATGAATTTAAAATTATAGAAAATACGTAAATATAAAGATTAGGTGTAATTAGCATTTTTTGTGTGTACAAGATATGTTAAATACAATACTTATACATACCACAATGGAAAGTGCGCGAGAGGTATTGAGATGGCCACAACAGATTTTTTTATTAGGATTATATTGTATAAGTAAGCTAGATACAAAATTATTTATTTTCAAAACCAGTAGAAAATAATTTAAATACAATGTTAATGTCAGTTCTGTAGGGGATTCAATTAAGACTATTTTATACGTAGAAAAATTTATTAAAAATCGAGTATGTTACAAATTACATTGTCTATTGCGGTATTACGTTTAACTAAAATTAATTTAGATTCCAGCACCAACCCACTTAAAAACTTGTATGAAATTAAAATCGCAATCATACCAAGTTTTTAAGTTAGCATATTAGTCAATAATTCTCGACTAACATGCGTGTAAGCTTACGACTGACTTAAAATTATTACAAATTATGGCAGATATTTCCATCAGTCTCACTTATAAATCTTTCTAATGGCAAGATTTAAAATAAAACTTATAAGGTAGTTTGGTCCTCTTCTAGTTGATCATTGGAGTCTCATGAATTAACTGAAACAAGAAAAAAAGATGACTTAATGCGATATAAATGAGAGAAGATATTTTAACGTGTTTAGAATGTTGTGTAACTAGTGCCCCAATTTTTTTGTATTTTGAAATGTCATGTTTCTGTTAATTAATGAACCATCGAAAATTTATGTTAACTACTTTTTTAATGACATTGATTTTTATTTCGACCACGGTTTGAAAATTTTAACTAATTCAAGTAGTTCATGAAAATAAAAGACTTGTCAACAACTTGTTTTTAAGGTCTCCTTTAAGTAATGTAGTCTACAACTCGTCACACATCTAAGTGTTACTGGTTGCGAAAACGATTGAAAAATTAATGTACAAAACTGAATAGGTAGTTCTACAAGACATATTTCTACTGTCTACTAGGTCAGGGGTGGGCAAACTTCTTTGCCCGGGGGCCACATGAATGTTAAAATGATTAATATTAATTTTCAGGTTAATTTGAATAGTAATAAGGCATTATAAACCTCTTATACTACCAGGCTTCAGTTTTATTATTATTTTTTGTTCTTCAAACAAAAAAAAAAAAAACTCTACGGAAATGCTTCTACCATAAATATGTATTAGAACGTTGAAAATGTCAAATTTATACGCATTTTTCTAAGAAACTAGATGGTGGATCGTTTTTACCTTCAGTCACCTTTAGATAAGGAAGATATTGTCTTTGGTCAAAAAATTTAGTGAATAAGCACGTTTTAGGGACCATATAATATGATTTATCATGTTTAAGATGATTTTATGTATGTATGTATGTATGTGTGTCTGTGTGACGAAAGTTTCAGATAGCATAACTTCAATACCACGATTACAAAAATTATATTTTTTTCGTATTTCTCAAGTTTACATACAGAAGAAGAGGTGATTACATTTTTAACTTAAAGAATATGTTATTCTCTATACGATTTGATTGCATTTTATACTTCATATTCAATAGATATAGCGTTAAAGAATTATAAAGTTATTAAATTTCATAAATCAGCTAGCTATGCTAATCATGGAAACTGCTAATATATTCAGATAATTCAAATTGACGGATGTCAGTATCAATGAAAAGTAAATGAATTTGGCAGAGATGAGGATGTTGAGATTGATGTTGGGGAAGACACGAACGATATGGCAAGGAATGAAAGAATAAGGGAAATAACTCTAGTGTTAGAAGTTTCTAGAAAGATATAAGATAGACGATTACATTGATTTGAACATGTCATGAGGAGAGATGAAGAATATATTGGAAGAAGAATGAAGAGATAGTAATAAAATGTTGAAGAAACAGAGGAAGACCAAAGATAAGATGGAAGGACTGTATTGCGGAAAACTTGAGAGAAAAGGAACTGAATGAGAACGACACGCAAAACAGAAATGAGTGGAAGAAGTAAATAAAAAATAGCGACCCCTAACGAATGGGAAAAGCTAAAGAAGAAGAAGAAGAGGTCAGTGTCAAGTGCAATTTGCATAGCTACCATACGCACGCGCAGACTGATATTCCGATGTTATTTCATTTGACCACAGGCGGGTAATGAAAAAATTATTAAGAAATATTGTTGCAATTTTGAAGAGACAGTTCATTTTTTCAAATATTTTTACTAAAGCAACAGTTTAATAATTTGGGCGGATAGAAATTTACACTAATGACATCCATTTTTACTATTAAATACGCATATATGATAATGATATAAAATTATTTTTACCATTTAGCTAGGTGTCTGGCAACGCACAGTCCTTCGTCAGCATTGTATCCTGTATTATCTCCACAAGTTATAACTTCCGTTTTTCCATTCCTACATACAGCTACTGATCCACAGTCTGCTTCCAAACGATACACTGAGTTATCTATACAGGATCTCTTATCATTCACCAGATCTGAAACATAAAAAAAATCACTTATTATCTTCTTATTTAAATTAGTATTTCTCTCTTACTAACCTGCTGGTAGTCGCCTTAAGAGATACGGGTTCCAAATTGGGTGAGGAATTTCTGTCACTGGCGCTGGAGATGGTGGCAATGGTTGTGGCTGAGGTTGTGGTTGTGGTTGAGGATAAGTTGGTTGTGGTTGAGGATATGTTGGTTGCGGTTGAGGATATGTTGGTTGTGGTTGAGGATATGTAGGTTGTGGTTGAGGATATGTTGGTTGTGGTTGTGGTTGAGGATATGTAGGTTGTGGTTGAGGATATGTTGGTTGTGGTTGAGGTTGTGGTTGTGGATTTACTGGATACGTTGGTTGTGGTTGTACAGGCAAAGGACGAGGGTTAATGCAGTCTACGTTGTAAGGGTAATCACAAACGCCAAGTTCCTGTAAAAAGAAAAAGTGTTCAATTTAAATGAATAGTACGTGCTGTACTATCTTTTTATGAACGAGGTACAATTGAAGCAAGTTTTAATTGAATTTTTCAATGATCGTATTCTTTAAGTATGTATATTATTATTGTTAAATAATCGTAAAAATTGCCAAACACGTCTTTTCATTTTACATTTTATATAATAGCAATTCTTTAAATTTGCATTTTTCACTGTTCAAAATTTTACAACGCTTGTGATTCTATCAGAAATTATAGAACAGACTGAAGCAGACTTCTATCATGTCTTTGATTGAAATTAATTTTTTTTCTGATGTTTTCATTACTGCAACATGAGACACTACATCGTTTATTAGAAAATAATTTGTTATAATCATCAAAAATAAAACTAAACAAATAAAGGTTCGAAATCTCTTTTTGAAATAAGTAGTACAATCATTACTTATAAATTTCGTTTTTCGAGTTTTTTAATGTATATTATTTTTAATTACATTTATTTTTTTTATAATTTTTTTAATTCCACGAATGTTTTTGCATTTAATTTCTGTACTTTTTTAATATTAACCAATGATTTAGTTTTTGAAATGAATTTACCATTATTTATTGCAGATTGAATTAAATTCTGTGAGAATGACTTAATTTTTTTTTTAATTCACTAGCAAATAAACCGTTACTTGTAGTTGTTGCTATGGAGTTAGTAATGACAGTTTAAAACGTCAAAAATTCAATAAAAATATAAATTAAAATGAAATATATCATCACAGCATAATATTACCTATTTCTGGGTGTGCCAATCTGCTTTGTACACAGATTTCGATAATGTTAACAAATTTGTACCGTGCGGGCGCTTACCAAGCGTCACCTCACGGGCACTCATTGCTGGCGTGGAAAGTGCACCACATGGTCAATTTTATGTCATTTAAAATTTGAAATATTTGGCGTCGATCGGGCTCCAACCCGGTTCCCCAGATTCGCGACCAGACATTCACGCACGCGGCCACGAGACCCCATATTTAAAATATATGAATTTTAAATGTAAACTATTATATTTACAATTTTTTTCCAAATGCAAAATAATTTATTTGCGACAAAGTGAAAAAATAATAATTTAAAATACTTTTTAGTAAAAAATGACTGTACAGAAATAATTTCAGTATTATGAATGTTTCTATAATTGTTTTATTTTTTGGAATACTTACGGTACTATAATATAAGCCAGATGGGCAAGAGAATCTGACTGGAGAACCGTGAACACAAACGAAGAATTCACTGCAGTTTGCAATATTCCTGAAGTTACCAAAAGGTGTGGGGCAGTGTCTTGATCCCTCTGGTAAAGTAGGTGGTGGTGAAACTAAAACAATATATTTTGTAATTATAATAAATGAATGTAGAATCAAAATAAACCTGAACATGAACATTATATTCAGCAAAATAGTGTTTAACTTTGCCCCAACAATTCTGAAGCTTACTTTACAGAAAAGCTGTGCGTGTTACATACATAAAATCGACTACAATAATAGCATACGGAGAACTTGATTCTGTAGTATGTAATCGCAGTCATATAATACAGGCAAAGTATTAAATTTATTATTGTTGTCAGTGACAATGATACTACTATGATGTATATTTTGGCTTTACATCAAATAAACAAGCGTATGCATTGAAAACATATTTTGACAAGAATCCAAAAATAATTAACAATTTCTGTGATAAATCATTGTCTTGGAAAATAAATATGATTTAAATTTATCATATTAGATATGAATACTAACCTCCTCCATTAGATAAAGGTCTGCCAGTACAGTCAACGTTGTATTCGTAATCACAGTAGCCTCTCTCGGAGAAAACAAGGCCTGCAGGACATTCCTGCTCGATGATGCTGTCGTCCCAGCAATTCACGTACCTGTTGCAGGATCTAGCGGGATATTGGCCTCTTGGTTTCAGGCAAAATCGGCGAAGGACTTCTACTTCTGTAAAAACATGAAATTAAATAACATTAACTTTAGTAAAAAGGTTTTAATCAGTTGTATTATATTTTGAATAGACCACAGTCTATTCAAATCAAATGGATCGAATTTTTTTTCATAATTCCAATGACTATTTCATTCATAAATTTATAAACCAATCTAAATTGAGGATTATACCTAGTTGCCAAGTTTTATTTCGACAAAACATTGCCACAAAAAAAATTTTCGTATTCTTCGAGTCAATAAGATACTGTATATTTTACAAGTGAGTTTTGATAAGCAAATTTTTCGTTGACGTTTTAAGAGTAGATACCTAGAAACATATTGTTTATATACCTGTTAAAGTGCGTATATTTTCAGTCTTTTCAGATTTTAATAAAAATAAGTCGATTACAGGAATACATATATATATATATATATATATATATATATATATATATATATATATATATATATATATATATATATATATATATATACATCTCTCTATCAATTTGACTTCCGTACATAGAAACATGCATTTGGCGTCTATGGGAAATACTGGTCCTAGGCGTCTATTTCTTCGAGTATATAGAATGTTTCACCCCACCTAATAATGTGAGCATAAGGATATTTCGCAAAATTCGTATTTAAAGAAAACAATATACACGTATATTTGACTTCCGTACTTTATACGGGTTTTTGCCGTCCCGCGTATATTTTTGTACGTATTACTGACAATTTGGCGTCCAAAATTAATATACGTTTACAAAAAGCTATCAATCGGGCATCCTGCACTGTTGCCAAATATTATGTACTGTAGCACTAACATGGAATACGAACATAGTCGTTTAACATGGGATCATGATTTTTTTTAAATTATATTTTTTACTAATATTTTGAAAACTATTTGTTTAAATTTGATTTACATGCAATTCTTCAATTAAATCAAATAAAACAAAATTCGTTCTGCATGTTTAATAAAATGGGTCTGCAGATATGTATATTTATACGCCTTATTTGCAAAATATTTTAACATTGCTACGTAAATGTCACATTTATTTGTAATTTTATTAAAATAAATAATTTTGTTCTTCCTCTCTGTGGTTTTGTTTTTTTATCTTCCGTTACCTTAGGTAAGGAAGGTATTGTCTTTGGTCAAAAATTTCGTTTTACTATTTTTACGATGATGTCTGTATATACTCGTATGTATGTGTGTGCATCTCTCACTCTGTGTGTGTTTATGTTTATGTGTGTGTGTTTATATGTGTGTGTGTGTTTGATTGTGTGTGTGTGTGTGTGTGTGTCAAAAAAGTTCTCCGATAACTCCAACAACTACAATTCCAAAAATTATAATTCTTTCATTCTTTTGTACGTCCGTATAAAGACTTGATTAAATTTTGGCTATAATTGGTACACCGGAAGTACTCTTATTTGCAGTTCTTAACAGTTTTTTTTTTTAAGTTAAATATCTCTTTTTGACATTTTGTTATCACAAATATATGTTATTCTCTGTACGATTTGATTTTTTTTCTAATAAATTAAAAATATTGACTGGCACTCTGAGCACCCAACTAAGAAGACTGAAGTACTTATACATTATATTAGCATATTTGCGTAAGTAATCGCTTGTAAAATTGGATGATCGAAATAACAATCATTATTTTTATTTAATAATTACCTACTAGTTTCCTCATATCTTTCATAAACTTGTTTATATGTACCTCAGCGTATAAGATATAAAAGAAATATTTTTTTGTTCCATATCTCAAAAACATTATTCACATAGATACAAATATGTGTTATTTGCAAGTAAGAAAACTACCATCCATATTTCAAGCATTTTGATCATATTAAATATTTGTTTTGTCAAATTAAGTTTGTCTATCCTATAATAACAGTATTTTTTAATGAAATGTATATGTGTATCACATGTAATATTTAACGCTGTTTTTGCTACATCTTAACTTATATGATCGTAGTTCATAAGACAGGGGGGGGGGCGCTTCCAATAATATCCCCGAAACTATAAATATCGTATTTTAAAATTTTATATTTAAGTAATTTTCAGTTTTTATCCGATAGTGTTCTAAAGTTGTTAACCATTTTTTATATTCTTGTCTATTTTAAATTTATTTTAACCTAATTGTATGTCATTATTTATTTTATCTCATTTATTCTTCTATTCAATTCTGAGGAATGTTTTATATATAATTTAATATATTGTGTTTTCTATGTTATGACATCCTAAAGAGACATTGATTAATCTTGAAGATGGTTATTGTAATGACAGAAACGTTGATGCAATATCAATAATTTTTCTTCACTCAGGTTCATAATAATATATAAAAAAATTTGGGTGAGGTTTTTCTTTATCAGTAAGAAATGCTTATGATTATTTTTTATAAATGTTTATCGAGATATTTATAAAATCATTGTAGTAGCAAGTGTAGATGTATTTTAATACATAATATGTAATAAAAAATAATTTTAAATTTTACAAGTCACGCATTCACAAAATACTTATAACATAATAATAACGTGCGAATGGGAATGCACGAGCAATACGATATTACTTTCGAGCGAGATGTTTTTAGACTATTATAAAAATAAAGTATTTTCAAGAATTTTGTTTCAATTGACAATACTTACTATTTTCATTTTTTCAATTAATCTACCATAGCAACAAAGAAAGCAAAGCTACCTGGCTATGATGGTTTAGTATTTAAAGTACCTACGTGTGACGAGCTTAAAAGCACGACACGAAGCGTAGTGTTTTTTTTACGTCATTTATGTTTTGTAAGAACTTACGCTATTTTCTTATACCTGCATATTTATACCTGATTTGCGAATTCGGACAATAATTTAATCAGTCTAATAATTATTTTACATCTGTTAAACTGAAAAACTCGAAATTACTTTCCAGCATAATGAAAATTAATTAAAAATTGTTTAAATTATTTAGTATTTTTTAAGATCCAAAACTAATTTCCTATTTCGCGTTTACAAAGTTTCATATACTGAATGAAGAAAATCTAATGTGGTCAACACATTACCTGCCGTCAATTTTATATATTTTTAAAGCCTTCTTGCAAAAGATTATATTTGTAGTAAAATTATTTCACGAACATATTTTGATCCTGACATCTGTCAATTAGTATAATTTGAATATCCAAATTGTTTCCATTGTGATGCTGCATAGACTGCAAGATTTATGAAACTTAATTTCTTTATAATTATTTTTCTCTTCCAACTATAGCAAATATAATGAATAATTGTAATCATGTAATATAATATTCTTTAATGTTTATAATAAAAATTTGGGTACTTCCGGTCGGGTTGACCAATTATAACCAAAATCGAATCAGCTCTTCATAAGGGTATACAAATGAGAAGTACGTAAAAAAATGTAATTTTTGGAGTTTGCAGTTATCGAATAACGATTGTCACACACACACATGTACAGACATCATCGTAAAAGTAGTAAAATTGTATTCTAGGGACTCTAAAATGTGCTTATTCGTTAAAAACGGACTATGAATTTTTTGACCAAAAACAATATCTTTCTTATCTTTCTTATTAACGGAACGTAGAAAAAATAATTCATTTAAAATTTGTCATTGTCATAAAATGTTATTATCAAAGAAGTTATTGCATTCCTATATGACACAGTAACAAAATATCGGAACAATAAATAAATATGAAACTATTTTTCATGTTTTATGAATAAACTTTTGTCGTTTATATGTGGAAAAGATTTTTTTTAATTGAGAAAATACGAGTTCTCAAAAAATAATTATTTTATAAAAATACATTATTTCTGCAAATTATCTTTATAAAATAAACAAAATAATATGGAAAACAATAGACATCTTTATAATTTTACTCAGTGTTGACTAAATTATTTAAAAATAATAATTTCTCAATATAATATTTGATTATGCTATCATAACCAAATCAGATTCATATTCTTTAAACATTTAAAGTGAAGAAATACTGAAAACTAAACGCACGAGTTACACATGCCATGTTGCCAAGTGTATGGACGTGAAATTGGCGGTGATTTTCGGTTATCAATATACGGCGGCGTATATTATGATGCGACGAAAGCGCCACACACGGAATTTCGATGAACTAAATATACGGCTGTTAACAACAAAACAGTCATTTGGCGTCCAAAATTAAAATTTGCAGGTAGACTCCCCACATCACGTAGATGCTAAAAATGTGAGAAAAACTGATTTATAATTTGGCGTCCATATTCGGACGTCACTTTACGAAGGACGTCAAATTGTTGGGGATCTGGCAATGTACGGACGTTCGGTTGTTAGACTGATGAATATATATATATATATATATATATATATATTATATATATATATATACATACATATATATGTATGTTACAGGGTGTAACACCAAAACCGATTACCGCCATTATTTTATTTCATCCCTTTAGACAACTTTAATAATTAGCGCTAACATTAAGAAAACATTGCACTTTTGGACAATATGACCTTGATAGTTAATTTATTTGTAGTTGTACATGTTACATGTAGGAATTGCATATGTTTTTGTTGGTTTCGCACTTAGTGGGTTAGCACAAACCCAAAAACAATAATAATCACTCACTCTTTCAACAACATTCTTACTAACCGTTCATCATACAACAATTCCTCACTCTCAACATATTAAAGTGACCGATTTTCGATAACGAAATACCGCATCCGGACTACAATAATAGGTACGAAGCAATCGTCCTTCACCACACATCGCTGTCTAAGCATACTTCTTTCGCCTCGGCCACACTCATAATCGCATTCATCAGTGGTGGCTTGTCAGGGTAGGCAGGTGAGGCAGTGCCTCACCAGAAAAGAAATAAAGCTGCATGTAAAGTAGTATGTAAATTAAATTTTAACTTATTCCGTTAATGCTTGTCTTTGTAAATATCAAAAGAATAATTTAAGCCACCACCATAACTAATATGTAATGCAGTTCACCTAATTTACACCCTATAAAGTGCTTCTCGAAATGAATAGTATAACTGCCTATGTTTTTGATAAAACTTTCATTCCGGTAAGAAATATGTGCGCTAGATAAAGAGCTGTTTGAGGCATTGCTTCAAATGCTAAATGCAATGAGTGCGTAAAGGATAAAAGATAGTCGCTTTACCTTCCACGCGGCCCTATAGAGGCCGTTGCCATATATGAATACAATCAACGCCACGTACTGATAAATTTTGTAAGTAGGTTCACGACATTACTGCATATTTTTGCAAGCAATATTAAATAATATTATCTGCAAATTGCATTCGACAATAAACAAACATAACATAACCTGTCTTGTCTAGCATTTTTATTATAATAGGCTCTGGTTTGCGACTGATACGTATTGCAGTAAATATTTAATTCTTTTATTTTATACGTGGGTAAACTATCCACGTAGTGTTTTTGTAATTTGAATTTTAGTTGAAAACAAAAAACAAATAATGGCCACTGGCATTCATACATGCCCTTTTTATCTTCCCACTCGGAAACTTTCTCTCTTTTAGCACCCTACCAACCACATCCATCTTCTTACACACTGGATGGCCACGCAATCGAACACGCTCTACTTCACCAAATAATATACGTTTTACAAGCCGTTCACTCGTCATTCTCTCCACAATGACCAAACCATCTCAACTGACTCACACCATTCTCTTAACAACATTGTTCCTAACCATACATTCTGCATACACCAAATTATTCCTCACACGATCGCGTCTTACATACATACACCTCGGAAATACTTCATTTCCACGGCAGTCATTCTCTTTTTATGATTTCCCACCCATGCCCAACATTCGCTTCCATACATCAAAGCAGGAACTAGGTATTCCATTATATATAGGGTGTTATTATTTAATGGATCCAGCAAATATCTCGCTTATTTATTAAGTATCAACTTTGAAATTTCAAATGGAAC
This sequence comes from Harpalus rufipes, assembly GCA_951394225.1. Lineage (NCBI taxonomy): Eukaryota > Metazoa > Arthropoda > Insecta > Coleoptera > Carabidae > Harpalus > Harpalus rufipes. The sequence goes on along the minus strand of OX596283.1, from coordinate 14,782,855 downwards.
ATACTATATTTTTTTTACAAATTTGAAAAGTACATCAAATTTGCTTTACAATCATGTAAAATAATCCATGTTACATTATTAAAAAGTAAAATGGCGGGCACTTTTTTATACACCTAGTCGAAAAGAGAATAGTGAGCCATGACTATGGCTTGAAATAAAACAATTAACTAATAATATAACATATGGATTATTTTACATGATTGTAAAGCAAATTTGATGTACTTTTCAAATTTGTAAAAAATATAGTATGTTCCATTTGAAATTTCAAAGTTGATATTAATTACTAATAAACCGGAAGTGGTATCATGAATGTACATCCGTCATCAGGTAGCTTACATGTTGCTGTATAAATAATGTTATATGAAAGAAATTACTAACTTAATAAATAAGCGAGATATTTGCTGGGTCCACTAAAATATAACACCCTTCCAAATACATATATTTAATGAAAAAAAAAATGTGAGTAAATTTGGACTTACCCGGTGATGGTGGTGGACCGGTTACTGCAGGGGGGTAAGATGTTGGCGGTACTGGTCCTGGAGGGTAGGGTTGTGGGGGTGCTGGTAAAGGTTGTGGAATTGGTTGAGGTGGTGGTGCTGGATACGAGTCCCGATTCTAGAAATAAACAAATATTCGTTAAAATGAAAAACATAACAGCATTATGTATAACCCCGGCAAATAAATTCCACATTCGTCATAAAAAATTGATACATAAATAACTATTCTTAACATTTGCCAATGGTTTATTTTACATGAACCATTAAACTCCTTTCATAATAATACAAATTTTAATAATTTTTTAACATTTAAAAAGTAGGATTAAACAAAACGCTGTACAGCACTCGTGAAGAAACTAATTTTCTCACATAGCCTCGTATGCAAAAGTGGTACACACGTGAACAAAATTTTCGCTTCTTCACTTGTACTGTATATTGCGTTTGTTCATAAGAACATGGAAATTAATTGAAATTTGTTAATTTTATCAAAATTAAGTGGCCGTTTATAAATAATAAAAACCGGCCCATAGTTAAAAATGGGTTATTAGAATATAAAAAAGATCTGTGAAACATAAAATATCTTACCTGTATCCAATTGGAATCTGGCCATAATGGTTGTGGTTGTGGCTGTGGTTGTGGCTGTGGTTCAGGTTGCGGTTGTACTTGAATCTATAAATAATTAAATTTTTCTTAAAAACAAATAACAAACCGAATACAATAAAAAATAGGTGTGAGGCATTGTAATATGAATATAAACAGAGTATTATAATGTTTCTTATTATATTGTTTGAATGAAATTATATTCGGACTATAATTGTTTACACCCAGCAATACTTAATAAACCTTTACTATATGTTTAATTGTTTATATTTATTTTAGAATGTAAAAAAAAAAAAATACAAATTTTTCTTACTGGATGTGGCCATAATGGTTGTGGTGATGGTTGAGGCTGAGGCTGAGGTTGTGGTTGTGGTTGAGGTTGTGGTTGAGGTTGTAACCATGGGTTTCCAGCGTAGTTACTTTTTTTAAGAAGTGAATCGTCTACGTTAGCCTGCTGAAAAGTCTGTTGCCATTGTCTAAATTGTTGGAGAATGTTTTCGTCGTTGAGCAGCTCGGATAAAGATGGGGATTCTGTAAAAGAGAAGTTAAAAATTGAATATAAAATTTTACAAATTTTAACGTTATAAAAAATATAAACAAAATCTGTTGTGGCTAGCACAATACGTCATTTCCATTTTATGTTACATAAGTAAAAATTTAACATTTCTTGCACACACAAATAATTCATATTGCATTTCTTCTTATTATATCTCTAAATCTATAGAAGATATAGGTAATATAATTTTGAAATATATCAGATTAAGAATGTAATGATCTTTACTATTTATAATAACATATATTTTCAAAAAATAATATTTAGAAGATTTTCTTTTAGAAACTATCACTTTCGGTTGTCTAATTGTTACCAAAACCTTATCAGCTCTTCCCATTAATGTTAGATTGAGGGAGGAATCATCATGTCTTAAGTCGTATAGTATTTGAGGAAACCGTACTTCCAACATCCATACACACACACACGGACATCATCGTCAAAATGTTATAATTGGATTCTAGGGACCGTAAAACGTGCTAATTCACTAAAATCTGGATGTGCGGTTTTTAGCATGAATCCAATACCTCTCTTAGGGACAAGTAAAAATAGATGAAACATTAAATAACGATAATAGTAATAAATAATCACTCAGAAAAAGTATTATATTTAAGGAACAATTAGTGCGCAATTTGGAAAGATATCCTAAAAATTCTCTTAGTACACTACATAATTAAGAAAAAATATCTTCTAAATTATCAGTAATCGAGAAATGAATGTATTTTCCAGATTTCGTACTATCATTATCATTGTCATTAAATGTTCGATAGGCCATGCATGGCCAAAGCCTCAAGTACCGTGAATATCCGTTTCGTGATCAATTAATATTTTTTCTCTTTTTACGGATGTAAGTAGTACGGCGTTTTTTAATTTGTTTGTAAAGAAAATTTGGAATCGATTTTTGTATTATCTTTGGTATAAGTTTATAAAGTTTTTACAACAGTCGTTCATTATTAAAAATGTTTTCTATTAAAAAAAAATCCTGGCAAACAAAGTTGAAAAGTTAACAGTTTTTTAATGGCATGCAAACTTTCCTTATTTTATTTTTATTGTAACCTTTCAGTTTATAAACTTTTTGAAAAAAAACAACAGTCGGTTGTATCATCAATTGAATCTAAATTTAAGGCTAATATAAAATAATAACCTAAAAATGAAGTGAAAAAAACTACGTACTTTTCGAGAACATTATTCTCATCTTCAGTAGAAAAATTTACGTCAGACTAATAAGAAGGTAAAGAGAAATTACGATTATTCAACATGTCAATCATTCCACAGATCCTAACAGCTCTTTTCTCAGAGAGTGGTTAAGATTACTCAATATGTAAACCACTATCTGAGAAAATAGCTGTCAGGATTTATGGCATGCTTGACATGTTGAGTTATCCTAATTTTTCTTTACCCTCTTAATCTTAATACGGTTTGGCGGAAAGCATCTATCTCAACATTCTCATCTCTGCCACATTAATTTACTTTTTATTGATACTGAAATCTGTCAATTTGAATTATCTGAATATAGTTTCCATGGTTAGCATAGCTGGCTGATTTATTAAGTTTAATATCTTTATAATTCTTTAACTCTATATCTATTGAATATGAAGTATAAAATGCAATCAAATCATGTATAGAGAATAATATATTCTTTAAGTTATAATAACGTTAAATATCAATACATGATATTTTGCGCTTTTTCAAGAAAAACTATTAAAATCTTCAAATGAGGGAATTTCCGGTTGACCAATTATAACCAAAATCTAATCATGTCTGCATATACATCTAAACTCGAGGAATACGAAAAAATTACAATTTTTGGAATCGTGGTATTGAAGTTATGCGATCAGAAACTTTCGTCACACAGACCTGAAGGTGATGGAAGGTAAAAAATATATCATCATGGCATATTACCCATTGCTGGGTGTACCAATTTGCTTTGTATACACAGATTTCGATAATTATGGTGGCATATGTGTGCCGTGCGGGCGTTTACCAGGCGTCACCTTATGGGCACTCATTGTTGGCGTGGAGAGTACACCACGGGTCAATTTTGTACCATTTAAAATTCGAAATATTTGGCGTCGGTCGGGATCGAGCCCGGTTCCCCAGATTCGCTACCATCCACTCAGACACGCGGCCACGATTCTAATTAATGATATTTTAAAGTTTAACTCACTCTTTCTAAAAAAAATGCATTTTGTCACTGACACCACTTTTTAATTTAAATATGATAAGTACAAGATAATCATGTTGTGCATTGATAATAGATTTATTTTAAGATGTATTATAGGTATACAAATTTATTTAACTTTATTCTTACCACATATATGTATAATTATGTGTAAATAAATCGATGTTACTTCCAAAACCCGTTACGGCAATAAAAATAAGTCACGAAAAAGGATAATTATTGGAGTGCTTCCAACTAAAATAAATATAACATTCCACACATATAACTGTACCGTACAACAAACACTGGAACTATATAAATGATATCCATTATGGTTAAAAATGACGTACTGTGAAGTACTTTTGTTTTAAAATAAAACCCAAAGCTTAGTTCAAGTGCAAAATAAAATATACATGACATATATAACCTTGCATTTCATCTGTCATAAAAAAATATAACCGAACGTAATATCAAAAACAACGATAAAAGCAGCTATGTGAGAAGGTACAAGCGGTTGAAGATAACCGTAATAAAATACACATATGGTGACATCTTTCTATAATTGTTATCCTGCGAAGATAAAAAAGCGTACATGTTCATTCCATTAGAGAGACGTTGAACCATTTATTCTCAGGTGTTTACATATGAATTGCAGACAGCTTGTGTTTGTTTTTGTTTGTGTACTTGTGTTGGGATATGGTATTTGGATTGCGAATTCCATAATGTAATAAAACTGATTGCAGTTGCATAGCACACTGTTTACTTTGGCACAGTACGTATATCTCAATTTATGTTATAAAAAAGATTAAAAATACAACAGTAGATGTACAAAAGTAAATAAGCAGAATTCAAATAAAAATATGTAGATACATAAAATTTAATATATATTTTTGAAGTTGTTGTTAATAGGTACTTTTAATTTTATATTTTAATACAACCACATTGTACAGATTCTTATTTAAGTAAACGTATAATGCTTAACTGATGGTAGAATTAACCCCATAGTTAGTAATTCTGGCAATAATTTTTGTTTTACATGTTTTCTACAAGAACTGGAGCCCTTTTAAACTGACCAATTACATGAAAGTCTTTTTTTTAAAGTAAAAAATCAATGTGTGTTCTCTGGAAAAAATGTCACACCTGTCACACTTGACATATATTATTTCAGACTTTTATAAGGAAAAACTACATGTTTATTAACACTGTTGCTTGTCTGCATAATCTTGATTGATGAAGATAGTTGGCATTTTGATAATATCAAATAAACAGAATATAAATTGTATGCCTATGCAAAAAATCTGATGTGGCCAGCACATAACCTCTCGCCGTATATTTTACCTGGCTGTATGCATAAAGCAAAGAATATTTTTATAAATACAAATAATATATTCATATAAATCTATGACGTATAAACTTCTTTATTATTCAATAATAGCATGTCTCAACATGAAGATATTTTACCATAAATTATGTTACAATAAATTACAAAGTAGAGTTTACCATATATAAATATTAGGCTGGTAACAGCAATTTTCAATTCGAACAACTTTGTTTACTTTCTCTTCATATTCTTCTAGTAAAAACATTAATTTTGGGCGGTCTAAAATGTATATATCTGGATTGTGCATCTATTCTTATATATCTTCTTTTACATTTTATTTTTTCATACTTATTATATCTAAATAACACTAATTCCTTTTAATAAAGTGACGGATAGATTGCACTCCGATTATTCTTATATCGATGTGTAATTTTGTCAATATTTACAACTTACTTGAGAAGAATTTGATAGCTTTTTCGCAATTCAAAGTTACTCTAGTCTACAGTAATGGTGTACATTGTCCCATAATGTTTGAAACAAATTTAAGTCCTTCAACCTAGACTTGTCATCTCCATAATAGTCACAGATCAAGAATTAAGGGATTCTCCAAATACATTTTTCTTTCATTACTCATTATTTCTGACACTGACATTTATCTGTCAGTTACAAATAATTTAAATTTGCAACTATTTTTCATGGCATCCTTTCGGTTGTAAAATGAATTACAACATTATTTTATATATTATATTCCTTTTATCTCTAAATCTATAAAATATGTATAAAAATATTTAAATGTATCAGAAAGAGAATTTATTTTTCTTTAATATTATCAAGAAAAATTTTCAAAAAATAATATTTAGAAGATTTTTTTTCAAGAATCTTCTACTTCCGGTTGTCCAATTGTTACCAAAACCTTTTCAGATCTTCCCATAAATGTCCGATTGGGAAATACGTTGTTAAACAAATTTTATGTCTTATAGTTTTTGAGTAACCGTCCTTCCAACATTCCACACACACACATCCACACACACACACACACACACACACACACACACACACACACACACAGACATCATCGTAAAAATGTTAAAATCGGATTGTAGGGACCTTAAAACGTGCTTATTCAATAAAATCTGGATATGCGATTTTTAGCATGAATCCAATACCTCTCTTAGCGAGAGGTAAAAACTTTCATATCAGTTTTGACCATCAACATTTTTTCCAGAGAACACATTGTTTTACTTTATTTTTACAAAATTTTGAATTATGACGTAATTGGTCAGTTTTAAGGGGTACCAGTTATTATAGAAAGTATGTAAAACAAAAATTATTGCTAGATTTACTATTTATGAGGTTAGTTCTACCATTGACTAAGCGTTATACGCTTACTTAAATATTAACAATTACTCGAAAGTTCAGTCAAACAGGATTTATTCTTACAATACCAAAGTGTCGGTGCACCCTTGCACCCTTCTTCAGGGTCTACAACAATTATACAACAAAAATGTAATACATACAAAATAACATGTACATTAATCACACTTACAGTAAGATCTTACAAATTATTACAATTCATGTACACAAAATACATTCGTACAAAACATTCAGTTAAATTATTAAACATCGTGCAAAAAAAAATCACACATCCATTTGCTCTAAAAAACGACAACCGAATAATACGGAAAGTAGCCGGAAATATCTTGTGTAAGGATTCTGGTGACATCATTGATACGGACTTATATTGGTCGTCTGTACGCCAATAATAATGTAGCAAGTTGTAGGAATTTAAATAAAATGTAAGGAAATTAATGAGCAAATGGACGTGTGTATATGCTCTTTGAATTTTCTGTACGATGTTTAATAATTTAACTGAATGTTTTGTACGAATGTATTTTGTGTACACGAACAATAACATTTTGTAAGATTTTATACTGTAAGTGTGATAATAATGTCCATGTTATTTTGTATGTATTACATTTTTGTTGTATAATTGTTGTAGACCCTAAAGAAGGTGCAAGGGTGCACCGAAACGTTGGTATTGTAAGAATAAATAAAACAATAAAAAAAATCTGTTGTGGCCAGCACAATACCTCTCGCCATTTTCATTTTATGTTGTATAGTGCGCGAGCAATTATGTGACTTTGTTGGCCTTGGCAAGCAGATATGGAGGCCCGTGTCAGAATAACAGCTAGTAATGTACATAGGTGTCAAGTATCATAAGTTTTCATTCAAAACATTATGATTTTCCAAATCCATGTGGATTATTTTCCTCGACAAGTATATTCCATACTATGGATAACAAATAAACATTAGAATATTTTGAAATTTTGAATGAAAAATTATGCCATATGACAATTGTGAAATCTATGTAAATAACTACTAGCCGTCATTCTGACACGGATCTTCATATCTGCTTGCCCTGATTGCCAAGGCCAACAAAGTCACATGACTGCTCGCGCCCTATAAATAACGAATTTAACATTTCTTGTACACACAAATAATTAAAATTGTATCTCTTCTTTCGTTCCATGAGAAATTTTGTCCTACTATTCTAATATTTTCAAAATTCTTCAAATTCATTGAAAGTATTAGCGGTATTTCTTAAGGATATATGTAATATTAACATACCTATAATTTAAATACATATTTAATTAAAAATACAATAAATGTATTAAATGTAATCGTACCTCCCAGAAAAATGTTCCAGTAATATTATTAAAACGGCTGATTTTTGACACTGACATTTTGCATTTAATTAATCAATTAAAACATTTAAATATCTCAACTGTTATTTGTGCAACGAGATTTATTACAACAGATTATTCTATATTATTATATCCTATATCTCCAAACCTATACGAGATATAATAAAAAAATTAAATGTGTCAGATTAAGAATTTAATTATCTTTATTATTTGTAATAAAAAAAAGTTCAAAAAATAATATTAAGATTTTTTTTTTACAAAATACCACTTCCGGTTGTCCAATTGTTACCATAACCTATTCAACTCTTCCAATTACTTTTAGATTGAGGAATCTGTAGTTTCACAGGTCTTTAGTGTTATAGAATTTGAGAAATCATACCGCCAACAACCTCACACACACACATCCACACACACACACAGACATAATCGTAAAAATGTTATAATCGGATTCTAAGGACCTTAAAACATGCTTATTCACTAAAATCTGGATATGAGATTTTTAGCATGAATCCAATACCTCTCTTATAGCGAGAGGTAAAAATGTGGGAAGGCCCCTTTATAATGTATAATGATGTCGAAGGTTTTTAATCTCAACCACCACTCTTTAATAAGAGGTTTTATTTTTTAATTACGTTCGTTGTTATCAGCATCTTGTGTATCAGCCTTTAAGATTTAATGTCCACAAAGTTAGAAGAGAACATAGCACGGGTTCGAACTGTCGACGTGGACGTGATGAATGCGCGGCGTTCCCGTACTTTATCTGATCTCCGTGAACTAGTTTTTTCCTTTTTGTTTGCTTTTGCTTCTTGGCGAAATAATAAACATACAAACCTTCCCATTATGTTGTGCTCAAATAAACTTAGTGCGTGACGAAACTGTTAGATCATAGTCATGAGAAAGTGATTTTATTGTTAAGATATCTAAGAAGATACCCTTCGGAATAGATATGGTATTGAATAAAAACATAGTGATCCTTATTTTGTAACTGTGTCGTTAATTTTCTAACGATCGATAAAGTTTGCTATTTAACCGCATTGCGTGACACAAACCAAAATTTATTGTTTGAAGATATCAATACTCAATAGTCGAAACAATCAAGTTACAATAAATGGATCCCACGAGTACTATATGGAGCAATGAACAGGAATTCCACTGGTTACTTGAAATATAAGCTTGGATTTCAATTAATCAGGCAGTAAACCTATTACCGTAACCTTGTTTAGGTCAAAGCCCCACAAATACAATAGTATTTTTTTCGTATCATTCGACTGGACTTTATAGGGATATTAATCCTTTAAAAAAAAATCTGTTGTGGCCAGCACAATACCTTCCGTTAATCCTGTGTATTATGAATAAATTCCATACATAAATTTTCTTGCAAAAGATTCTAAATTTCCAGTAAAATTATTTCATAAACAAACTATGCAAATTGCACTTGACACTAACATCCTCTTCTTCTTCTTTAGCTTTCCCCATTCGTTAGGGGTCGCTATTTGTTATTTTCTTCTTCCACTCATTTCTGTTTTACGTGTCGTTCTCATTCAGTTCCTTTTCTCTCAAGTCTTCCGCAATACATTCCTTCCATCTTATCTTTGGTCTTCCTCTGTTTCTTCAACCTTCTATTACTAAGCTATTCATTCTTCATCCAATATATTCTTCATTTCTTCTCATGACATTTTCAAACCAATGTAATCATCTCTCTTGTATCTTTCTAGAAATCTGTAACACTAGAGTTATTTCCTTATCTATCTTTCCGTGTCTTCCCCAACATCTACTTCAATATCCTCATCTCTGCCACATTAATTTACTTTTTATTGATACTGACATCTGTCTATTTGAATTATATGAATGGCTGATTTATAAAATTTATAAAATTTAATTTCTTTAAAATTCTATATCTATTGAATATGAAAGTATAAAATGCAATCAAATCGTATAGAGAATAATATATTCTTTAACTTATAATAACGTTAAATGTCAATAAATCAAATTTAACTGTTAAATCTTCAAATGAGGCTACTTTCGGTTCACCAATTATAACCAAAATCTAATCAGTTGTTCTTCTGGATGTAAACTTGAGGAATACGACAAAATTATAATTTTTGGAATCGTGGTATTGAAGTTATGTGATCCGAAATTTTCGTCACACACACACGTGGTCAACATCCTGTTTATCATCACGACATATTACCCATTGCTGGGTGTGCCAGTCTGCTTACCAGGCGTCACCTAACGGGCATTCTTGATAACGTGGAGCGTGTACCACAAGGGTCACTTTTGTGCCATTTAAAATACGAAAATAATCTTTTTGGCGTCGGTTGGGATCGAATCCGGTTCTCCGCATTCGCGCACTCAGGCACGCGGCCACTAGACCCCATTGTTTAAAATTATAGTGCAAATTTTATAATACATCCTGGTATTATAGTTATACTTTTCGGATATTGTATTCCCGTAGTATAAGTTTAACGAAATATTCATTAATTTATTGATTCAAATTTAATTTTGTTGTTGTTGTTAATTGTATATTTTTTGTACAAACATTCTCACTTGAAAATATGTAGTTATTATCATATTAATTGAAAAATAGCTTAATCCCTGATTTTTATGCAAATTGCTAAATTAAAACCATTTATATTCTAATATCGTCAGTACGAATGATAAAATCTTATCTACAATCCAATTTATTTAGCGCCAGAAAAACTTGTGTACATCATCATAAAAATATAATGTTATTCCATGAATTTTTTTGCCCATCATTTTGATATATGTGGGTGTATAGATTTTGCCGTAATAGAGATCAAATTTAGATTGAATAATTATGTAATTAATTTTCATCGTTGTAAACATACTCCTATACAATTTGCGTGTAACTAATATAACCTACGATCCTCGAGTGGTGTGGGTGGTGAAAAATGGGCACAATTTAAAGATGCTCCTTATCTTCCATATCCGAAAGCGATTAATTAAGTTTTTCCTAAACGGTAGAACAGGGTTCAAGGTCCTTGCAAATGATGAATAAGAACTGTAGACCACACAAGGAATGATTGCTTGTTATAAAATAAAACATTACTCAGCAGGTGTTACGTACTTTATTCTGTTTTTACGAAAGAAGTAAAACCAGATTTTATAATAAATTCTACACATATGAACCGTTTGTTTGAATTTTTGTAGTAAATCCTGAAGTCGTATCTGATACATATATTTTCTATTGTTAAAAATTATCGTATCCAATATTTCAGATGATATTTTTAGTTAATTATATATATAAAATATAAAATTTAAATAGTACAATATGTTAATGCTAGTGTGTTCGGTTAGTATTCGGAGACAGTGACAAAGTACTAAGCAGATAAATTACAACCACGTGATAATCGTGTTAACAGTGCACGCGAATTAACTGAACGCTATTGATCATTATTGCTTTGATAATTTGTACATAGCCAAAACATGAATCGTCAAATGTTGATACTGTACTTTATTTTGCACATGACATCGATATCTTACTTAATTCGTTTGATGAAGAAAAAGAGCAAATTGAAAATGTAATTACATAGAAAGCGTAGTCCCAAATACGCCGAACAAACGATTTCTTATATAAAATGTACGCTATATTATATGGGCGCCGCTAACCCAAGGGCAAACATAAAATATTAGAAAACTTCCAAAAAAAGAAAACATACTTGTATTATATTACATCCCCGAACTGTATTTTGTGCACTTGCATTTTGCATACTAATAAATATTAAATTAAATATTTATGTACCGTCTTTAATGACGTCCAGGGTGTAATTATTAAAATCGGTTTTAGGGCTATAACATAGAATAACAGTTTTGTAGCTGCCTTAAATTTCTATATTAACATATAGAAAAAAATGCACATTATAGAGAAAAAATTACGATTTTTTTTATACCAAACACGTTGCATTTCGTTTGATATGAAGCCACAAAATAAATTTAAAAATTTGCGAAATTAAGAAAAAATCTCATTAACCATGAAAACTGACAGAAACAAAAGAGTTGTTAACTTAAGGCAGCTCATTGATAAATATTTATTTGCATTAGATTTGTTATAATTATTATTATTTTGGCTTTTCTTTATGTCAGTAAAGAATGACAATATTTTGTAGTAAAATTCATATAGCTTAAGAGAGTCGACTTTGGGGCGTTATAGCGATAATCTGAAATTGTTTCCGAAAAAAGAAAAAAATAATGAACTTAACTTCCAGGGAGGGGTTAGTGACCCCTTTGCTCCCCCTAAACGGTTATATATTTAAATTCCACACATCACATATATAAATAGGTGTGTTTGCATCGATTATTAATATTTTTATAGATATGGTGATAAGTTATAGTCGTTGTATAGGGTAGGCGCAAACTTTTTTATGCGCTGGAATAACCGAACGATTATAGTGCATATCGTGAGGAAACGCACCAATCATTTTTGAACAAATTTTGTAAAAAAATATTCAAAATAAAACCATAATTAAATTTAATTCAATATTCAGGTTTAATTTATTGAAATGAAAAAAAATTCTTGGATTCAGTGAGTTTTATTTTTCAGTTTCGATCCTACATGGGTCTTCTTTAGGAGATATATACAATATATATATATATATATATATATATATATATATATATATATATATATATATATATATATATATATATATATATATATATTTACAGTACATATAGTACATTTATAGCAATTTTCATCTCCAAAGAGCACCCATAAATACACAGCAAAATTATTCAATCCTTAGTTATTTTATGTAGGATTTCCATTCATATTATCTCGTTTAATAAACCAGCAGGATAACCATTGTATCTCCAGTGCCACCATTTCTAGTTGATGTTTATTTACAAGAAGAAACAATTGTAAAAATCTTGCGTCTATATCGACTGGCTATTATAAAAATTTCCAATTGCTGTGCTTCCATTAGAGGCCGATGGATCGGGTTCGTTGAAAGACCAGTGACAATTTACAGCGCCAAGAATACCTCGGATTGTCTTAGTGCTTCTGCTTAAGCGTCGCCTGCCTACGTGGCCAATTAGCTAACTTCTTTATGGGCGAAATTTTCAAGGTACATTCCGAGAAAGAATTGCCGATAAAGAATACACACGCAGTTCTAACCTGGCAGAATTGCATCTGCTAATGCATTCGTACAAGAATGGTAATTTGGAATGGATGTTGAAGATTTCAGTTATTGCTGAATGTCAGCATTATTTTAAGAATGTAAAATGAAATATTTTTATAACAAAATAATAGCAGCAGTAAACTAAATGTCAAGATAATTAAATAGGCCTTCCCGTAAATGTTTAATGTTGTATTTTTTATAACTTTAAATTACAAAAAAATAAAGTATGCAGTACTTATAGGCCTTTCGTCTATAATCTGATTACTAGAATTATCTCGATTTTTAAAACTTGGATTCTGTAATAAAAATATGGCCTTCTTTCAAAACCAATTTTAATTTAAATAATTATGCTATAAAAAAAAGTAAGCTGTGTGGGATTAAAGAATGAAATATTTAAAAAAAGCGGACTCAAACGGTTTTTTTTAAACGCTGAAACACGTCGGTTCTATTTTTTTTTACACAATATGTGCAATACCCCTTCCGACTTTCATTTGTTTTTAAATCATGAAGTCATCACAAAAAAAATTAAATGACAATATAGATTTTTAGTAGTGAAATTAAAAATTTAAACTGGCAAAGCCGTTAAGGTATCTTGATTATTCATTATTTTATTTTATTATTTTTTCAGAATTTTTGTTACGTAACCTTATGATATAATTAAAATGATACAACCCTTTTAGTTTTAATTCTGTTTGTTGTAATAAAAAAGGTATCATTTTTATTTTTTAATAATTTAACCTAATGATTTATTTGCATAATCATAAAGGGAAGAAAAATCACTATCGTATTCCACTATTAAAAATTTATATTGTCATTTAAATTTTTTATTTTTTTTGATGACGTTATTACTAAAAAACAAATCGGTAGGTGAATCGCACATATTAATGTGTATTTTTAAAAACAAAAACCGACGTGTTTCGGCGTTTTAAAAAAAAATCTGTTGTGGCCAGCACAATACCTTCCGTCATTCTCGTGTATAATGTATAAATTCCATAATTTTTCTTACAAAAGATTCTAAATTTCCAGTAAAATTATTTCATAAACAAACTATTCAAATTGCACTTGACACTGGCATCTTCTTTAGCTTTTCCCATTCGTTAGGGGTCGCTATTTTTGCATGTCGTTCTCATTCAGTTCCTTTTTTCTCAAATCTTCCGCAATACAGTCCTTCCATCTTATCTTTGGTCTTCCTCTGTTTCTTTAACGTCCTATTACTAAACTATTCATTCTTGTTCCAATATAATTTTTCATTTCTCCTCATGACATGTTCAAACCAATGTAATCGTCTTTCTTGTATCTTTCTAGCAACTTCTGTCACTCGATACTGACATCTGTCAATTTGAATTATATGAATATATTACTAGTTCCCAAGTTTGGCATAGCTGGCTGAATTATATAATTTAATTTCTTTAAAATTCTTTAACTCTGTATCTATTGAATATGACGTATAAATTGTAATCAAATCGTATAGAGAATAATATATTCTTTAAGTTATAATAACGTTAAATGTCAAAAAAATCAAATTTTACTGTTAAATCTTCAAATGAGACTATTTCCGGTTGACCAATTATAACCAAAATCTAATCAGCTGTTCTTCTGGATGTAAACTTGAGGAATATGAAAAAATTATAATTTTTGGAATCGTGGTATTGAAGTTATGGAATCCGGAACTTTTGTCACACACACCATTGATTATATATACTAACGTAAACGTTTAAGTTAGTATATATAATCAATGCACACACACACAGACACACATACATACAGACATCATCGTAAAAATGGTAAAATCGTATTATATGGACCCTAAAACGTGCTTATTCAGTAAAAACACATCATTGAATTTTTTGACCAAAGACAATACCTTCCTTACCTAAAGGTGACGGAAGGTAAAAAACGATTGAGTTTGCTTTTTTACCTTCCGTCACTTTTAGGTAAGGAAGGTATTGTCTTTGGTTAAAAAAATCGATTGTGATTCTAATGAATAAGCACGTTTTGGGGTCCCTAGAATACGAATTTACTATTTTTACGATAATGTCTCTCTCTCTCTCTCTGTGTGTGTGTATGTGTGTGTGTATGTGATGTGTGTGTGTGTGTGTTTGTGTGTGTGTGTGTGTGTGTGTGTGTGTGTGTGTGTGTGTGTGACGATCGTTTCAGGTCGCATAACTACAATACCAGGATTCCAAAAATTATAACTTTTTCGTATTCCTTGAGTTTAGATGCATATGCAGACGTGATTAGATTTTGGTTATAATTGGACCTCCGGAAGTAACTTTTGTAACTTTTAATTTTTTTCTTGAGAAAACGCAGTTAAATATCATTTATTGACATATAATGATTATAAATTTTAAAGAATATGTTATTCTCTATACGATGTGCTTTATCTACATAAAAGAAAGGGAATTCTTATATTGTTATTGGTATCTACTTTTATCATCAACATCAGATGCTTAATTTGATATAGGTAGGTACATAGGTAGATGAAGAGAGTGAGAGTATTAGATTTATGAGTTCACTTGCGTATTACTTTCACTGATTTAGATAGATTTCCCAATGACGATATTTAGTAATTACAGTGTAGAATAGTAGAATGTTAATGAAGAATAATGGGGACATCTGGCTGGTACCCTTTAAACCATATATAAATTGGATAAAATATTTATAGAGTATGTAGAATATTTCAATTGGCATACAAATTACATTTTATCATATGGACAGCGGTAAATGAATATTTACGATCTGAACTTGATAGATAAAATGACAATATTACCTATAATAGATTCAGCAATTATTGTAAATAACTAGTATATGTTTTTTTTTTGTAAAATATATTCACAATATGCAATATTAAATTAAATATTTAAATGAAAAATAGATGATATGTTTTATAAAAATTTATATTATTTACCATTCCGCATAAATTGATTTTATTTAATTTATTGTACGTACGTATATTCCAATGAAGTTAATAGTTATTTATGCAACATGCGTGAAATAAGACAATTTTTACTCTAGTTGCATACAATTTTTTTACATCTACAAAAAAAGAGTAAAAAAGTGCCATAGCGTTTCATTTTTTCTGTTTCATTTTTAAAAAATGCACTTTTTTCATACTTTTATTGTGTTAAAAAAGACATAGTTTATATAACCATTTTAATGAAAAAAAATCTGTTGTGGCCAGCACAATACCTTCCGTCACTTGTCATTTCTATGTATTTTATATAAATTCCACACAGAAAGTTTCTTATATTTTCAGTAAAATTATTTCACAGACATATTGTGTAAATTTACTTATACACTGAGACACTTGCATCTGTCAATTAGTAATATTGAATTATTGAAACTGTTTTCATGTTGACGCAGCAAAGATTACAAGATTTATGAAAATTAATTTCTTTATAAATTTTTATCTCTAAATACATTGAAAATGAAGAAAATAATGCAATCAAATCGGATAGAGATTAAAATATTCTTTAATATTTATAATAACATAAAATGTAAAAAATCTGTTGTGGCCAGCACAATACCTTCCGTCAATCCTGTGTATAATGTATAAATTCCATACATAATTTTTCTTGCAACAGATTCTAAATTTCCAGTAAAATGATTTCATAAACAAGCTTTTTCAAATTGCACTTGACACTGACATCTTCCTCTTTAGCTTTTCCCATTCGTTAGGGGTCGATATTTTTGCGTGACGTTCTCCTTCGGTTCTTTTTCTCTCAAGTCTTCCGCAATACAGTCCTTCCATTTATCTTTGGTTTTCCTCTGCTTCTTCAACCTCCCATTACTAAATTACTCATTCTTGTTTAAATATAATTATTCATTTCTCCTCATGACATGTTCAAACCAATGTAATCGTCTTTCTTGTATCTTTCTAGAAAATTGTAACACTAGAGTTATTTTATTACCGTATCTTTCCGTGTGTTCCCAACATCTACTTCAACATCCTCATCTCTGCCACATTAATTTAGTTTTTACTCATAATTACATCTGTCAATTTGAATTATATGAATATATTAGCAGTTTCCATGTTTAGCATAGCTGGCTGAATTATAAAATTTAATTTATTTAAAATTCTTTAACTCTGTATATATTGAATATGAAGTATAAAATGTAATTAAATCGTATAGAGAATAATATATTCTTTAAGTTATAATAATATTAAATGTCAATAAATCAAATTTAACTGTTAAATCTTCAAATGTGGCTACTTCCGGTTTACCAATTATAACCAAAATCTAATCACTTGTTCTTCTGGATGTAAACTTGAGGAATACGAAAAAATTATAATTTTTGGAATCGTGGTATTGAAGTTATGGGACCCGGAACTTTTGTCACACACACACAGACACACACACACACAAAAACACACACACACACACCATACATACATACAGACATCATCGTAAAAATGGTAAAATCGTATTATAGGGACCCTAAAACATGCTTATTCAGTAAAAACTCATCATTGAATTTTTTGACCAACGACAATACCTTCCTTACCTAAAGGTGACGAAAGGTAAAAAAAGATATTTAATTTTTTTTGTAAGAAAAACAGTTATTATCATCAAATTAAGGTATTTCCGTCACTTCCGGTTGTAACCAAAATTTAATTAAGTTTCATTTGGATATAAGATTGAGGAATACGAAAAAAAATTTTTTTAGGAATTGTATTGCAGTTACATATACATACATACACACATACACACGCACACACACAACACACACATACATACAAACATCATCGCATAAATAGTTCGTATTCTAGGGACATCAAAACGTGCTTATTCATTGAAAACTCACCATCGATTTTTTTGACCAAAGACAACACCTTCCTTACATAAAGGTGACGGAAGGCAAAAAGTGTACTTTTTTAACAAACGTAAAAATATTTATTTTTCGTGTTTCATTTTAATTGTTATAAATATAACTGTTAAATTTGAAATAAGATTCTACTGCTTAGGTTTTAGTAAAGTACGTACGTACTGGAATAATGAACATTAATTTAGATCGATTCGATTGATTGCAGTAAGATTACCATAATAATTAATCGATTTGATAATACCAATCTGTATTGAACAAATATATTACAATTTTTTTGGTTATTAAAAAATTTTGATTTAACAAAAAAAATGTGTTAAAATTTTTCATATCTTAATTCAGATTGAATGACAAGCCGTTACTTTATGAATACATTACATATATCTTGACACCTGACAAGAAAAAATAGTACCTACTCTTTGATTACTAAACATTGTTGTAATGATAAGCAATGAATTAAATTTTTTGTGGTGTAATTGGAAATTAATTCGCGTGGCAATAACCTTTTAAAAATTTGCTAAAAGGAAAATTACAAATTATAATTCAGTGACGACATAGTAAAGAAACATATTGTTGTTAACACATTAAAATATATATTTTATTAACAGATATCTCTAATAAATATAAACCATTTTTACTTCCTTGTACGTAAGCGGAAATATCCATTTTGATCATCCCTGAATCCATTTTGACTAAATTCGTCGTGACGTCTGTACGTACGGACGTACGTATTTCGCATAACTCAAAAACGGTAAGCCGTAGAAAGTTGAAATTTTGTATTTAGGACTCCTATAACATCTCGTTGTGCACCTCCCTTTCTGGTTATTACACAATTTCCAGAAGTGGCACTTTACATGAAGCCTATAATAGATTTTAATGAAAAACTGTTTTAAAATATAATCCAAAACTTTTCAAATTTGGTATACAAGACTGTTATGTCAATCGATCGAAATAACATAATAGATTTTGGTTAAAATAGGCTAACCAGAAGTGGTACATTACTTGAAGTTGTTAACAGTTTTTCTTTAATAAAATGATTTTATTTTGATTTTAGAAATAAATGCTTCAAATAAAAGTTTTAGAGAATTAATTTCTGCGTCTAGTACATCAAGTATTATTAAATTAGCCCTTTGTATAAGCGAGATATGTAAATTTAAAAATTATATACTTTTTTGTTTTTGGAATAAAGCTTGCTATGGATTAGGACAAAAACATAAAAAAAATGTTTATGTCAAATTACGTTAAATACGTACAATTTTATGATTCGTACAATAACAAATATTATATTTTTATTGTGAAATTAGTCATATTCATCGTTGTAATAAAATATTTCTTTGTTGTAATCAAAACTCTCTTTAAAAAGAACCGGGTTAGATTATGGTCGCTATATATCTTACTGTTTTGAAGTTAAAATTAATATTCTGTAATTTATTTATTTAAAAAATATGTATAGTTTAATAATCGTACAAGGACGTCGTGTGGTGTCCACATCAGATTTTTTTAATACTAATATTAGTGCTATAATAGTGCCTAAACAAATCTGTAGATTTAGATATACATATCTATGTTTACAAAATTATTATTAGGTAGATTTAAAGTAAAATGAAGAAATGTGTAAAGCTAATAAAATTTGTAACCTTCATAATATGTACAGTAAAATTTTTGAAAGATGTCCGATCAAGGTCATGAATTCAGATTTTTGCCCCGCCTATTCTGACAAAGTCAGTAGAGTCGTTTGCTTAGATTTTATGAAGGTACATAAGATATTACTGTTATTTTATTATTATAAAAATATGTGCTACAATAAAAACATTCAAAATTCAAAAATAAGTCAACTGGTAAGTTTATTAGCAAATGTAAAACCAAATATGTAAAAAATAAGATACTGACACTGACAGAAAATAACGTTATTCGTACGGCTATGAATCAAGGTAATGTATCTGAATTAATAAATAAACTTACGTTACAGCGAAAGTGTTATCAACAACGAGCATCGTTTTAAAATGGAATGTCTTAACTTAGTCGAAACAATATGCATTTTTGAAAGACAAGCGTGTTATAACCATCCTTATTGCACACACTTATAGTCTTTGCAAAGGTAAGAGATAAATGTGTGCCAATTTGTTAATTCGTTCGTGATACAGATGACCTTGATCAGACATTATTAAAAAAATACTGTACATAGTTGTCTGTCAAGTTTGTTTATAAGTGCTCGCTTATATAACTCATATATCAACGTAGACTTGCGAAGAATTCACATCAAGTTTGTGTCTTTTTCAATAGACTAGTATGTCTACGAATAAAGTTTTTAAGTGTTCCGTTGTTAAGAAATTAAGGAAAAAGTTTGTGAGATTGAGAATGTTTGAAGCAGTTGAACGGAAGTGCTACTGCTAGAACTTGCTACAGAAACTTCACTGTTAATCTATAAAACTGTATACGCAGTTAATCACATTATTTAAGTTATTTTAATTTATTACCAATACAATTAGAAAAAGTAAATAAACACAGAATTTGTGTTTGTGACCCAGTACTTGGTTGTGGTTCCCAAGCTCGAATCTGAAGTCAATTTTAACTCGCATACAATTCACTCTGTATAACAGTTTTAAGGGCCAGTAAGGGATGCCTATAAAATTATCGACATTATCAAAATTTGTGTTAAGCAGATTGGCATACCGAGCAATAGGTAAAAGTAATGATGGAAGGAAATCCCCCAATCCTACTATAATACCAAAATTTTAAAAATCTGTTGTGGCCAGCACAATACCTTTCGTCATACATAAATTTTCTTGCAAAAGATTCTAAATTTCCAGTAAAATTATTTCATAAACAAACTATGCAAATTACACTTGACATTAACATCTTTTTATTTAGCTTTTCCCATTCGTTAAGGGTCGCTATTTTTTATTTTCTACTTCCACTCATTTCTGTTTGCGTGCTGTTCTCATTCAGTTCCTTTTCTCACAAGTCTTCCGCAATACATTCCTTCCTTCTTATCTTTGGCCTTGCTCTGTTTCTTCTTCTATTACTAAGCTTTTCATTCTTCTTTCAATATATTCTTTATTTCTCCTCATGACATGTTCAAACCAATGTAATCGTCTCTCTTGTATCTTTCTAGACACTTGTAACACTCTAAATGATCCAAAAACGATTGACAGAGATAATACAATGCTAAGCAAATACTCACTAATCACCATTAATCACATGCTCATACTAGCTGCCATTTTCAACTTCTTTAAAATCATAGATGGGGCTGAGCCTCATCTTACCACCCTCTACGGGCGTCCACGATCTTGTACGCATTACATTAATACGAAAAATAAATTATTGATTTCTAACATTTCGTTATAATTACAAAACGATATTTCATTTTCTGCTTTTTTGGATAAAGAGATAAACCATAAAGTCTTTCTTTCGCCAGTTTTCAAATATGTTAAGGTATAAAATGTACATTCTATTTTCAATTCAATGGTCATTGAGGAGGGGGGGGCTCAAGCTCAACATTAATTCTATTAGGCATTGTATCCGTTAACCCTACAAATTTTCCTATGAATATTGTCCCATTATGGCTTGCAAGGTAGGTTTTACTGTATGCACTGGATTTTTACGAAGTTATTCATTGTGCCAAAACTAAGGGTCTCGATAGAAGTTAAGTCTGGACTAGAAGATGATCCTTAAAATGCTGGTCGGAACTACTGCCACCCGTTATTTGGCCAACATTTTTTTTAAGTTTTAAGTCTATTGTATTTAAAGTAGGTGAAAGAATTTTGTAGAAAGTTCTAATCATTTATGCAGGTTTTATAATTTATTGAAAATGAAAGACAAGGTTTCGAATTATCAGTTAATGTACTTATTCTCGAACCATGGTTAGATTGTTCGATAATAAAAATAATACCCCTAACAAATCACTTAATTTGCTTGTATGCAAATGGAACAAGAGAATTAATATGTAAATACAATCCAATCAATTGATAATTCGATCCTACGTGGTATTTCCATTACTGCAACTTGCTGTCCTGACCGCAACTTGAAGCTTGCGATAAGTTATTCCGTGCGGTTACCTGCAGTTTGTGGAATGGCACGGTGTTTTCGGCTAACGTCCAGTACCGGTCTCAAAGCTCATAAATTAATAATCTCCTGTTGCGGTTTCTTTATCGCAGGAATAATTTACTGCCCAATTTGGAAGGAATATGCAGCCAAGAGGTGGTGGGTATAAATTTGGAAGCTGTGAAGTGTTTTTTAATTTTGGTAAATACATGCTACAGGGTTCCAAAATAACCGATGATGTAACTTTCCATTTCAATAGGCATTTTTACCTCCCGCTACCCGTGATAAGGGATCGTGCTAAAAATCGCATATCGAGATTTTGGTAAATGACCACGTTTTAAGATCCCTAGAATCCATTTTTAACATTTTCACGATGATGTCTGTGTGTATGTGTGTATGTGTGTATGTACGGATGTGTGCATGTGTGTGTGTGTGTGTGTGTGTGTGTGTGTGTGTGTGTATCCTCTTTACGCTCTAACTCAAATACTATCATTCAGAGCTCAAGATAGTTTTTCTTCAAAAAATACCGTTAAATGTAATTTTTTCTCAATTTGTTATTATAAAAATTAAAGATTATTCCATTTTCTACAATGTTTGTTTAGAAGTTGTCACAAAAATTAAAGTGAGTTAAATTGATTTTTAACATATAGGTAAACATTGAATTGCATTTTTTTGGAAAAGCAGATAGTACTGTCCAAAAATATAAGAGTACACATAAAAAAATTGGACCTGTTGCCCTGATTGTATACTAGCTAGTTTATCATCAAATCCACACCAGTTTTAGTGTTACAAATAACACCATGTTTAAGCAAAAACGAATGTTCAAACTATCCATATTTTTGAACGGTTTTTACGGCAACTTTTGCGTAATTTAACTAATCTTGTATCTCTTAAAGTTCTTGAGATCCCCATTGTATTTGTATTTATTTTCAAAATGCTTTTAAAAAAAATAGTTTTAAAGTATGTAAATAAACAACAATCTGGAACAAGGGACAAGAATTCCACTTGTGCCTTGACAACCTTTATTTGCATTTTAATTACATCTACAAGGGACCTACAACCTATTCCAATCCAGTGTCAATTAAGTTTGTCCTTCCTAAATATACGAGTGTTTGCAAAGATTCTTCACAAAATCTTTTCTTGTAATAATATTGTATTTTTATTTTGATATAGGTAGAAATTATACTGATTCCAATAAAGAAGTGTTTTTAAATATAGTGAAAAAGAAAGATATAAAAGTATATTTGAAAATAATAAAACCAATGCGATTGTAAATAAAGATAAAGAAGAAGCATGAGGAAAAGTTACAAATGAGTATTGTAACCAAAATTCTGACAGCTATAAACGTCAAAATTAGGATTCAAAGGTATGATCAGTTCTTGATTCATGGAATATGACGAATCAGTTGATCATTGATTTTGATTAGTAGATTAACTTGATTTTTAATGGCTGGATTGCAATCAAAATATTTATTTAAATATCGGCCTCTACCGGTTTCGGCATGTCCTATGCCTTCTTCAGGAGCTACAATTGATACAATTTTTTGATAATTAAACTTAATATTAAACAATAAGAAGAATGAATAAAATATTTTTTAATTTTTTTTAGCGGTAAAACAACAAACTTCAGAACTATATACTTGTTAAAACCAAATTATATTTTTTCCATAAGGGTGCCGAAAATTCACATATACATATATTTATTTTATTTTTACAAGATTTTGACGACTATTTGTGTATGTTATTATATTTATTTTTTTGAACTGTTTTGACGTCCTACGTGTGTTGTTATGTTTTTACCTTCCGTCACCTTTAGGTAAGGAAGGTATTGTCTTTGGTCAAAAAATTCAATGATGAGTTTTTAGTGAATAAGCATGTTTTAGGGTCCCTATAATACGATTTTACCATTTTTACGATGATGTCTGTATGTATGTATGTATGTGTGTTTGTGTGTGTGTGTGTGTGTGTGTGTGTGTGTGTGTGTGTGTGTGTCTGTGTGTGTGTGACAAAAGTTCCGGATCCCATAACTTCAGTACCACGATTCCAAAAATTATAATTTTTTCGTATTCCTTACGTTTACATCTAGAAGAACAAGTGATTAGACACGGAAAGATACGGTAAGAAAATAACTCTAGTGTTACAAGTTTCTAGAAAGATACAAGAATACGATTACATTGGTTTGAACATGTCATGAAGAGAAATTAAGAATTATATTTGAACAAAAATGAGTAATTTAGTAATAGGAGGTTGAAGAAACAGAGGAAGACCAAAGATAAGATGGAAGGACTGTATTACGGAAGACTTGAGAGAAAAAGAACTGAATGAGATCGACCCGCAAAAATAGGGACCTCTAACGAATGGGAAAAGCTAAAGAGGAAGAAGATGTCAGTGTCAAGTGCGATTTGAATAGTTTGTTTATGAAATAATTTTACTGGAAATTTAGAATCTTTTGCAAGAAAAATTATGTATGGAATTTATATATTATACAAAGGATTGACGGAAGGTATTGTGCTGGCCACTACAGATTTTTTGTTATTATTTTAATGAGTTCTTTTAATGTGTATATACAAATGTAGAAAAAAATATACGTAAGTTTTATATAAATAGATGATGTTTTTAGGAAATGTTTTTATAAATTGTAGCTCCTAAAGAAGGCATAGGAGATGCCGAAACCGGTAGAGGCCGAAATTTAAATAAATATTTTCACTGCAATCCAGTAATTTACTATTTCCAAATACCCATCCAGTCAAGAAGCTTCATCATCCACTTGATTTTTAATGGTGAATTGGATTAATTTAGAATCAGCGTTGATCTGTGGATCAACTCATGATTAAGAAATTAAGTAAAACTTAAGACTTCTTAATTTACAACTCATCGTATTTTTCTTTTCGGTAAAATATATCCATTAGATTTTAAACTACAACTATAAATAGAAACACCCACTAAAACTTTATAAATATCTTCCATTTCTATCATCACGGTGTGCGTTCGACCTTGCCTGTTAACTTTCCTCCTCGCCGTCGCCGCGGTATGTAAAGAACCTTATTACAGTCAGTACGCATTACTATTCTCTGAGTATCATCCTTACATCTGATATACTCGATAGCAAATCTCGAATACACAACATTCCGCCTTCATGTACGGTGTCATGTACTCGTAGTTGGCTATGTCACGTTGCTCAGTCTGTGTAAGCGAATAATTGCAGCTTTTCAGGATTATGACGTTCATTCTCAAGTGATGTATTACGTGAGATTGTACTAGCTACTTCAAGAGCTAGATAAGTTTGAAAGATGACAAGATTAGCGAGAGTGATAGAACAGTCATTAGTTTTGTTATTTTGTTCAGCTAATTGTATAAAGAGGTCCTTCTATTAATGAGAAATTTGATTTATAGTACTACACAGTATTTTACTGTGATTTAGATAATGCAAAATGTACGTCTTGTAGTACTTAGTGAAGTCTATTCTAATTCTTACATTCCCTCACCTATAGGTCAGAAAGGTATTGTCTTTGGTCAAAAAATTCGGTGGTGAGTTTTCAAGGAATAAGCACGTTTTATAGACTCTAGAATACGATTTTACTATTTTTACGATCATGTCTGTGTGTGTGTGTGTGTGTGTGTGTGTGTGGGTGTGTATGTGT
This sequence comes from Harpalus rufipes, assembly GCA_951394225.1. Taxonomy (NCBI): domain Eukaryota; kingdom Metazoa; phylum Arthropoda; class Insecta; order Coleoptera; family Carabidae; genus Harpalus; species Harpalus rufipes. The sequence goes on along the minus strand of OX596283.1, from coordinate 14,757,375 downwards.
GTGACGTTCCTTTCGAATCGTATAACTCCACTACCATAACTCCAAAAATTATAATTATTTCGTATTCCTCAAGTTTACATCGAAATGAAAAGGTGATTATAGATTTTCGTTATAATAATAATAAACACCGAAAGTACCCCATTTGAAGATTTTAAATGTTTTTCCTGAAAAAACTCAGTTAAATATCATTTTTTGACATTTTATGTAAAATAAATAAATACAATAAATATATCATCACGGCATATTACTCATCGCTGGGTGTGCCAATCTGCTTTGTACACAGATTACGGTAATGATGAAATATTTGTACCGTGAGCGGGTTTACCAGGCGCCATTTCACGGGCACTCATTGCTGGCGTGGACAGTGCATCACAGGGGTCAATTTTGTGCTATTTAAAATTCGAAACATTTTGTATGTTGTATTGGAAATATAGAATCTTTTGCAAGAAACTTTCTGTATAGAATTTGTACAAAATACATGGAAATGACGGAAGGTAGTGTGCTGGCCACTTCAGATATTTTTTATTAAAAATTCATAATTATATTATCATTGACTAAAAAAGAAAATATTCATACTTTTAAGCGTCTTGTGGTGAGTGCGATTTCTGATCACTTATGCTTGCGGAACACTCGTGTCCCGTGTAAAGTGAATAAGTGTTTCGTAAAAAAAATAATATTACAAGGGTCACAATAGAATTAGTTAGAATAAAAAGGTAAGCAACATAAAAAAAATCTGTTATGGCCAGCACAATACCTCTCGCCACTTCCTTTTTTTGGTTACATAAGTATAGGGCGCGAACAGTCATGTTACATTGTTACCAGGAGTGTGGAATTTACTTGTCGAGGAAAATAAACCACATGGAATTGGAAAATCACTAAATTTAGAATGAGAAATTATGATATTTGACATCTATATACATAATTACTAGCTATCCTTCTGACATGGGCCCCAATATCTGTTTGTCAAGGCCAACAAAGTCACATGACTACTCGCGCCCTAATGTATTTAACATTTCTTGTATACCTACACTCTACTTATATCTATTCCTTATATTTAGATTTTTTAAATTTAATTTCATTCTATGAAGAAATTTTGTCCTACTCTTCTAATTTTTCGAAATGTTTCCAATTCATTGTCGGGAGTAACAGTATTTCTAAAGGGTATGTGTACTATACCTATAATATTAAATATTTAACTATTAACACATTAAGAAATAATATAATGTATGTACTTCCTAGAAAAACTCTTCAGTAATGTCGTAATGTCTCCGGATTTCTGACATTGACATTTATCTGTCAGTTACAAACAATTTAAATTTTCGACTATTTTCCATGGCATTCTTTCGGCTGTAAAATTTATTACAACAGATTATTTTATATATTATATTTCTTTCATCTCTAAATCTATAGAATATATAATAAAATATTTAAATGTATCAGATAGAGAAATTAATTTTCTTTAATATTAACAAGAAAAAATTTCAAAAAATAATTTTTAGAATATTTTTTTTCAAGAATCTTCTACTTCCGGTTGTCCAATTGTTACCAAAACCTTTTCAGATCTTCCCATGAATGTTCGATTGGCAAATACTCGCAGAGCCAGTAAGGGATGCCTATAAAATTATCGACATTATCAAAATTTGTGTTATGCAGATTGACATACCGAGCAATAGGTAAAAGTAATGATGGAAGGAAATCCCCCAATGTCCGATTGGGAAATACGTAGTTAAACAAATATAAAGTCTTATAGTTTTTGAGAATAAGAATATTTAGAACTTAATTAATTTTTTAAAGTTTTGAGTGAAAATATAGAATTAACCAGAGTATTTTCGAATCATGGTTTAATGAACAAGCGCCTTATTTTTTCTTTAGCTACAATTTAACACTGATATAACGAACACCGAATAAATGAAAAAAAATCTATTCAGTACCAGTGTCTTGCTACAGGACATGTTTATAAATTGTGAGATCTTACCCTAAAGGAGATATAAGTCGGTTTTGTAAGAATAAATGCTGTACGATTCAAATGTCTAGTATTTTTTTTCACCTAATCTACACCACTGACAAGAAAGTCATCCATGAATAATTATTTATATTTACCTGCCCTACAAAATGGCCCAAGGTATTTCGTTAAAATTTTGGGTATTGTGAAGTGTTGCGTTGCAGGAAAAGTTTGGGAAACGCTGTTCGTTGGTACATATATTCCGTGTATACAGAAATCTACGAATGTAAGCAAAATGGCCCACTCAACAATGAATAATAATCTGTGATGTTATATTTACTTATTTAAACAGAAAATTATGTGACATCATAGCACGTAACTATTTTCTCGGACGAACCTGTACGCACGGAACAGGATTCATTGTTCCCATGAGACATGAAGTCCGATAGCAATCTTACGCCTGATTATGATCCTTGAGAACCAACGTTACGAGACGGACAAGGATGATACGGTAATCCTACTCATTTTTTTTATATAAGTGCAACAAAGAAATGTTCTAAAAAGATATACTACCGGGATCCCGACTGTTGATCTTGGATAATACTGGCGTTTAGTGTAATGTTAATGGCCCGTATGAGAGTACTTTTATAATAAAAGAGCTTTCATGGAGCGCACTTTTACATTATATTCATCCGAGGAATTTGCTCCATAAAAGCAAATACGCTTGTAATATGGACCAATGATTTTGTACGTCGTCTTTGGTCTGTAGGAGTGTTTAACATTACGAATGTTTTTGTTTCTTTCTTCGAGCCATTTCTCTTATCCTATAATTGTTTACCTTATCTTTCCGTGTCTTCCCCAATATCTATCTCAACATTCTCATCTTTGCCACATTCATTTTCTTTTCATTGTTACTGAGATTTGTCAATTTGAATTATCTGAATACATTAGCAGTTTTCATGGTTAGCATAGCTGGCTGATTTATGAAATTCTTTAACTCTGTATCTATTGAATATGACTACGTTTATCTCGCAGTGACATTATCCGCTCAAAAATCTAGTGACTTAAAACTAACTCTTAACTCCAGTTCGTTTATATCGCATGTTTTAAAGTGACTACAGGATAAATGGCGTTTATCCACTTCTGTTGAATAAGGACAGATAGAAAATTTTGCGGATGACTTATTATAATAATAATAACAAAACGCTCACGATTTTGAAACAAACTTCGAAAGAAACAGTTTTTATAAGTTTTGAGTGTAGTAGTATGTATTTTTAATAATTATTTACAAGTTTTTTTTTTTAAATTGAGGTTAATCCATAGCCTTAACCGTTTATCTCGTAAAATTTCAAGTAGGTTAGTTAACTCATCCCATTATTTAAGTTACTTCACTTAGCACTAAACTAACGTGTTTATCTCGCATGTTTAACCCTTTAACTCAAGCGGGTTAGCATTTAAGTGGATAAACTAGTGCGAGATAAACATAGTCAATGAAGTATCAAATGCAATCCTATCGTATAGAGAATAATGTATTCTTTAAAATTTATAATAACATTAAATGCCAATAAACGATATTTAACTGCTTTTTTCAAGAAAAAAGTTAAAAGTTGCAAATAAGGGAACTTCCGGTGGATCAATTATAACTAAAATCTAATCAGTCTGCATATGGATCTAAACTCTAGGAATACGAAAAAAATATAATTTTTGGAATTGTGGTATTGGAGTTATGCGGTCCTAAACGATCGTCACATACACCTACATACACACACACAGAGACGCACACACACACACACACATACACAGACATCTTCGTAAAAATAGTAAATTAGTATTCTAAGGACCCCAAAATGTGATTATCCATTAAAAACTCACCATGGAATTTTTTAACCAAAAACAATACTTTCCTTAACTAAAGGAAGATAAAAAAGAACATTTTTTTGCATGACCTTATTGGGTTGACAAAGAGCGACGTTTAGTTTTTGAAATAATCTATTTTTCCCACTATATTAAATTAAGTTTGTATAAAGCAAACCCATGAAACTACACGGAACAGATAATATTTGAGAAAAAAAACTGTTTTCCCATGCTAAATTTCTATGTCAAGGGTTGCTTGGTACACTCGCTATTACGTTAAACGCGTAAGATCAAACATTAGCGTACTGTAACTTAAGGGTTATTAACCCTAACAAAATCGATTTTTGGGAACTTATTAAAATTCCATGATATCTTGAACACATAAATAAACTCAATTACCTTCTTGTCAAGTTGAACCATTGAAATTACGTATATGTGCTGTCGTCCGGAAATCAGGCTATTGGAATTTGAAATTGAAATATTTAAAAAAATATATATGTCTTCCAAACAATATGCAGAGATAACATGACAACATTATTTATACAGGATATTCATTTTAAATTGGTCACCATTGCTATCTCGAGACCCGTAAGAGCGACAAAAACGGTTAAATGGGCAAACAATTTCAATTTCACAAGACAAATGTAAAGAAAAGAAAAATTATTTTTCGATCAGTGGTTCTCAAAATATGGGACCTAACTTTTTTTTATTTTAAATGAGAACATATATTTTTTATTTGCTCATTCGTTCGAGAATTTAATTATGAATTTAGTGGTATAATATTTTTATATTCTTACATAACAATTTTTTTAAGAAAATTGCATTTGATTAAAATTTATGGCTATAATGAGTGTCATGGATGGGAAAAATGAATACGTGCCTTAACAGAAAAAAGTGAATATTTTGTTCTTGTCCCTAGATTACCAAAGTAGCGCGTTTCATTAGGCCTGTGTATTAGCAATTTGGTGCCAAAATGGCGAACTGTTTATTTAAATAAAAATTAATGTTCTTTATCTGCCCTTGCTGTTAAAGTATTACTTTATCTACCTTTGCGGTTAAAATGTCACTTAGTCATCTATTTTGAGTTGAACACAGCACACTTTACAATAGCTATAGAAACAAATAATGTTTCTTTTCTCTGCATATGTCTTATGAAATAGAATTTTTTTGCTCATTAAACGTCTTTGTAGCTCTTATACTTCTTGAGATAGTAATGATGGCACCCTGTATATAATAAGACCGGTAGTCTTTCAGGAAAAGATAAAATAATAATCCCGATTGTAATAAAATTTAGTTTCTACATGAGATTTCACACACATAAGCAACGTATTGCCAGTTTTATATTATTTCAAATATACACTAATTGTTAAGTAAAAAATCTTTTTAGTTAAAGTTTTGTTTTTATTTATAGAAACCGATGTTTCGGTAGAAAATTATATTGCTTTTGTTTTGTTATTATTTGTTTATTTTTGTACCCTGAAGAAGATAGCAGTATATGCTGCCGAAGCGTTGGTTTCCATGAATGGACCTACACAGAACTTTAACTAAAGGTTGTTTTATTTTATAGTCTCAATATGTAGTTTATTTTTCCTATGTGCGGTATAGGCATAGGAAAAAAATATACTTGTATTTTAATAGACAGATGACTACTGTCACTGGGAGGGACTTACAAGAGTACAATTTATTTTTTGTACTTTAACATGTGTGTAAGATTTTAAAATGTAAGTATGAAAAAAAAAACATAATAAACATGCATATATGATCAGATAAGATCAGAATATTTGATCGTAGTTACAAGCTGTATAAAGACATTTTTATTTGCGTTTGCATGACAAGAATCCAGCTGTGAAAGACAGACAAAGATAATATCTGACTGCACAGTATTATAAGAAATTAAAATGTACAAAAAATATAATTGAAGTCAGTCAAATTGTAGAACTTTAGAGGTTAAATAATAATACTAAATTAAACATTTAATAGATTCAATTTAATTTTGTAACAAAACAGCTCTTATTTTTATTCTGTGAAATGAAAATCAACTGTGAAAAAAAATGGAAGAGTAACAAAGGAACTGCGAATCACCAAATCAATTATTTCTTTTTATTCTTTCCCTGCAATTTTGTGACTTTTTTTACATCTTTCAGTTCTGTTTCAATGGCCGTTTAGTAAAGGTGTGAATATATTTAAATTTTATGCAAATCATCGTCTAAATGTAATTAGAGATCTAATTTTGATTGCACTATTAGTTTATATGAATTCGACATTGTTTTATTTTTAAAAGAGTCTGAGTTCTGTAATAAATGTTACAAATTTTAATTTTGAAATTAAATTTTAATGATACTTTATGGCAGAGGCGAATAATTTATTACAATGCAATAACTAATTTTTGTTTTACTTGTCATGAGTATATTATACAAAAATTCACATTTTAGATGTATGAATTTATGCGGGTAAATTTCTCGACTGTGGTATAGATTATAGGTATTAACAAATATTGGAAATCTTAGGCATTGAGCATATATTCGACAACAGAAAGATGTTTGTTGAATTTGAGAGCAAACAGATGTGTACAGTAAAATTTTTGAAAGATGTCCGAACAATGTCATCTAAGAATTGTATGAATTAAGATTTTAGCTCCACCCATTCTGTCAAATTTGTAATGACTGGAGCCGTTACAATTGTAAAAATATCAAATTATTTAAATTGTAAATAAATATAAATACACAATAACAATTTGATATTCACACTTACAACATGAAAATGATCAAGAATGTTTATTTTATTTTCCTGTCATTAAGTCTTGCTAACAATCCCCAAACCTAACTTGATAATTCCTGTTTAAGGGTATCAGTAGTGTTGTTTGCTTAGTTTTCAAGAGGGTGCATAAAATACTAGTTATTTTATTATTATAAAAATATGTTACCGCAAAAGCATTCAAAATTCAAAACTAAGTCAACTGGTAAGTTTATTAGCAAATGTAAAACCAAATATATGAAAAATAATATACTGACACAGTGTCAGTGTTAGTGACACTGACAGAAAATAACGTTATTCGCACGGCTATGAATCAAGGTAATATATATCTTTATTAATAAATAAACTTACGTTATATTGAAAGTAATGTCAATAACGAGTACCGTTTTAAAATGGAATGTCCTTAGTCGAAACAGTATGAATTTTTGAAAGACAAGCGTGTTATATTCATCCTTATCGCTTGTACTCTTTGCAAATGCCAATTTGTTAATTCGTTCATAGTACAGGTGACCTTGATCGGACATATTTAAAATATTCTACTGTATGTGTTTTTGTTACGGATTTTTGTATAATGTTTCAAAAACTGAATATTTAAATGAATCTTACTTTCCTTAATGAAGGTATATAAACGTCGGTTTTGTAAGAATAAAAACTGTAAGCTGTATGACTGAGATTTCGAATATTTCTTAATATGTAATATATTTAAATAATACGAAGGGTGCTTACTAATTAATGAGAAAAATGCAGTTGGACTGAAATTTAAAAAAATCAGCTAAATAAAATGTTCACCACTTTTGAAACTGTAAGTTGATATTTTTATCTATAAATAAAAGTATTTGATTGACGAATACTTGTCAGATATAATTTCTATCGACCGGTTAAATTTCTGATATCCAAGACTTTTTGAGCGTTTTTTTTTCTCTCTTTTTATATTGTGAAATTGGACTCCCTCTAAATCACTGTAATTACGATGCGAGATTGTCTTACATTCGCCCTGCAGTTCTGGTGTTCCTCAATCCGCTCTATCGGTTTTCTTTTTGTTCATCTCCCTCAAAGTGTTTTTATATAAAGTCAAAGTTCACAGAAATAAAACAAAGTTCGAAATCAACTTGAAGATTTAATGGGGTTCTACAATATTTTTTTTTATAAAACTTCATCTGTCTAACTTGTAGGCGATCTGTAGTTCTAGAAAGTCTTAATTGTTATTCTTAAAGTTGTAATATTTCTTTTAATATTCTATGGCGTAGATATTAAGCTCATTCTTTTATCTTCCGTTACCTATAGGTAAGGAAAGTATTGTTTTTGGTCAAAAATTCGATGGTGAGTTTTTAATGAATAAGCACGTTTTAGAGTCCCTAGAATACGAATTTACTATTTTTTATATGATGTCTGTCTGTCTGTCTGTCTGTCTGTCTGTGTGTGTGTGTGTGTGTGTGTGTGTGTGTGTGTGTGTGTGTATGTGTGTGTCTGTGTGTGCCCGCGCGTCTTTTATGTGTAAGTGACGCTTGTTCCGGATCGCATAACTCCAATACTACATACTAATTTGCAGATTTTAACAGTTTTTCTTGAATAAAAACAGTTAAATATCATTAATTGACATTTAATGTTATTATATTTTAAAGAGTATGTTCTCTATACGATGTGATTACATTTTATACTTCATATTCAATAAATATAGAGTTAAAGAATTATAAAGATATTAAATTTTATAAATCAGTCAGCTATACTAACCATGCAAACTGCTGGTATATTCAAATAATTCAAAAATAAAAAATAGCTACCCCTAACGAATGGGAAAAGCTAAAGAAGAAGAAGATGTCAGTGTCAAGTGCAATTTGCATAGTTTGTTTATGCAATAATTTTACTGAAAATTTAGGATCTTTTGTAAGATAATTTATGTATAGGGCGCGAGCAGTCACGTGACTTTACTGACCTTGATAAGCAGATATAGGGGCCCGTGTCAAAATGACACTTACAAAAATATATAAATAAGTTTAAAATACCATTTGGGGTCAATAATACAATAATTAATAAAAAAAACTCCGTATCTATATTACATTCCTAGTTTTGCTTGTCATTATGTCAACCAACATATCTTTCATTTTTATTCAAACGCACGTGGTTTCTATCTGGAGTGTCACCATAAATAATTCAAACAAGTATTTGATTTACTTTTGTTGTTTCGTTATTTTCTGCATTCATTTACTTGAAAATTGATTCTGAATTTAAAAGGAGATAACAGAATATTTGAAAGTAATAAGAATTTGGAATAGATTAGATGTATGACGTAGTTGTTAAGGACATTAAAAACTCTAATATTTCAAAAACTAATATTTTTTTATAAACTTTGATAGTCTCTATCATACAGTTTTAAGATCTAGTTTTCAATGACCCAGGTTCTAATTTGTTAATTAGTAGAAGACTTCATTCATAATTTCAAAGATTTCATTAAACTGCTACTCGCATTTATATTTATTGATAAAACGTACAGTGCATCGTTCATACAAATAATTTTGTATTATTTTTTTATAGTTCCAGCGACCGATGATCTCAATTCTTTAGACATGTGAGTATTGAAAACATTTTTATACAATTTAACGTAAGTAATTTATTGTGTTCCAAATAAAAATGTATTATTTGTTATTATCTGTTTTATTTTTCTGTAATTGCGGTTTATACGAAACAATTTTATTTCAAATTAGTCGAATGGAACATACCACAACACTTATCTTACTTTAATTAATAAAATAATCTGCAAAATAATGAAAAGACTCTTGCATTTGTAAAATTAAATTTATTTTCCCATATAAAACATTTTTTTACAATTTAATGAAGAAAAATAACTATTTTAATCAGTTCTTAATCGCAATTTAGATGATAACAAATAGATAAGTACCCTGTAATCTTGTTTAATACGTTATTAAATTAAAAAATTTCGTTGAACCAGTTTCGCGGTGTTTCAACGAAAAATTACTCGCAAATAATAAAATTTATTATAGGTATTACGGCGAGTGAGAATGCTGAGTGTAATGAGGAATTTTTCTCACAAGTTTTATAGTATGTCGTATTTTATTTTTGGTTTATGAAGACAACAGGATGAGTATTTTTTCGATAATTTCCAGCGTCCTTCAAGATTAAGCACATTGTAGCGTTTTATGCCTTTTATTACACTTGAAATTGCTATGGCAAACAAAAGCATTTGATGAAAGATATCGTATGTATTTTTATTTTCATATTTAAGTGGTCTTTATTATATCCCTAATAATTATTGCCCGGCAAAATACTCATTCATTATCAACTGCCGCAAACTCTTTAGAATTACAGCTGCTATGAATGCTATGTAAATATTATAATTGAGATATTAGATATTATTACAGATATTAAGGATACGAGTTTGATATAGCGTTCATAATGAAACCCGTGTGATGTTAAATCACGAGGCAATGAGCCGAGTGTTTTAATCACACAGTGCTTGCGCGCTAAGTTTAGGAAATAAATACCGTTCAGTAGGTATCTAGCGCTACATTTTTGCTGGTCTAACGCGATCCTGGCTGAACACGAACAATGATGCAAATTACAATTTGAAAGCAATAAACAAAAATAAAATATTTAACAATTGGCATTTAGGCATTACTTGCAGCCGCAAAATTTAGCAGGGTGCAAAACTACAGCCAATATAGGTCTTCTGTGCTGTTTTACTCATGTGTTTTATTAGTTATACATATCAGTCCATCAATTAATATATTTTTTCTACTACCACTACTGTAAGAGGCTACTAACAATGTAAGTTCGTGCTTATGAATAGTATTACGTAATGAACAGCAAATTTAAGTTGGCAGGACTGATTGTCAAACTGTAAGAAATGATTAAAATTTGATAAATAAAATTTAAGATTTAAATATAATAGAATGAAATTTATCTGACATATACATATAAATACATATTTTTTTTGGGTTATTATATTTATATTATATTATGTCAACAATACATATTTCATTTCAATCAAATTTGCAGTAGGGAACTATTTTTCATCGTATATCCCTACGCTTAGCAGTAACCATGGTAACATCGTTGCGCAGTTTTATTTTTGTAAATACCTAAATCCTACCAAACTTTTTGACGTTTCGAACTGCTGCTTTTTTGTATGATTACAAATACATATACTGAGGTAATAATAATTATTATAACCACAATTAGTTGATAATATTATTTGTAATTTGTAAGTAATGCAATAAAAAAATAATTTATAACTATGTATCTGAATTTTGCTTCAATTTAGAAATATTAATGAGTGGTCGTAGAAAAAGTATAGTACATAATTCGAGATGTAAAGCAACCCACTCGTAAAATTACAAACTCGACGCTACGCGTCTCGTGTGTCAATCATTTTACTCGTACGTAATCTGCTTCTTACATCTCTCATTACGTAATATACTATATTATAATAATTGTGCTCGAGTACTTATGTATACTCACTAGATTCCTTATGATTTTAATATTCCTATATAAACATAGTAAGTAATTATAATTATTATATCCACTTTGTTTTTTCATAAGTCATTTTCATTGTTGTAATCTAATTTTCTTTATTGTAATGAAGATATAATCAAACGGACATGTATTCATACCTAATATAACAAGTGATATGATTATCATCGATGTTATTCTCGAGCAATGTCTTCGATTATTAATCATATCACGGGCTTATATTTAATGAGAGAATATAATGAATTTTTGTAACACATTGTGTGTGCTGCTAACCTAACTTTTGATATACATATTGTATTAAAACATGGTACTTAAGAGTTTTATTTAATATTTCGGAGTTTGAATTATTGTTATTCCTTATTTTTATACTCAAAATTAACTGCTAATGTCGTAATAAAGAAAACAAATTCATTAGTAACGATTATAAATACGGTGATAATTGCTTTGGTTTTTATCACCGCTGTGATATACATGTATCTAGGGATATTCTGAATGTTGATTGGCAGAAAACATGTCACGTGACTAATGAATTATATTCTCACCAGAATTTCATATTAAATATTTAAATATTTTCGCACCAATTACAAGAGGTTACAAAGTCGTAAAACTGTCTGCTTTAATCTGAATAACTCTAAGTATAGCCAGTAAGATTGGGGCCGGTCATTAGTATCCTTATTCTTGGTCAAAAAAAATAAATGTTTCAGCCCGCTTTAATTATGCAAAATAGCAGCAGTATATTCACAATTTTTAATTCCAGTTGGTTAGACGTTTTTGTTAGTGATTTTAAATTCACAACTACCTATATAAATTTCAAAAATGACGTTTTTAATTAGCCGTATGTAATTTTCGATCAGTTAATAATTCATTAGTCACAGATATGTTTCATTATATGGTACTTCCGTAGTAAACAAAGTAGTTCTCATAAAAACTGACACTGTCGCAAAAAATTCATAGATTTTTTTGGCGCGTTTTTTTTTTAAGATCTGACTTTTAAATTTACATCTTGTCAAGCAGATTATACGTTTCGACTAACTTTAGATATGTTGATAATTTTTGATTAATTGTTATTGTTTACTCATTCATAAATATTAATACGAATGATATACCGATAATTTTTTGATATACGGTTATAGATTTCTGCATACTTGATAAGTATTTTGCATCTTTGATACAAAAGTTTCTTTTTTTCTGTTAGCTTAAATGGAATTTTTATCTTATGCTTCGCACAGAGTTAAAGGACCTCATATATCTTCTTAAAAATTTAATTGTATATCGTTAACTGTACCCAGGCCAAATCACTTAAAATTTCGAGCTGATCTGAAATTCCGTTACTAGTTGAATTTATAAGGCAGTGACAGCATTAAGTGTATTAAAGTCTGAATGAATCAACATTGTTTGTTGCTGTGCACAACAGGTTGGCAAGCGGCTGCTTCTGCAATATTGTAGAGACAAAGGCATAAAAATACCAGGCTTCTGGTTTGAAACGCTTGCTGCATTTTACATGAGACCTCGAACCTCGAATAGAGGACTTCCCATAAGTGAATAAGTTTTTAGTAGCGCCATGTGCAGAATTTTATTTACAAATTAGAACATTACTGTGAATTTTTGATAAAGTAGCACCAGTGCAGTTTAATATTCCTTAGATGGAAACGAAATGTCAAATGAGTTATTTAGTGTTGTCAAAATTTTGATGTGCAATTTTTTATTTAAATGTAGTTTTAAATTCAAGTCTGATTGCACCAATTTGGGTACTTCGCTAACAGTGAAATTTTAATTGTTCCTTAATGCCCGGTTTCACCAACATCAAATACATCTTGGAATAGCTTATTTGTCGAATAAAAGAAAAATATTGCATCAAAATATGACAGCTAGAACAAATACCGTCATTTGTGTTATGGTTTCGATGCGATATTTTTCTCTTATTCGACGAATAAGCTATTCCAAGATGTATTTGTTGTTGGTGAAACCAACATTTTTTTATGTAAACAGTTTACTGCCCATTTATACAAACAAAATATAAACTTGGTTTTATTCCGCTACACTTAAATTATAAGTGTTCCTTAAATTGACAATATCGTATCGAAACGAAACATCAAATGAGTAATTGAATATTGCTGTCAAACTTTCGATTTACATTTTGTTGTTTCAGATTAGCTTAATATTTAAGTGTCAGCGGTGTAACTGGGCATTAGTCATTTCAATTTTATACTGAACATTGGAATTAACACCAATTTATTTGGTTAAACGTATAAAAACAAGTTTACATTTTAAAAGTTGGTGGTGTGTATGTTCAACTGGGAAAACAGTACCAAAACAACTGATTTTGAGTGGAATGCATATTAGTACGTTTTATAGTATGATTTGTTATATTTTAAAAACCTGTATCTCTGATGCCTAGTTGCACCAACAAGGCTTAAATTTTAAGATACGCTTAAACAAAAAAATTGACAGCAATATATAATAATTCATTTGGCATTTCATTTCGATGCACTATTGTCAATTTAAGCCAAGTTTAATATTTAAGTTTTTTCGGTGCAACCGGCCATAACTAATCAGATTTTTGAGATTTTCCTCAATGTTATTTTGTACTTACGTATATTTTTTGACTTTTACTTACCGATAGTTCACTAACATATATATATATATATATATATATATATATATATATATATATATATATATATATATATATATATATATATATATATATATATATATATTGCCAAAAGAAGCGTGAAATACAAATTATCTACATAATAACTTAGCAAGTAATTTTACATAGGATGTGAGCGTTTTGGTATCATAACAATTTAGTTTTTATTTGGTAATTTTGATTGAACGGAAAAACTAATCTTCGAAATAATTAAACTTTTAAAATTTGTTATTTTCTTTCTTTAAAATTTCCGGGCGGTTTTTACGCTGAAATTAGGATTAGATAGGTACATTTATAATTGAGGATGTATAGATATAAGAATCAAAACAATTTAAACACTGTCTATGACTTTTACTTTTCTTTATCTTTACCTTCACTAGACAGTCTGTTGTCCGTTGCTCTATATTTTCACCTTTTCTACGATAGATAATAAGTAATAGTACTCGTACAATCTAATCAAGTGACAGTAAGTATTCTAAACAAATTGAATTCACTAAGATTTATTATGTAAAATTTACCAATAATAATTTCATGTAAATATATGTTAACGATGGACGACGGCAGAAAATCATTATTTTCTGCATAATTTGTAATTCGATTTAGGAAGTATTTATTTAAAAATTGCTAGAAATATCTAACTGGGAGATGAATTAGGTATGAACTCTTCTTCTTTCATTATTTTGCAAACCAAATTCAGCATTTTTAATCTATAATCCAGATTAACCTTATACTGTTTTGAATATATGGTACGTTATACTCGGTTTTAGGAGTATAACTTTTTACGTCTCGCTAAGAGAGGTATTGGATTCATGCTAAAATTTCCATATCCAGATTTTAGTGAATAAGCAAGTTTTAAGGTCCTTAGAATCCGATTATAACATTTTTACGATGATGTGTATGTGTGAATGTGTGTAGGTGGGGTTGTTAGAGGTACGATTTCTCAAATTCTGTAAGACTAAAAACCTGTGTAACTACGGATTCCTCAATCTAACAGTAATGGGAAGAATTGAATAGATTCTGGTAACAAATGGATAACCGGAAGTAGTAGTATTTTAACAAAAATCTTCTAAATATTATTTTTTGAAAATTTATGTTATTACAAATATTAAAAAACAAATTTTTCTATCCGACACATAATAATCTGTTGTAGTAAATCTCACAGCCTGCTCACAACCCAAACATCTCCATGGTAACTAGTTGAGAAATTTAAATGTGTGTAATTGACAGATAAATGTCACTAGTTCAGAGATAGTACTGCAGGCTTTTTCTGGGAACGATATTTAATATTTCTCATTGTATTATTAATTATATGGTTAAAATTATATGTATATTACATGAACCCTTCAGAAATACCGCCATACCCGTTAATGAATTGGTAAAACCTCGAACATTTAGAAGAAATGGAGAAAACTTGGTCATAGAATGAATTTAAAATTATAGAAAATATGTAAATATAAAGATTAGGTCTAATTAGAATTTTTTGTGTGTACAAGAAATGTTAAATACAATACTAATATATATCACAATGGAAAGGGCGAGAGGTATTGTGATGGCCACAACAGATTTCTTGTCTAGAAGTTATACTAGTTCAGAATGGTGTTGTTTTAAATAATCAGCTGACATATGAAAACAGTTTTATTTACAATTATTATAGTAATATGTCGATTCCTAAACTTTTAGAGGTTGGGAAATACGTCATTCTTAATTGTAACAACAATATCTTAGATGCGAAATAGTAAATTTCACTCCCATCCCATGGGCTAGAAATGTTTATGTAGGGGTTGCCTAGCAACAATGTCTTAGATCCCTATAATAAAGTAGGCTAAACAAATTTTAATAGAGCTGTCAAAAATATTAATAAAATTAAAAATTATAACTTAATAATTTATTTTGTAAATTATTGATTTCAAAAGAAGATGATTGTGAATAAAATAGTATACATACCTCGGTGGGAGTTTTATCACAGCCTCGCGCTGTATCTTATATACATAAGCCCTTGGCTGTAATGAAACATTTCCCACCTTGGATGTCATATACGATAGCAAACGAATTTCACATTGGTTAACATAATTTTTTGACAATTGTGGAAAAAAATTAACTTTGCAATTATATTTTATTTTCTTGTTTTTAAATATCGCAAGAACAAAAAGAAGTGTTTAATTCAACTCTTTTTAACAGAATTAAATTAGAATTTTGTACAATCAAAACGTTATTATATTAAAAAATAACTAAGTTATCTTGGGTCTTTTTAATCCTGAGCTGTCATCATCTATTTTCCCTCGTCTTTTACAATTTTAAATCCTTTTAAAACTTCTTTCAAGATATAATATTAATATCTTTTCTTAGCTCGTCATCTGCGAAGAGTTCGCGTTTTAATTGCCTGTTGCTGTTGGTCGATTTGCTTGAAAAGAACGTAATCTATAAGATTTTAATTAGCTGCTAAAGTCACACTGTTTTATTTGTGGATATTATGCCAAGTTGATTGGATGATGTGCGTGTATTAACCTTGACTAGGTGTGGTTGTAAGCAGTGCGTGTCTCTCCAAATCGATTAAATCGATTCATTAAATGTATGTACTGTATTAATGTTTATCTTATTAGATTTAGCAACTAAACTGTAATTTAATTAATAGAGATGTATCGGGATAGATTCGCTTTTAATTAAATTGCAATCATACATAACCACTGTAAGAAAATTGAAATTATATTCCGTAATAAATTTTATCTTCAATCAACTGGAAAATGACCGAAATGAAATGAAAATGAATAATTTTTTAAAGCGGGATCCACAAACCTTATTTTACTTGTACTTCATTATGATAGGACATGTACAAAAAGAAAAATATAAATAATAATTAAATAAATATGTATAAGATAGAATAATAAATTTAATTCGAAATCTATTTGAAATTATGTATGTTTCGAGATTTTTAACCCCTATGGGTTATATTTCAACGGTAGCCTGACGCCTGACACACACAACATCTATTAATTTTCTTTTTGCCTCTCGCTAAGAGAGGTATTGGATTCATGCTAAAAATCGCGTATCCCTATTTTAGTGAATAAGCACGTTTCAAGGTCCCTAGAATTTGATTATAACATTTTTACGATGATATCTGTGTGTGTGTATGTGTGTGGGGGGTTGTTGGAGGTACGATTTCTCAAATTCTATAAGACTAAAGACCTATGTAACTACGGATTCCTCAATCTAACAGTAATGGGAAGAGTTGAATAGGTTCTGGTAACAATTGGATAACCGGAAGTAGTAGTATTGTAACAAAAAATTTCTAAATATTATTTTTTTAAAAATTCCTTAAATATTATTTAAATTGAACAATACTATTCCAGATTCAACAAAAAAGGAATTTAAGTTGTCTAGTTTAACAAAAAAAAAATGTTTTCTTGTGTATTACTTTATATGTTGTTAAATTCTCTTGGAGGTACATTTTATATTTTTTTATTTTTATTTTTTAATTCACTTGATGATATATCACAATAATAATATAATAAATAAATAAACACACAAATATATAAATTTATCGATTTCGGTTTATTAAACCATCATAAGTTATAATATGAAAAATTATTATTTTTTAGTTTATATATTTGTGTTTATTTATTTATTATATTGTGTATATCATCAAGTGAATTACAAAATAAAAATAAAATAAAAAAAATGTATTGAATTTATTAAAAGTAATGCATAGTATATTGTTTTCTATTTGAAATGTACTAATTATGTATGTAAATAACTTTATGTTAAATAAACCTATTATTAAAAATGGATGAAAAACATTTAAAAATGTTCCGAAATGAACTAAAATGGATCAAAAATGTTTAAAAATGGATAATATTATAAAGCTTGTTTCTCAATACGCTATTTCCATCGATCTTTTATAATGCCATATTGACCCCTGCTTTAAAGGATCTATCCCGAAAATATGTAGTATTGGATAGGGCTCATGATTAATTATTTAATTTTAAAATTATAAATTTCAACAATACGGTAACTGTGTAATGAATTCTTACAAGTACATATTGTTTTCTTTATTTTCGAAAAAACCACACTATGTAATTAATATCTAGAAATGTCTACAACAATTTAAGTCAACTTGAAGATTTATTTGTCTATTAGTGTAAAAACTGTTAAACAACACACAATCGGAAAATAAGTCTCATTAGGAAAATTTGAATTGAATTAGGTACTAGGTTCAATTTTGTTAAATAATTACGAGAGATATGTAAATGTATCACACCGCCTTTATACCCTTTTGTGGGTGTGCCAATCTGCTTCTACTTATTGGTAGATTTTCGCAATGAAAATATATTTGTACCGGAAAGGGCGCATACTAGGTGTCACCTCTCAGGCTCTTAAAGTTGGTGTGGAGAGAACACCACCATCACTTTTGTGGTATATATAAAAATTGGAAATAATTTTCAAGTCTTTTATAAGTGACATTGAATTCTGGTTGTTTTTCTTAAAAATGGTTAAAAACTGCGTAATTAAATTTTGTTAGAAAAGTAGTTTATAATTGTTATCATACATTGGTACCTATTGTTAAAAAATAGTTTCCAAAAAAATTCAGTCATTACTCATATTGCGCCATATCTTAATCTTGACACACCAAATTCAAAGAATTAGCATCCTAAATATAGTTTACAAGTGAGATAATGTGTAAGTTACATGAACAAATAGTTCCATGTACATAATTTAATACATACTTCTTATTTGTCCACAATACATCCGTTCATTTCGTATTACAATGACCGCCATTGTTACCGAACAATGTAAGGTTAAGTCAGGTGTAAAATACCAATGAGGCAAAGCGAACCATACACTCGTAACTCAGATAAAAGGGAAACCGATGGTGATGAGATGAAACATTCCGAGAAGTTTTTGTTAGGTTAGGTTTTTGTTAGAGATGAGAAATTATTAATTTGTTTCAAATGCTTGAATAGTTTTCACCTTGTTACAATACAAGTGTAACTACATAGTTTCAAGTTCAAAGCATTTGAAATTTTATTAAAGAGATGTAAACTTTTTTCCTACACTAACTTAAAGGTGAGCTTGAAAATCTCGTTGTTAAAGAAGCACTGTAACGATGAAAATGAATAAAAAAGTAGATATATAAAATCACAGCACTTTATAAAATTTGCACGAGTGTGCTTTGATAATTATAAACATTAAAAATCTGTTGTGGCCAGCACAATACCTCTCGCCACTTCCGATTTTGGTTACATAAGTATTAGGGCGCGAGCTGTCATGTGACATTGTTGGCCTTGACAAGTAGATATGGAGGCCCGTGCCAGAATGACAATTAGTAATTATGTACATGGATGACAAATGTCAAAATTTTTCATTCAAAATTTCAATATTTTCTAAATTCACGTAGTTAATTTGTCACCAGAAGTGTGGAATTTACTTGACGAGGAAAATAAACCACATGGAATTGGAAAATCACTAAAAAATACTAGCTATCATTCTGACACAGGCCCCCATATCTGCTTGTCAAGGCCTACTTACATCTATTCTTTATATTTCGATTTTTTAATTTTAAATTCATTCTGAAGAAATTTTGTCCTCTTCTAAATTTTCGAAATGTTTTCAATTCATTGTCGGGATTGACAGTATTTTTGAAGGGTATATGTAATATACCTATAATTTTAAATATTTAACTATTAATACATACAATAAGAAATAATATAATGTATGTACTTCCCAGAAAAAATCTTCAGTAATGTCTCTGGATTTTTGACACTGACATTTATCTGTCAGTTACAAACATTTTAATTTTTCAATTAGTTTCCATTACATTATTTGGGCTGTGAGATTTATTACAACAGATTATTAAAATAATAATAATATATCATCACGGCATATTACCCATTGCTGGGTGTGCCAATCTGCTTTGTATACATATTTGTTCCGTGCTGGCGTTGACCAGGCGTCACCTCATGGGCACTCATTGCTGGCGTGGAGAGTGCACCACAGGGATGTGTATGCTCATTGAATTTTTTGTACGATGTTTAATAAATTCACTGAATGTTTTGTACGAATGTATTTTGTGTATGTACATGAATTGTAACAATTTGTAAGATCTTATTACTCTGAAGAAGGTGCAATTTGGGTGCACACAAACGTTAGTATAGTAAGAATAAATGCTGTTTGGCTGAACACCTAATCCACATCACAGTCGAGAAATTACCCACAATAATTATTATGTTTATAAAATAAAATTTATACATTTATTAATAAAATTTAATTGTTACAAATTTATAAGAAGTTCTAAATTATATGGGTATTTTTTAAAACATTTCTATATGATTCTTTCATCTATTACTATTAAATAATTTCATTGTAATATATTTTTCCACAGTTTTGTAAATATAAAAAAAATTATGTATTTCATATTGTTTACAATGTATTTGTATACATGTACGCTATTTATATTTTTGTTTGCTTTTATAAATTTTTGCAACATTTTTAAAATTGTTATGTTTGAATTATGTTTCACAAGAAATGATAATATTTTTTTGGGCTACTCTTGCAAATAAATTTTAAAAAATTGTTCCATTCATTAGAATAAATAATATATTGCTAGGCTAATAGTTTTAAATAACTCCATTTATATATTTACATATAATACAATTAAAGCTATACAAACACTATTCAATGTAGACTTTATGTGTTGGAAAACGTTATTTTATGACACCAGTGTATAACGTAATATATCAGTGTTAAAAGTACAAACCGGTAGCGATGTTAATAGTGAATTCAATATCTTGGCAATAAAGTTGGCAATGATGAATGAATTAACTAATTAATCTATTAAAATATATTTATATTAAAAATAAACATTTAGTAAAAAAATAGTGTTTGTGAATAAAAGATTACATTATATACTCGTGCTAAAAGTGATTTTATTTTGTTTGTTTTAAGGGTTGGACCACTCCACTGCACGACATGTCCCAAACTATCTTCTCACAAAATAAACTGACACTTTGAACACTTTATCATAAATAGCAGTTTTAAATAATTGTATTAGTTAGGTTATATGAATTATTAAAAAATCTTTCAGAACTCATAATTCAATTAAAATAATTCTTCACGGTTAAACAACAAATCAACAAATGTATAATTTATAATAATATATATTATTATTATTATATTTTGTTTGATTTGATTTGTTGTTTAACCCCTGAAGAAGGCAGCAGTTCATACTGCCGAAACGTCGGTTTTTATAAAAATAAACAGAACTAAAACTAAAACGGTTGTATTATTTTAGTTTATATGAACGAGAAAGAGAAGAGAAAACAAATTTGATAAATTTAGCATGTTGTTGATTATATTTTTTTATTGTTATGTTTGACAACTGAAAAATTATTAAATATACTTTGTTGAACAAAAAATTTAAAATAAAATTTGCCAAATCACAAATTGCACTATTTCTTTTTTAACTTTAACTTATTAATTGAAACGTAAAGATTTTCAATGAGTTATACATATAATAGGTACCTACCTACATTTTTAATCTCAAATATTTTTTGTTATAAATATATTTCACTTTTAATTCTGTATTTCCATCTCTCTCTATTAACTAAACTGTCAGTTAACGAAAAAAATTGTATCGATATTATGGCATAAGTTGTAATAATTATAACAGTGAATCGTTAAGGGTTAAGGTAACAGACAGTTGAATCAGAAATGAATATACTGGGCCTAATGCAATTAGTTAATAAAAATTGTCACTATTTTCCTTAAACAACTAAACAAAATAATCTTTGTCAACTCACGGTTTCTGTCATGCTGGTGAGCTTGCACAGTGACTAGCACCGCTAGTACAACAATCTTGAGCATCATCGTACACCCTCAGTCTTCAATGTCTTGAGATTCGCGATTGCTCCCAATGTCACGGCCAGGCCTCTTTATAGCCGCTCACTCCCCACTCGCGAACGGGTAAAAATCCGCAACACCACAAAACGACAAACACGCCCAACACTTCAGATTCACCAGAGACAACACGGAAAAAATTATACTCTTTACCCACAAGATCACAAGATACGGTAAGGAGAGGAATTTCGGTGATGGGTTGGAATGCAAAAATATGGCTATGGAATCGTGACGTATTAAGATTTAATTTGCTAATTAATGTGATAAATGCACTTATTTGTGACAATTTAAATGGTGCTTCTTGCAATTTTGTAGAATTTTAGGCAATAAGCGGCATCGATTAAATTTTATATATAAATAAAATAAATAAATATATCATCACGGCATATTATCCATTGCTGGGTGTGCCAATCTGCTTTGTACAGTAAAAATATGTCCGATCAAGGTCATCTACGAATTGTATTAATTCAGATTTTTGCTCCGCTCATTTTGACAAATTGGTAAGTTTATTAGTAAATGTAAAACCAAATATGTGAAAAATAAGATACTGACACAATGTCAGTGTCACTGAAAAAAACCGTTATTCGTACAGCTGTGAATCAAGGTAATGTATCTATATTAATAAATAAACTTACGTTACAGCGAAAGTATTATCAATAACAAGCATCGTTTTAAATTGGAATGTCTTAACTTAGTCGAAACAATATGAATTTTTGAAAGACAAGCGTGTTATATCCATCCTTATCGCACACACTTATAGCCTTTGCAAAGGAAAGAGATAAATGTTAATTCGTTCATGATACAGATGACCTTGATCGGACCTCTTTAAAAAAAATACTGCACACAGATATCGATAATGATGAAATATTTGTACCGTGCGGGCGCTTACCAGGCGTCACCTCACGGGCACTCATTGCTGGCATGGAGAGTGAACCACAGGGGTCAATTTTGTGCCATTAAAATTCGATGTAATATTTGGCGTCGGTCGGGATCGAACCCGAACAATAATAATAAATATATCATCACGGCATATTACCCATTGCTGGGTGTGCCAATCTGCTTTGTACACAGATATCGGTAGTGGTAGCGGTATTTTACGAGGGTCGTTTCATAAATAGTGTACAGGTTGGCAACACTGCGAATTTGATGATGCAACAACAGTGAGAGTTGTAGTAGAAGGCTTGGGGAAGCAGCGTGTGTTTTGTCAGCTAGAAATGGAGCCTGCACGTGTCTTGGGTATTGTGAGTGTTGAATATGAGAGGTCGTACATTAAGATCAAAACGTGGCAGAAATAATCGCTATTGATATGAAAGGTAGGTTAGAAATTTTGAGCCGGAGTTGAAATCATAGCCCAACGAGTGGAGAGGTCCAAATTCCCACGACCAAAAATATTCGGAGAGTTTAATCAAAAGTCAAACAAATGATGATCTTTGCTTATGTTTACAAAGGAATCATCATGACAAACAGAGTTCCATGTGGAACAAGTGTCACAGCAGTTTATTAGCTGGTCTTCATGCAAAAATTACTCAAAAAATTGAACAAAACCCGGCCTCAGTTGCTCGAAGCTGGGCCACACATTCTCCGTAACAATGCTCGCCTCCACATCATGAATATCGTAACTGCATGAATACGGTTGGGAAGTATTACCTCATGTTCCCTACAGTCCGGACATGCGTTTACCAGACTTCAACCTATTCCCAAAGCTGAAACATCCTATGCATGGACATCATTTTCCGTCTCTGGAAGAGCTTCATGCTGCCGTTACCCAAGCCATTCGACATATGAATGAAGATGGTGTCTTGAATGGAATAGTAAAGTAAAGTAAAGACGTTGGGACTCAGTCATTGGGAGGCAGAGAGAATATATTGGAGGATTGTAAAGAGATAGTGTAATAAAAATAAACAAATGAATAAACTAACAATTGTGTGCAATATTTATGAAATGACCCTTGTATATGACAATTTGTAAGTTTCCAGTAATTGATTTGACATCTTTGGCATTTTTCAAGTAAATAGAAATTAATTTGCACCTTTTACAATTTTTAAATCCGGAGATTAATTTGAAAGTATTTCCAAAAAAAAAAAATAGGTCGGAAGCTTTTAATAATTGAAAGATAATGTATTATTGTTTAAGGGAACTACGTTATACATAACGAAAATAAAATTCTAAGTAATACGAAACATACGTCTTATATTCTCAACAATTCTAGCGTGACCATCGTATCAAATATACGTAATAAACTTGGTGTAATAAATAAACTATCGTGAAAATAACATTTTAAAATGTACTTATTGCAGTTTTATCGAAATTTGGATAGAAAGAGATATTTTCTAGTATCTGGAATGTTAAAATGTAAATACGGGTACGTATGGAATGTGATATAAGATTTAATTTGGTAATTAGTGTGATAAATGCTCTTAAAGAAGCAATTTAAAAGATGCTTCTTGCAGTTTTGCAGAAGCCTTTGCAATAAGTGGTAATATTCATACTAATAAAATTTTATGGTTTAGTGAAACTGAGAGTGAATAGTACGAAAAAGGTATCTGATTTATTGTAGGTAATAGTTTCGATAAGTGCAAGCTATTGCTTGATAGATTTTTGGAAATTGGAAATAAAATTTCTGGACTAAAGCATTTATAAGGCATGTGAAGGCAAATATTTCGAATTTTAAATGGCACGAAATTGACCCTGTGGTGTGATCTCCTCGCCAGCAATGAGTGCTCGTGAAGTGACGCCTGATAAACGCCCACACGGTACAAATATGTCATCATCATTACCGAAATCTGTGTTCAAAGCAGATTGGCACACCCAGTAATGAGTAATATGCCGTGATGATATATTTATTTACTTTAATTATTTGTAAAAAAACGTGCAGGCGACAATTTTTATTTTCACTAAATTCTTATTTAATTTATGGATTGTATAAAATTTATAACATATAAGGAAATGACTCGCAAAAATTTTACGTAGATGCTAAACTTACAAAAATGATATCAGGGCATGTCACAAGGAAAAACTTATGAAATGGCTGGTTTCCCTTGTTTATATCCAATTTTTTCCTGTTTTCCATTGTTAAAATGTCAATTGGAAAAAGTATTGCTCTTACATAAACTGATATTTTGTATGATGGCACAATGAAAACAAAGTTTTAATACATAAATATATCATCATAACGTATTACTCATTTGTGGGATTGCCAATCTGCTTCTATATTCGCATATATCTATAATAGCGACGACATTGAAAAATGGGCAGCTCGGAACAATAATTATTTTTTCATTCTCTTTATATATTTGTAAAATAGGCTTAGGGTATTTGGCATGATGGTAGTGCTTCCGGTTTAACTGACATTAACTTTCATATTTCACATGGAACACCCCTATATATTTTTATATGAAATATACGTAAAATTTTGAATTCAACGATAAGTTTGAAGAGAATTTTTATTGAAGAAATAAGTTACAAAACGTAAGAGAAAATTAGAATTATGAATAATTACCCTGGTAAACCATAATATTAGGTAGACTGTGAAAACATTTAGGGTAACTGTAATTTTGTCATTTAATTTTTTGCCATTGTTATTATTATGATCAATAAAGAGAATTGAAAAATATTTGTAAATAAAAAAACTTATTTTGAGTGACGCGATTTCAAGTGTCACCCTATATTTGTACTCAAAACTTAGTTTACTAGGTGTTACCTCACGGGTTTTTAAAGCTGTAGGGTATAGAATAGAGAACACCACAGATGTCACTTTACTGTTATTTGAAAATTAGAAATAATTTTCAAGCTTCAAGTCTGAAGTCGTTCGGAATGGATCCCGAGCTATTTAAATTAATAATATTTATTTATTTTATAAGGATTAACGGCTATCATTATGGTCCCGCATAAAGAATTTCATTACAATACTCAAATTTGGCTTTATAATGTTGTTATTATAACACGGAACAATATAATAGTTATTTATGCAACAAGAGTGTAAACACAATCTGTGTGACATGACCGAATGTCATAAAGATTTTTTACACTTGAGTTGCATACAATATTTTTTATATGACCTTAAGTAAAATTAGAAATTTGACAGACGAGCAGACGACAATTTGAACACACGAAATACCGAGTTCACATTTAAGGTAGTTGTCACTCGAGTGTACCTATTCAAAAACTTGTTCTGTGTTCAAAATAAAAATTAAGTTAATGCAGTTTATATTTGCAATAACTTATATTTTTTAACATTATATTATATAAACAGATTGCATCAAAATAGTTAAAAGCTAATATCAACGACTGTAACATATGAATTTTCTTTATTTTTCCGTAGAAAAGTTTTTTTTTGAACTGTACCACTCGCACTAACACATACACAAGTGTCGTATTTCAATGTTGAAGAATAACTGTGGCATCGTCGTATCTAGACATTTATTGGTACATTCGGGTATAAAAGTAATAAGATATTTTAAGATATAATACTAATTGTAAACTACAAATGGAAACTGCAAAACAAATTAATATATTTCTTTCTTAAAATTACAAATGTAGTATTATACTGTTTAAAGTTTTCATGCTTTTCACGTAAAATACCAATTTCAAAAATATTTCTTTCGAATGTACGTCTGAAATTCCTTTAGCCTAAGATCACCTCTTATTCGCTAATACCAAGCGGGTGTTAACTTAACTGATACTTCATCTGAAACGTTTGTACATGGTTGTCAAGTATAATTCTACCTATTTATCATATCTTCAGATTAAAATTTTCTAGAGACAATAAAATTAAATCTGGGTGGTAAATAATTTTCTAATTTTTACATAAAATCCGTTAATTAGTTTACTATAACATACTAGTTTTTCGATTAAATGTCATAGTGGATATAAAAGTTATAATTTAAAATGTTGTGTTTATTTTGCCATTTCCTATTCTTCACGTGTTAAAAAGGCCAAATTTAATTGCAAATATCTCAGGTACCGCTCGGTCAATTGTTTTAAAACTTGTAGAGCAGGTACATTATACTTCAGTTGAGATGTACTTAAAATTTCAATTAATTCTGTTGAAAATGATTTCACGATATAACTACCTTAACACATCTGAAGTTGAATACTGCAGTTATGTCAGTATTACCAACATGAATGTATAGAAAAAAATGAAAAAAACTAAATGTCGGTAAGACAATTTAAATGCTAAACGTGTATTGATGGTGGTAGCTCTGTAATGTGTAAATAAAATAAAATACGAAAATCGTTTACTTTACACATTGTCTGCAGTGTGTAAAATATCAACTTTACACATCGGAGCATAACAAATTAATTTATTGCTATAAATACACTTCTATAAATATTGTTTTGGTTTAATATTTTTTTTTACAATTTTGATGTTTTTCTTTGTTCTTGATTCCATATTTTGGTCATCTGCAATCCATTCTAGGCATCTTTCTCATACAAGCCAATCATCGGTTCATGAATAATTGTCCTCTTTTCACTAAAACTTCTATGGGAACTACAAAACCCTTTTAATTAGAATCATAGCATGCAAAAAATCTGACAGTAACTTGATAGCAAAAAATCTGATGTGACCAACACAAAACCTCCCGCCATTTAATTTTTATTAATTTTAATACATATACCTATGGGGTCTTATGGCTGCGTGCCTGAGTGTCTGGTCGCGAATCTGGGGAACCGGATTCAGTTCCTACTATCAAATATTTCGAGTTTTAAATGGCACAAAACTGACCCCTGTAATGCACTCTCCACGCCAAAAATGAATACCCGTGAGGTGACGCATGGTAAACGCCCGCACCATACAAATATGTCAGCATCATTATCGTGTACAAAGCAGATTAGCACACCCTGCAATGGGTAATATGCCGTGATAATACATTTATTTATTTTCTTATTTAAATACATACCTGTACATTTACTAATACTAGAAATTATGTATCTTAAGTTCCTTTCCATATAACTATTGTTCTGTGTACAATTTTCGTTTTAAAACGTTATTATTATTAATTTGAAATGATGTATATTAAGTTCCTTTCCATTTAAGTATTGTTCTATTTACAATTTTCTCATGAAAACGTTACTGTTGTTAATTTGAAATGATTATATTTTAGACAATAATATTTATCAGTCAGTTACATACATTTGCTGAACTGTGTAACCATGGAGTTGTGTGCATATAAGCTCCGAGATATAATTTTTATATTATTTTATAAATTTATCCATACAATACAAAAAATAACATTTTTTGAAGAAAATCTATTTTGAGCTTCAAGTAAACTGCCATTTCCGGTTATACGATTGATACCAAAATCTAATGGCCTCTTTCCATATTAGAATAAGGTATAAATACAAGATTTCAAAATTTTCTGAACGATAGTATTTGAGTTAGAGCGTAAAGAGGATCCACACACACACACACACACACACACACACACACACACACACACACACACACACACACACACACACATACATACACACAGACATCATCGTGAAAATGTTAAAAATGGATTCTAGGGACCTTATAACGTGGTCATTTACCAAAATCTCGATATGCGATTTTTAGCACGATCCGTATACCTCCCTTACCAACGGTAGCGGGAGGTAAAAAATGCGTTTGACACCGGTTATTTTCAAATAAATTTCATAAAAATCTTCGCTCGAAGAAATTTTATTAAAGATTTTTTTAATTGCTTTTTTTGTTGCTATAACTCATAACTACATGTAGGTAGTAATATTTATTGCGACTAAATAATTACTTTTGCTACCGAAAAGACCTTCGTAACTGATATTTATGTTACATTTCAAAGCAATGCGAACCAACATGTTAAATGCATACATATCTGCTTTGTGAAGAATGCATTAATAATTTTTATTTTTTGGTATGTAATGCAGTAAGTAAAAGAACCCAGCATTGAGTCGAAATGAATTTGCATTGTTTATATTACTCAATCAATGTCCATATATTGATAGCATCTACAACTTTATATTATCTCTTTGAAGTATGCAAAAATATACTATATCTCTTCATACAATAATTAATTTTAAATACAAGAAAAAGAATAAGTAATTCAGAACAAACACATTACAGTAAAAACAGGTAACTAAGTACTAAACGTATCTGGCGTAAAGAATTCATTTTTTTCTTCCGATTCAATTCATGTTGTATTCATGGGACCGTAACTATTTTTCTCAGGAAAATTTATGAAGCTAAACTAACAACTTTGAAGTTCTAAAAAAGTTCAATAGTTTTATTAAAACAATACTAAAAACTAGTATACTTTTTAGATACAATGCAAACTGATTTAATGAAACCATAAATATTTTATCATACTTTTTATCCCGCATTAGTCATCACATATGGTGTTTACCAGAAGTTCCATCGGACACATTCAGAGTTGTTATAGATAATAAACCACAGGTATTATATTTAACCTATAAACATGAATTAAATTTCAACGAATTTGAACTTCATTATGCAGACTGCAGAATAATCACTAAAATATAGTTATTTAACTATCAAATATGTTAATGAAGGCGATTAATGATTAAGACTTAATTGTTGACTTCATTACTCTCCAATTAACACACGTGTTACTTACAATAAATTGGAAAATTTAATTTTATTCCATGACAATTTTTTTTAGGTTAGTTACGTTTGACACCATAAATTGTGTCATCAGCAATGGTATGTGGTAACTATGGTTACCCACTAAAATCGTTTATTAATAAATAATCATGCATTAATAGTGGCCATTAATGGATGATTTTATATTAACATAACGTATTAATAAACGGTCAACGGAAAAATATATCACGGTTTATTACCAGTGGTCGAAGTGGTATAACTCCAATATTATAATGGGATTCTCCACTCTAATTTTTTTTTTTACATGAAAGTTCGTTTAATTTTAAAGTAATTCGTAGTATTAAAAAGTCATAATTGTTTTTAATTTAACTGCATTTGATTTTTAATGAAACCTATAGTTATTTTTCTCGCACCAGTATAGTAGGCTGCGCGAGAAAGATACCAATAGTTGTGACGTCACAGTGGCACTGAAAATAAATTCAAATATCTCGCAAAGTAATCATTAAAAAACGTTTTTAATTCATGTAAAATTGATGCATTTTCAAAATTACAAACATGATTGAAGTCTAACATGTGTCTGAATTCCAATGTCGCTAATCACATGTTAGAGTTCAATCATGTTTGTAATTTTGAAAATGCATCAATTTTACATGTCGAAAATAATTTAGCAAGACTACTTCTCCTGGAATCCTATGAAATTAAGAAAGCCATTTCCAATAACACCCCTTAAAGAATGAACAGTTAGACTTAGTACATTTCCTATTTCTTGAAACCTTAATCCCCTAATCTCCATCGCTAAACTAGATATGTAATATTTTCTTGTAGTTCTTCTGATGATGGCCTAACAGCTGAAATTGTACAATAAAGAATTTTCTTTAATTTTGTGAAACAACTGAGTGTTTTTCTTATTTATTTTGAAAAATGTTTCACCTAGTGCCAACAGCTTCCTCCATTGATTTTGCTTATTTATTAAAAACTCAACATCGATTTTTTTGACCGAAGATAATACCTTCCTTACCTAAAGGTAACGGAAGGTAAAAAATCATGGATATCATCAATAAAACTAGCTATACCTTAGTTTGGTAAAATGTTACTTTATCATTAGAAAAGGATCTTAAAAATATCTAATCATCAATAGGTATAAGTTATATTAAAAAAATTAAAAAACTTCATCGTCACTAAAGTATTTAAGTTGGCTTTAGAGTAGTATTTATCTTGTCAATTACAATTACACAGCCGGGCATAGTTTTATAGTAATTGGAACCACATTAAATTTACTTTTTATAAACCATTCATCAACTCCTACAAAGAAAACAAAAGTTTTTTTTAATTCCAAATCTACCTGTTGAAGAATTATGTGCTTATTAGTAGTGGGATGCTAGGTATTTATCATAAAAAAATCTGCCTATTGCCGCCTTATTGTGCAGAATAAAAAAATATATTTAACATTATATTGCCAAAATAGCATATTTCAACGTTGAAGACAGAATGATAATTCTTATTCATTGACCTTACACCTTGATGCCATTTGGCAGGTAGATTCTGTAAGAAATTAATGAAAAACTACGTCAAAAAGATTTGTCTTGAGGCGTGGGTGGATAATTTTACCTTTTATTTGTTTTCTAATTCGCAATATGTGATTGTATAATATTTCTTTAAGTCTGATTTATATATCTTGGTTTCCAAAGTGACGTATTGAGATTTATTATTGCTGGAGGATACAAAATTGATTAGTTTTGAACGTTTTAAATATTTTGGTCCAGAAATTTATAACAAAATATATTATAAGACAATATTCTAAATCAGTGATACTTTAAGTGTAGATCGCTAGACAAATTTTTGTGAGTTGTACTCGCAATGAATTTTAAAATGTGAGACACTTTGAAAATTAATTTATAAAAAATTGCTTTGGTTCTTGATTTAAAATATCGCTGTGCCTAGCATCCCGACAAAGGTGCGGCAATCTAGTCCCGACTTCAGTTATGATGTCTCATTTGTGACAACATAAATGGTCAGGATGAGGTTTTATATACATATGTCGTAGTCAGGTTGTAAAACTCGCCTTTAATTAAACGCGGTTAAATTGTTAAACCTTCATTGACTTAGCGATGTTTTGCAACATGGACTACATTTTATTTTTCTACATTGTCCCCTCTAAGGTCAACACACTTGGTTTAACGTTTTTCTAACTTTTCGATTCCCTCCCGAAAATTGTTTTCTTTGAGGTCCACAAAATAAGCATTTACTGCTTCGATGGCTTCTTCGTTGTACCGAAATCTCTTTCCAGCGAGAAAAGTTTTAAGTTTCCGGAAAAGAAAGTCCGAGGGAGCCTAATCGGGCAAGTACGGTGGATG
Organism: Harpalus rufipes; assembly: GCA_951394225.1. NCBI lineage: Eukaryota > Metazoa > Arthropoda > Insecta > Coleoptera > Carabidae > Harpalus > Harpalus rufipes. The sequence continues at coordinate 14,725,858 of OX596283.1, read as the reverse complement.
GGGGACGATTTCAAACCTCAGTTCGGTCAATTTTTGTTGAGCAATACGACTTGAATGAACTGACACATTGTCGTAGTGAAACAAGATCTTTTTCTTTGCTATTCCCGGACGTTTATCTTGAATTGCTGCTTTCAGCTCGTCTAAAAGTGTAGCGTAGTATTGTCCAGTTATAGTTTTTCCTTAAGCAAGATAATCAATTAGCAGAATGCCTTTGGCGTCCCAAAGACTAACGCCATCACCTTTCCTGCCGATTGAACTGACTTCGCTTTCTTCGGAGCCGACTCACCATGTCCAATCCACGCTTTCGACTGAATTTTTGTCTCTGGAGTATAGTAGTGTATTCAAGTTTCATCCATGGTTATGAAACGTTTTCTAAAATCGACCGAATTTTTTTAAACAACTCCAAATTTTCGGCTGAAGTCCGTGCCCGAATGCGCTTTTGCTCCGAACTAAGCAAATTCGGCACCCACCTGGCGCACATTTTTCTCATGCCTATGGCTTCCTCAATTTCACGCACTTTCATTCGGCGATCCATATCATGGACTTTATCCACAATAGCCGATTTTGGGCGATCTGAACGTGGCTCGTCACAGGTGTGTGTTCGGCCACGCTTAAATTCCGAAATCCAGAAACTCACCGTGGAAAACGAAGGTGAAGCATTCCCAAGTACAGCATCCAATCTGGTCTTGATCTCCGTTGCCGTCTTTCCTTCCAAATAAAAAACTTGATCACCGCACAAACTTCGTTTTTATCCATTTTCGATTTAACGCTAGGTAGATGGACACAGACGCTTTTCACGATTAGACTGCTAGACAGATTGTAGTGAAATTTCTTGACAGTTCATATGAAGAGTTAAACAAAACAACGACATAAGATTCCGAAAACTTTTCAATTCACCCTTGTATAATTAATAAAGCACAAAAGCCATACTTGGGAAACTAGTTTTGTGCGTTAGGTTATTGTTGTTATATATTTAGAGAAATATATCAATTCTGTCGTCAAAAATAAAACGTCATAATTGAATTCGGGCTTTAAAGTATTTATCCAAATATACAATAGCATTCCGAAACTTTCCATATTTGAAAGTAAATTCCAGTTTATAAAATTTTAGGAAATCCTCTAGATGTGAATGACATTATTTGGGAAATACATTCTCGCTGAGTAAATGAAAAAAAATACGTATTAAATCCCAAACTATCTGACAAACCACAAAATCTTTTGTGTTCGAATGATTCATATTACATTTTATTAATTCATCATATTTTTTTTAAATATTGATAATTTAAATATCTTAAGGAATGGGCACGATATTTTATTTTTAAATTTGTGTTTTTATTAATAACAATTAAAAAAGAAAAATGAGAAAAGTAAAAATATACATTATGAAAATGGCTATTTGACATTTTTATTTTCAATCTAACAAATAGATATCAAGCAATGATTTCCTAAACTCAATTCTTTTGTTATATATCATCAAATTTCATTGGTAAAAACTTTAGCAACTCACTGAAAATAAGTTCGGAATAGAACCATTTGTTTACTACTTATTTACGAGTAATATTTTTTACAAAATATTAGCAGATTATTCTTGATTTTTTTAAATGGCTATTGCTATTCTTTTTCTTTTAAATTATATTATCGTGAATTTCTGTACCGATTCATTCCGTGATACTGTGCGATTTTTCACACATTTTATAAAGTCGATTCTTTTGAATATACTGAAATTAAATATAGCTTATGATCTCACCAGGTCCTTTAACCCTCTGGAGGTCGTGGTAAATCTTTCGAAATATGAGCCTGAATTTCTTATTTTATAAGTTACAAAACGTTTTTATATATGTACCTACCTTACTCGTATTAGAGATAAAGAATTGTATATCCAATTTTACAAATTCTGAAAAAAATAACATAGAATTAATTTAAAATTATAGAAAATATCTAAATATAAAGATTAGATGTAATTAGATTTTTTTGTGTGAACAAGAAATGTTAGATACAATACTAATATATTGATTTTTTTCTGTGCATACATGTCAAAATATATTGTTTGGAAAATAGGAAATATAACAAATTTTGCTTATTATAAACTGTTGTGTAATTTTTTTTTCGTTATCATTAATCTCGTCTAAATATTTATATGAGATTGTTTATTTTCCAAGTATCAAAAACTTTGCATCAAACAATGTGAAAATAGTTGACTAAACTGTGTTAATGTATAAACTAATTAGTTAAAGTAACATCATACTTAAATTGGATAAAAAGTAGCATTTCTTCTTGTTAAAAAAGGTTTCTAAAGATTTATACAATACGAAACAGACTGTAAACTTTGTAAATAAAGATAATGTTTATGATTTTCTTCTAAATAAATAATATATTTTTTTAAAAAACCGGCCCACTATCAATAATTAAAAATAAAAATAAACATTGAATTCAATGTGATTCAAAATTTATTACAAGTTGTATATCTTTTGCAAATCTTGCAGGCTGTCAACCTGCACCTTTATGATACAAGTAAAAAATATCAAAGTGTTATATTTATGTTCTATTGAGAATTGAGAAGTGTGAAATATAAATCTCCTAATTAAAGTATAAGTATGTATAGGTATTTTGATTATGTAGTGATAAAAATATGGTTTGCATACGTTTCTTTTATTATTACATTTGATTTGTATATTTATGCATAATTTATACTTATTGCGGTCTTATTATGGGATTATTAGAATGAAAATGATTAAATTTAATGAGTGTCAGTGATAAATCGATTGATCTCGTAACATACCATTATCTTCCATCTTCAGAAAAATACATCTATTAGCAGCATACGAGTATGCATATGCTGGTAGCAGCATACTGCATGTGGTTTTATCAACAGAATAACAATGAACTTAATTAATAAGATAGCTTTAAAATAAATTTCACACAATTAACTTCTGGTTTTATTTAATAGTTGCCCTTGCATATTTAAAAATTTTCGACGTGAAATGATTGCAAGTGTTGCTTAAAATTATTATCGTTGTATTTTGTATTTAAATGTACAAAGGCTGTAAAAAGTACAAGTAATTAAAATTAAAAGCTCTTTAATGAAACTTGATTTACATGACTAGAAACATGAATAAATTATGAATTATCTTGTTATACATCTTGGTATTTAATTCAGTGTGTCAGTTGTACGAGTACAATAAGGTCACTTGGTTACTGAGTAGTTAAAGTATTTTTACCTCTCGCTAAGAGAGGTATTGGATTCATGCTAAAAATCGCATATCCAGATTTTATTGAATAAGCACGTTTTAAGGTCCCTACAATCCGATTTTAACATTTTTACGATGATGTCTGTGTGTGTGTGTGTGTGTGTGTGTGGATGTATGTGTGTGTGTGTGTGTGTGTGTGTGGATGTGTGTGTGTGGGATGTTGGAAGGACGGTTACTCAAAAACTATAAGACTTAAAATTTGTTTAACAACGTATTTCCCAATCGGACATTCATGGGAAGATCTGAAAAGGTTTTGGTAACAATTGGACAACCGGAAGTAGAAGATTCTTGAAAAAAAATCTTCTAAATATTATTTTTTGAAAATTTTTCTTGATAATATTAAAGAAAAATAAATTCTCTTTCTGATACATTTAAATATTTTTATACATATTTTATAGATTTAGAGATAAAAGGAATATAATATATAAAATAATGTTGTAATTAATTTTACAACCGAAAGGATGCCATGAAAAATAGTTGCAAATTTAAATTATTTGTAACTGACAGATAAATGTCAGTGTCAGAAATAATGAGTAATGAAAGAAAAATGTATTTGGAGAATCCCTTAATTCTTGATCTGTGACTATTATGGAGATGACAAGTCTAGGTTGAAGGACTTAAATTTGTTTCAAACATTATGGGACAATGTACACCAGTACTGTAGACTAGAGTAACTTTGAATTGCGAAAAAGCTATCAAATTCTTCTCAAGTAAGTTGTAAATATTGACAAAATTACACATCGATATAAGAATAATCGGAGTGCAATCTATCCGTCACTTTATTAAAGGGAATTAAGGTTATTTAGATATAACAAGTATGAAAAAATAAAATGTAAAAGAAGATATATAAGAATAGATGCACAATCCAGATATATACATTTTAGACCGCCCAAAATTAATGTTTTTACTAGAAGAATATGAAGAGAAAGTAAACAAGGTTGTTCGAATTGAAAATTGCTGTTACCAGCCTAATATTTATATATGGTAAACTCTACTTTGTAATTTATTGTAACATAATTTATGGTAAAATATCTTTATGTTGAGACATGCTATTATTGAATAATAAAGAAGTTTATACGTCATAGATTTATATGAATATATTATTTGTATTTATAAAAGTATTCTTTGTTTTATGCATATAGCCAGGTAAAATATACGGCGAGAGGTTATGTGCTGGCCACATCAGATTTTTTTTTTTGTAATACCATACAGTTATTATGATTTAACAGAACTAAACACGCCGGCCGTTAAGGATTATAACGAACGCATGAACCAAAAACAAAAGCGAAAAGGTGTCTATAATGGCCGGCGACCGTTAAGGGTTATAACGGACGCCTGCAATAATTAAGGATAAAGTATTTCTAAAAAAAATCATAGTATCGTGAAGAGCTTTATGGTAATACGAAAAATTTTGAACGCCACACGGCCGATATGCAAACAACGGACTCGGCTGATTATAAATCTCGGCTATCGCCTTGGTTTACAAACTTCAGCCGCGTCCGTTATTTGCTTTATATCGGTCTAATGACGTTAATAACTATTAAAGATGTCCGATGAAGGTCATCTACGAATTGTATGAATTAAGAATTTAGCTCCGCCCATTCTTTCAAATTCAGTAGTGTCGTCTACTTAGTTTTTATGAGGATACGTAAGATACTGCAGTTATTTTATTATTATAAAAATTTAGGGTGGTGACCGGCACAGCCAAAGATAGGACCTTAACATGTAAAATCAGACTTTCCTAATTTCCTGCTTCCTTAATTACTTTAGATAAAAGCTTCAAATAAATGTGGTAGAGAATAAAATTCTGCATTTAAATTAATTTTGCATGCCTTGTAACGGCAAAAAGTAGGTATGAAAATGTCGAAAATCACCTCCAAAATAGGAATAGCCATGGAATTGAGACAAAATATATAACAAATGTCTAACGGTTTATCTGTCATGTTACAGTAATTTATTTTTAATAGGTATTATTTCTAATTTCTGTTCCAATTATCTGTTAATTTAAATTGATATTTGTTTACTTATACATAAATTATAAATAATAAGAAAAAAAATTAACCTAGTTTCCCAGATAAATCGGTAACATTTGTTAATTTTTTATTTCAATTCCATGGCTATAGCTATTTTTGGGTGATTTTCGATATTTTCATACTTAATTTCTGCTGTTATAAGGCACAAAATTAGTTTTGTTTATTGATTCAGATGCAAAATTTTATGCCCTACAACTTGTATTTCAAGATTTACGTTAAATATCATTTATTCACATTTAACGTTATTATAACTTAAAGAATGTATTATTCTCTATACGATTTGATTGCATTTTATGCTCCATATACAATACATTATTTAATTATTTTTCTATTGATTTTTTTTTACCCGAACCGATATTAACCGTTATTTTATACGATTTTGGAAACCGGTGCGATGACCCTAACCTTTATTTTGCTTGGACCCGAAACCAAAACTAAACCTAAAAACAAAAAGGTCCTTCTCCCTGATTTAATGTACCAATTATTTGAGGCGGTATCGACGAGAGCACCTTAGCACCATCAACGTCGTGGTGGTACTTCTGCAGTTTCTATTTATTTATTTTTTCTGTGTAGAAATTAAATTAAAATAATTGGGAGAACGATAACGCCGGCAGATTTCAACCAATCAAACCCTCCAAACCTTGACGTCAAACGGTTGCAAGTAAATTTGGTTCGTAGTCTTAAAAATTATGGCATTTTGCAAAACCTGTTCAAGTTTTGTTGTAAAAAACATTATGATGTATTTGCTTTGTATAAATCTAATTTTGTGTTAAATAAAAAAATGCCCACAATCATAAATTAATTACTTAACAAACAATAATTATTTCCTTACGAATAATTTATAGTCATACGTAGTTAATTCAAACCCTACAATTAAACAATTATACTAAGGCACTATTGTCAGTATAAATTAAAAAAAAATGGTTTAAATCATTGATACCTCAAAATAATTTAGATTAAAGGTTAAAATTGGTATAAATAATTTATCACGTCGTCATTCGTATTACATAATTTGCAACTATTTTTTAAGATATAAATTAAAATAAATCTATTTGTGCGGTGTGTGTTGCCAATTACCATTTGTTTAATTCACATATAAAAATAACAAATATATTACCCAGGAATATACGGAACAGTTACGAGGAAATGCATGTGGTTGGAATCGGATATGAATTAATCGATCCAGTTTAGTATCCTATCCATTTAACAATACTATAATAATAATATATCAAAGGTCAGTGAACTTTGGCTCAAAGCATGTTTTCGTCCGTTTTACAACCGTAAAACTTTGAATTAAAAGATTTATTACCCAAAGAAAGATACCATTCTTCATTTATAGCTCAGTTTTATATAAATTGTAGTACGTCATGAATAAATTTATTTTGTTAGTCAAGTCGACAAAAAAAAATTAAAATCCGAATATTTTCTCTCCTTTTTTAACAATTCTTTTTTTATCTACTTTGGAAGGAACAAAATCTTTGTATAAAACGCCTAGTCATTTTCTAAATGGATATATAGACATTTAAGTTCGCAATTTTTGCTAAACATATATTTTGTATTTTAATGTACATAGTACTGAATTATTTAAATAAAATACAAATAAAATGTTTATATTTATTTATTTATTTATTTATTTATTTATTTATTTATTTATTTATTTATTTATTTATTTATTTATTTATTTATTTATTTATTTATTTATTTATTTATTTATTTATTTATTTATTTATTTATTTATTTATTTATTTATTTATTTATTTATTTATTTATTTACTTATTTATTTATTTATTTATTTATTTATTTATTTATTTATTTATTTATTTATTTATTTATTTATTTATTTATTTATTGTAAAAATGACCTAACTCTTAACATTTTACTGAAAGAGATACGAATGAACGTTTCTTAATTTCTTAAAACAACTTATCGCGAACGCAGTTAATATGTTATTTTATCTATTATTTTAAAGTAGAACAATTATTAAAATGCAGTTTGTACGAGTAAGAACATAATATTATGGTATTTCACTTTTTTTTTCTTTATAAAAATATAATAAATACATTTTTTTTTTAAATAAGTACTACTTGTACAAAATATTGTTCAAAACCAAGTCGTACTGCTATTATACTATTGCTTCACTTTAACGGCGTTTTATCATAGTAATGTTAAATGGTGACGTCATTCTGCGGTGCTATTATACGAACCGCTTTAAAACTACAAAAAAATTAATTGTAATTTAAAATTCAAAAACATAATTTTCATTATAGATTTCAATTTTTACCTCTCGCTAAGAGAGGTATTGGATTCATGCAAAAAATGCATATCTAGATTTTAGTGAATAACCACGTTTTAAGGTCCCTAGAATCCGATTATAACATTTTTAGGATGATGTCCGTATGTGTGTGTGTGTGTATCATCAGTGAATTTGAAGAATCTTGAACATATTAGATGAGTAGGACAAAAATCCTCATAGAACAAATGAATAGATACAATTTGAATTATTTGTGTGTACAAGAAATGTTAAATTCGTTGCTTATGTAACATAAAATTGAAATGGAGAGAGGTATTGTGCTGGCCACAACAGATATTTTTACCGTCCGTCACCTTTATGTAAGGAAGGTATTGTCTTTGGTCAAAAAATTCAATGATGAGTTTTTAGTGAATACGATGTCTGCATGTATGTATGTGTCTGTGTGTGTGTGACGAAAGTTTCGGATCGCGTAACTTCAATACCACGATTCCAAATATTATATTTTTTTCATATTCCTCAAGTTAACATCCAGAAGAAAAGGTGATTAGATTTTAGTTATAATTGGTCAACCGGAAGTACCCTCAATTGAAGATTTTTAACAGTTAAATATCATTTATTGACATTTAACGTTATTATAACTTAAAGAATATATATTCTCTATACGATTTGATAGCATTTTATATTTCATATTCAATAGATAAGAGTTAAAGAATTATAAAGATATTAAATTTCATAAATCAGTCAGCTATGCTAACCAAGGAAACTGCTAATATATTCAGATAATTCAAATTGCCAGATGTCAGTATCAATGAAAAGTAAATGAATGTGGCAGAGATGAGGATGTTGAGATAGCTGTTGGGGAAGACACGGAAAGGTATGGTAAGAAATGAAAGAACAAGGGAAATAAATCTAGTGTTCGAAGTTTCTAGAAAGATACAAGAGACGATTACATTGGTTTGAACATGTCATGAGGAGAGATGAAGAATATATCGGAAGAAGAATGAATAGCTTAGTAATAGAAGATTGATGAAATAGGAAGACTAAAGATAATATTACTATTGCATCTAAGTTTTATTTGTAAAATTTTATTTATGTGAAATATCCTATTGTAAACCATTACATGTTTAAAATCAGTGTATATTTTTAGATTGGTTGCCCTACGAATGCACAATGTTTTTGAGATTTTACAGGATTGTAACTTTCTTATTAAATAGTGTGCGGAAACTCTGTTTTTCAGTCGTTTACATATAAAAACTACTAAAGAATATTAATACATAGTTCTATTGTAATTTAATAATTGTAGGTATTAAATTTGTATCCTTTTTCATAAATAGATATGACTCATCTTTCTATTTTTACCATTATCATCTAAATATTCTCGCATCTTCTTGACTTTCGCGATTAAAATTTTCAATTTCCATTTAACACGTTCGCTCCCGCTTAAAGATAAGTCATCGAGTTAAAGAGCCACAAACATAGACATTCCTAAAAAGTAAAAACAAAGTCGTTGCCATGATGTTGTTGACCTCCGTACGCGCCATTTATTTGAGTAGGAAGACATCTTCACGAGCGGGAATTTGGCTCCAACACCCAAACCAGATTCAATCCGCAATCTGCGTCCGAGGAATCCCATAAGCATATAACCATCACGGAGAAATGAAATGGCATCATTTTACATGCAGTTTCTTCTCATTTTCAAGCAATTTATGAAAGGTAAACGCAGTGGGTTCCTGTAAGATGCAAACTGAAATAAAATATTTATTAGATTTTATGTTTGAGGTTACGTAAATCCAGTAGGTGCGTGGAATCTGTAAGTCTGTATGAATGTTTAATTTAAACACACATTATACTTGAAGTGTTATATTTAACCAAATTTGGTTTAATTATTTTTCTTGGTGGGTGTGGAAATCTGCTTTGTACACAGATTTCGATAATTATGGTGACACATTTGTACCGTGTGGGAGTTTACCAGGCGTAACCTCATGGGCACTCATCGCTGGCGTGGAGAGTACACCAAGGGTTAATTTTGTGCCATTTAAAATTCAAAGTACATATTTGGCGTCGGTCGGGATCGAATCCGGTTCCCCAGATTCGCTTCCAAACACTCATGCACAGCCTGTATTATATGTGATTTTTTGATGTTACCAATATGAATAAACGTTTCTAGGTATTTTAAATTTATATGGGTAATTGGGAACCCATTATCTGATCTAGATATTTTTAACAAAAAGATTAAAACCCGCATAATTGAACGAAAATTATTAAAGACACAGGTGTACATAAAAGAAAAAAATCTGATGTGGACACCACACGACTTCCTTGTACGATTATTAAACTATACATATTTTTTTAATAAATATATTACAAAATATTAATTTTAACTTCAAAACGGTAAGATATATAGCGACCATAATCTAACCAGGTTCTTTTTAAAAAGAGTTTTGATTACAACAAAGAAATATTTGATTATAACAATGAATATGACTAATTTTACAATAAAAATATAATATTTGTTATTGTACGAATCATAAAATTGCACATATTTAACGTAATTTGACAAGAACATTTTTTTTAACCTAATCCATAGCAAGCTTTATTACAAAAACAAAAAAGTATATAATTTTTAAATTTACATATCTCGCTTATCCAAAGGGTTAATTTAATAATACTTGATTTGCTAGACGCAGAAATTAATTCTCTAAAACTATTATTTGAAGCATTTATTTCTAAAATCAAAATAAAATCATTTTATTCAAGAAAAACTGTTAACAACTTCAAGTAATGTACCACTTTCGGTTAGCCTATTTTAACCAAAATCTATTATGTTATTTCGATTGACATAAAAGTCTTGTATACTAAATTTGAAAAGTTTTGGATTATATTTTAAAACAGTTTTTCATTAAAATCTATTATAGGCTTCATGTAAAGTGCCACTTCTGGAAATTGTGTAATAACCAGAAAGGGAGGTGCACAACTAGATGTTATAACAGTCCTAAATAAAAAATTTCAACTTTCTACGGCTTACCGTTTTTGAGTTATGCGAGATACGTACAGACGTCACGACGAAATTAGTCAAATTGATTCAGGGTTCAGGGATGATCAAAATGGATATTTCCGCTGAAATCTGAAAACCGAAATTTTTCGCGATTACAATACTTCCTTTACTTACGTACAAGGAAGTAAAAAATGTTTGTTTTGTTCTGTCATATTGAGTTTTACTCAGTATGGTTAACCGAATATAACGATAAACTTTGAATAATTCAATTCCAGTATAAAGTAAAAAAAAAATCTTGATAAGAAATATGAAGTATATTTACTTAAAATAAATCTTTATGTAACATATTTTCTTTATTTTCATGATGGATCATTACATGCTTTTATAGGAAAATCATATTTTCTTTCATGCAACAAACCCTACATTGATAAATTTCTACACTCGAAAACCTATTGTTACTCATTTTTAAATTTGATCTGAAATAAATCCGTGTAATAACTCAAAAAGGATAAACCAGAAGGGAGAGGGGAAGGTTGTCTAGTGATCACAAAATGAGAACGTGGGGCTAACGAATAAGAAACGAAAAAACATACTTCTTTTTCATCATGATCACTTTGATGATTTAGATTGCGAATTACAAACCAAAGGAACACGGCTATTATATTCTTATTTCTGCAAGCACACGGGAAATCAGTGTTTTAAAACTTAAAATAAGTGCGGGAAATAGACAATAATATTCATTAGGATAAGTATAAATATCTAATCCAACGTGCGCTTATTGTTAGGCCGGGCGTACACCAAACACACAACATATAACTTTAGGTAAAATACCACGCATATGCTTGTGTCGCATAAATGTTATAGAAATACATAGATATCGTCGAAACCCTCATACACCATTTACCTCTTGTTACATGTTGCAACTTGCGAGCTTGATGTATGCTTGGTGTATGATATTTATGCATTTCTATAGCTTTTATGTGGCACAAGCAAACGCGCGATATTTACCTTATGTTACATATTGCATGTTTTAGCTTTTAGGTATACATATTATTATTACATATCGGTAGTACATACAGTCATGTAATTACATACAAAATAATGTAATTACATCATCGATATTTTTGATTCCATGAATAAATTAGTAATATGAATATAGAAACAATTGATATAGATTTGATTATAAAATATCTTCCTGTTTAGACACACAAGTATTGTTTATTCATTTAGATTGGAATAGAAATAAGATACTTACTTTTATAGACCAAACAGGAAATGCTAATCATAATTTAGAATATGATTATATATTTAATTGTATATCAAAATATGACAGCTTAATAATTAGCACGTGAGGTATTGGGTTCAAAATTCAAACCCAAATAATAAACACAAAAACTATTGTCTTTGAATGTTTATAGAATTGGTATTAAACGATTGTGAGGGTTATTAAAAAAGTACTCTATACTCCGTTCGCTGGAACGAGAGTATGTGCAACTAATTTATGAACGGAGACAAGTCATTTATGGATAATTTTGGAGCCGAATGACTTGTTTCTGTACAAGAATTATTAGTTCCACGTAGAATTTCACGGCTTGACTTGATATTCAAGGTACTTGACTTGACTTGAAATCAAGCCAGGCTCAAGTCAAGTAATAGTAGCCGAAAGTCAAGTCAAGTCAAGTAGTTACAATATCAAGTACTTAAAAAATCAAGTAGTTATTTTTCAATTACTTGAAAAAATCAAGTAGTAATTTTTTTTAATTACCAGAAAAATCAAGAAATTCTTCAAGACTACATTTCATTTTCATATAATTCCTTATGTTTTATAACAATATGAATAATATACCTTGAAATATAGACTTTTATTCATAAAAATAAATCATAGGTTCAAATTTAAAAATTAAAAAAAGATTTAAAAGTATAATATATGAATTAACAAACTATGTGTACTATATGTATTATGGTGGACCTTAAAAGGGGGCAAGTCGAATTTTAACAGGGCTGCTCCCTAAAGTGGTTCTAAATAAATAAAAAAATATATACTGGCAATGATTCCGCTTAATTTTAATATTTGACCATGCCTAAATGCACTTAATTTCCCCAATTGAATAACATTCGGTTTTGAAATATATACTAGAATGACCTGAGAGTATGAGAACAAAATCTGAAATCCCATTAATTGTTCTTAATTCGAATGGAGTATAGCTTTTTGGGCTGTTGTGCGATAGTTTAACCATCTATACAGTTATCTTAATAATAATGATTAGGACTTCAAATTTTGTCGACATATTCTCGGGTCATTCTAGTATATATTCCAATATTGAGTGAATTTTTTAAACCTCTTTTCATACATAATCGGTTCGTTATCAAGTAGCTTGAATTTGCTTGAAATTGCTTGATCAAGTCAAGTAGTAACGATAGAAAATCAAGTCAAACATCAAGCTACTTGACTTGAAACCCTAGTTTCACGTTCCACGTTCTCTCATTGCAGTCAACGGAGTATAAATAGTCTAAACAGCAAATTGTAAATGTAGTTAATATTCTTGACTCTGTTGTAGATCTGTAAATTAGATGTTAATAATTACTCAAAATTACAGCCATACAGCATATATTTTTTAAAAATGTACGTTTAGGTATCCATTATATACCTTCATCTGATAGATTCATAAACATAAATTCATGCACACATTAATACATTCGTTTAATTTTGTTAAATACCAACCAAAGCACGAATATTATGAAAGTGTAAATTTGTATTTGTATTTGAAAATATTTTTGAAAACGATTTGAATTCTTTTAAACATCATTTGATGAGCTTTTTAAGTTATTCCGTTCTGACTGTTTTTGAAATATAACCGAAAAACGATATCACAAATACGTTAACACTTTTGTAAAATTTTAGTGAATTTTTGGTTGTTGCAACATAAGTTTAGTAAGAAACAGTTTAATGTGAAAATCATAATTGACATTTATTATTGATTTTTGCATTTCAAAAAATAAATAATACACTTTTGAAAACAAAGTGGAATATAATACTCTTTTGAATAATATACCTGGAAAAATAACGTTTTGTTCATGAAAACATGCATATATTTGGAAAACAAAAAATTAACAAATGCAAAATAAAAAATCTGTTGTGGCCAGCACAATACCTCTCGCCAGTTCCCTTTTTGGTTATATAAGTGTACGGCGCGAACAGTCATGTGACATTGTTGGCCTTGACAAGCAGATATGGGGGCCCGTGTTAGAATTACAATTAGTAATTATGTACATATATGTGAAATGTCAGAATTTTCTAATTAATTTGTCACCAGGAGAGTGGAATTTACTTATAGAGGAAAATAAAGTACATGGAATTGGAAAATCACTAAATTTAGAATGAAAAGTTATTATATTTGACATCTATGTACATAATTACTAGCTATCATTCTGATACGGGCCCCCATATCTGCTTGTCAAGGCCAACAAAGTCATATGACTGCTCGCGAGCTTGCGCCTTATTGTATTTAACATTTCTTGTATACCTACACTCTACACCAAAAATTCTACTTATATCTATTATTTATATTTAGATTGATTAATTTTAAATTCATTCTATGAAGAAATTTCGTCCTCTTCTAATTTTTCGAAATGTTTCCAATTCTTTGTCGGAATTGATAGTATTTTTGAAGAGTATATGTAATATATCTAAAAATTTAAATATTTAACTATTAATACAATAAAAAATAATATAATGTATGTACTTCCCAGAAAAAATCTTCAGTAATGTCTCTGGATTTTTGACACTGACATTTATCTGTCAGTTACAAACATTTTAATTTTGAATTGGTTTCCATGACATTATTTGGGCTGTGAGATTTATTACAATAGATTATTATATGTATATCTTATATTTCTTTATCTCTAAATCTATAAAAGGTATAATAGAATATTTATATGTATAAGATAGAGAATTTACTCTTCTTTAATACAAGCAAGAATAAAAAAATTCCCCTGAAGGTTTGATTATTTTGGGCATTCGGTTTTTGTAAAAAAAACCCTCACTTATATCTCACACAACATGGAAATTATTCTTATTTTTTGAATCAACCTCGCGTTATCCAAAAATATTATTCTTTTCGAGTGTTTCTAATAAGCTCATTGACCTGACTCGTCGTTCAAATAAATTTCAGTTTCAGGTTTCCCAAAGAAATAAGGAAATTCATACTTGTACACAACAATAATGTAAAAATTAATAAAGATACAGCCATTTAAAATAATGAGTCTAATAATTCTTAAAAATAACAGAAATATCTGCGCAAGCTTGCTGAAATTTATATCGCTTGCACAATCAGAATTTTAATTTCGCTTCAAAGCAACTGCTTCTTTCTTATACCGTTTTTGGCAAAGTAAAAATTGTAAACGTACAATAATATTTTACTTCAACGTGGAACTTTAACGGAATTTTAAATTTAAGTAAATTACTTAAATTCCTGAATTAAATATGGGTAAAAATTTTTGCTCTACAAAAGATACCGAAAACTTCGGCATGTAATTCAATTTAAATTAGTAACAATAATGTTGATCCATTCAGCTGATCTACTGACATGTTGAGGTTTTTTGTTTCACATAAGTGCCTTGATAAATATCTTAAGTTGTTTGTTAACGATAATCGTGTAGGTATAATAGGGAATAATTCGATATACTTTTATTTCGTTTCGTGGTATCAAATACATCGAACTAATAGTCACTTTAAAACAAGTCGGTAAAATTTGTTTGTATAATAAATAAATAAAACATCACGGCTTAATAGCCACTGCTGCCAATCTGCGCTTACCAGGGTCACCTCGCGGACACCCATACCTGTTGGGGAGAGCGTTCCATATGGGTCCTTTTAATACTATTTATAATAACCCTTGAGATGGCATCTGACAATTTTTATAACTATCTGTGAAGTGTACGCTAGGTTTCATTTATATTGAACGGGTAATTATAGTGTTTGACAGTTTTATGTTAACGAAGTATTTTGTCGCACTCGCCGATATTTTTACTTCTTGCTAAAAGAGATATTGGATTCATGCTAAAAATCGCATATCTTGATTTTAATGATTACGCATGTTTTAAGGTCCCTAAAATCCGATTTTAATATTTTTACGATGATATCTGTGTGTGTGTGTGTCTGTGTGTGTGTGTGTGTGGTGTGTGTGTGTGTGTGTGTGTGTGTGTGTGTGTGTGCGGATGTATGTGTGTATGTGTGTGGGGGGGTTCAAAGGACGATTTCTCAAAAACTATAATACTTAATATCTGTTTAACCACACTACATATTTCTCAATCGGACATTACTGAGAAGAGCTGGTAATAATTGGACAACCGGAAGTAGCCGATTTTTAATAAAATTCTTCTAAATATAGTTTTATGAAATTTTTTGTTCTTGCTTGTAATAGAGAAGAGTAAATTCTCTATCAGATACATATAAATATTTTATTATATCTTTTATAGATTTAAAGATAAAGAAATATAAGATACATAATAATCTCTTGTAATAAATCTCACAGCACAAATAATGTCATGGAAACCAATTAGAAAATTAAAATGTTTGTAACTGACAGATAAATGTCAGTATCAAAAATCCGGAGACATTATTGAAGATTTTTTATGAGAAGTACATACATTATATTATTTCGTATATTAATAGTTCAATAATATACCCTCAAAAATACTGTCAATCCCGACAATGAATTCGAAACATTTCGAAGAAATAGAAGAATAGAACAAAATTTCTTCATAGAATTAATTTAAAATTATAAAAACTAAATATAAAGAATAGATGTAAGTAGAATTTTTGGTGCTGAGTGTAGGTATACAAGAAATGTTAAATGCAATAGAGCGCGAGCAGTCATGTGGCCTTGACAAGCAGATATGGGGACCCGTGTCAGAATGATAGCTAGTAATTATGTAAATATATGTCAAATATCATAATTTTTCATTCTAAATTTAGTGATTTTCCAATTCCTTGTCGTTTATTTTCCTCGACAAGTAAATTCCACTCTCCAGGTGACAAATTAACTACGTAAATTTAGAAAATCTTGAAATTTTGAATGAAAAATTCTGACATATGACATAATTACTAATTATCATTCAGACACGGACCCCCATATCTGCTTGTCAAGGCCAACAATGTCACATGACTGCTCGCGGTCTATACTTATGTAACCAAAAATGGAAGTGGCGAGAGGAATTGTGCTGGCCACAACAGATTTTTTTTTTCTGAAGAAATATCTGTTATGATGAATAAATGTACTTTAAAACAAACTTATATATTAAAATCTCAATATTTGATATTCAGCATGATCCCTACTTAGCTTATCTGGAGTAACTAAATAATTACTAGCCTGGCGTATAAATGTATGCAAAAACTAAAAATAAATCAAGTAGCTACTAAAAATTACCAACAGTTCTTAGAAATGATTTAAAATACATATTAAAAAATTTTCAAAAACGAAATTAAACTTTTTAATGGTTCTGTTTATATTATAAATCATTGTTGAAAAAAATATGATTTAATTTTTCTCATCTTTGATAAGTGCGGCATTTTCACACATTTACTAATTAGATTCAATTGTATTAATTTTTTGCTTGCTATTTCTCTGGTTTCGTATCTTCACCTTTGTAATTTATACCTGTCATTTGTATTTTACTTTTATCAGTTCATTCATTTTCAATTTAAATTTTTAGTTAAAGGTACTTTACCTTATCTTTTCTGTCGAAAATATTATAAGGATTCATTAATAAAATTTACGTGGGGATTCCAAGAAATTGAAGTATTTTTATCATCCATTTATACTTTAGGAATATTAATTCAATGCGGGTGGTAGATATATAGGTGTGTGGTGCACTCTCCACGCCAATAATTAGTGCCCGCGTGGTGACGCCTGGCAAACGTCCGCCCGGTACGAATATGTCATCATTACCGATATTTGCGTGTAAAGCAAATTGGCACACCCAGCAATGGGTAATATGCCGTGATTATATATTTATTTATTTTATGGGGCATATATATTATATAACCATTTTTGTTATCATAAATATTGAAAACGTTCTTAAATAAAAAACCTATGGGGTCTCATGGCCATGTGCCTGAGTGGCTGGTCGTGAATCTGGGGACCCGGGTTCGATCCCGACCGACGCCAAAAATTACTTCGAATTTTAATGGCACAAAATTGACTCCTGTGGTGCACTCTCCACGTCTACGCCAGCATTAAGTGCCCATGAGGTGACGCCTGGTAAGCGCCGGCACGGTACAAATATTTCATCATTACCGATATCTGTGTACAAAAGCAGATTGGCACACCCAGCAATGGGTAATATGCCATGAACAGAGAAACGTATGTCTGATCATTATTCAATTCAAAAATCAAGTTGTGAAAATTGATCTTGTAATGTATTTTAAGGAGGAAAGATAATAAATATGGATACACTATACCATTCGCCGTTTATTTCCATCATTACCGATATCTGTACAAAGCAGATTGGCACACCCAGCAATGGGTAATATGCCGTGATGAAATATTTATTTATTTTATTTTTATTTCTAAACTAATATTTAACAAGAAAAGCTTTGATTTCTTTAGATAACACTTTTGACAAAATCTCGTATCAAATTGACATTTACTTAAATACTTTTTCCGTCGACCGTTTATTAATAGGCTATCTTAATGTATAGAAAATCAATCATTAATGACCCCTATTAATTCATGATTTTTTATTAATAAACGATTTATTGGATGCGTTCACCACATGGAACACAGCATGTATTGCTAACGCTTAGTTGTAGCAAAAAGGTAGACAGAATTAAAAGTCATGCTTTTGACACTAACTAGCTAGGTATATTCACGTAGCATACCTTTAAAATGAATTTAAAAGAATAAAATTCCTCAAATAATATAAAAAACCGGTTGTGTTGTCTAGCATTAAGTAAACTGAACGCACCCACTGAAAACAATTGATGACAAAACTTATTAATTTTCTGACGTAAAATTTGACGTTCGGTCAACCATTACTAACCTAAAAAAATTGTCATGGAATAAAATTAGATTTTCCATTTAAGTAAGATACGGTCAACGAAAAATATTGTAACTAACACGTATGTTAATTGGCGATTAACACACTTGGTAGTTAAATAATTATTAAATTGATATACGTTTCTTTGTTCTTCGTTCATAGCCTACTTCGAGAGGTTTTTTTTGAACACGCTGTATTTCATTTCCACGATAATCATTCTCCTTTCATAATTTCCAATATATGTCCCTCATTAACTTCCATACATCAAAGCATCTCTAGATACGTTCGCGTTTCTTGCAAATATACCTAGAGCATCTATATAGGATCTTACATCCTGATCCTGCCCTCACTCTTCTTTCAATCTCTCGATCAATTCGTCTATCCCCCAAACTCCGACATCATGTTATCCAAATATATTACCTATTTCATTTCATCTACCAACTTATTGCAGTCAGTCAGTCGGTATGTATTTTCTCTATCATTTTATTAGCGGGAGGTAATGTGCTGACCGCATCGGTTTTTTGTTCTTTTAAAAGCCGGATAATAGTTTAAGTTTTTTTTTATCTGGCACCTCTTTTGCAAGCCAAACATTATTGTTGTTTAAGTTTTTATTTTCTTTCACACAACCTGTTATCGGAACATTTTTCCTTGCGTACATTGACTTTCCTTGCTCTTTCATACCACATAAATATTATAAAAGATCGATAATGTACATGGAAATCTTTTTTTTCTTTGTCTAATCCTTTACACAAGGTGTCAGTGGTATTTTGTACCGTTGATTTCAAACCACAAATTAGCAATTTCATGATTATTAATTGAGTGTATTGTCAAACATCTATTCTTGTCCATGTAAGATGGATAAAATTTATTGTAGTGAAATTAACAGTATTGATTTTTTATTATACTGTAGACTGGACAGATTAATTAATAGTGATATGTTGATATGTAAATGTATTTTGTTCTTGAAAAAATATTTGATTTCAGATTAGGAAAGATTTAGAGGTTTGCTAGAATATTCGTCAACAAAAGGTTAAAATTCGCATTAAAAATATTTTTCCTTAAAGATCTTTTGCCCTCAATAATTTAATACAATAACAGTTGTAAAATATTTCAAATTTTGATCTGCATAACAAAATACACAGAATAATATACTGGTATATCATGGGATTAGCATGGGAAATAGTTATTTACATACCAAGTGCGGGAACGCTTGGTTCCCTAAAGAGTGTTTTTTGTACGAAAAGTATAAAACTAATAATTAGTACTTTTTGTACAAATAATTTTATTTATTAAAACTATTACATATTGTTTTGTAACTCTTATTGTGATACGGATGCGGTATTTCACTACCGAAAATCGGTCACTTTAATATGTTTAAGAGTAAGGATTTGTTGTATGATGTTAATGTTGTTCTTATTGTTTTCTGGTTTGTGCGAACCCACTAGGTGGGACACGCGTGATAATATGTATGTATGTATTACATATACACTACTTTGTAGCTAATTTCAGAGTGATGTGTCAAATTTAAATTCCAATGATTTTAATGTTTATTTTTATGTATGTAGTAGTCATCATGGTATTTAAATAACTGTTTATTACTTATCAAGTATATAACAAATTTAAACTTAATAAGCTTGTTAAATTTCTTATTGTTTTGTTATAATTTACATTAAGTTTGTAGTTTATGTGTTATCGACTTTCCGAGTACTCTGTCTTGCCGACTTCCGCCGAGCAGAAATTGTTGGCAACATAATGAACCAAATGCACTAAATTCATTATTTTAAAATTAAATTTCATTGAATATTCCATCATTTTCTATTAAGCGAGAGAGTGTTTGAGAAACTATATTTTATCATTATAAATTTAGTTATTTAAGAAATGCTTTAGAAATAGGAGAGTATTTTTTCCAAAATTTCCCGGTCACTTATCCGGTGGAGACCTGGGAAATTAACGTTTCGGACGTTGCTTAGGCGACGCGAAATATCACATTTCAATGCATGAGTACAAAAAAGACTTTTCCGGTTAGATAAATGTCACTTTCCAACAGCTAAAATGTCTTTGTAATTTTGACAAATCAAATTGTAATAAATTATTCATAATAAAAACAAATCAAATTGTAATAAAGTATCCATAATAAAAAGAACACTTTAGTTAACGAATTATTGAGAAAAACGATAAACCTTCAAAACAGAATCAGTAAATAATTTCGTCATGTTACCTAGCAACAAAATATAGAAAAACTGTCAAAATATATTAATAAAATTAATGTTTAAAACTCAATTATAACTAATTGATTGTGAATAAAATAGTATACATATACTTCGCGAATATGCAAATTCTAATCTCGCGCTCATAACTTCTCTCGGTAAACCTGGATCATCTAACACAGCGCTCGGTTGTAATGGAGCATTTCCTGGCTCGGTATGTAATATGCTATTAAAATCAATCCTGAAATCTATGCATAACCATGCGTTTATTTTAATTTATATCAGATTTTAAATATGACACTTTTATAAATAAAATAAATAAATATATCATCACAGCATATTACCCATTGCTGGCATGGAGAGCTCTCCACAGGGGTCAATAATTCTGTGCCATTAAAATTCGAAGTATTTAGCGTCGGTCGGGATCAAACCCGCTTTCCCAGATTCGTGACCAGACACACAGGCACGTCATCAGATCCCATATGACAGTTTTATTCATAAACAAATGTCAATAAATGATTTAGGTAAATTTTAGCCTTGATTTGTTTGCTAATCGGCATTCAGGATTGTCAGTTTTTTCGAACCAAGTGGGGACAAGCACCAAAAAACACTAACAAGTGTTGTTTTAGGCTGGCATATTTATCGCTAAATATATTTCTAAATATACGTAAATAAACAGAACAAAAGAACTTAGCCAAATGGTTTAAAATTTATGAAGTTTTCGAAAAATCCACAAAGAAATACACAGGTACATTAATGTTTCAATGTTTCTAACCAATTAATAAACGTTTATGTTTATGAATATCATGAATAAAGTAAACATCGCATCCGGTAACTCAATTAATTTTGAACAGTATTAATAAATATAATTACAAATATTAAATCAATATTAGACATATGCTATGATCTATGTTTACCAAAAGCGGATTAAATCGAAATATACCTAATTAGAGTGAATTTAAAATTAATATTTCATGTTTTTTCGTTAGCATAATTTTATATTATTCTTCTATACTCTCTTCTACTGTAAAATAAACTATCGCTGGGACTAAGACCGAAATGAGAACGAAAACGAAATAACAAAATAAATCGGAATTATTATAAGAACGAAAACGGAAACGAAAACGCAATATATTTTTTTCGTTCATGATTGAAAACAAAATAATTTATATCGGTTACCGGTTTTAACCGTTATTTTATTTAATATTTTATTTAATATTTTATTTTATTTACAGCAAATATTTTACACGCAAATATTATTGAATTTTCAGATATTTGAGTTGCAAACAAGCAGACTTTCAAAGTAACTCTCCAGTAGCTAACCCTGTTACGTGTGAGGTTAAACGGTATACTCGTAGTTTCATCTATTGAACACTGACTGCGATAATTTTCATTTGCACACACTGTCGATATTCGTCGTATTAGTTATGTTAAGTACTTATATAAGAGAACTAACATAAAGGAAGATTTGCTTGAAAACGTACTATTAGTTAGGTGAAATAAAATGTAATTAATGTTTTATTCTTTATTGTAAAAAAATCAAGCCATAGTATAAGCTTTTCTTCGTATTTTTATATATGTATTGTAACGTCGCCGCCACCGCCGCTCCGTAGCCCTCGCCGCCGCCGCGCCATAGCCGGAGCCGCTGTGTCGCGCCCGAATGTCCGTGCGTAACAGTCCTGTTCTAACTTGTCGCGGTGACGTGATCTATTGTGCATGCTGTTTTATCTCGCGAGTATTCTAGTAGTTTCTGGAACAAAAGTCGACGGGTATATAAGCACGTCGGAGAGGTCAACGGGGGAGTGGAGTCTGTGATATATAAGCAACGAGTAATGAAGTCGGTGATATAAATAAATAGTCTACGAGTTGTTAACATAAATAAATGTAGTTATATAAATAAATATAGTAATATAAATATTGGTTAAATAAGTAATATTAGTGTTTAAGCATTCAATAATAATCTTAGTCCTAAAGTAGTGTTTATAATTATTTAATCATAGTGTTAGTTACTTTTATTATCTTTTTAATATTTAACCGTAATTATTTATCGTTGTAAATAAACGTATTATTTTAATTTATGTTTTATTTTCATGTTTAATAAAAAAAAACCTATTATATTTCTATATTTTCATCAATTGTTACTCGTTAATAGTTATAACCGGTATTAACCGGTATTTAACTACTATGAACAAATACGAAAATATTTCGGTGGGAACATTAAGAACGGAAACGAAATTTTTCGGTTTCGTTCGTATAAGAACTGAACGAAATATTTTTCGTTTTTAGTCTCTGATATAAAGTACAATACATTCATTTTAATATGTCCTTAGTTACTTGACATTGTAGCTCATTACCTTCTGAGCGAATAAAAACGGAATTAGCCGCTCCCCTGGTTTTAAAAGGGATTTCCAGTTAATGATCCTGAATCCGTTGATCGGCGAACGATTTTGAATTCCTCGACCGAGTGAGTCACTATGCGGGCACCGTTGTAGTCATCCTGCGACATGACCATTACACTCCGATGTTGTAACTTACTCGAATTTATATGAAATTCAGCCCATTTGTATTGTGCACACACCTTTTCAGAATGTTGAACATGTTCTGCTCGAATCAAGATATGTTAAGTTGAAACAAAATAAACTTTGGACCTGATCTCGGATTTTATAAAAAAATTAATTGTTTTAATTTAATTTTATTATGCTCGTTATTTTGCATAGCACATTCGCATCTCGGTAATAAAGTTGAAGGTCAGCTGGATTTTCGGGAAGCTATAGGAGAATATTTTAATAATACACTTTCATACTCGTGTGTATACACGCATAGTAGTAGCGATATTGTCGTTCTTTTTTTATCAACCATTTTCGCATCATTCACATAAAAATTTATGATGACTTTAAGAATTGAATCACTTTAAATTATCGAGTAAATTTTTCTGATTGCCTTATATTTCTACTTCCATCCATCTTGCAATATTCTTTACGTCTTTTAAGTGATGCTCAAGGCAAAACTTTTATGTGTTCCTTTGGTATTTTTTTCTTTATTTTAATGATGCAGGTGTGCTTGAAAAATAAGTAAATTTAAAAAAAAGTTATTTTACTCCTTTTATTCATTGATTGGCGTAACATCACATTCTTTTACTGTCAAATACATTATTTGACTATACGAGGGCAAATTTTTGGACTGTGGTGTAAATTAGGTGTTAAAAAAGAATCAAAATCTCAGTCATATACAGCATTTATTCTTACAAAACCAACATTTCAATCCATACTTGTACCTTTATTAGGTTAAGCATGATCTTTTTACATATGATCATGTACACATAATATTTATTTACAGTTATGATGAACATAATATTTGCCAAAACGAGCGAAGCGAGCTTTGCAATTAGGAGAATATCGACGGATGATGGATAAATTGAAGGAAATAAAATATACTCCTTGTTGCAAACGTTTCGGATTTTTATTAATCCATCCTCAGTGCTACAGAGGAAAGGAAGAATAAATCGTTACAAAGTAAAATACAGCAAAAGCCTAGAAATAATTACACATTACTAAATAAATAATGCTTACCAACAGAAGATTGTTACAATAAATTTTTAAGTTTTTTAAATACATGAAGTGATACATGTGACAAAATTAGTTGAAAAAATATACATTGTGCTTTCTGCCGCAGTGTAAGTACAACTGCGAGAGAAAGATACAGAAAATTAACAAATAAAAAATATACAATGTTACCAGTACAAATTGGTTATAACACAAAAATATCTGTTGGTGTGTATATTGGCGCAAACTTTAAACTGTATACTAATGAAGTCGTTTGTTGTGATCTAAAATATTTTGATAAATTTTATTCAGGTTTTCAGTATCTGTTCTATAATTTATACTATTACTATTATTGTGAATATGAATCATTTCTAAAAAGTTACGTTTTTTGTAATTACTTTCTGAAGCTAATATTTTAATATTTTCAAAATCAAAATGGTGGTGGGAATTTATACTATGTTTAGATAAAGCAGTTTTTTCTGAATCTAAATTTCTGCAGTTATTTTTATGATTATTTATCCGATTCTTAATATACTGTCTAGTTTGTCCAATATACACACCATCACAATCTTTACAGTCAATCTGGTAAACTACATTAGATTTGTTTTTTGTTTGTATGCTATCTTTAAGTTTACTATATACATTTCCTACTTTTTTTGTATTGTAAAATGTTATTTTAGTTTTATCGTTATTTAAAATGTTGGCTAATTTATAAGATAATTCATTAATGAAAGGAATTCTATAATATATTTTATTGTTGTTGACATTGACGATTTATTCTTCCTTTCCTCTGTAGCACTGAGGATGGATTAATAAAAATCCGAAACGTTTGCAACAAGGAGTATATTTTATTTCCTTCAATTTATCCATCATCCGTCGATATTCTTTTAATTATTACACATTTGGATACGAACTATACATCGATTTGCAATTAGGGACATTTCACATTTTCTAATTTATTTTTTTCTTGAAAGAATAGGTCAAATTAAATATGTAAGTGTATGTTTTACACCTTACAAGTCTTTAGAATCAGAGATATGATTTTTTAAACGTTGTCTTTAATTTCAAATATTTGGACGCTGACGTCACGGCTTAGCGGATGCGGCAGTAGAGCTCTACCGGTTTTGTTTGGAACTATGATTATTTGGATCACTTGTCAGTTTGATTTTGTGATAGTAACATATTGTTAACTAAAAACATATTTCATACAACTTTTGATAATATGTATTTTAATAAATGTTTTATTTACATAACTTTACTCTTAACACTGCTGTCACCTGTCACAATTTTAGGTTAGTTTGTTTATTAACGGATCATGAAAACAAATGCAACGCGTTTTTTTGACAGCAAATATTTAAATGTCGTAAGAACAAGAAAACTGATTTGAATTTGTTCATTTTAATGGGCTGTTAATTAAATAAAGCATTGATGAGCGTCTCTGCAACCGGGAATAAGTCTTAAAATAGTGTTTTGTACTCAATGTGTTATTTCGCGTCGCCTAAGTAACGTCCGAAACGTCAATTTCCCAGGTCTCACCAGATAAGTGACCGGGAAATTTTAGAAAAAACACTCCTATTTCTAAAGCATTTCTTCAAGAACTATATTTATAATAAAAAAGTATAGTTTCTCAAACACTCGTTCGCTTAGTAATAATAAAAGAAAACAGAGCACCCGGGAAGTCGGTAACACATAACCAACAAATGTAATGTACATTGTAACTTGGTAAGTAATAGTTATTTAAATATTATGATTAACACTACATTACATAAAAGTAAACATTAAAATCATTGAAATTTAAATTTGACAATCACTCTGAAATTAGCTACAAAGCAGTGTGCATGTATAATATTACGTAATAAAATTTTAATAAATAAAATTATTTGTACACAAATTACTAATTATTAGTTTTATACTTTTCGTACAAAAAATATTGTACAAACCAAGTGTGTGAACTTGGTTCCCGGAATCGTTCTATAGCAGCGCTCGCAAGCTCGCGCCGCCAGACACCCATCCAAAAATCAACCGTTCCCGCACGTGGTATGTAAATAACTATTATATTTGTTTAATCATAGTATTTATTATTCTTATTATCTTTTTCTTATTTATCTCTTCGATTTTTACACTTCACCCAAGTAAATAAAAGTAAGAGAATTATATAACTACACTACAACAGAAAAATGAAAAAAAAGATACAGCGCTATATCTATTGCGCATGTGTCCTGTTTGTTTCATATTCCACGACAAATTTATCCTTTCCTTCGATAAAATATTCCTTTCCCATTTCTATTCTTTCTCAGGAATTCCGATTCCGAATATGTTACAAATTTTTACCCTTGAAAACAAATGATGTTGCCCTTGTTTGTAACGATGAGACTGTTGGTTAAACAAAAGAAATATCAACATATCTCAGACGGGAAAAGGAAAGACCGGTCCAAAGGATGTAAAGGTTTCCCATAAA
Source organism: Harpalus rufipes (assembly GCA_951394225.1). Taxonomy (NCBI): domain Eukaryota; kingdom Metazoa; phylum Arthropoda; class Insecta; order Coleoptera; family Carabidae; genus Harpalus; species Harpalus rufipes. The sequence goes on along the minus strand of OX596283.1, from coordinate 14,699,083 downwards.
AGAACAAATCGTGTGTTAACAAATTCTATTTAATGTACTTGCACTTGTAGTTTTACAAATCGTTTACAAAAATTCAATGGGAACAATAAACCTATTGTTATACATATTCTTATGCAAGACAATTAGTTAAATGCTACAGATACTTTGTTTTATAAAAAAATAAAGGTATGTATAGTATAAATAAATATTGAAAATTATTGTACGTCAATTTAAATAAAAATCGATACGTATAGAATGTTTCGAGAGTAGTCGTTTCGTTTTCGGACTGTTATTGGGATATTTCACTACGTAGAGATAACGTGCATCAACGTCAAGCCTTCGACAAGGGAGCACATTTGTTTACCTTCCATAAGCGTATCATTGCTGTCAGTAGTTTTTCTTTTATTCTTCTTGTATTTTGACTTTTCTTTCTTTCAGTGTTTATTATTATTTTAGGTAGAGTATATTCCCTTATTTCCTGTTTTATTAATTGTAGCAGTAGATTAATTATTATTTTAAATACTTTATTTAGTAGTCTTTAGGTTATATATGCAGTTTACTTTTTTACTTCCTTGTACGTAAGTAAAGGAAGTATTGTAATCGCGAAAAATTTCGGTTTTCAGATTTTAGCGGAAATATCCATTTTGATCAGCCCTGAATCCATTTTGACTAATTTCGTCGTGACGTCTGTACGTACGTACGTATCTCGCATAACTCAAAAACGGTAAGCCGTAGAAAGTTGAAATTTTGTATTTAGGACTGCTATAACATCTAGTTGTGCACCTCCCTTTCTGGTTATTACACAATTTCCAGAAGTGGCACTTTACATGAAGCCTATAATAGATTTTAATGAAAAACTGTTTTAAAATATAATCCAAAACTTTTCAAATTTGGTATACAATACTGTTATGTCAATCGAAATAACATAATAGATTTTGGTTAAAATAGACTAACCAGAAGTGGTACATTACTTGAAGTTGTTAACAGTTTTTCTTGAATAAAATGATTTTATTTTGATTTTAGAAATAAATGCTTCAAATAAAAGTTTTAGAGAATTAATTTCTGCGTCTAGTACATCAAGTATTATTAAATTAGCCCTTTGTATAAGCGAGATATGTAAATTTAAAAATTATATACTTTTTTGTTTTTGGAATAAAGCTTGCTATGGATTAGGACAAAAACATAAAAAAAATGTTCATGTCAAATTACGTTAAATACGTGCAATTTTATGATTCGTATAATAACAAATATTATATTTTCATTGTGAAATTAGTCATATTCATTGTTGTAATCAAATATTTCTTTGTTGTAATCAAAACTCTCTTTAAAAAAAAACTGGGTTAGATTAATGTTAATTTAAGAATGATAGTGAATATTTTGTAATTTAGTTATTAAAAAAATATGTATAGTTTAATAATCGTACAAGGAAGTCGTGTGGTTTCCACATCAGATATTTTTAGGGCCAGTTTTAGAATAAATATTCGATTGTAGTACTTTAATTAATTGTAAACATTAGTTCTATTATCTATTTTCTACTATATTGACTGTACGCGCCTATGTTAAAGTATACGAATAAAATAAAAGTGTTAGTTTTTAATGAATAAGTACGTTTTGGGGTCCTTCGAATACGAATTTACTATATTTACGATGATATGTATGTGTGTGTGTGTGTGTGTGTGTGTGTGTGTGTGTGTGTGTGTGTGTTTGTGTGTGTATGTGTGACTATCGTTTCGGCCGCGATAACTCCAATACTATAAATCCAAAAATTATAATTTTTTTCGTATTTCTCATTCTTACATCTAAATGAAGACTTTATTAGATTTTGGTTACAATTAAATAACCGGAAGTTCCTTCTTTTGAAACTTTCAACTGTTTTTCTTAAACACGTATTCATGTATTGTAGACGTATATTTTCCTAGTGTCCTTTTAAAAGGACGGCAATTAACTGAAAAATGGTAAATGTTAAAAATAAATTTATTTGACAAAAAATGTTTATACTAATGTGAACATTAAGTTTCAATCATTTTCAAAAAAAAAAATACTTAAAATAATTTCAGGTTTATCTGGGTTAAAATACCTATAATATTGAGCACATACGAGTATACCTTTTCGTATTCTTGTCGATATACTAATATTGTACTAATTGTGTGCATGTAAAAAAAACTTGATTATATATTTGTGAAGTAGTTTTAAAATTAAAAATTCAAACTTTTCGCTTTGAAAAAAAATGACATAGTTGTATGGTTTTCCCTGTACTCTTCACATGTAATAGTCTTCCTTATGGTTACATGTTATTTTGTCATATTTAATTGTCCTTGAATGGATTTTTAGAAGCATTTAGATTAAAAGATAAAAATATGTAAAACGCAACAAAATTTTATTTTATTTAATAATTCATCATACTATGTGTGCATGTATATGACACTATTTTAAATTTATGTATGCTTTATGTGTTCTAAGGTCATTCATTTAAGTAAATACATAAAAAAAGTGTTGAAATAACAGCCCAACTTATGTATAATTCCTCATTGTTACAAACATTTTTAATGACACAAACAAGTTTTATGAAAAAATATTCAAGAAAAATAACAAATCACAATAGGACCGCTGGATAGATATCAACTTGACAATGGAATTTACAAATCAATTCTTCTTCTTGCAATTAATCATCTGTAATCGAAAAAGTAAAACAATGAAAATAATCTAATTGTCAGTTGACACGTACATGACACCTGTAAGTGAGAACCAAAACAGGGATAACGAAAATGAGTTGGAAACAATCGCAAAAACTCCAACACAGTTTAAAATTAAAAAAAAAAACGTTCGAATCGTAAAATTTAATGATCTTGAAGTAGATTTGGATATACGAGCAATAAAATTCACTTGTTAGTAGGTAGAGTTCAAATTTGATCGTTCAGTCATTGTACTGAAAGATTTTATAGCTTTTGTAATTTTGGTATTTGAGAATGAATTAGAAACAAGTTTAATATACAGGGTGTTTCCTTTAAAACAACCAGCGCTTTTTTGGGCGAACTAATTACTTTAGAGAAAAATGTTATATACAAAAAATTACCAGGAAAAAGGGCTTAATTTATGAGGAATAATAAATAAAAAATTCAAACAGTGGTTCTCAAACGGTAGAATAAAATTATATTTTTTTAAATGGCAACCTACATAATTTTTTTGTCCATTAGATAGAGAGTTTTTTTCTGATTTCAACGATATAAATATGATATGGGGTTGTATAACAATTAATTCGAGAAAAATGATATTAAAAATCAGAAATAATTCTACAATATTGAAGTAGGCTATGCAATAAACAAATGCAAACAAATGATACAGGTGACAGATAGTTTTGTTACTTACGTTATTAAGTGTTTGTTTTCGTAATTGTTTAATTACTTATTAATAAAAAATGGCTTTGCAGTTGAAATAGTCGTATTAATAGTTGTTTATTGCATAGCCTACTTCAATATTGTAAAATTATTTCTGATTTTTAATATCATTTTTCTCGAAATAATTGTTATACAACCCCATATCATATTTATATCGTTGAAATCAGAAAAAAAATCTCTATTTAATGTACAAAAAATATAATTTTATTCTACCGTTTGCCACTGGTTGAATTTTTTATTTATTATTCCTCATAAATTAAGCTTTTTTTCCTGGTAATTTTTTGTATATAACATTTTTCTCTAAAGTCATTAGTTCACCCAAAAAAGCGCTGGTTGTTTTAAAGGAAACACCCTGTATAGAGTGTTTTCGTTAAAACAACCAACGCTTTTTTGGGCGAACAAATGTCTAGAGAAAAATAAAAAATTATCAGGAATAAGGGGCTAATTTATCAAACTGAAAATTCAACCATTGGTTCTCAAACGATAGAACAAATTTTTTATAAATAATACCCTATATAATTTTTTAGTTCAATAGAAAGGCATCTTTTTCTAATTTCAGCGATATAAATATTGTAAAGGGTCTTTCAATATGGATCCAACTGACCTAGGAAGTTTAGGTTAACGACCATAAACAACGCTGTGTGTTCGCTGATTGCAAGCAAAATTTGGTACGACAGATATACCAGCACCGAATGCATCCCGAGAAAGTCACTGTTTGGTGCGGATTTTGGTCAGCCGGAATCATCGGTCCGTAATTCTTCCAAAACGGAACTGGCATTGCCATAACCGTCAACGGCGAGCGCTACAGAACTTTTTGTGACCTAAACTGGATGATATGGATACCGACGACATGTGGTTCCAACAGGACGGCGCTACCTGTCACACAGTACATACCACAATGGACATTCTGCACGAGCGATTTAAGGGCATGGTTATATCGCGCGGCGGCGACGTGAACTGGTCACCGAGATCGTACGATTTAACGGCTTTAGACTTCTTCCCTTGGGGCTATGTTAATGCGCAGGTCTAAGCGAATAAACCGCAAACAAATGATGTCCTCAAAGTCAACATAACGAATGCTATCCAGCAAATTCAGCTTCCTAATACGTTCCACCAAGCAAAATCGCGGCGGACATTTGAACGACGTTATATTCCATACTTAATGCCATAAAATATTCTTTCAAATAAAATAAAATTGACTAGATATCTCACACAAAACTTGTTGTATTTACATTTAAAAATCGAGCGTCCTTATTAAAAGACCCTTTAATTATTTCGAGAAAAATGGCATTAAAAATTAGAAATAATGTAATAAAAATGGCTTTTCTACTGGTATAACCAGGATTCAATTGAATAGCCTATTTCAATATTGTATCCATAAAAATTCTTTTATTAGAAATCGTCACTGAAGTTTACAAATATTGTCATTAAAAGTTCAGAAATTGGTACTAAAGTAATCCATTTCAATCCGTCTATTCTTACGTGACAGTCCACATTGGTGTGCATAGAGCGAGAAAGTATTCGTCGGGGAAAGAGAGAGATAGTACGGGCGAGAAATACACTCTGATATATAAGTTATTATTAAAAATAAATTTTGTTTCTAGACACACATACAAACAAAATACATCTTTAATAGTCTACTAATCATATCTCTTCAGATAACAGGGACACAGTTTAAATAAAATTTGTACATTACAAAGAAAATATTTTAGGCTTAATATACTTTTAAAATTTATTTCTTTCCACTTCAACAAAAAATCCTTATTTATTCTGCTCTTGTCATTTTTATTTTCTCACTATAAATTGCATTAATATTGAAATACGAACTGCGTTGTATGGTCTTGTTAGGGATTTACATAAAACTGATTTATAGACAAGTAAGTATGATGATAATGAATGGGGTAGAAGTGTTCATGTTATGAATTGAATAACTTTGGATCGATCCTGGGTAGGTCATCTGCCTTTCTACTTTTCAGCCACCAAAATATTCAATTCGTTTAGTGTTTAGTGTACTCGGAGATATCACACAAGGTTCGCATTATATTTACATAATAGCTTAGCTACACAACGCTCGTATTATATTATACATATTTTGTGGGATTTTTTGCCTTGTTGATAAAATTAAATTTGATGATACTTAGTTGTTACAAAAGTGATTGATTCTGGTAGCAGCATATGGTAAAATGTTTATCTTCCGCTATATGCTTGGTAAGGGAGATAATAGGGATCGTGCTAAAAATCGCATTTCGAGATTTTGGTAATTGCACGTTTTAAGGGACGGTAGATTTTAACATTACGATGACGGCTGTGGATGTGTTTACGTGTGTGTTAATTTTAAATGAGCCATCATTACTATCTCAAGAACTAAGAGCTACAAAGAAAGTTAAATAAGCTACCAATTTCAGTTACATATAGCATTGATTATATGTACAAGGTGTTAATTAAAAAATCTGATGTGGCCAGCACAATACCTTCCGTCAATCCTACGTATTATGTTTAAATTGCATACATAAATTTTCTTGCAAAAGATTCTAAATTTCCAGTAAAATTATTCCATAAAAAACTATGCAAATTGCATTTGACACTGATATCTTCTTCTTCCTTAGATTTTCCCATTCGTTAGGTGTCGCTATTTTTTATTTTCTTCTTCCATTCAATTCTGTTTTGCGTGTCGTTCTCATTCAGTTTCTTTTCTCTCAAGTCTGCCGCAATACAGTCCTTCCATCTTATCTTTGGTCCTGCTCTGTTTCTTCAATTTTCTATTACTAAGCTATTCATTCTTCTTCCAATATATTCTTCATCCCTCCTCATGACATGTTCAAATCAATGTAATCGCCTCTCTTGTATCTTTCTAGAAACTTATTACACTAGAGTTATTTCCCTTATTCTTGCATTCCTTACCGTATCTTTCCGTGTCTTCCCCGACATCTATCTCAACATCCTCACCTCTGTTTCATTGATACTGACATCTATCAATATAAATTATCTGAATATATTAGCAGTTTCCATGATTAGCATAGCTGGCTGATTTATGAAATTTAATATCTTTGTAATTCTTTAACTCTATATCTATTGAATATAAAATGCAATCAAATCGTATAAAGAATAATAAATTCTTTAAGTTATAATAACGTTAAATGTCAATAAATAATATTTAACTGTCAAAATCTTCAAATGAGAGTACTTCCGGTTGATCAATTATAACCAAAATCTAATGACCTCTTCTTCTGGATGTAAGCTTGAGGAATACGAAAAAAATATAATTTTTGGAATCGTGGTATTGAAGTTATGCGATCCGAAACTTTCGTCACACACCACACAGACACACAAACACACACACACATACACACACACTCACATACATACAGACATCATCGTAAAAATGGTAAAATCATATTATAGGGACCTTAAAACATGCTTCTTCACTAAAAACTCATTATTGAATTTTTTGACCAAAGATAATACCTTCCTTACCTAAAGGTGACGGAAGGTAAAAGGGTGAATATTTTGTTATCAAGACAAACTTAAAAAAAATATATATATTTCATCACGGCATATTACCCATTGCTGGGTGTGCCAATCTGCTTTGTACAGATATCGGTAATGATGGAATATTTGTACCGTGTGGGCGCTTACCAGGCGTCACCTCACGGGCACCCATAGCTGGCGTGGAGAGTTCACCACAGGGGTCAATTTTGTGCCATTAAAATTCGATGTAATTTTTGGCGTCGGTCGGGATCGAACCCGGGTCCCCAGATTCGCAACCAGACACTCAGGCACACGGCCACGAGACCCCATAAGACAAACTTCTCATTTAATATTGTGACCCCAAACTTATAAATAGAAGTTTTTATTTATTTACTGAGTTATTAGATTCTACACATACATCTTTAGTCACTTACTTAAAACCCTCGCTGCTCTTGTGTTTTAATTCTGAGACATTCGTGACTAAAGACTGGTTTTACGTACTTGTATCGTATATAACAGGGGGGGGGGGGCAACCTGCGGCTCGCGAGCCACATGCGGCTCTTTGAAGGTTTATTTGTGGCTCTCGATAAATGTACCCTAGTTCCCTTTTCATTTTTGTGCTATTATATTTTTAAAAAATATTATATTTTACTGAATTTTGGAAATTTGTACCAGAATCGAAGTATCCTGAATTAAAAAAGGCTGCTTGTCGAATTATTTTAATATTCGGAACAAAGTACTTATGTGAATCATTTTATTCCACTTTAAAATTCGTGAAATCCAAACACCGATCAGTATTAACTAACCAGCATCTCAAAGAATTACTGAGAACTGCTGTCACCAATTATTCACCAAATTTTAAAGAATTATCAAGAGAAGTAAAATAAATGTGTTTAATTTTTAATATTTAAATTCAATACACTTATTTTGTACTTTTATTTATGTTTTCAATAAATATAATTTCTGTAAACAACAATTTTTTAATACCTTTTTTGCATACCTTTTAAATACGGATTTAATTGCGGCTCGCGAAAAATTTCAAATTTTGAAAAATGGCTCTGACTATCAAGGAGCTTTGCCACCCCTGGTATATAACTACTGATGATTTAGATGTAGAACAGTAGAATTTAATTACCTAAAACTTGTATTTGAATTTTTTTTATTTTATATTAATTGGGAAATTTTGCACAAGGAAAAACTGATTCCCCATGTTAAACGTCTATGGCCCGCTTTTTAATTAACACGCGTATGTACTACGTAGTTATAATCAATGCATAATATAATCGCTTCATTTATGAATGGAGCCAACGGAACTGTCTATATATGTGTTAGATTTTCTGTTTTACTGTACTGCGCACCACGTTGCAGATAAACACATATTGAAACTAGCTATTTTTGTATAGTATATTAAATGATAGTATGTTTAGTAATGGCTATTATTTTCACATACAATTAGAGCCAGATTAACTTCATTTGAGGTCTGAGGCTATGAATATTTATTTTATATTTTAATAAATTCCATTACAGTATTTTTAAATGTCCACTTTACGAAATCCCATGGATTTAGAAGGCCCGGAGTTATAGAAACACCCTTAATCCGGACCACCAACCATTATGTTAAATATTGCTCGATTTGTGTGGATGACATGAACCAAGATAAATTGTAAAATATTTTAAATAAATTAAGATAAACTTAAATTCTTAAGGTTTAATCGTTTAATTATGCCCATGTGACACATTTTTTAAACTTTCAATTAGTTAGCTGATTGCCTGACTAATTATAATAACCAAAATAAAGATAATAAAATTCTGATAAGCAATTACAATACATTTTATTTTAAGTCGTAGAATTTGGCTGAATGGAAATTTATTTGACGAAGAAAGATTTTATAAAAAAACATAGACCTCACTAGGATTTTATTTAGTTTTTTACCTCTCGCTAAGAGGGGTATTGGATTTATGCTAAAAATCGCATATCCAGATTTTAGTGATTAAGCACGTTTTAGGTCCCTAGAATTCGATTATAACATTTTTACGATGTGTGTGTGTGTGTGTATGGATGTGTGTTGGGGGGGGGGGGTTGTTGGAGGTACGATTTTTCAAATTCTATAAGACTAAAGACCTGTGTAACTACGGATTCCTCAATCTAACAGTAATGGGAAGAGTTGAATTCATTCTGGTAATATGTAATTGTTATACCTTCTATAGATTTAAAGATATAGATATATAAACTGTAAAATAGTCTGTTGTAATAAATCTCACAGCCTGCTCACAGCCCAAACATCTCCATGGTAACTACCTACTTGAGAAATTTAAATATGTGTAATTGACAGATAAGTGTCACTAATGTCAGTGTCAAAAATTCAGAGATAGTACTGCAGGCTTTTTCAGGGAACGATATTTAATATCTCTTATTGTATTATTAATCATATATTTAAAATTATAGGTATATTACATGAACCCTTCGAAATACCGCCAATTCTGTTAATGAATTGGGAAAACCTCGAACATTTAGAAGATATGGAGAAAACTTGTTCATAGAATTAATTTAAAATTATAGAAAATACGTAAACATAAAGATTAGGTATAATTAGAATTTTTTGTGTGTACAAGAAATGTTAAATACAAGACTTATATATACCACAATGGAAAGGGCGAGAGGTATTGTGATGGCCACAACAATTTTTTTATTTTAAATATTTATAGTTTTCGGACTTTGCTATACTTCGTTTCACATAAGAAAATAGCGATGGTTTAGATAATTCTGACCTTTGATTGGCCAGAATCTATACCAAATTTTCAAAAACGAAACAAAATATCACCTGTCAGTAGTCAGTTATATAAAATCTACAGAATTAAGTAATGTTTAACAATGTTTTGTTGTAATTTTTAATGTTCAGGTCTTCCATACCAAATGTTTCTAGCAAAATATTCTCTATTGAGTAGGTAAAATTGCGACCAACATAGCCCTGTTTATTTATGAAAAATTTGTTTGTTTGTTATGACAAATGATACCCAAATAAATGTCAAGTTGACATTTATTTATAAGTTATTAAGTATATTGTAATTAAATTAAGATAATCTTTAATTGTAAACTACTTTATTCAAAAAAGTGAATTTAAAAATTACTTAATATTGTCATGTCATGACGTCACTACCCCAATTTGGGTAACTTGGAACCTGCGTGCATGTTTTATTTTTATGTTTGTTTGTTTGTTTGACATACATTATGCGCAGTGGCGTAGCTAGAAGCGAATAGATCCGTACTCAATCTAGAAACTAAAATTCACTGAGTCTACAACATTTAGCAGACCCTAATAATATGTACGTTTATGCGTCTTACAAAATATTTGTATCACATGTGCTTTCTTGGCTCATGGACTCGTATCTTTCTCACCCCTGATGGCTACGCCTAGGGTACCTATATACTCAGGGTATGGCCATGACGTGGCTCGCGTTTCGTCCGCCATTAGAGGGCCACTGTCATATTCGTTGTTGTTGCGCAAATTATTATGTATTTTCGTGGCTACTTGTTTTATTTTAATGCAAAACACATTTAAATATACTTCTAATATTTATTTAAAGTGTAAGTAATACTTTTATTTTATTTATATGTGTATTTTCTTGAGATACTCACTACGACGACTGGCAATATTGAAAACACATAAAAATTACCAATATTAAGCACAAACATTTAAATTTTTAAAAGGTAAGTTTAAAATATATACTTATTATGTAAATAATGACCACAGTTATTAAATTTGATGTGATAAAAACAACCTATATCCTATGCGCTACATAACCTCTAAATCTATGTCATAATAATAATTGTGTATCTCTTAAATAAATGAATTTTGATTACCTTTTTAGATTCATAGTGTGATTATTTAATATTTCTGTATAATATAATATCACATTTCTTACAAATAAATAGGGAAATGAATTATCAATATGTTTGACATTGGCTCGCTTATGGCGGCGATCTTGCCTCATGGCCATACCCTGTATATAAAGGTACCCTAGCTACGCCACTGTTTACGCGCTTCTACTTGACACTACTTGCACATGCACTCTGACTCTACTTTCTTTGTTATTCTACTCGTACTCGTACTTCTGTCTCTCAGCGGACGTTATGTCAAAAGCAAGTTTCAACAACTTTATTATCTTTTTTCGGGTGGTATTAATAAAAATAAATAAAAGGGATCTAAATTTGTCTATCACGTTTAACATATAAAAAACCCAAAAACCGTGAAAACCCCAATTTCAATTGAAAATGAAATTTCTAAGAATTTTTGATAACAGGTATTGAATATGGTAAGGGCACGTCTTTGAAGGGTGGAAAGTTCGTCTTTTGTCCGTAAATTTCTCAGGCAATTGTTACACCAGCACCAGGTGTTTCTGAAAATGCCGTTACTTATCCATTTGCACATTATTTCTGGAATTTGTCATGGCGAATAAATGATACGATATCAATAGCATTTTATTTTAAGAATTCTGCACTGGACACTCACCAGGCAAGTTTCGTGTAAATCTGCATCTGCGTGCCAAAATAACCGTAACACATTCGAACCCGCCTGCACAAAATTATACGAGATGTGGGAATTAGCTGAAATTTATTGGCAAGGTTTTAAATAAAAATTTCATCCAAAACATTGATTTATAAATGAGCAAATTGGAAGTATTTATAAATTCGCGTTGGTTGTTGTTGCTAACCAACTAAATTGATTTGTTGTTTTTGAAGCTTCAAATAATTAAACTTTGAATTGTTGTGGTATTGGATGACAATTTTTAAAGATATCATATCATTGTTATGAAATATAATATTGTAATAATGATTAAGTATATTATTATATTTTTGTTGCAGAAAAATGTATGCACAAATACAAAAAAAAAATACTTTTACTATTATTTTAAATTTTATGTACCGTGGCATGTCCAAATTTAAATTGGTGCACAGTAACTTTCACCCACCTGCTCGCCTCCTACAATACAATTGTTTTATTTTATTTTTATGTTCCTTTGAAAATATATTCAATTTATAAATAGCAAATGAAAGAGTATTATTTCGCCAGTCCCTAAATTGTACATTTGTTCTACATTGTGCAAATATTAAATTAATTTTTCATTGTTGTTTTTGTGCTAAACTTTTATGTTGTTAAAGTTGCCTAAAAAAAAAGTTTTAAATGAGATTTAAATATTCTTTTATTTATGTATTAGCATCCCTAATAGTTGCAGGGGTATCAAATTCATTTATAATTGATGAAAAGCGAGATTTGATGAAATTTTCATTCAAAAATTCAATCGTCAAAATCCTGGGCCTCAGGCTGACAAGCCCGAAGAAAGCCGATTACGTACGATCTGGTTATAGCCTTGTACGACAATCCAAGTAAGCCAGCCATTTTGATTTTGTCAGGGAGTGAACAGTACCAAAAACAATATTTTATATTTTCCGTTTATTTATCGCGTTTGTAGTTTTCACTCCTTGATAATAAAATTCAGTGCACCTTATGGCTTGTTTGAACACATTAAAATTAGAAATTAAAACGTTAGAATCAATATTTCCCAAAAACCATGAAAGGTTCCAGATAATGTCAGCTAGTGTTGATGAATTAAGCTGTCGATTTATTGGGAAAAATGGTAAAAAATACGAAATCCATGCAAATATTACGGTATGTATAATATTTCTGTTGCTTCTGTTTGTATTAATGCATTTTCCATGACCTCTGTGTAATGAACTCTTATCATCTGTGGATATTTTTAAAATGCAAACAAAGACGTGACATTTCCCATGTCTGCCCAGCTGATTTGGCCTCATTGCATTTATTGGTTGTTTTTGCTTGTACAGCTTTAAATATGTTAGTTTCAATGTGTGCAATATACAGTTACATTTATAATAATAGTTTGTGCAATATTGTTTTAACAACGTAATTAATTTTTGCGCATTTATTAGAAATGAAACTAATTAGTGAAGTGTTATGTTTGTTTATCTGTTATTAATTTATTCAATACGTATTTTATTGTAATTTCTCTTTTAGGAAACTTATCCAAATACACCTCCGGTGTGGTTTGCAGATTCAGAAGAAACCAGCGTGACAAATGCTGTTCAGATTCTTAGTAACACAGAGGGCAGAGATAACCATGTGATCCACCAAGTCGCCATTCTTCTTAAAGAGTTATGTCGGCTGCACGCAGTTCCTGAACCACCAGATATTGAAAATTTAACGTTGCCTGTGATGCCCAACCCTGTCTCTAGGTTTGTGCTTCCTGTGCTGCGTAGTTGGTGTCATATGACGTTTGTTTACATTTGCAGATTAACTAGTGAAGTGGAACCAATGGAAGATGAAGGCGTTGATAGTGAAGACGCCGATGTGGGTGATAGCGATGGTGATGGAGATGGCAGCGACGTCGAAGAGGATCTCCAGCTCGAAATGGAAGACAATCGAGCTAAAGCTGACGAAATGGGAGTTGAACACTTAGCGACTTTAGAAAGATTAAGACAAAATCAACGACAGGATTATCTCAAGGTAAAATTCATTTTATTTTGTAATTACATTCGAAAATTATATGTTTTGGATTTTTTTTTTTGATTAATTTTATCTATCATGTGAAGTTCATTGGTATAATTTATATCAGAATAGGTGGTGATTACTAAGTTTAGCTCATTTTCATTTTTTGTTGTGAATAGTACAAGAAAGTACTGATTTAATTGTGAGAAAAAAACAAATTTAAAACACTTGTGCAACTATTATGTTTCCTGATACGTAAAAAAGTTTTTGTGTATTTTTTTTTTGTTTCTAAAAGTTTATAATAATATGTGTATTTGGTATTAGTAAGTATAAATTATGCTTAAAAAATGTTCAAAACACATTAGTCATTAGCTGCGTCGTAAATTTGGCTGATATAGTTAAGTAGTTTAATAATCTAGTAAATAAATTGAAGCTAATAGTAGCAACAAAATAATTACACCGTAGACTTTGCAACCACTCAAAAAATATGATTGTATTCAAGTGGTAATATTCATTTTTAGTTCATAAATGAAGAAGTGTATTTTTCTGTATTATTTTTAAAGATAAGACCTAATAAAAAAGATATTCTCTGGGTTGGAAATTAACTTTGCCAATTTATGGACGGATTATAAAGAAATTTATATATTTTTTTAACTATTTAATACGTTCAACAAGTTAATTATATTTGTTCCGGAATAAATTTTATAGCATTATTGACAAACTTATTATCGCGCAAGGTTATATGGTACTGCAGTTTGATAGCTTTCTTTTTGTTTACCGTTATTAATTTAATATTTTAATGATGCAGAAATTCATATGTTCAACAATATCAAAGACACTTTAATCAACAAAATGATGTGGCCAGTACAATACCTTCCGTCAATTATGTCATTCCATACATAAATTATCTTGCAAAAGATTCTGAATTTCCAGTAAAATTATTTCAGGGACAAACTATGTAAATTGCACTTGACATCTGTCAATTAAAATTATCTGAATATATTAGCAGTTTCCATGGTTATAGCATAGCTGGCTGATTTATGAAATTTAATTTCAGTGGTACGTTCAACGACGCTAGCGCTAGGTAACAACTTCTAGCGCTATGTTCTTGAACGTATTGTTAAGCATCATCTATTTCCGGTTCGTTCGAGCAAAATCTAGCGTAGATTTTAGCGCTATATTATCCGCTATGTAAATGGCGCTCTTGTTGGGTACGAGGTAAATAACTAAAATGGCTACAAAAATGGATAATGGATAGCGAAAATGTTTCTTCTGAGTACTGCGGAACAACTTTTTCAAAAAAGTTTCGTACATATACGAGGTGTGTTCAAAAACTATCGCGAATTTTGAATTTTCGCGGGTTACGTATATTCGAATTTCGATCTTTTTGTGGCTTTATGTTGGTACTCATGTCTCTCACTTATGTCGACAAGCTCGGCCATTTTGAATGTTCACTTACTTGTTGACAGCTGCTTTGCTTGCACGTGTTTTGGATCGTCTTCGATTTTTACCTATTGTGCTTATTCGTTAAAAACTAAAAACTGACTATGAATTTTTTGACCAAGACAATATCTTTCTTATCTAAAGGCGACGGAACGTAGAAAAAAATAATTCATTTAAAATTTGTCATTGTCATAAAATGTTTTTATCAAAGAAGTTATTTCATTTCTACGAGTAGAAAACATTTTATGACAATGACAAATTTTAAATGAATTATTTTTTTCTACGTTCCGTCGCCTTTAGATAAGAAAGATATTGTCTTGGTCAAAAAATTCATAGTCAGTTTTTAACGAATAAGCACAATAGGTAAAAATCGAAGACGCTCCAAAACACGTGCAAGCAAAGCAGCTGTCAACAAGTAAGTGAACATTCAAAATGGCCGAGCTTGTCGACATAAGTGAGAGACATGAGTACCAACATAAAGCCACAAAAAGATCGAAATTCGAATATACGTAACCCGCGAAAATTCAAAATTCGCGATAGTTTTTGAACACACCTCGTACGTCTACCGTGTTTAAATTAGTAATTGAATTATTGTCGCTAATATAATTCGCCATTTTACTGTCAAAACAGATGTGAAAAATTTAAACATTCAACGATTAAACTTTTTGCTAAATTTCTAGTGCTAGTTCTCGTTGAACTTAGCCATAAATAATATAACAAGAAAGTGAGAATAAATTGAAAATAATTCGACAGATTTTTCTAAAACTTGTTGCCAGGTAATAGTCTCGAAAGAAACTGAAGAATTATTTTCCAATTTATCGAACTCTCGAATTATATTTAATTAGAATATTTTTCGATCCACAAATTTGTTTCAAACAACGGAGTCAGACTGTCATGCTATTGTAATTCCATCTACTGTCGTAATTAACTTGTTTAATGCATGTACATGGTCCATTTGGCAAGTCTGTTTTGACAACTAGAACACAACTTGACAATTATGCTATTTCTAAAAGTAGTTTCTATAATTTTTTGTTTTATTTCATGATCAAAAACGGCACGAAACTGGTCTTTTTCGCTCATTTTACTTATGTGTTGATAACTATCTGGCATTTGTCAACAAATATAGAGATTATTCCTTGGAATAATCGCTAGAGCTTTATTCTCAGTATAATAATGACAGGATTGGTTCAAACGCAAACACGTGACAACAATAGAAATATTTCAATAGTTTTAAGAAATGTCAAAAAATAATCTTTAATATGTATAATAACGTAAATTGTCAAAATATATTTAACTGCGTTTTTTCAAGAAAAACTGTTAAAAACTTCAATTAAGAGTACTTCCGGTTGACCAATTATAATCTAATCAACTCTCCATATGGATGTACAGAAGAGGAATACGAAAAAAATATAATTTTTGAAATTTTTATCGAAGGAGAAATTTTTGTTACACACACACCCACATGCAGACATCATCGTAAAAATAATAAATTCGTATTCTCTGGACCCTAAAACGTGCTTATTCTTTAAAAGTCACCATAATTTTTTTTGACCAAATACAATACCTCCCTTACCTATTCCTATAGAAGGTAAAAATATGTTTAAAGTTTAAAGCAATGTAATTTACTGTTAATAATTACACTATTGTGCCGGAGTAATAATGACTGTTGTTGCAGATGATAATAAAAACGAGTTGTAAACAGAATATGCTAATTTGGTTAAAATGAATAACACAATTTTTGTGTCATCATCTATCTTTTTTGACTAAAATTAAAGATAACGTAACATTTTTATTTAATTTTGATAGTTACTAACCAAATTTTGTTGAGTTGTTATGATTAAAGATATTTTTCTGCTACATTTCAATATTCATATGAGTTAGGAAATAATATACTAAAGAACGAGTTTTATAAGACATGTTTTTTTTTTTACATGCGTTAAAATTTAGAGACGAGCCCTAGCGTGTTTACTAAATGATAAGTGCAAAAAAGTCTTATAAAATAAGTCCTTTGCACTATTTTTTTATATTTTACGTCTTTTATATACCAAAATATTAAAAAAATGCTATTGGCATGTATTTTTTAGGGTACCTTTATATACAGGGTATGGCCATGAGGCAAAATCGCCGCCATAAGCGAGCCAATGTCAAACATATTGATAATTCATTTCCCTATTTATTTGTAAGAAATGTGATATTATATTATACTGGAATATTAAATAATCTCACTATGAATCTATAAAGGTAATAAAAATTCATTTATTTAAGAGATACACAATTATTATTATGACACAGATTTGGAGGTTATGTATAGCATATGATATAGTTTGTTATTATCACATCAAATTTAATAACTGTGGTTATTATTTACATAATAAGTATATATTTTAAACTTACCTTTTAAAAAATTAAATGTTTGTGCTTAATATTGGTCATTTTTATGTGTTTTCAATATTGCCAGTCATCGTACTCAGTATCTCAAGAAAATATACAAATAAATAAAATAAAAGTATTACTTACACTTTAAATAAATATTAGAAGTATATTTAAATGTGTTTTGCATTAAAATAAAGCAAGTAGCCACGAAAATACATAATAATTTGCGCAACAACAACGAATATGACAGTGGCCCTCTAATGGCGGACGAAACGCGAGCACGTCATGGCCATACCCTGAGTATATAGGTACCCTAGTATTTTTAAGATTGCAGCGCTGGGGTGGCAAGTTTTGAACTACAGGTTGAATGAGTATGAGATTAACCAACTGTCAAATGGGCAAACACATAACTTATAGAATTGTGTATTTCTCAGAGTACTGTATTATATTTAATTTTCTTCTTATATTATTTTATAGTAGGTTTTACAACATAATTTAATGCCTTTCTAACGGGACAATGTGCACTCAAGTAAGCAGCAATATTTGTTACTCATATTACAATATATATGTCAATTTAGATACACAAATACGTATAATATTTAATAAATTTCTAATATTACTACTTTAATAAAAAGTCAACCTGTAGTTCATTATTTTGCCACCAGATGTCATATCGCTTAGCAATACTTGCCAATATTAAACCGAGTTGATTTAGGGAAATTTGTTTGTGTAATGTTGTAGTTGGTTACATTGGATTGATATTTATTTAATACGGGATTCCATCATTTTTTTTATAATTTTCATGATCTTGTTCCATTTAAATCTTTACTGTCAAAGTAGGCTTTTTAATTTTTGTTTTTAGAGCTAAAAAAAAAAAATTTAATGGCACTTGTGTCAAAGAAATATCAATGTTAAAAGTGAATTTAGGAACCTTGGTAATATTAAATGGAACAATAAATCGTTATTTTTGATATGTTAAAAAATATTGCAAATATAAATTTAAATGTTGTACCTAACAAATTGCCTTCCGTCAGTTTCTTGCAAAATTTCCAGTAAAATTATTTCAAGACCATACTATGTAAATTGTACTTGACATTGACATTGTAAATTAGAAATATTTAAACATCTAACCTCTGTTTCCATGGTGTAGTTTGTTGCAGCATAGGTTGCTAAATCTGTAAAAAAATGACAAAAACGCATCAATTTTTCTAGATTAATATAAAATTATACATGAGTGTCAGCTTTGGTTGCGATTTTATTCTTTATTTACAGATCTGTAAGACTTACAGATTTGTTCAGAATTTTTTTTTCTTCAAGTGTACAATAATATTCATATTATGCTACTATACACACACTATAGAAGATATTCATTTTATTACTAGTACAACAATGTTGTTCATTATTGCACTAGTAAAAAAATGTTAGCTTCTTAGTTCACCGCTGGCGGCAGCTGTCGTCACCGCAACACAGACCATATTGAAAAATTGTTATTTGACAGTTGTATCGTTTGTGTTTTGTAGTGTACACAGCTAACTATGGCTGAAATTGCAAACGCTATAATTAAAACAATTCTAGAAAAATATAAAAAAAAATCCCCAGTTTTCTTTGAAACACTTGAAGAAAAAATAGTATATGTTATTCGGAGCAGACGCCCTTTTTGTGTTTTACCCAACTTGCCTGGCCTCGGCCGCAATAGCTGGGTTCAACACAAAAAAGACCGCTTTCTACTCCTAATAACATAATATACTATTGTTCTTTAATATTTTTTTATAACATAAAATATGTAATATGTAATTTTTGGAAATGTAGTATTTGAGTTATCATAGTCGAAAAAATCGTCCAACAAACGCACATACACACATACATATATCATTGTAAAAATAGTAAAATCGTGGGATCCGAAAACTTGTTTATTTAAAAAAAATACCATTGTACTTTTTGACTTCCTACCTATATATGGGTGGGGGAAGATAAAAAATAGAGTTTAGATAAAATACTGCATGATATACGTGTTAAAAGTGATTTTATTTTGTTCGAAGGGTTGGGTGACTTCCTTCTCATATAACAAAATGACTACTTATATCATAAATAATTATTTATTCATCTTTATCATTAAATATGAGTTCAGCCATATTTATTCTTCTATTGGTAAAATAAAGGCAGACTATGATTACAATTAATTTAACTTTCTGATTCAAATGAAGCTGAATTGAAAGAACAAATCAAATAAAAGAGTATATTGATTAATGATTGGTTTATTTTCCAGGGTTCAGTATCAGGATCGGTCCAAGCAACAGATCGCCTGATGAAAGAACTTCGAGATATCTACAGATCTGATTCTTTTAAGAATCGCATGTATTCTATTGAACTAGTAAACGATTCGATTTACGAATGGAACATTAGATTAATGGCCGTGGATCCAGATAGTCCCCTTAGTCACGACCTAGCATTGCTCAAAGAAAAAGAGGGCAAAGACTCTATACTTTTGAATATGTTGTTCAAAGACACGTATCCATTCGAGCC
This sequence comes from Harpalus rufipes, assembly GCA_951394225.1. Classification (NCBI taxonomy): domain Eukaryota; kingdom Metazoa; phylum Arthropoda; class Insecta; order Coleoptera; family Carabidae; genus Harpalus; species Harpalus rufipes. The sequence goes on along the minus strand of OX596283.1, from coordinate 14,679,396 downwards.
TCCTTTTGTCAGAGTAGTGCATCCTATCATATCCGGTAAGATGTCATCATTTAGTACTATAATAATTTATTTTATCTAAATTATTCGTAGTTTATGTATTTTATTACCTAGATTAGTTTCGAAAAAAAAATATTCACTTTCAAAAACAAAGTGAATAGGCGGTGTGCACAAAATTAGTCAGCACCGACATCGGACAAAAATTAAAGTTTTGGGTAGTTTTGGTAACGTAACATGGTTATGTTTTATGTCAGATTAATTTTTGCAATTTCTATTTTATAAAATATTTTTTGCAATGAATGCGAATAATAGGATGTCAAATTATTATGCGATGCAGTGGGGGATGTAATAATTCTTAGAAAAATACCGATTGAAGAATCAAATTTTCTAGATTATATTAAGAATATATGCTTAAAAAATAACTTTTCAAGACATATCTTCTACTAACATGAAAAATTCATTTAGATTTACATATTTTCTCATTGTAAAAGGTACTTACCGTATGAATAAAATTCAAACAATGGTCATATGATTGCAAATGAATTGTACAAAAATGTGTTTTTCTTCAAGTGTACAATAATATTCATACTATGCTACTATACACACACTATAGAAGATATTCATTTTATTCCTAGTACAACAATGTTGTTCATTTTTGTACTAGTAAAAAAATGTTAGCTTCTTAGTTCACCGCTGGCGGCAGCAGTCGTCACAGCAACACAGACCATATTGAAAAATTGTTATTTGACAGTTGTATCGTTTGTGTTTTGTAGTGTACACAGCCAACTATGGCTGAAATTGCAAACGCTATAATTAAAACAATTATAGAAAAATATTTAAAAAATCTCCAGTTTTCTTTGAAACACTTGAAGAAAAAATAGTATATGTTATTCGGAGCAGAACGCCCTTTTTGTGTTTTACCCAGCTTGCATGGCCTCGGCTAGCGCCGCGGCCGCAATAGCTGGGTTCAACACAAAAAGACCGCTTTCTACTCCTAATAACATAATATACTATTTTTAAGCTAATATTTGCACAAGATATAAGAAAATTATATAATACTTGCAATTCTAAAAAAATAGAAGTATTTTTTGTTATAGATTGTGTACCAACTTTTTTGAATTAGTCACATCGCATATAGCATTTTAAAACTCAAAATAAAGTTGTAAATTGTATCACCTTCGCGAAATGTCAAATTTGTTGGGTACCCAAAAGTGACAAAGTAGCCGTTAGAAGCGCTGACGCTCAAAGTGTTTTAATTTTTTAAATAATCGCATACTGGATTAATTTTTACTGTAACTTTAAATTTAATTTATTCGATTAACAAAGTTGAAAATTAAAAAATTTTAATAACAAAAAATTCAGAATATTATGCTCTAAAATTCCATATATATAAAGCACCCCATATTTTTTTCGGCACTGGTAATATTTGGATAAACTATTTTCTCATGTAAACGTCTATGTAAACGATTACTTAGGACATCCGGGATAATATATTTCTAGAGTTGACATTAGAATTTTTTATTTTAAATGAAACTATGTACAAAATTTACGTTTTTAAATTTGAAGCATGTTTGTTTTTCTACTGTTAAATAACGGTATTAACTAATTTCCTGCTACGTAAATTGCAACTTTGTTGCCATATGTTAGTTTAAAGTTTAAAATTTGTACTTCTATCATTGTATAGAATTACTATGTTAAATTTAATTTCACGCTTTATGAAAAAAAAAGTGATTAAAGTCCATTGAAGTTTAACGGAAAAAACGAGTTCAGAATTATTTTGTGGAAATCTAAAGGTTAAATTTATTCATTTGTCTTTCTCAAATTTTAAAAATTTATTTCGTAATTAAAATGGTAAATTTTATTATGCTCTTGATTTATTAGGTAGCTCTGAATTTTTTAATATATTAGAGAATTTTATTTTGGTTTTAATGATATAAATATTGTATAGGGTTGTATAACAATTATTTCGAAAAAATGGTATTAAAAATAATACGTGCTTTCATTTCACATATACAATTCATAGGCCGAGGAAAATAAACCATATGAGTGATAAAAAGGAACTTCTGTGCCGAGGTGCAAATTAAATTTTATTTGAAATCGAAAAATTGTGAAAATAAAGAAATATTTATTTTTGTAGGTCAGTCTGACATTCAATGTTGCCAATCTCGGACATTAAAATAGTCGTAGAGAACACTCAAAATTATGTTTTATCTCAAACTTGCCTATCGGAATTATTTTGTTCGTTCTTGCACATACTATTGTATATCGTACATTTGCCTAAATTATCTTACATGTCCCAATAATAATGTCCCCAAAATTTGTATGAAATCGTCCTATAATGGATTACTTTAGTGCCGATTTCTGAACTTTTAATGGCGATTTTTGTGCACTTTGGTGACAATTTCAAATAAAATAATATTATTATCTATGTAATAAGTCATGGCTAGAGCTACTAATTAACGGCACTTTTCAAATTTATTTTTAAAATTAAAAAGAAACTAAAACCATTATAAAAATATAAGAACAGTTCTGTGTACAACTTTTAATTCTGTACAACTTTACATCCAGAGTTGCCGTAAAATGAACATTTACATGAAATAAGAATCCCTTGTTAAATCCCTATGTTCTCACCCCTAATCGCCACCACCTATATTTTTTATTTAATATAATGAGAGTTGAAATTTGAAAATCTTGCTATCTGGCGTTTGTTGTATTGAAATTAACTCTTATTTAAATTACATATATTTCGTAAAATGTTGAATCATCGACGTATTTTCATTGTTAATAACATTAATAATGTCATTTCTATGATTTCCTCATGAAATAGGAAGGAAGATGTTGTAATTAGTGCTTTTTTACAGGAGGTTATGTATTGTTGGGCGGCGCGATATGTATGGAGCTGCTAACCAAGCAAGGTTGGTCAAGCGCGTATACAGTCGAAGCTGTGATCATGCAAATCTCCGCCACACTTGTGAAAGGGAAAGCGAGGATACAGTTCGGCGCAAAAGTCTGCCCGCAAGGTCAATACAGTCTCGCCCGCGCTCAGCAAAGTTTCAAATCTCTTGTACAGATTCACGAAAAGAATGGTGAGATTGTTGACTGTTTGAATTAATTTTGATTGTATTTATGAATTTGCATTCCAGGTTGGTTTACCCCTCCGAAAGAAGATGGTTAATACGTCCCGGTCTTATTTGTATGTATACTTTATATCTTTGCACGTCATTCGATGCCTCCCTTCAACTATATTTCGTTTCGTTTTTTCCATTCTTCAATCATTTGTTGAGCGTTTCGTTTCTTGTGCGGAATATATCGAATATAACTTTTTGTACGTTAGTGCCTACTATTTAAATTTTTACTTTGTTTCATGTACACATGTTCTACGAGAAGGCATCTTTTGTAAGTGAAGAGTTTGCATTTTTAAATTTCAACTAATGGTCGATATTTATTAGTACATTGGCTGTAATTGCAGAAATGTTCAGATCTGGCGTGAATCTAAATTACGCTGTTTAATATAGTTCGAAATAAAAAAAATAAATATGTTCTTGTCGATGTAATGAGTTACAAAAATTATTTCGTTATTATTTAAGTATTTTTATGTTGGACACGAGGCACATTGCCTTTTATTTAGTTCATTCCACTATATTGTTTTTTTTTTATTTTTTTTTGTTATATTTGATTCGTAACTGTTAGATTTTATCAGAGATCGAAACGATATGACCGCATGTTAGGCTTGTGTAAGGTAACGCAAAATACACCGAAATATGTAGTAACTTTAAGCTATATAGTTATAATAGGTATTTGTGCAACACATAAAATCATCACACTGTTTGTTAAATTGTTAAAATTCTAAGAAAGCAACCAAGAGTGAGTCTAACCGTCAGTTCTACTATAACTTGTAAATTTCATGCGGTTTTGTATTTACGAAAATACCTATTATGTGTAATGTAATATTGGTAAGGTTTGTAGTATCTTCATATATAAAAATCTCTGGTAAAAATTGTATTGATTTCTAGTTATATTTAAACTTTTGTGTAACGTATCATTCTTCAAGATGAGAGAACAGTGACTGTTAATTTGCAGTGGTGTACTAACTAGGACAAGTTGTGAGATTTGCTTAGATAAATGGTGATTATGTGAAGTGTATAAACAGACGCTTCTGAGATTTATATTTAAGTGTAACATTATAAAAAAATTAAGTCATTATGAATAATATTGGTTTATTAATAAATTACTTTACGTGACTATAACATTCGTATTTACATATTCGCCATATTACATCCGCATTATATCTGTGTTATTTAATTAGTCGATTTCGTTATTTTTCAGTTTAGACTTTTCAATCTAAATTTTTGGGATGCAGTTTAGGTTGTACACCCACCTAGTATTTTATATACTTATATGTTAATTTGTTACTTTAGGTATTGCAATATTAAAAATTTTGTAAACGTATTTTATTTTTTGCTTCATAATACCTTTTCCATTTTTCCGCTTTTGAAGCACCAATATGCTTTTATATTATTTTTGTTTTGAGATCTAGCTAGTTTATAAACAAAAAAAATCTGATGTGGTCAGCACATGACTTCCTGCCAATGAGGTCATGCAAAAAAAAATCTTTTTTGTTTAAATCAAACAATCATAGTGTAATTTATCGTACTGTATGATTAAATTATTTTTATTCACATTTTTTGTTGTATAAAATTGTTTTAAAATATGATATTTTTAAAAAGTTGCAAAAACCAGCCATGTTGTGATGTCACGTTTCAGAACTGCAAGTTCAGACTCATTTCATAGAGACATATAAAATAAAATTGAAAATTACATATCTAAATATGCTATAATATATTAATATAACATCACTCTTTTCATTTTTATAAATATAATTTTCATTTGGCCTGAAGTTATCCACGCGTCACATCAGCTGTGTTTCTTTATAAAGATTTGAGATTAGACGCTTTGAGGAAAAACAGGGCATTGAACTCGCCAAAAACTGGGTTCGGTTCAGGTTAATTTATTTTTTGAGAGACGGGTGCGGGTGCGGTTCTGGTTCAAACATTAATAAAATTTGCGGTTTTGTTCCGGATTAAGGGATTGGGTTCAGGTTCGGTTCGACCCAATGAAAACTGAATTAATGTTTTTGGAATAACAATCTTTATATAGAAATAATTTAAAATGCGAGCCGGAATTTACGCAAGACAAGAACACAAACACAATTTTCACAAACAGACAACACAGGCGTCGATTATCGACTATATTACGATTACGCGTACATTTCGAACTTAAAATGAACCTGAACCGGAGCTGAACCCTGTCCCGAATTTTAATACTGGGTTCAGTTCCGATTCGGGTTCAATTGAAAAATATATTTAAGGTTCAGTTCTGGGTTTGGGTTCGCAAAAATGTTACGGTTTGGTTCCGGTTTTAGTTCGGTTCAGGTTCGATGCCCTGAGGAAAAATAAAAATACGGGTCTATTATTTTTCATTACTCTATCGATTAAAGTTAAAAATGAAAAATCATGCATGACCTCATTACATATTTAAAATAGCAATGAGTTTTAAGTAAGGAATCATTTTCAGTTGATCGTTTGTAAATAAAATCTCATGTGTTGTTTCAATAAATAGAAAAGTTTGTAATTATGAACTTTTGGATTATATTGGCCCGTATTCTCTGTTGAAGTTACTTAGGAAGTAGCGCTATTTCGATTTTTTAAATTTTATTTTATGAATAGACAAGAATAGGTTTCATATTTCTATAATATTTAAAATAAATGGTATTTACAATTTAATTTATTTTTATTTCTCTAATTTTTAATATGAACGTTGACATTTGACAGTTGAAGTAGCGATTTTTCGGAAGTAGGGCTACTTAAAGACGTAAGAATACGGGGCATGGTTTTTCATCTAAAATCTGTTAAGAGCTCTAAGTTAAGTACCATTTTCGATTTATCATATATGGTCAAAATCTACTATACTGTTATCAATCGTATCCGTGTTTTAAATACCAAATTTGAGAATTTTTATTTTTGTCATATTTTTTCACAAAAATCTGTTCAGAGCTTCAAGTAAAGTATCACTTCAGTTTATCAATTTTAGCCAAAATCTAATATGTTCTTCTGATTGATATAAAAGTCTTAAATACTAACATTTAAATGTTTTGAGATATTTTAATATAACTTTTAATTAAAAAACTGTTATGGGTTCAAGTAAAGTACCACTTCCAGTTGGCCACTTTTGCGCAATATCTAATCAATGCTTTAAATAAATGCAGAAAGCTTAAATACGGAAAATATAATTTTTTGTAAGTTTGATGAGTTATTGAGGACGAAAAAATCGTCACACAGACATACATAATTGTAAAAATAGTGAAAACGTGTTGCGGGATCCTAATTGGTAATTTTTACTTCCTTAACAATTATGTTAGATAAATAGCTTCAAATAAAAGTTGTAGAGTATTTGAATAAATAAGCAAAATTAATTTTGCATGATTTGTAACGGCAAAAATTTGGTATGAAAATGTCGGAAATCACCTAATAAATAGCGATAGCCATGGAATTTAACAAAAAAATTAACAAATGTTTAACGATTTATCTGTCAAGTTAAGTTAATAATAATATAATTATTCACTTAATAGTTATTTAACTATCAAGTGTGTTAATGAGGGCGATTAATGATCGAGACATTTTAACGCGTGAGCGTAGCGAACGCGTTAATTGTTGAGATCATTAATCGCCAATTAACACACGTGTTAGTTACAATATTTTTTCGTTGACCGTATCTTACTTAAATGGAAAATCTAATTTTATTCCATGACAATTTTTTTTTAGGTTAGTAATGGTTGACCGAACGTCAAATTTTACGTCAGAAAATCAATAAGTTTTGTCATTAATTGTTTTCAGTGGGTGCGTTCAGTTTACTTAATGCTAGACAACACAAGCTCTTTTTTATGTTATTTGAGGAATTTTATTCTTTCAAATTCATTTTAAAGGTATGCTACGTGAATATACCTAGCTAGTAAGTGTCAAAAGCATGACTTTTAACTCTGTCTACCTTTTTGCTACAACTTAGCGTTAGCAATACATGCTGTGTTCCATGTGGTGAACGCACCCAATAAATCGTTTATTAATAAAAAAAATCATGCATTAATAGGGGTCATTAATGAATGATTTTCTATACATTAAGATAGCCTATTAATAAACGGTCGACGGAAAAGATAAATTACAAATAAATTAATCCAATTTGACAGATAAATCGTTACACATTCGTTAATTTTTTGTTACATTCCATGGCTGTTGCTATTTTTCAGGTGAATTTCATACCTAATTTTTGCCGTTACAAAGCATGCAAAATTAATTTTGCTTTTTGAATCAGATGCAGAATTCTCTACAACTTTATATTTGAAGCTTTTTTATCTAAAATAATTAGGGAAGCAGGAAATTACGAATGAATGATTTTACATGTTGAAATGTTCGGCTGTATCGGTCAGTATTCTGTATGTATGTCGGTTGGCGGGAGGTAAAAACTTATGCTATTATTTGAAGAAAGTAGAATTATTTTATTTTATAAGCAATAGGTGGTCAACTCGTAATGCAAGAGTGTATGTGTACGCTTGATATTGCAACATTTTGCTAACGCATCAATCAGCAGGTGGCACCTACCAAAAAAGTCAACCTGGAATTAGTGAGTCGTCTACTGCGCCTGCTTCATGTTTGTTATGGTTCGCACTTTGTAGAGTTTAAGCCGCGCGCCAGAATACAGGGTTTTTAAGTCAGGGGATTTGGTTTTTTTAAGTTTGTGACTGAACATATGAGATGCAACCAATGTCAGTGCAATCTAGTGAAAAAAGTGTTGTGTACGAAGAAAAGAGTTTGTATATTTTGTGATATAACTTGAATACACTTGGTTTTTTATCTTAAATTTCAGAGGTAGATGAAGGTATGTTAATTATGTTTTTTAGAAAACATATTTTCTTTTATAAAAGCTTAAATTATTCTCACATACAAACTTTGTTTTCTGGAAATGTTAATGAATTATTTTTACGCGTCATGGTTTTAAATTTAGTATATTAAAACAGAAATGTTGTTGCTGTAAGCATAATCGTAGTAGCTATGATTTATTTCTAAGGTAATAATAGGTTTGTAGGTTATGTGGGCATCTTTTGTTCGTTCTTTTTTAAACACCTGCATCATTTGTTGGGGTTAATTGCTAGACTTTTGAATGACAAGATGACTTTGTTTATTATTGCTATGACAGCTGAACAGTTGCAGCTTTTTTAAATTTTTTTGACACAACAGTATTCTTTCACTGTCTCATAACACGTTACAAATATGTTGTTAAATTTTTTTCATCGAGTTCTAAGCACACTATATGTCATGTCTTCAGGTTTTAATATGCCAAGAAATCACAAAGAAAAATACGAAAATAATTCATCACGACGTTCATATACCATCATGTCACCCGAAGAAGCTGCTTCAGGAAAGAAAACTTACTGGACAGAATTGGAGATAACAGGGACTATTCGAAACCTGAGTCCCAATCTCTGGCATTTAGATTACTTGACGGGGTTGTACCTTAAGAACAACTGTTTGACACGTTTACCGCCAGAAATCTGTCATTTAGTGAATCTCCGATCTCTTGACTTGTCCAATAACAAGCTGCGCTCACTGCCAGCTGAACTCGGGGACCTTATCTACCTCAGGTTGGTTTCTTTTAATTATAACTTTATAACAACTCCTATAACATTGACAATTATGCTACCTGTTGTGTCAAATCAAACTAAGTGCCGGTTTTGCTTTCAGGGAATTACTACTAAATAACAATTACTTACGTATCCTGCCTTATGAAATAGGCAAACTTTTTAATCTTCATGTATTAGGCTTACATGGAAATCCACTGAATAAAGAGATTCTGACGTTGTACACGGAGCCAAATGGAACCCACAAGCTGTTGACATATATGCTGGACAACTTGCAAGGTAGGATTATTTTTATTTCACTTTACCAATTATATTATAAATAATTCATCAAACGGCTCTTCGTAAAAATTCTTGGCGATGACAGTTGGTATTATTTTTGAAAACTATTGAGAAACTGAGTGGGCGCATTAAAATTTATAAAACAAGTAAAACTACCAATTATAATTGGCTATTTTTAAATATAAAAAACAATGCATTTTTGATATTGCTTAATTATATAAAATAAAAGTTCATCGTTAAAAGTGCAATTGTATAACGTAAACAAACTAATGTTTTGATTTTATCTGTATAACACGCTTCAGTTTATCTTATCCTATATTCTGATAATAATCTCCCATGATATTTATTATTTTCGTACGCGTAACATGTTTGTTTACAATTGTAATGTTTGTTTTTCTTTGCACTATTAGCGGTAATGAGAAAATCTTTTGTATATATACTAAATATTTTATAGATCACATATTAAAAAATAAGGTATTTATATAATTATTGTAATATTATTATTGTTGAAGTTATGCGCAATGCTATCCTCCACGTAGTAACATATTAATATTAAAAGTAGACCTTAAAACTGTATGTTCAAGACTATCAAAGTTTTTAAAAAGTTATTAGTTTTTAAAATAATAGAGTTCTTAATTTCTTCATCTTTATTATATCCGTCACACATTTACTCTATTCCAAATTATCACTATTTTCGAGCCTGCAGAAAATAACAAAAATACAACGGAAATTAACCAAATAACATTTGTTTAAATTTATGATGCCGCACCATATTCCATGCGTTGGTATGAAAGTGAAAGATATGTTGAATGGCATAGGATGTCGGTGTATCTCAAACCTTGGACTATAGTGAAAATAATTAGGCAGAAAACGCACGTTAACCATTACCGTTAAAACGTTGATTAATTTAAAAAAAAAAAAATTATAAAATGAAATATAACGTGTAGAAATTATTGGTTGTTATTTATTTAAAAAAAAAAGAAATCAACCTTTATTCATTTTACGGAATGTAAAATTATTTGACATAACGTGGTCATTCTCGGTAGTGCCAACTACAATTATTTCAAATTTGTAAAAGATAGCGTCCACTAGTTGAAATTTGGAACTTGATAGTCGGATATTGGATCAAGGGAATTTAATAAAACGAAAACAATTTCTCAATTCCTCGGCGTTTCGATTAAAATTTTAATCATTTTCAAAGAGCTATAATAAAGCAAAATTACAATGTAAATTGTATTACAAAATTTTAAAATATAAAAATGCACAAAAAAAATTACATACAAATAAATATATTCAAACAATTGAAAAACAGTAGCTGTATTAATATACAAAATAAATTAAATTGTACTTTTACAATTAAATACATAAAATACAAGAAAGATAATGATTATTTACATACCGTTGGGTTGAGATTGTGTTATATGTATTGATGGTATATTGTTGTAAAATATTAAAATTGAAATGAATTGAAGCTCACATAACTGCTGACAGTCTGAGGAATAAATAAATAAATTATTATCTTGTATTTTATGTATTTAATTGTAATAGTACAATTTAATTTATTTTGCATATTAATACAGCTTCTGTTTTTCAATTGTTTGAATATATTTGAATGTAATTTTTTTTTGTGCATGTAATTTTTAAATTTTAAAATAAAAATTTTGTAATACAATCTATATTGTAATTTTGCTTTAACTCTTTGAAAATGATTAAAATTTTAATCGAAACGTCGAGGAATTGAGAAATTGTTTTCGTTTTATTAAATTCCCTTGGTCCAATATTTTTTAACATATTTACATATTTTTATAAGTACTGAAAAAGATCAATGTATGTGATTTCAATTATTAGTGAAGTCTACTGTTTGAGAAAAAAATCATATCATCTACCTCACAGAATATTAAAAAAATATTACGATTTAACGAATAACAAGAAAGAATTTCAAAAACTACAAATCGCTTTCAGTTTAGATTTAGATGAAGTTTCATAAAATAATATAAAAAAAATAATGGGAGGACCCCATTTATGCTGGTCTTTGGTTTTGTTCAGATCAGAAATTACTTAAAACAGGTTTTTATTTTTAAAAATTGAAATAAAATCTATTGAATGTCTATTTTTATTCTCTTTTAATTTATTATTAGTCTGGTTTGCTACGTGTTCCATGTAAATAGTCGCATCATAATCATAATAAGCGTAATAAAGTTTTTGATTAGCATGCATGATAGGGTAATAAACTTTTTAAAAATAACTAAATTTATTGTTCCTGTGAGCTGTGTAATTATTTGCTTTAATAGTTAAGTATAGAATTCATACTTTAACTTGTCTGTAATAAATTAATTTACACAAAACATTCAGATGAATCGAAATTAAAAATTATATAAAATATAATACTTCGCAGAAATTTATGGTTATATTAGTCTAACATGTCAAATTAGAAATATAATATTATAATTATCTATTGGAATTAATAATACGCTTGTTGAAAATCTGGGAATGTCACCCAGATCGAATATAAATAAAATAAGTGGAAATTTTGTTCTATGGTCCATGTTTGAGATTTGGACACAATTTTCTAATGTAAAATGTACTGTAATAACTCAAGTGTTTTCTTGGCCAATAAGCATGAACGCTCTCTCGAAATTTTATTGCCAACCGTAGCGAATATTACCCAAAGTTAATTTCTATATGTTTTTTTAGTAAATTAAATTACATGTATGAATAATTCAAAAAAATTAATAACACGTTCGATTTTTTTGTTACTTCAAAAGTGACATTTTTTGTAATATTGGCAGTATTGTATTTTAACTACGTGTATTGCTTGTTATTGTGGCGCTGTTTACCAGGGCTGTCTGTTAAGTTTTGCATACAGGGACATATACATAGTAGGCGGTGCTAATCAAACGTCACTACTAAAACTTAACCTCCATCTTTAGTTAACCTAAATCCAAAGTGTCAGTGCAATACGTATAGTGTTGTAGATACAGTGAATTTTCAAATTTGACAAGTTATTCGAACAATGGAACTAAACCGAATAAAATTTCGCGCAATAATTTTTTACAACTTTCGAAGACAATTATCTCAACAAGAATGTCTCGCTGAGTTGGTTTCTGTTTTCGGCAATGAAGCACCACCTCAGTCGACAATTTCTCGTTGGTATGGATAATTCAAACGTGGACGGATGAATCTTAGCGACGATCCAAGGGCAGGTGCACCAAAAACGGCAGTCACCCAGGAAAACGTTGAAGATGTGCGTAAGCTCATCAAGGAAGATCGACATGTAACATATCGCGAGATTGAGGCATCATTGGGATTTCAAAGACCTCATTTCAAAAAGTTTTGCATGAAAAATTGGCGGTAAAGAAATTAGTGTCCCGTTGGATACCGCATCTGTTGACTGAAGAACAGAAAGAAGCTAGGGTCAATTGGTGTCAAAAAACTCTAGACCGCTTCAACGCAGGAAACTCTAAAAACGTGTACAGCATCGTCAGTTGTGATGAATCATGGATTTACTCATGTGAACCCGAAAATAAACACCAGTCGTCTGTTTGAGTGTTCCAATGTGAAGAAAAACCAACGAAAGTCACCCGTTCTCGAAGTGTGTCCAAAAAGATGGTCGCGACATTTGTCTCAAAAGTAGGTCATGTAGCAACAGTTCCTCTGCAAGATTAAAGAACTGTTACTGCCGATTGGTATACAACCATTTGTTTGCTGGAAGTCATCGCTGAGCTTTGAAAAACCAACCCCGAACGACGACCTCCACCAAGATAATGCAAGTTCGCACACAGCTCGTAAGACAATTGAATTTTTAACGCAATAAAACGTCGAATTGTTAGACCATCCTCCGTATGGTCCCAACGATTTCTTTACCTTTCCGAAAATCAAGAACGGACTGCATGGTCAAAGGTTTCAGTCACCAGAAGAAGCAGTCGACGCCTTCAAAAACATCATTTTGACACCAACAAACGAGTGGAATAACTTCTTCCAGAATTGGTTCGAGCGCATGCAAAAATTATTGATCTTCGTGGAGAATATTTCGAAAAACAATAAAGTCTTTAAAAGCTATCTATTGTTTTATTCCAGCTTTATATGCAAAACTTAAAAGACAGCCCTCGTACTATGAATTTACGAGGAGACAGTGTAATACAATAGAATACTGAATTGATAAATAAAAAAGTTGCATTTTAAATGACTAGAAAATATAAAGAGAACTAAAAAATATATTTTGCTATTTAGTAAGAAATACTTTACTTTTTATGAGCTAAATGTGGTTAACAGTATTAAAATTAATAGTAGTAGAGTAGATTTATTTGCGGTTGTTTGTTTTCGCTGGGATTGCGTGCACCTCTCAGTCGTATCTCCCGTGAATGAAGTGGATTCTGATTACGAATTCACATTAGAATAGCAGATTACGGTGTTTTCGGTAGAATTAACATATAAAAATGATTCCAGGATTTTGTATAAAATGTATGTTACAAGCGTATAATCCATTTGTGCTGTTTACATTTGGATTTAAGAATGTAAACAAAAAATACAGTACGAAATATTGGCAGTCGTATTTGATCTACTCGTATGTATTTGACATTTTGCTTCGATGCTGAATTACAAATTTAAGTCTAAAATTTAATGATAAGTGTTGTAAATGGCCAAACTTAACAGTATTTAAATGTAAAAAGATCTAAGAGCTATTTAAATTTAAATGTTATATTATTAAAATATACAGCGAATGATTAAGATATAACATTTTTATTAAATACGGAAGGTTTTGCAATACAATGTTTTGAATAAATAAAAATAATTATTATTGTTTTTATATTATTGAATATCATATTTTAAGTACCTACTTTTTAAATTTAAATTAATATTAAATTAATCTAATTTTCATCTATACATATTGCGATACCAATGTAAAATAGAATTTGCGATCACAACAGATTTTTTTTATGTAAAAACTATGAATGGTAGTATTTATCATGGTTAATTAAACTATGATTTGTATTATATTAAATCAAATATCAAATTTAGTTGTTTTTACCTTCCGTCACCTTTAGGTAAGGAAGGTATTGGTTTTTGGTCAAAAAATTCGGTGGTGAGTTTTCAATGAATAAGCACGTTTTAGGGTCCATACAATACGATTTTACTAATTTTACGATGATGTCTGTATGTGTGTGTGTGCGTGTGACTATAATTTCGGCCGCGATATCTCCAATACTAGAATTCCAAAAATTACAATATTTACGTATTCCTCTTTCTTACATCCATATAGAGACTTGATTAGATTTTGGTTATAATTGGTCAATTGGAAGTACCCTCATTTTAAGATTTTAACAGTTTTTCTTGAAAAAACGGCGTTAAATATTATTTATTGGCATTTAATGTTATTATAAATATTAAAGAATATTCTTACCTATACGCATTTTATATTTCATATTTAATGGATATATAGTTAAAGAATTATAAAGAAATTCAATTTTATAAATCAGCCAGCTATGCTATAAAACCATGGAAACAGCTACTATATTAAGAAAATTATAACTAACAGATGTCAGTGTCAATAAAAAGAAAATGAATGTGGCAGAGATGAGGATGTTGAGACAGATGTTGGGAAAGACACAGAAAGATAGTATAAGGAATGAAAGAATAAGGGAAATAGCTCGAGTGATAGAAGTTTATAGAAAGATACAAGGGAGACGAATACAATTGGTTTGAACATGTCATGAGGAGAGATGAAGAATATATTAGAAGAGTGAATAGCTTAGTAATAGAAGGTAGACGAAACAGAGGAAGACCAGAAATAAGATGGAAGGACAGTATTGCGAAAGACTTGAGAGAAAAGGAACTGAATGAGGACGACGCGCAAAACAGAAATGAGTGGAAGAAGAACATAAAGAATAGCTATCCCTAACGAATGGGAAAAGCTAAATAAGATGTTAGTGTCAAGTGCAATTTGCATAGTTAGGCATGAAAATTTATATATGGAATTTGTACATAATACACAGGATTGACGGAAGGTATTGTGCTGGCCACACCAGATTTTGTATTTAGTTAGTTCTGGTGACTAACCATATGTTTTTGGTATATGGATCCCTTTGAATTAAATTCTTTAAATTATTGGCCTTAGGCCGAAATGAAAACCTAAATAAATAATGCAAACATAATTTAAATAGACATTATAATACAATTGACATTTATTCAATGTTTGTGAGTTTGTGTAGGTGTATGTTTCCAAACAAATAATCTTCCAATCTTCTATCTCTGCTCTCCAGTTGCTGTGGCTCTGCACTTGAAATGCATAGAAATTCAAATGATTTAGCAAGGTGTGGCTATTATACCAATGTCGTGCTATTCATAATGGGTGCATTTATACATTTTTGTTGTACGGCCCTGTCTTTCATAAATAATATCTCGGGCGTTTCTGTACTGAACACAAAGAGATGTGGTTCTAGTTGTACGAGTAGAACAGGTGTGTTCAGAACGTTATCCAGGTAGTTGAACTTAAATCGAAGTGACAAGTTACCATGAATAGACAAGAAAGTAGATGGAGAGATTCCTACATCTTATGTTTTTTTTTTGTTTTATTTCATTTGATATATAGGACATGTGCGAATTTGAAACCTTCTTTTACATTCATGGTCCAGTTCGCGAAGAAAATATGTATTTTAAATCGCATTGCCCACTAATTTGAAGAAATGATTTCTTAATATCTGAAATTTTACTTGAATTGGTTGTTAGGAGAATCTACCATTGAAACGAAATATATCCTATTATTAGTGAAGTAATTTCGCTCATCTTGAAATATACTTATAATATTTTTATTTGAGAGTGTTACAAAATATTTATATTTCGTAACTCATATGTTGAGTTTAGAATTATTATTTCTGTTTAATTACTTTGGTTGCATACCCATTATAAGGGCAGGATGGCCATCAGTCAGGGACAGACAAGGAATTTGGTTAGTATTGTCTGGAAAAGTAGAGAATTGTAAGGGAATTTTATTTTCTGTTGTTGCTCTTTGTAAATTTTATCTTTTTTTTCATATTTTTTATTGGGTGAATTTTTCTTTTTTTGCTTACCAACTGCGGACCATTTACAAGAAATTATAAAAATTTGATGTGGCCAGCACAATATCTCCTGCCATTTAATTTTTGTTAATCTTACCATAATTTTATTTTGTGATAGTGACTAATTTCTTTTCAATTACAAACATATGAAAATTAATTTATTAATTAAATTTTAAATATTTTCTTTTTAAAATAATAGGTATTTATTGACAGTGATATTTATCGGTCAGTTATATCAATTTGAGATCTGAATTGCGAAAAAATTTAATTTAAATATATTTTTCGAAGTAAAGTGCCATCTTATATACACCAAAATGTAATGGCTCCTTTTCATATTAAAGGCAAAATACACGGTATCAAAAACTTCAGAATGATAGTATTTGAGTTAGAGCGTAAAGAGGATCCCCACATACACATACATACACGCATACACACACACGCCCATACACACACGCACACACTCATACACACACCCACAGACATAATCGTGAAAATGTTAAAACTGAACCTGATCCTATGGATTTTAAAACGTGCTCATTTACCAAAATCTCAATATACGATTTTTAGCACGATCCGTATACCTCCCTTTACCAAGGGTAGCGGGAGATAAATAAATCGCCAAGGAAAAGTTATAAATGTCAGAGAATTTGCAATCTTTGAAATTATCGACCATTCTGGTTATATTTTTTTTATGAAGTTCTATAGAGTGCCAGCAGACACTTGACTCGAGCGATCTTGATCCCTATACCTCCCTTTACCAAGGGTAGCGGGAGTTAAAAAAGAAATAAAATCGTCAAGGAAAGTTAACATATCAGAGAATTGCATTATTTGAAATTACCGACCATCCTGATTATACTTTTTTGATTAAATTCTATAGAGTACGAGCAGGCACGTGATTCGAGCGATCTTGAAATGCTTGGAATCAGCTGATTTGTGCGCGTGTTAGTTCACAATTTTATTTTGTAATTTTACACTTATTAATTTATTATAACTTAATTTTTAATTTCATGTGTTACATTGCCTGAAAATTGTAATATAATGTAACGTTTTATTTATACGGGTGAAGTGTAAAAATAAGAGATATAATATTAATTAAAATAATACGTTTATTAAACGATAACTAATTATGATAAATATTAAAAATATAATAAAAATAACTAACACTATGATTAAATAATTATAAACAATAATTTAAGACTAAGGATATTATTAAATGCTTAAACACTAAGATTATTTATTTAAACAAATTTTATATCACTATATTTATTTATATAACTACATTTATTTATGTTAACAACTCGTAGAATGTTTATCACCAACTTCATTGCTCGTCGCTTCTATATCACAGACTATTTCTCCGCTGTCCTTATACAGCTCAGTGTCCTTCTGGAACTTTCTGACGCCACAATGACATTGAATACAAAGAATCTAGGTCATCGGTGTAATTAACACGTCTAGCCGTATGGGTATTTCCGTCGCCAGGATTACGTCATCGCTCGGGAATATTCTACCAGTGACGGCGCTCGTTACAATAACTTCGTAGTAGTACAAAATCAAAATAGTTCAAAACATAGTTCTTCTGAAAATGAGCTGAAGTGCACACAAAACAGCTGATTGCAAACAATTCAAGGTCTCTTAAGTATCGTGTCTGCTTGCGCCTTATACTATTTTTAGAAACTTTTTAGGCAAAAAAAAATTAGATTTCATCCAAGTTAAATATGTCTAATAAAATCATGTGATTCAAGAAAACAGTTTAGTCTACTATTTTAACATTGTTTGGTATAAAGTTTTTCACACTACTTGTGGAAGAACAAGGAAGCGACATACAATTTTTTTAGACCATATTATTACGCAATTATTTATAACAATTTATTTTTCTAGTTTGAAAATTGGATGGAAAATTGTGTCGTAGCTATATCCTGTTCCACCTTACCCTTATCATATTTAACATTACATTTTTTTTTTTAATAAATTCTAGTTTTAATATAGGCATAAAATTTTAGCGAGAAAAATGTAAATCAGGCTTTAGCCATAAAAATTCAAAAATAACAGACATTTGATAGCAGTCGGGCATGATAATTTTATTAGTCGTTCGCTTTAATTATATGTAGTGTTGGTTGCATAGGATAATCCTGATTTCTCCTTGATTGCAATAATATTAAAAGATGAAATTATAAATAAAATAAGTACTTATATTAATATGGAAAAATCATCATACAGTACCGGCCAAATGTATATCACCTTTAAGTTTTTTCAACATAACTTGACTTATAGAGAATTGATGTCTATAAAATCATAATATATTTTGATATTAGGTATAATTTACTTAATAAAAAACTTTTCACTAAATAATAGTAACAATAACGCGGAAAAAATAATTTTATTCAAATATCTGAAAATAAGAAATATTTAATAATGAAGTTAGTAAATAATTAACACTAAATAAAATTAATATTTTGTTGCAAATCCTTTTACGTCGATCGCAGCTTGGATGAGTCTTGGTATAGACGCGATGAGTGCGTCGATTGCTGCTGAGGGATCTTCGTCCACTCCTCCTCAAGTTGGGCGAACTTCTTGGCTGCGCTTGCCGCTCGTTTGCCGGCCAAATGTCTTTCCAGCTCATCCCACAACGGTTCAATAATATTTAAGTCAGGCGACTGACTTGGCCATTTCATAAGAGTCAGACGATGGCGTCGGAACCATTCTTGCAAATCACGCGCGCGATGCTTCGGATCATTATTCTGCTGGTAGATGAAGCCAAGACCATGAAGACGCTTTCCATATGGAAGCATTACATTTTTGAGGATGTCTATGTACATTTTTCGATCCATGATACCATGATTTATGTGAAGAGGACCCATTCCTTTTGCTGAGAGAGTACCCCACACCAAGACTGAACCGCCACAATGCTTCATAGTCGGCAGTTGATATTTTGGATTGAAACGTTTGCCTTTAGGGCGACGAGTCCATTTTATGCCACCACTATCAACAACATAAACTTACTTTCATCGCTCCAGATGACATTAGACCATTGCTGAGGTGTCTAGTTTTTATGCTCTTTAGCCCACTCCACTCGCGCCTTCCGATTTTTGGCAGAAATGAATGGCTTCTTCACAGGTTGCCGTCCATTCAGTCCTGCGGCTTGTAGGCGACGACGTATGGTCCGTATGCATGGATTAGACTGACCAGGAGTCGCTATTTCCTTCGCAATGTCGGGCGCTGTAAGACGTGGATCGCTGTGGGATACGTGGAGGATGTTGCGATCGACAAGGGAAGTAGTGCAACGTGGTCGGCCGCTTTTCTTCTTCTCAACATAGCCTCCTTGGAGGTTCCAATGTTTAAGAATTTTATTCACCGATGATCTGGCGATGTGAAACTGTTGCGCGAGCTCCTTAATGCGTCCGCCCTTGTTTCCGGCCCTCTATAATAGCTTTTTGTTGTCGTTCGTCTAAATTTAGAGCACCTTTTGTCTTCGCCATATTACAAAATAATAAATAACGCAAAATTTTGCGGTTTCAACTACAGATACAACGGCAGAATAAGCGAGAAAAAATAAATAAATTCAAAAAATAGCTTGAAACACATGATATTTCTTTTAAAAACTCATCACACATCATGTACAAGATCTAATCTACATCAAATATATACTGTTAAATTTTGAGCGCATTTGATTTATTTTTATAAAAGTTATACAGAAAAAACATAAAGGTGATATATTTTTGGCCGGTACTGTATGTGGCGTGATTATAATATTTATAAATATATTATTTTACCTAAGAGAATAGTAGAGTATTGAAGAAAGAAAAAAAATCAACCCAAATAAATTTTTCCTATTATCTATTGACATGACAGAAACGGTTCCGTTATATTGTAATTTTTGTCTTATTCTATCAAAGTTGTAGCACTAACAGTTTTCGAGATAGCGGCCCATTAAAAAAAATCTGATGTGGCCAGCACAATACCTTCCGTCAATGTAGTGTATTTGTGGTATTATATAAATTTCATACATAATTTTTCTTGCATAGATTCTAAATTTCCAGTAAAATTATTTCATAAATAAACTATGCAAATTGCACTAGACACTGACATCTTCTTCTTTAGCTTTTCCCATTCGTTAGGCGTCGCTCTTTTTTATTTTCTTCTTCCATTCATTTCTGTTTTGCGGGTCGTCCTCATTCGGTTGCTTTTATCTGAAGTCTTCCGTAATACAGTCCTTCCATCTTTTCTTTGGTCTTCATCCTCCTCATGATATGTTCAAACCAATGTAATCGTCTCTCTTGTATCTTTCTAGAAACTTCTAACACTAGAGTTATATCCCTTATTCTTTCATTCCTTACCGTATCTTTCTGTGTCTTTCCCAACATCTATCTCAACATCCTCATCTCTGCCACATTCATTTACTTTTCATTAATACTAACATCTGTCAATTTGAATTATCTGAATATATTAGCAGTTTCCATAGTTAGCATAGATGGCTGATTTGTGAAATTTAATATCTTTATAATTCTTCAACTCTATATTTGTTGAATATGAAGTATAAAATGCAATGAAATCGTGTAGAGAATAATATATTCTTTAAGTTATAATAATATTTAACTGAGTTTTTTTAAGAAAAACTGTTAAAATCTTCAAATGAGGGTACTTCTGGTTGACCAATTATAACCAACCTCTTCTTTTGGATGCAAACTTGAGGAATACGAAAAAATTATAATTTTTGGTATCGTGGTATTGAAGCGAGTCGAAACTTTCATCACACACACAGAGACACATATATACAGACATCATCGTAAAAATGGTAAAATCGTATTATATGGACCTTAAAACATGCTTATTCATTAAAAACTCATCATTGAAATTTTTGACCAGACAATTCCTTGCTTACCTAAAAGGTATGTGTATGTATAGTGAAACTCTTATTAATATGTACTTCTTTAAGTGCATGTATTCTTTTTAAAATAATTATGTATTTATAAAATGTACAACTATAAAAACATAAATAATATAAGAAAATTAGAGTTTGAATGCAAAAAAAAAAAAAAAATATTCGCGTATGCGTAGTGTGTTTACTATTCTAAACATTCTACCGCACTAAACACTGTAATTTATTAAACTCTAATCAATAGATATCGTCTAGTATTATATTTATTGCAAATTCTAACTTTGTTTATCAACCAAAAAACCGGTTACTGTACCTTTCAACATATATTTAGAAATAAAAACATTATACTGTATTTGCATATTTTTAAATACAGAATATAAATTGCAATCTATGTCACAACGCAAATGTTTGGAAACACTATTTTACGTAGACAGTCAGTAGTATTGTGTTTGTTTGTTTGTTATGGTTGTTCAGATTAACCAAACAGAACCAAAAATTCTGTTATGCTATCGCGCGTCTTATGCTCATCTTTATCATTTTTATTACTAAAGTCCCACAAAACAATACATTTGTATTAATTCATTGCCAAGCGATCTTGACAGTCGGCAAAAGCAGACTCGTGGGGACTTTTATAAAAATAATAAAGCAAACTTTGAAGTTTGCATTTGTATGTAACTTTGTTTCATTTTCACGACAATATTTTTTAATAACTTTTTTCGATATCTCTTTTTTTTTAGCATTTTTACCCCCCCCATTCGTTTAGTTATTTTCATAATAATTTGATCAAGTAGCAATAACAATGAAACAATTGTTTTTGACAAAAGCGAGTTGTCAACTTTTTCAAATAAATTTTGACAAATAAATTGATTAATAATTATAATAAAAGTTATAATCAATAAAAAATGCCTGCCTTTACGGATAACGAGTATACAGATATTGTGCTGACCTATGCTGAAGCTCAGGGAAACGTTGTCGAAGCCCACCAAATTTATTTGGCACGTTTTCCGAATCGTCATCTTCTAAACGTTCGCATCTTTGTACATGTATGTAAATAAGATAAATAAACCTCCGAGTCCGAGATAATGAGTCCTTTAAGCCTGCTGCTCAAGATCGTGGTGGAATACGCTTTGATTACATAGAGAATATTGAATAAGTTGCTGAGCGCCAGGGTCTAGTACTCGAAGAATAGCACTGCAACACAGAGTGTCATATGACAATTCGGAGGATATTGAAAGAACAACAGTTACATCCTTTCGCCGACGCCTTCAGTCATTGACAATGATGTGGCTATTTTGAATATTTATTTTGATTTCATTTATGCCTGCATCACTTTTAATCATCTTTTTGCGTTTTTTTGTTCTGTTAATTGTTCTTGGTCGACTGCACCCTATAAATATCCTCATTTTTGGATTGTCCCACCTGTTGTAATATAATAATTTGACGTATGATTTTTTTGTTACCTTAATCGAGGTATTCTATCTACTTGTTTAGTTTCATCTTCTGGTGTATCTGTCAATTTATTCACCAGTTTCTAATCTTTCATGCTGAAATTCATTATGTTATTGTATTTAGTCACAGTCACAAGGTTACAACGGAAACAAACCGAAAACGGCTGTTCGTAAACTCATGCGCACGCGCAGATAGTCCTATTTTAAATTTTGCCATTATGCAACGCGCACGCGTCCTACTTTTCCGATATTCAGGTGTTATTTTATTCGACCATAGCAAGGGAAGTACTTAAAGTAAAAGTGCTGAAAGTATTACTGTAAATACATCCAGTATTTACCATACTTTACTTAAAATACTTTTGAAAATTAGTACTTAGTACTGTACTTAAAATACTTTTTTTCATAAAAAGTATTTAAAGTAACTTAAATACTAAATACTTCACACATGCGTAAGAACAGATTTCTGTGTGTTTTGTGCATTAATATCAACACTGGTTTGAGCAAGTATTGGTAGTTATTAAAGTTTTCGGTATCTACAGTTTTAATCGAATAGTTGAAGTTGAAGACGTAAATAAAGATAAATTAAGACGTAATTTTAAACAACTTATTTATTAAAGGCTATTTCTACGTGGTCATCAATATTATAGAATTAAAGAAGTAAGCAATTTTTCTACTCCAAGGCGTGAAGTAGTAGCTACAGACATTAATCACAGTACGTGAAGTGTGACTTTTAATAGCGATACGTAAAATGCAATGCATTTTCTTATGGAGTTTATTTTAAAATATTTTATATGCTATTTTTTTCAATAGGTATATACGAGTATGGCTTTAAAATTACTAGGCTACTCTTTACCTGTCTTATTGGATGAGAGAGTGATATACGAATCGAATAAGTACCTAAATTCAATAATATTTCGTCATATTATTTTAACTGATTTCATTAAAAATACTTAGTACTGGTACTGTAAGTAGGTAAAAAATGTACTTAAAGTATTACTTTACTTAGTATTTAAATACTTTTTTTGTGAGTATTTAGTACTTAAGTATTTTTTTGAGTACTGTTCATAGCTCTGGACCATAGGCGGATAATGAAATTTGTGACAAAACTTGGAAGAATTTTAACTCAATATGTAGAAGGTTTACAAGAAAAAGTTATTAAGAAATATTGTTACACTCGACGAGTTCTCTCACTGGTTAAATTTAATGTACTTATTTCTGTTACATCCTGTATTTTAAAATCTTTTAATATTCCATTTTAAACATAAATTATTATTTACCGACATGTGAATATTTTTAATAGTATGATGAACTTTGTTAAATAAATATGATGCTATTGTGACAACAAACAATACGTATTGTTCGTAAAATGTTAACATATTTGTTAATTTTTTATGTTTATTTATTCAGACTTCATACTATGTTAATTTATTTGTTGATTTATTATTTATTTTGAAGTACATAGAATGTTTTGCTGGAATACTTGCATTACAAAAATATCGACAAACAAAATTACAAGATAAATTATTGTGAATACGTATTTATTGAAATATAAATTTAATGTAAACAAAAGAAGCATAATGGAGGAGACAAAAATAATGAGATAAAATGTTTATTGAATTTAAATGTCTTATGTTGTTTGCATAAATACTTTATATCTACTCGTAACTTGTTTCACAAAACAGTATTTAGTATTCTGTGAAAACACATCGCATAGAATTTCTTTCATTTTCATTTGAGGGACTGGATTTTTGTTTTACGTAACCGTTAACTCATCTATTCGCAAATGAACCGTTGTAGAATTATAAACGCGATGACACCGCAGTAAAATAATTTGCATAGCGTGTAAGAGTTGGTCGAATAGTAACAAATGGTAATTATATAAACGGTACCTATGTGTTGCGCTTTGTGCTAAATTGATACGCTTCGTTTAGCATGGATATGTTCATTATTGATTCACTGATTATGACTTTGTTGTTATCAATTTGCGGTATACAGGTAGAGCTGGAAATTTTCCAATGATGTGAAAAGTAGGTGTGAGGTTATACATACTTATTATGGCCATATATGAGCTTATTGTTGGATGTGAAGTTATGCACTGTACTGCACCCAAAGCTTCAGGGTGTTGTACTTTGTAACAATTTACACTTTCTGAATAGAAATGCCCTTGAGATAGTGGTTAGATTAATTCAAAGGTCAAGGGATCAAAACAAAAGCTATTGTAAATTGTAGTTGTTTATGAATAGAGTTACCGTGTACAAAAGTGCAGATGTAGAGCATTCACCGAAAGAGGTTCGTCATTTTTTTTTAAATAGTACAGTCCAAAAGTTTTTTTTTTATCCGTAATACTAAAATAAATATCTGTTATCGCCAGCACAATACATTTCTTGTATACCTACACTGTACACCAAAAATTCTACTTATATCTATTATTTATACTTACATTTTTTACCTTCCGTCACCTTAAGGCAAGGCAGGTATTGTCTTTGGTCAAAAAATTCAATGATTTTATTTATTTTTTTATGTATAAGCATGTTTTAGGGTCCCTATAATACGATTTTACCATTTTTACGATGATGTCTGTATGTATGTGTGTCTGTGTTTGTGTGTGACAAAAGTTCCGGATCCCATAACTTCAATACCACGATTCCAAAAATTATAATTTTTTCGTATTCCTCAAGTTTACATCCAGAAGAACAAGTGATTAGATTTTGGTTATAATTGGTGAACCGGAAGTACCCTCATTTGAAGATTTAACAGTTAAATTTGATTTATTGACATTTAACCCATTTGAATCCTTTGGGTCGTTTTCGACCCATTCGGTTTTTATTTTTTATCTACTGTGTTATATTGAATTTAATGATTTTAACATCTAAACAATGATCTGTAATCCTTATGCTTATATACTTTGTAGAAATAATGCCAAAAAGCTATATAGATAGATTTTAAAAAATATATTTATTTTGCACTTCTGAAAATCACTATTTCGTCGTATTATTTTAATATTTTTCACACAGATAAAAAAGAATTATTGATAAACAAATTAAGTGATTAACATGTTTAAACTGTAATCTATCATGGCCTGTTTGTATATTTTGAATTTGTTTATAAATATTGCCGTAATTGTTGATAAAAATTACTTGGGTCGTTTTCGACCCACTGGTAACTACCTGTTATATACGTGTTCTCAACTCGCACAATCTTGTTCTGTGAGCGCGCGTCAACGTTAGTTGCGGTATTGCAGTCGTAACTAATATAATATTCGTCGGTTTCTATTAGTAAATTTTATTATTGGGTATTATTTCAAAATATGAACAAAGAAGATAGGTAAGTTTCTGATACAAGATTACCAATAAAATAGTAAAAATAGATATCTCTGTAGGAAACGTCCACTTACTACTCATGAGTTTCTCGGAATTGCGGAGAATTTTACGGAAGACGATTACATGAATTTAGATTTAATAATTACACCACCCGAAAATGACGCCTTAGATACGGATGAAGATTCAGGTGACAAGGAATGCCATGATCCCGATCGATTAAATGCAAAACAATTACAGGCAGAAGTAGAACTTATAAAAATAATGCATGGTAGTGTTATTACAATTACTGATGACTATATATATGATGAGCACGCTGAAAAAGTTCCGTCGACGTCTGCAAACCGAAAAAAATCAAAATTATCAGAAACCCGTAGAAAGGGGATTACTGGAGATTTAACTACCCCTTCTTACGAATCGTGGCTAAGTAATATTTTACTTCCAATATCTGTCAGTAAAGACAGCCATCCTCTTGATTTTTTCCAACTTTTTATGGATCAAGGCACAATAAATATGATGGTAGAAAAAACTGTATTGTATGCAGCATCGAAAAACAATACTATTTCGCTGTCTGATAATCAAATGTTCGCAATCCTTGGAATATTATATCTTACAGGCTATAATTATTTACCAAGACGAAAACTTTGTTGGGAAGAAGCAGAGGATGTACAAAATCAACTTGTGTCCAAAAGTATGCGCAGAATTAAATTTATCGAAATATTAACAAATTTTCATATAGTCGACAATGACCTTCAATAAGGGTGAATGTACCTCAGTCTGCACGACAAGATGGACAGCATTTAATAATTGTAGGTCAAACAAGAAGGTGTGGTGTATGCAAAAGCAAGTCTGTGAAAGCTTGTAATACATGTAATCTGGCTTTACATGACAAATGTTTTGTAGATTTTCATAAAAAAATTTAGTGTTTACATTACTATGTAGTATATAATACTCGTATATGAATAAAAACAAAATTTGTAACTCATATTGTCACAAGATTTTATTTATAACACAATCGTTACATATTTCCATGCAACAGAACTTTTGCATATATATAAGCACTAGTTCCCAATGGGTCGAAAACGACCCATGCTATAACTAAGGCCCTAGTGCGCCAAGATTTTTTTTAGCATTTTTCTGATGATAATGACGACTTAAATATATAATAAATCCAAAAAAAATATAAAAATTATGAAAAAATAGTTACGGGTTCAAATGGGTTAACGTTATTAAAAATTAAAGAATATATTATTCTCTATACGATTTGATTACATTTTATACTTCATATTCAATAGATACAGAGTTAAAGAATTTTAAAGAAATTAAATTTTATAATTCAGCCAGCTATACTAAACATGGAAACTATTAATATATTCATATAATGCAAATTGACAGATGTCAGTATCAATAAAAATAAATTAATGTGGCAGAGATGAGGATGTTGAAGTAGATGTTGGGGAAAACACGGAAAGATACGGTAAGAAAATAACTCTAATATTACAAGTTTCTAGAAAGATACAAGAAATATGATTACATTGGTTTGAAAATGTCATGAGGAGAAATGAAGAATTATATTGGAACAAGAATGAATAGTTTAGTAATAGGATGTTGAAGAAACAGAGGAAGACCAAAGATAAGATGGAAGGACTGTATTGCGGAAGACTTGAGAGAAAAGGAACTGAATGATAACGACACGCAAAAATAGCGACCCCTAACGAATGGGAAAAGTTAAAGAAGAAGAAGATGTCAGTATCAAGTGCAATTTGAATAGTTTTTTTATGAAATAATTTTACTGGAAATTTAGAATCTTTTGCAAGAAAAATTATGCATGGAATTTATACATTATACACAGGATTGACGGAAGGTATTGTGCTGGCCACAACAGATTTTTTATTTTAAATTCATTCTATGAAGAAATTTTGTCCCACTCTTCTAATTTTTCGAGATGTTTCGAATTCATTGTCGGGATTGACAGTATTTTTGAAGGGTATATGTAATATATCTATAATTTTAAATATTTAACTATTAATACAATAAGAAATAATATAATGCATGTACTTCCCAGAAAAAATGTTCAGTTAATGTCTCTGGATTTTTGACACTGACATTTATCTGTCAGTTGCAAACATTTTAATATTTTAATTTTTCAATTGGTTTCCATGACAGTATTTGGGCTGTGAGATTCCAAAAATTAAAAAATAAGAATCGAATAAGATTGTTTATTGTTAGATTTGGTGCAAAAATATCCCCATTTCTATAATAAAAATATTTATTTGTTTACATTTACGACTACTCGTATATGCCAGAAAGTAGCTGCATAAAGTACTAAACTTAAAGTAAAAGTAAAAGCGAAAATAAAAGGAAAAAGCAAAATAAAAAGTAGACTGCATAAATACACCTTAAATTTCTCAAAACAGTACAATAAACATGTAGCTAAATAAAATTCACAAATATATCACATTTTTTGTTTTAAATTTTATTGTTGTGTATATCTCATTTCTAGGAAAAAAGTTTTTTTTATGATAGAACACAAAATTTTCTGCTTTAAATCCGTGATGGCAATTTTAAAAAAATTAAAAAAGAAAAATACGTTATTATTGTGTATATATGCGTTTCGGTTTGTGATTTAATACAGGGATTAATCGTTTTTTTTTTTTTCATATGATTTGTAACAATTTTAATGATTTGCGTGCAACAATTTTTGCTCTATACAAATGTAATTTGAGTCTATACATATGTTTGATTTCATTTGGTATTCATTTCATATCACAATACAGAAAAAAATTATACGTACAAATAGATTTCCCACAATAAATTTAGTAATAACTTTGTAATGAATAATTAAATAATTTTGGAATTTCATGGCGATAAATGTAAAAGCAATAAATTATTTTATAATATTCCTAAATTCGGAAGATTTTTTTTTATTTCCCACAGATTTGTAAAACTTTTTTAATAGCTTTGTAAAAAATTGGCAATAAAACGGTAATTAAAAATATTAATAATTAAAATACCATAAAAAAGAACTACTTATCTATTACTATTAATCTTAAAATTACAAAAATAAGTAGTATATTATCTCGTACGAACACTTTATCGTCTGCTTATTTAGTAATATTTTAATAGTTATTTATTATACAAGTGTGGAATGTAACATACTAGTCACGAAAGAAAAAAAAGTTCGCAGGACGAGTGGCTAATTTTCTTTGGTGACTAATATACATTTCACACGAGTGTAATACAACCTTTTATTCAACAATTTTTATAAAACTTCTGAAATAATTTTTATATTTTCGTTCATTGTTTGATACTGACATGTTATTTTATATACTATTTTAAATTACAAAGTAGCCATTGAATGGTTGTTTTGGTGTTGCGTTTGTTATATTGATATTGAGAAAAAAATCTGTAATAATAATTATTGCCTGACATTGGGATTTGTTTGAAAGAAAAATACATTGAAATGTGTGAAAATTGAGGACCTTTCTCTTAAACATGTTTAATTAGAAGCACAAGCAGCATCTGTGAATTTAATTTCGAGGGTAGAACTACTAACCAGTCGTAAATGGCAGCTGTTATTGGATAAAAACAAATAACCAAATAATCATTTAACATAAATGTTAATATTAATTTAAATAAATAATTTCCATAATGTTAAATTCAATAATAAAATTATTTTGTAAACTTGCTTTTTATTATTATTAATAAAAATTTGATGTGGCCAACACATGACCTCTCGCCATTTCCATTTTATGTTACATAAATAAATAATAAATAAATATATCATCACGGCATATTACCCATTGTTAGGTGTGCCAATCTGCTTTATACGCAGATATCGGTAAATGATGAAATATTTGTACCGTGTGAGCGCTTATCAGGCGTCACCTCACGGACACTCATTGCTGTCATGGAAAGAGCACCACAGTAGTCAATTTTGTGCCATTAAAATTCGAAGTAATTTTTGGCGTTGGTCGGGATCGAACCCGGGTCATAATTAACGAATTTAACATTTCTTGTACATACATATAATTCAAATTGTATTTATTCTTTCGTTCTATGAGGAATTTTCTCCTACTCTTTTAATATATTCAAAATTCTTTATATTCACAGACGATGTTAGCGGTATTTCTTAAGGATATATATAATATACCTATAATTTTAAATATTTAATAATACAATAGAAATTTTAAATGTACTTACTTCCCAGAAAAAAGCTTTCTGTAATGTTAATAAAACTGTTGATTCTTGACACTGACATTTTGCATTTATCTATCAATTATAAACATTTAAATATCTCAACTGGTTTCCATGGAGTTGTTTGGGCAGCGAGATTTATTATAACAGATTATTCTATATTATTATATAATATATCTCTAAATCTATGGAAGATATAATATTTTTTTTAAATGTATCAGATTAAGAATTTAAAGTTCTTTATTATTGTATTAACATAAATTTTCAAAAAACAATATTTAGAAGATTTTTTTAAAGAACTACCACTTTCGGTTGTTCAATTGTTACCAAAACCTATTAAACTTTTTCCATTAACGTTAGATAAGAAATCCGTAGTTAAACAGGTCTTCAGTTGTATACCATTTGAGAAATCGTACCTACAACGTCTTAACACACACACACATACACACACACATCCACATATACAGACCAGGCATCATCGTAAAAATGTTAAAATCGTATTCTAGGGACCTTAAAACGGGCTTATTCATTAAAATGCGGATATGCGATTTTTTGCATGAATCCAATACCTCTCTTAGTGAGAGATAAAAAAAAAACGCAAAAATTAGTAATAATTTCTCCGTGCTTTCTCAATTATTCTCTCACGGTGTGAGTAATGTTTAGTTAGTTATTTCATATAACCATAGTAACAAGTATACTATGAGTCGGTGTTGGATACGCGTTAATATTTATCCATTTTTTTTTTTAAGTAAATATTATTTATTTTGTTAAACTTAACCTTTCAACTTTAAACTACTGTCTGCTGTTATTAAACATTGTTTATTTAACATTGAAATTAGTTTAATAACAATAACAAGTTAATCATTGCGATAAAGAATCATTTAGGTAACACGTTTATCTCGTAATAAATTATTATTATCGCTAATACTCACATGAATAAAGTTTACAGCGTCATGTATAACAGCTTTATTTAATGAATCCAGATTAATGAACATGTTATATAAAATATTTATGGTAAAAATATTTTATGTTCAATAAAAACAGTAAACTATAAACGGTAACTTTAAATTTTCAACCCAGTTACCTACTAACATTCCTAAAAGTTTGTAGCTTTCTAAAAATATTATAATGACCATTGTTTCAGTCATCATCATTAGGAAGATTTTTGTTTTTCACGCTTGTAACAATGAAATCTGTGACGTTATTTTGGTGTAAAATTTGAATAAAAATGTATTTTTAAATGTGTTATCTCTAAACACGTGCATTTTTATTGTACTGTTACCTACTTTATTTTTGTTCTAAACAGATTTACAGGCGCAACGAAAATGAAAATTCATAAACAAAATAAATAAATAGAAATAATCGCAGCTTATTATCCACCTTATAGGTTTGTCATTCTTGCTTCTATTTCTCATTATTTTTGTTACTTTTTCTTTAGAAATAGTGCGATAAATAATTATTTACTAATAGAAAATGTTACTGAATGGGACATACGTACAGAGGCTGATGGCGGTTAAGGGTAAATATAGGGATACATACATACATACATAAAATCACGCGTGTCCCACTTAGTGGGTTCGCACAAACCCGATAACAATAAGAACAATATCAACATCATACAACAAATCCTTACTCTTAAACATATTAAAGTGACCGATTTTCGGTAGCGAAATACCGCATCCGGATCACAATAATAGTTAGAAAACAATCATCCTTCGCCACACATTCCTATCTAAGCAGACTTCTTTCGCACCGGCCACACTCATAATCGCATTCATACATGCTCTTCTTCTCTTCATACTTGGAAACTCTCTCTCTTTAAGCACCCTACCAATCACATCCATCCACTTACACACTGGTCGGCCATGCAATCGAAAACGCTCAACTTCACCAAGATATATGGAATTTTTGTTTTATGGAATTTCCTGCTCCTATTCATTTTACGCCGAAACTTGGACAGTGAAAAGTTGTTCAGAATTAAAAGTTGCATATAAAACTGTTTTTATATTTTTACCTTCCGTCACCTTCTAAGGTAAGGAAGGTATTGTCTTTGGTCAAAAATACGAGTTTTCAATGAATAAGCACGTTTTAAGGTCTCTACAATACGATTTTATTATTTTTACGATGTGTGCGTGTGCGTACGTGCGTGTGTGTGTGACCGCGGTTTCGGCCGCGATATCTCCTATACTAGAATTACAAAAATTACAATTCTTACGTATTCCTCTTCCTTACATCCATATTCAGACTTGATTAGATTTTGATTATAATTGGGCAACTGGAAGTACCCTCGTTTGAAGATTTTAACAGTTTTTCTTGAAAAAACACTGTTAAATTGTATAAATCACCCAGCTATGCTATAACCATGGAAACAGCTACTATATTAAGAAATAATCAGTCATAATGGACATTCTCTGATCCAGTTACACATACCAATTCTTCTTCTGGGCACTGGTACTGTCAACTTCTGAAAGAATTTCTCTTCACAACGCAGCAGTTACAAATATTTTATGAAATATTATTAATTTGCTGTTAATTTTTTTAACACTCCCGTGTATAATGATGCTGATATGAAAGATAATATAGTTACCGAAAATATATTGACAGCTAAAGCACTATATTGTAATAAAGATACAAATTCACAAATAACAATGCAATAGAGAATTGTGGGAAATTTACAGCAGTCCTCAAACATATGTTACCTTTTAATAGTACTACTAACGACATCTATGAAAAGGTCAGGAAGTATTTCCAAACGCTACTATATTGAAAACTTGTTATCACGTTTCTGAATTAATGACATTTTATGTCAGAAACGTATCTGTCGAATTGTTTGTATCTCTTGGAGATATATTCACTCGAAGAAAAGTTACAAATTATTAAAAAGTATTATATTGATGCAAATTATACTTTATAATTTCTGACAGCAAACATGTCATTACATTTGTTTATGATTTTAATTCAATGCCATCGGCAAACACTATGAAAAAGTAACTTTTATAAAACTTTAATGTCAGTTTCCTCGGCTACAGAACGTACAAAATAAAATCTGATTACTGAATTAGATGCATTTAATTATCTAAAACATTAATTTGAAACATTATTGTCTAAAATGAATAGGTCATTTTTGCGCAAAGAAAAACTGTTTTCCCATGTAAAACTCCTATATCGTCCGGGTTTCGTGTTACACCCTTATTTAAATTTCCCTGCAAATATTATTTTTGACTTCTTGTTTCACCTATTAAGTATGTTAACACAACAAAAGAATTGATTTGTAATTGCAAAATCCATTTCTATTCTTTCTGAAAATTAACCACATTGTTACAAAATAGGCCCGATTATATAATTACTAACCAGTGTAACTGATCATAATTTAATCATAAAAAAATAAATTAGGAATCAAAGGATTAACTTCGAAGAGACATTTAATTAAATCTGGTTCAAATTTAAAGAAGCACATCGACATTTTTATAGCCTGATTTAAAGTATTATGATTAATTTCGCTACGCATATTTTTCCTTAAATCCTCATTTGAATTTGAATGGTTATTGGCCGATGCATTGTGAGATCATAATTTCTGTAAAATTGGTTTCCGCATATTTCAGGAACAGCGGTACTTTTTGTTAATTGTTAGATACGGGATTTAAACCGATAATCTTTCGCCAGCAAGGTCATTGCCTAAATAAGACATAAATCTTGATAGTATTGAATAAATTAATCTACAGCCATATACAAAGGAGAAAGAAAAATTATGCCCAAAAATAGTTTAAATACTTAAAAAACAAAAACAGCTTCTATCCGTTACTTGTTGAATTCATTAACTCTGTGGAACCAGGTTAAAAAATATAAACCAAATTTCTAAATTAAAATTAAAAAAATTAGTCGTTCACCTATAGGAAATTAGAAGACGACTCACTAAGCAAAAAAAATACAAAACTATTACAGACCTGAAACTGGTTTGCAAATATTCTTGACCTAAAGAACATTAGTGCCATATAAATCTACATCTACATCTGCTGTACGCATGGAAAGAGATACGGCAAGGATAATATTTATCATAGCAAGAGAAATCGCTACTTTCATATGACAAATTGTTATTTGGTTCATGTATTCGAGAGTATTTTTTTGCGAAATAGAAACCCTACTTGATATTTCAATTGTCAAAATGAAAAATAAAATTTCGACATGCATGATTTTACCATACATGAATATCATACAATTAAAAAAAGGGTCAACTTTCTATACAGTATGATCGATTTAATTCGTTACAAACGAAACAAAATTGTTATAAATCGTTTATTGGTGACAAATTTTAATCATTATACAGGTGATTCATAGGTCCGTTCTTTTTTAATAATTCGATTATTTTAAATAAGGAAAAAAAATCAAACTTAGTTTTATATTAAGATGTCCATAAATCTGCTGTATAGGGTTTTTTTTTATACAGGCTGTTCCATTTTTACGCAATGGTATGTATCTTTATATTTTCAAATGGATCACTCTATATTTATTCAAATTTGAAAAGTACATGAAATTTACTATCCAATAGTATAAAAACAATTATATGTTATATTATTAAAAAAATACAATCTGATAATATTAAATAACAGTTGTAATAATGAAATAGCGGATTAAAATAGATGAAATACTTAATTCATTAATTTTCTTTAGATTTGAAAGGCGTAATATTAATATTATGTAATGCAAAGCTTACCATATTTAATGAAAATATAATATTTAAATCATCCGCTATTGTATTTTTTAATAATATAACATATGCGTAAAAATGGAACATCCTGTAGAAAAACCTATATAGCAGATTTATAGATATTTTAATACAAAACAAGCTATTTTTTTCCAAGATATGAACAACCGATGAATCAGCCTGTTTATTTATTAATTTTATTTAGTAAATTATATTTTATTTTAATGAAATGCATATTTCTAATTTGAACACAGAAAATAGACATTATAATTTTTTTGACAGATATGAATGTTAATGTAATGTTTACATTAATTTACACTTAATATTTGAACATGTAACAAATCACTATATGAGGTTTGATAAAGAATTAACGAGAATTGCGGATAATTTCTCGACTGTGATGTGGATTGGGTGTTAACAATTACTCGAAAGTTCAGTCAAACAGCATTTATTCTTACTATACCAACGTTTCGGTGCATCTTGTACCTTCTTCAGGGTACTAAGATCTTACAAATTGTTACAATTCATGTACACAAAATACATTCGTACAAAACATTCAGTTAATTGTTGAGAAAAATCTGTAAAAACTATAAAATAATGGTCTTATATGATATATGGCAAATATACCAAATTTAAAAACTTTTACTGTAATCGTTTTCAAATTAGAAACTAAAAAATCTGATGTGGACACCACACGACTTCCTTGTATGATTATTAAACTATACATATTTTTTTAATAATTAAATTACAAAATATTGACAGGCTTAAGCCAAGCCCGAGAAATATTTTGATATAGAACAAAAAATAATTCATTTACTACTATCATTCTTAAATTAACATTAATCTAACCCGGTTCTTTTTAAAGAGAGTTTTGATTACAACAAAGAAATATTTGATTACAACAATGAATATGACTAATTTCACAATAAAAATATAATATTTGTTATTGTACGAATCATAAAATTGCACGTATTTAACGTAATTTGACATGAGCTTTTTTTTATTTTTTTGTCCTAATCCATAGCAAGCTTTATTATAAAAACAAAAAGTATATAATTTTTAAATTTACATATCTCGCTTATACAAAGGGCTAATTTAATAATACTTGATGTGCTAGACGCAGAAATTAATTCTCTAAAACTTTTATTTGAAGCATATATTTCTAAAATCAAAATAAAACTGTTAACAACTTCAAGTAATGTACCACTTCCGGTTAGCCTATTTTAACCAAAATCTATTATGTTATTTCAATTGACATAAAAGTCTTGTATACCAAATTTGAAAAGTTTTGGATTATATTTTAAAACAGTTTTTCATTAAAATCTATTATAGGCTTCATGTAAAGTGCCACTTATGGAAATTGTGTAATAACCAGAAAGGGCGGTGCACAACTAGATGTTATAAATGTTATAGTCTTAAATACAAAATTTCAACTTTCTACGGCTTACCGTTTTTGAGTTATGCGAGATACGTACGTACAGACGTCACGACGAAATTAGTCAAAATGGATGCAGGGATGATCAAAATGGATATTTCCGCTGAAATCTGAAAACCGAAATTTTTCGCGATTACAATACTTCCTTTACTTACGTACAAGGAAGTAAAAATACACCCATAGGGTCATCTATAAAATGTTAGTAGGTACGAAACAAGATCGGGCACATTTATTTATTAAAACTTTTTGTTTAAAATTGTTTTATGAATACCTTTGTGGTTCAGTATTGACATTCTTTCGTTATATTTGTATTTACGAGACGTCATTACACGAGCACTTTTAGCTGATGTGCAAAATATTTCAAATATTTTTTTTTTTAACATAGTACGTAAATGAATTTCGTCATAAACAGTCGTCAGTTTCGGATTTTTTTATTTTTATTATAGGATTTTAATTAATAATAAATTAGTAAATTTAGAATTTTCTCCCGACAATCAGATTATAGTGGACCATCTGTTTGAAACAGGTTTCTGTAATTGGTTGTGTTTGTAGGTTATTAAATGACATCTCTAAAAAACTAATGCGTTATTAGATATTGTAAATATATCATTCCTTTTATACGTATTAGGTATGACAGTTCTTCTGTTTAAAGCTGATTATAACTGATGATATAATTACGTATCTTAGCACAGCTATCAGTCATCTCATTGGCATTCCTTTAATAGAATATAGTACAACAGGATAGGTAATTCAATTTTTATAAGTTTTAAATTCCGTATATAACAAGTTTGTAAAAAATAAACTATACGAGTTTCTGACTATTTCATTGATGTAAAAAAAATGTATTGAAACTATTTTTTCTTTTGTTTTTTGTAAGTGTATAATAAAAATGAACCACCATATTATTTTTTGTATTATGCTATTTCATTGGTAGCAACTGTCTACTTCTACTACCGTAGAAACGTGACTGGTAAGTATGACTTCACAGCGAAGGCCTGTAGCACAACATTTGTGTGAGTTTCGAATTTGGATTTCATTATTTCATATTATTTTTTGTATATGCTATTTCATTGGTAGCAACTGTCTACTTCTACTACCGTAAAAATGTTTCTGGTAAGTAACGACTTTACGGCGTAGACCTGTAGCACAACATTTGTGAGTTTCGAATTTGGATTTCAATTATATTTTAATAGCATTCAGTTATTCAATATTAAGCTTATATATACATTTTACCATACAATGCTTTATTTAAAAATGTTCACATTTTTGATATATCAATGTCACATATTTTATAATTATCCCGAATTATTTCCTTTTAAAATTATTTTTGTTGTGTTCATTGTACATTAAAAAAAAAATAATAGCTTCCGTCAATTCTGTGTATTATGTATAAATTCCATACATAAATTTTCATGCAAAATATTCTATATTTCCAGTAAAATTATTTCATAAACAAACTATGCAAATTGCACTTGACACTGACATCTTTTTTTATCTTTTTCCATTCGTTAGGGGTCGCTATTTTTTATTTTCTTCCACTCATTTCTGTTTTGCGTGTCGTTTTCATTCAGTTCCTTTTCTGTCAAGTCTTCCGCAATATAGTCCTTCCATCTTATCTTTGGTCTTCCTCTGGTTTTTCAACCTTCTATTACTAAGCTATTCATTCTTCTTCCAATATATTCTTCATCTCTCCTCATGACATGTTCAAACCAATGTAATCGTCTCTTTTGTATCTTTCTAGAAACTTCTAACACTAGATATTCTTTCATTACTTCTCTGCCACATTCATTTACTTTCAATTGATACTGACATCTGTTAATTTGAATTATCTGAATATATTAGTATTACGAGCCCCAACAACTATAGGTTCGGACACTTCACTTTTTCTGAATGTAATAGAATTTGTGAAGTACATAATAAATTTAAAAAAATTATATTCATCATTTTAGATACTATAAATTACAGGCTTACTTTTAGGGACTTGAATGTAGAAAAGATGTTTCATAATTATTTTAAAATATATATTTTTTTAAATTGTAGAAATATTACTTGTCAACTAAATCTTCGGACATTATTGTTTTATAATATTTTCAAATGGATATTGCTTCTAGTGGGCAATGAAACAAAATTAAGATGTTTCTATGTGTCATTGTTTATCCGTTTATTTTATAAACATAGTTTTGAATGGTTGTGAATCATGTGTCGTGGAAAAGCGATAAGTCTAGACATTCGCAACATTATTGTAAATCGTCATTTAGCTGGTGTAAGTGGAAGAAAAATATCAAAAGATCTGATGTTACCTGCGTCAACTATTGCTGGCATCATAAAAAAATATTGTTCAATTGGCTCAATTGAAATAGGGAAAAGTAAAGGACGAAAACGTTTAATTACCGACAGAGATGTTCGGAGCTTAATTAATATTGGCAAAGAAAATCGTCGAAGTAGTTTACGTGATTTAAGTAAATTGTGGTCAGAAACAATAAAAAAGAATGTGTCGACCGAAACTACACGAAAATATCTTAGAAAACAGGGATATAAATTTTATAAGGTATGTTATGGTATTCTTATTTTCATTTAAATAAAATATGAAATTTATGTGTTTAAATCAGGCGAAAGAAAAACCACTATTAACCACTTCTCAAAAACAAAAACGATTAAAATGGGCGAAGGAAAGACAAAATTGGGTACAGAGACAATGGGATTCTATAATATTTAGTGACGAATCCAAATTTGACGTGTGTGTCGGTGATATGCGGAAGAGAGTACTACGGACAAAGTCTGAAGCTTATCATAAAGACTGTTTAAAAAGAACTGTAAAATTTCCTGCTAGTGTCATGGTTTGGGGTTGCATGTCGTCAAAAGGTGTCGGAAGATTACACTTTATAAATGGCTTAGTAAATTCGCAAAAATATATAGATATATTGAAAACCAGCCTAACACCATCAGTTAATGCATTAAGTGACAACGGCGAATGGACTTTTCAACAAGATGGTGCATCTTGCCATACAGCCAAAATGACGAAAAACTGGTTTAATGAGAATGGTATTACGGTTCTTGACTGGCCAGCAAGTAGTCCAGATCTTAATCCTATTGAAAGTTTGTGGGGAATCATGAAAAGAAAATTACGCAGCGATCCCCAAAGAACGGTTGATGGACTCAAGCAAAAAATTAGTGATATTTGGAATTCCATAACACAAGAACATTGTAAAGAGTTAATAAATACAATGCCAACTAGAATAAATGCGGTTATTAAAAGTAAAGGCGACGTTACGCAGTATTAATATTAGTAATTATAGATATGTCCGAAGATTTAGTTGACAAGATATTTGTATATATATTTGTTTAATCAATACTTAAAATAGAAATAAAAAAGCACATCAATGAAACATTACCTTAAAAGTAAGCATACAAGTTATAGTATATAAAATTGTTCATGTTATTTTAAAAAAAAATACTATGTAGTCAAATACGAATAAATTTAGAAAAAATGAAGTGTCCGAACTTATAGTTGTTGGGGCTCGTAGTAGTTTCCATGGTTAGCATAGCTGGCTGCTGGCTGATTTATGAAAAACTGTTCAAATCTTCAAATGAGGACACTTCTCTTGTGGATGTAAACTTGTGGAATACGAAAATATTATAATTTTTGGAATCGTGGTATTGAAGTTATGTGATCCGAAACTTTCGTCACATACACACAGACACACGTACATACATGCAGACATCATCGTAAAAATGGTAAAATCGTAATATATGGACCCTAAAACGTGCTTATTCACTACAAACTCATCATTGAATTTTTTGACCAAAGACAATACTTACCTTCTTTACCTAAAGGTGAGAAGGTAAAAAATAATTTTATACGATCCACGCCCGGTATAGGCATTTACGGCCTGCTGTAAATAACTATTATCTTATTCAGGTTTCCAATAATGAACATTTTCAAATATTTTTGAATATATTTAACACTTAAATATATTTTGGATACTTATCTACTCTTTTGAAATTCGTCTTTCGACATCTTGTAAATTCAAATGGTATGACCATTGATTAAATAATACAGGCGTTCTTAATAAGTGCACCGGATTTAATTTTTAAATATAACAAATCTTGTTTAATTTCCATTGGATATTAATATACACATGTTTCGTTTAATTATGGAAAATAATGTCATTCAAATAACCCCCACAATACTGGCATATTCTAACCCTTTTGGCAGAGCTGTGACTCAAATTCTTTGATAACACGTTAAATCGGTCTTGAACTCGAGAATTGTTTGCGGGATATCAGAAAACCCCGCAAAAAGAAGTCGCTTGGCATCAAATCACAAAACCTTGCTGACCAGTTTGTTGATGTTGGCATTTCTGGAGATGATAAGGCTTGGATTCTGTTGATACAATAAAGTCAATTTCTGTATGCCTTAAAATTTAAACTAAACGGGTTTTCTTTATTTTAAAGATTTGATTAATACATATGTATGTATATTATTTTTCTTCAAAGTTTCTATTATAGATAATTTCCTGATTCGATGTATCTTTTTGTAGACGTTTTAATTTACCGTATTATATATTTGTTTCTTATATAAATATGATAGCTACTAGAAGATAATTTATTTTAATTGAATTTTAATAATGACGATCGTTTTCACATCTAAAGTAAGTTTCCGTATCTTTTATGATTACTTTCAAATCTAGCATGAGGCATCAAATTACATCCATCTCATCTTTACTCCGATTGCGGAAGTTTCTATCACGTTTGTGTAATAATATTTTTCAATTTCGTGTTATTTTATCAGTTCGATACTTTCATTTAAAGAAAATAAAACTAATTTAAGAAAGTTTATTTCATTTCAGAACCGTTTACATATTTCTGTAGCTCGATACACTTGATTGAATAATATGCTAACGAAATAAAAAGCGTTTAACCATAGGCTAGGTATAT
The DNA here is from genome assembly GCA_951394225.1 of Harpalus rufipes. NCBI lineage: Eukaryota > Metazoa > Arthropoda > Insecta > Coleoptera > Carabidae > Harpalus > Harpalus rufipes. The sequence goes on along the minus strand of OX596283.1, from coordinate 14,638,460 downwards.
ATTAAAAATACCATTTGTCTAATAGAAAAATATTAATTTTAACTCATATTTCATTTTGTTCTTAGATAGAAAGTTATTAATTGCATATTGTGCAATGATATTTGATATTTTTAATTATATATGGATATAAATGTTTAAAAACAAATTATAATTCGCAGAACTATTAGGAAACTGTTTACGTTTTTTTATATCAATTCTACTTTCATAAATAATGTATGTTGTGATGTGAATATATTAATAGAATTATTTATAGTTAGACTAGCTTGTCTAAAATTTATAGATGTGCACTTAAAATAGATAAAGCTGTTTAAAGGATAGCTTCAACACATCAAAAAGATAAAAATAGGTAATAAACATAAGTTCTCTGAAGCTCTGTTTTAGAACTTACAATTTTTTTATGCGGTCAAATTTTTATTAATAAATCAGAGTGTTCAAGCGAGCATTTGCTCGGTAATCTTCGTTTGCCGTCGATTCACCCGCACTTTGTACTTACCCTGTAAGTTTACCTCTGTAAATATCTGTACATACTGTATTCATTCTAAAACTGACAACAGTCAAATAAACTACTAAAACTAATCAGTCTATTTATTCAATTCGCAACCCCCACGGGTTCAAACACAGAGTTATAATTTTTTTTCCTGTAATAAAAGACTGACTATAATTTATTCTTGGTAAATCACTGTGGTATAGAATAGTTAGCTGCTTTTTTGTGTAATTAGTCTAGAAATTGTAATTTTACAGTTTTTGGACGTGTTACTTATACATAATATTTTTTGTGCCGATTTCAAAAAAAATATTAAATGAATTTGATTTATTAAATACTAATGCTCATATTCCTAAAACTGTTGACCAACGCTTCGTTTGTAGATGAATCGTTTTCCAAATGATTCGTTAATTGTCTATTTTAATGAACCGTTTCTTTACAACTGCGTTAAAAATAATTAGTTACATTATAGTAACTTTTGTAATATTACAATTGAAATTCCAACTTCAGGTTATGCATTTTGACATTTTTATATGATATATATAAATGCACGAGAAATGGAGAAGTATTTTTTTACTGATCCTCATATTTTACTTTTTGTGTATGTGTGTGTGAAATATAAATAGAAAACAAAAAAAAACTGAAGGAATAACGGTTAAGGAGAAAATAGGTGCATGAGAAAAAGTAGCAATTGAATTGGAAAAATATCCTTTTCTATTTCTATATAAATTCGCATTGAGGCCGCTAGATCCAATATGCGTACAATCTACAGCGCCCAAAATATTTATAAATTTCCAATTTTGTAGAAATTTAACTTATTGAAATGATCCATTTGTATGAAAACGTAAGGCATAGCAACTGACAGATCCTTGATAATTTATTTTTGTAGGTTTTTCATATCCATATTCCTTAACACAAGAACAGAATTTTTCTTCCAGGCACAATTTAAATTCATCATCATAATTTTTCTCGAATAAATAGTACATATTGTATAAACTTTTCGTCTGAATCAACTGAAAGAAAAAAAAAAATGAAAAATAATACTTTCAAATGAAGCCAGAATTGTATTATTAGATGCAAATATTCATTCGTTTTGTCATTACTCCAATTCATTTGTTAAATATGTAATTATTTACAATCGGGGGTTTTAATTTAACGAACGTTAGTAAACATTTTAACGAATCATTAACGATAACGAACGTTTATGTATATAGAATATTTGCAATTTAACGAATCGTTTTCCTGGTAAAGAATCGTTAAGTAATTAACGAATTGTTATGAATACGGGTATAAATAATAGGTTTTTTTACGTTGGTAACATCAGAAGATTTGAAAGATAAATGACATGGATTTACTCGTCTAAATATAAGTTGAAAATCAACATAGTTAAAAAAATTGTAAACATTTTCCTACTTGTTAATTATATATATCATCACGGCATATTATCCGTTGCTGGGTGTGCCAATTTGTTTTGTTTATACAGATTTCGGTAATGATTATGACAATTATATCGTGCAGGCGTTTACCAGACGTCAACGAACGGGCACTCATTGCTGGTGTGGAGAGTGCACTACAGGGGTTTATTTTGTGCCAATTAAAATTCGAAATATTTGGCATCGGTCGTAATCGAACCCGGTTCCCTAGACCAAGAGACCCAATGTTTCTGGAATATTTATGGGCAGTTGCACCGCTTATAGTTAAAGTTTTAAATACAGGTTACCAAAAAAAGTACGTATCGCATGGCTTATAGTTAAGTTGTTAACTGTTGGTTAAATTGACAATATCGTATCGAAACGATATGTCAAATGAGTTGTTAAATATTATTGTCAAAATTTCGGTATGCACTTTTTTGTTAATTTGTCATATAAAATGCAGTCATAATTGTTTGTCGTATAAATAGTAATTCTTAGAATCCCTTAAACTAACGGGTATATATTTATCGTAACTGTGTGAGGCTAATTTTGTTCCTGTAAAATTAATTTTATCGGATGTGTTAAAACATTTTGGCAATAGACAGTGTAAACACTGACTGTAAAGTTGAATTTCTTTTTGCCAGATGCATTAGTACTGGTGAATGCTTCTTAATCTTAAACCCACTATTTTAAAATAAACTTAGATACAGAACAGGCATGTGTACATTACTTTTTATAAATATTGAAGCAGAGCGGGCATGGGTAATATTAGTTTTTATAAATATCGACGTGTAGTTACAGAAAAACAGATCGAGTGAGAATTAGACATTATGTTAGGTATCTTATAAAAATCTAAAAATATATATTATTATTATTATTGAATATTAGAATTTAGAATTATGTACATACGACTGTGTGCACACAAATTGGAACTCTATATAAAATGATAGCGGCCATTAATGTGCTAAATACACTTTATGTTTACTTCTAACGTTAATTATGATTTTATGGCAAAAGCAGATGTGTCACTTTCACAAATGTTTTAGGCGATAAAATTTGAAAATTTGTCAGCACATACAAAATGAGATTGTGAAATTTCTTTCAATAAATTTTGACAGTAGGGACAAGTAGAAATTGATGAATTGCTATAATTTGATAAATCTGTATTGTTCGACGGAGATATGTTGTTTCCAAAAGCTTTGTTGAAAGTGATATATGATTTTACCAACCACAGAAATATTTACAAAAAATTAACAAAAAATATATAGCATTCTCTCCTTAGGTGTATGTTTATACAATTTTTTCCATAATCGGATCATTATAAATAACTCCCGTGGTGCTTTCAACATTTTATGTACTACGAGCCCAAATGTATTTGTGCCCTCTGAAATAAATATGTTAACATGCAGCAATAAAAAATAAATTTTTAGATAACAATAGTTAAGATTATATTTTGGCATATTTTTATATTATGTATTAATAATGTGTACAATAATCTACGGGCAAATATATGACAAAAGACAAGTCCCAATTTTTTTCGTTCCAACTTTAAATAATACAATATTTATATTAGTATTATCTGTAAAACAGAGGGTAAAGGTAACTGACAATATACTCAATTAATTGCCATCTTAAATTTTATTACTTTAATAAAAATTATTTGCGAATTATTAAAGACGTGCAAACAATGGTTTATTTGCAAATCAATTATTATTAAAGCTAAGAAATTTTATTATAAGCAATGTATTCAAGTTCTATACACTCTATTAATACACCATATCAAAATTTGTTGAATTGGAGTAATAATTATAGCATCCAGAAGTTTATTTATTCTTGTTTTTAATATAATTGTAGGTGATAATTTAATAAGTAAATATTTTACTAAAAAAATAAAATTTAATATAGTAATTAATTGAATAAATTGTCAGTTTCCTTTACCTTCAGTTCTATAAATAATACTAACATAAATATTGTATTATTTACTGTTGGAACTAAAAAAATTAACACGTGTCTGTTGTCATATATTTGCCCGTAGATTATTGTTAAAATGATAAATTTATGTAATAACATTATATTTAAACCCAGTAGGTACACTTTATTAATACATAAAATAAAAAATTGCCCAAATATAGTCTTAACTATTGTAATCTAAAAAAATATTTCTGAGGGTACGAATACATTTGGGGTTGGGCTCGTATAATTATTATAAAATATAATTTCATTCAGTTTAATTTATGTAGTTGATTCTCGTATTAACATATAATAGAATACCGACACATAGTTCATTCATCTATTCTTCTATAAACTACAAAATAATTTTTCCATTTCTCCCACGAAAAGGGCAACTTGGAATATTTACATTTACGTGGGGTAACCTTTCCATCTGATTAAATCCATTAAGGAAGGAAGGTAAGGAAATTACAATCCATTTGACAATATTATTGTTATTAGTTAGGGGCCGTAGGAAGCATATGGACATAATTTCATGCCTAATAGCTTATTGGCTCAGCATTCCCAGCCTACCTGATCGGAGATCTCGTTCACTTCCGCACGGTCGACGCCTACTTGAATATGAGTCAGAGTTGTGCAGTCAATAGGGCCTTAACACGAGAGCATAGAGCGTTTTTAGTACAGATATGCGAGGTCATATCTTTTTTCAAATAGGGACGGAAGGGATAAAAATAAGACAAAGGGATAGTGGTGTAATGGAAAGTAAGTAGGATTGTAGAAGGAAAAGGAAGTCTAGTGCATTTCATTTTATTTTCTTAATTTCTTTACCTTTCCATATTTAGATACCAATGTATAATTCCAGCTGGGTTTAGAATGCAACAATATATTTACATTGTTGTACTGTTAAATACTCATATAATAATACACAAAATACTGGGTGACATTGAAAAATGGGCGAAAGTGCATAAAAATCGTCATCAACAGTAATCCATTATACGACGATTTCATACAAATTCAGTGTTGCCAACATTATGACATAATATATATTTTTGGTAGGTGTACGATGTACAATAGTAAATTTGTAAGTAAAATAACAAAAAATATGTGCAAGAAGAACGAATTATATACGTAACACATAATTTTGAGTGTTCATTACGATAACTTTAATGTCTGACAGCAACTGACAGAATTGTCAATATAATCTAGAAAAATAATTATTGCTTTCATTTGCACAATTTTTCGATTTCAATTAAAACTTAATATTAGTGCTTAGTGCTGTGAAGATCCGACAAAACTTGGATCCGACAACCCGGATTTCAAAATATTCGGATTCTCGGATATCCGACATTCGCATATTGAAGCAGATATCCGAATCCGGATCCGGAGTCGATATTTTGTTTACGGATCCGGATCTGGACTTGGATCCGTATCCGGATTCGATGTTGTGATTACGGATCCGGATCCAAATTTTTAATTCTGGATCCGATTCTTCATTTTAAATATGAAAGCTAACATCTGGAATTGAGTTCAAATTCAAAATTCAAACCGTTAATGTGGGCCTGTACAGCGGTCTATAAGTACTAGTAAATAAACAGTAATACATTTTATAATGCCCCTCTAAAATAGCCAGGAAATTTTTGCAAATGTAAAGAAAAAAGGAATTTATACTTTCACAGAGTCCTATTTAGTAAATTGTGAATAAAAAAATCAAATTTGTATTATTTTTATTACACATGTAAAGTAACATATTACGAGGGTCATTCAATAAGTAAAGAGACAAATGGCTATAGCTCAAAAACGGTTTATTTCAATCTTTCAAAATTAAGGCTATTTTTCAACATAATCACCCCCCACAGTTATGCACTTGTCCCATCTTTCTTGCAGCTTCCTAATTCCCTTGGCGAAGAATTCTTTCGATTTACCCCGAAGCCACTTTTGCACCGCTTCCTTAATTTCCTCATTGTTAGCAAATCTTTTTCCACGTAGGGCGTCTTTGAGTGGTCCAAACAGGTAAAAATCAGATGGGGCGAGGTCGGGACTGTAGGCAGGATGAGGTAAGACCTCCCAACCCAATTCTTGAAGCTTATCACGGGTCAGCTGGGCTGTATGAGGGCGGGCGTTATCGTGCTGAAGAATGACTCCTTTTGACAAGAGTCCACGGCGTTTGCTCCTGATAGCTGGTCTAACTTTGTGTTCCAGCATCTCAGGGTAGTATTGGCTATTGATAGTTCGCTGATCTTCAAGGAAATTGCAATAGACTGGACCCTGTGAGTCCCAAAAGATGGTCAGCATCACTTTACCGGCGGAAGGTTGAACCTTGAATTTTTTGCTAACTGGAGAGCTAGTATTTCCACTCTATACTCTGCCTTTTGGTCTCAGGGTCGTAGTGATGGATCCAGACCTCGTCGCAGGTCACTATTCTTTTAAAAAAAGCGTCTCCTTCAATCAAACTTCGTTGCTTTAAGTCTTGACTAATGGAAAGCCTTGATTCTTTATGAGCGTCAGTAAGCTGTCTGGGAACCCATCTGGCACACGTTTTTCTGTACTTTAAATTGTTCTGAATGACATTGTGAATAGTTCCAACACTTACTTGAACTTCCGCAACTATCATTTCAACAGTAATTCTTCTGTTATCACGAATAAGTCCGTCAATCCTTGATTCCAACGAGGGACCAGAAACTTTCACTGGACGTCCACATCGGGGTTCATCACCTACACTTGTTCGGCCACTTTTAAACCGATCAACCGACTTGTAAAAATTCGCACGGTTCATACAACTTTTACCGTACTGTATTAACATTCTAGAAAAAATTTCACTTGGTTTTACACCTTCTGCGACTAAAAATCTAATGACTGAGCGCTGCTTTTCTAAGGTGCAATCTTCTTGTGGACTTGCCATGGTGAACTGAAAATTTTGAGGTTATGTTCACATAAAATGATGAAACAGCTGATCAGAGCATATCCCAAGGTTGCCAAATATCCCAAGGTTGCCAACTAACACCCCTGAAAAGATTGTACACATTCATTGAATAGTTTTAAAATTATAGAATTTGTCTCTTTACTTATTGAATGACCCTCGTAATATGACATGAATTTCATTAATTTATTATGTGCTTTTGATGAGACCAGAAGCTATCGTTTGGTTAAACAACCTTGACTTGGACCTATAAAAAATATTTATTTCAAATTTTTATTAATTTTATTATAATATTTATTGTGTATGTAATGCCATAAGCTAATAATAATAATGAGACCCGATGCTAATACTTGAATGTAAGGTTCATTACTGAGAATATTCGAATCCGAGAATCGATCCGGATACTGAAATTCCATATCTAAAATCCGATACTCATACTCATATTCGAATCTAAGATCCGATACTCAAATCCATTTCCAAGATTCGATATTCGGATGCGGATTCAAGATCCGATACTCAGATTCGAATCCAACTTCCAATATTCAGATTCGGATCCAATATCCGATGCTCAGATCCGGATCCAAAATCCGATACTCAGATTCGGATCCAAAATCCGATGCTGAGATTTGGATCCGAGATCCGGATAGTTCAATATTCAATTATCCGGATATCCGGATATTTTTGGATCCGAAACCGAAACTATCCGGATCCCACCACTACTTAATATGTACCCTGTACTGAAGTTTCTTTTTATCACTCATATGGTTTATTTTCCTAGGCTCTACGGCCTCGGCAACTAAATTCCATATTCGTGATAAAAAGTAGAACTTCAGTACGTTGATACATAAATAACTATTTTATTTATAATGGGGGTGTGACCAAATTTTGACGTAATATGATACTAGAAAAAAAAATACCCGCATCTTTTTAAATCGATTAATTATTCCTACTTTACGAGAAAATAATTATTAAAAATTTGGGGAAGGGATATGTGACGTGAGCATGGTAGAATCGTGGAAGAAGACGAATAGAGTGCGAGGGAAAGAGATAGTTATAGGCAGCTGCCATCCTTTCCCTCCCAGTTTATCTGTCTTCTTCCACGATTCTACCATACTCACGTCATATATTCCTTCTCCAAAACATTGAATTGCTAATAACAATATTAATACAAACTAATATTTAGTTTTTATTATTATAATAATAAGCTATAGTGGTTAGTTTTTATATTTTATGACTTTTATATTGAAATTCGAATTTGGTCACATACCCCATTATTTTTTAATTCGCTTTATACATTTGTAAACTAGGCTTAGGGGCTCACAAATCATGGTATTTGACATGATGGTAGCGCTTCCGTTTTTTTAATTTTTTTTTATTTAAAATAATTAGAGATGTAAAAAATTACGAAAGTATGATTTTATATGTAAAAGTTCTATATGTTCCGGTGTCGCGGTCAACATCCTGTATAACATATAAGTAAAAATAATAATGGTAACTGTAAAATAAAAGAAAAACAGTTTTAAATCATCATAAATTAAAGATATATAATTTCAATAGCATAAGCATCTTTCATGGTGATTTGATTACAATGGTAATTAAGAATCATTGACATTGACCTATCCATAAATGGAAAAAACTGAGTACACCAATAAAAAAATCCTATTTTACATTTTACTTTTGTTCTAGCGTAATAGGATAGGGATCCCAAAAATACGCTATAACAGTGTAGCGAAAAATCGTTCAACCGTAGAAGTTGATCGGGAAATAGGGTGACCAGATTTATAAAATCGTAATATCAGGACAATTTTCAAAGGATTGTAAAACCAGTGACGGCTCGTGCACCAAAACTTTGGTGAGGCAAGACGATTTTTTTTTTTTCATTAAGGGTCAAATGCCTTTTAATTGAAAGGGATGTGAAGCTGCATGTTTTTCCCATTTCATGTACAAAAATAAATTACCAGTCCACAAAACATTTAGCAAAGAGAATATATTTAACGGATTGTTGACTTACCTGGATAAACTGTCTAAATCATACATAATATAGCATGTTCGCGAACAATGACGTAATTCCTTCGAAAGAACGTACCAGAGCGATAATACAATCCCCGACGCGTTGAGACTTGTTAATTACGCCGTGACCTAATTCTTTTGTATGCAGGTCACTGTCGCGTCCGAGGGTTCTAGAAGGATATGGGCTGTATAAATACCATTGGGAGAACAGCGGGAAGATAGTCTGATATATATATAAGCAACGAGCAATGAACTTGGTGATATAGATATACAGTTTACCAGTTGTTAACATAAATAAGTGTAGTTATATAAATAAGTGTAGTGATATAGATATACAGTTTACCAGTTGTTAACATAAATAAATGTAGTTATATAAATAAGTGTAGTTATATAAATATTGTATAGATAAATAATCGTAGTGTTTAAGCATTTAATAATATTCTTAGTGTTTACAATTATTTAATTATAGTGTTAGTTGTTTTTATTATCTTTTAATATTTAATCCTTAATTATTTATCGTTTAATAAACGTATTCTTTTAGTTAATAATATGTGTCTGTGTTTTACATTTCACCCACATAAATAAAAACGTTACAATAATGCATTCATAATGCGAGATATAAAATTAATGTACCGCATAAAATTAGAATATATAAAATAATTGAAAATTTAGTAATAAAATAAATATTACAAACGTTGATAGATGATATAAGTAATAAATTTGGAGTCGGGTATGAAAACCGGGACAATTACGTGTCCCGAAGATGTTTATGGGACACAGGGACATACAACTCAAAACAGGGACGAATCCCGGAAAATCGGGCCTGCATAATTTTTAATCCTCTTTATGCGTTTTCTTGTTCCGTCAATTGTAGAGTTGTTCTTGGTCGACTACATCCTATAAATGTCCTACAATTTTTGGATTATCCAACCTGTTGTAACATAAAAATTTGACGTATGATTTTTTTGTTACCTTAATAGAGGTATTCTATCTCTTATCTTTCCCGATTTGTGTATAGTTTCACCATCTGATGTATCGGTCAATCTATTCACCAGTTTCTAACATTCCTTTTGGAATGACAAATTCATTCAACCTTTCATTGAATTTTGTCGCAACCACATCAGCAATAATTGCTTGTCGGTAACAAAACTTTGAAGAATTTTGACTCAATATTTAGAAGTTTTACGAGGAAAAGTTGTTAAGAAATATTGTTGCACTCGACGAGTTCTATCACTAGTTAAATTTAATGTCCTTATTCCTGTTACAGCCTGTATTGTCGAAAAAATGTATAATGTTGGTAATGGGTATATAATAGATATTTTTTCTATGCCTGAAATCGAACTTGAGTTGTCTCACTGATAAAAACAAATGGGTTCAAACACCATAGAATATCTTTTGCGATAAAATGAAATTATTCATTTATCTTAATTTAATCCGTAATTATCTTATTATTTTAAAATTTATTCATAATTTCTAATGGCGATTTTCGACTGAACAATAAATCGTTCAATTTATTGACCAATAAACCGATCAATTTATCTTAAAAGGCGTCGAGAATTTACACTTAACGATTTTGTTGAACTCAGGGGTATCAACTTCTTAATATTATCTTATATGTTTGTGAGATTCGAATTTATCCTAGCGGCGCTTCAGTTTTCTTGTAGTTTTTTAGAGTGTAGTTGTTCATGTAGCGTACTTGTAAAAATGAGTGAAACTAGTGAATATGCGTACAAACAACCTACATCAAATACAGTTTGAAATATTAAAGACTATTGAGTTGGCACTAGAAAAGTAACCAAAAATTCCCCCAATAAATCGACGGAAAATAATCAGTTGGTTGATCAATTTATTTTCGTAAATAAATCGACCGATTTTTCTGATTTACACGTACCGATAATTGAATGTGACAAGTCAATCAATAAATCTAAATCGGTCGATTTATCGTTAAGTGTAATACAACCATAACATAAAACAATATAAAACTCATTGAAAAATATCGCTTCCTTTTCTCAAATTTAACAGAATAGAAATATAAATCGTGTAGTAGTCATTTTAGAGTTAGTTATAGTCGGATGTATAGCGTTTCAGTACATTATGTTGTCACTGAAAATGATTTGCGTGCTTGTATGTTTCCAATTAGAATTGTAACGTGATCTGCTTGCTGAGTTAGACTCTCCTGTAGTCGTGTAATCGGTATATTCACACTCACTGTCAGTTTGTGCGCTACTGAGGATTGCATGAATTTTACACTGCGTAATGTTTTGGTCTGCGAAATACATCATGATTGTGAAAAAACACGTAACGAATTGATTTGTAAACCTATCACCTGGTTATAAATCAAGTTGCGGTTGCGATTATATTAAACTATGATATTACGAATACATTAAACATGAGAAGATAGTTTTTTCACGACATGCACAGAAAGCTCAACTTTCTTCTCCCGAAATACTGAGGAAAATGTGATGTTCCTCTTTAGAGAGGAAAATATAGAAGTGTTACCAACATGAATGTTATTTACAAAAAATATATTGTAAAAATTATAAATAAATTCATAATTTTATTGAAAATCCTTTTTTTATATACATACTTTAAATTATCTTACAATTATGTCTTATATTTTTCTTTTTCTAAATTAAAACACAATTTGACAACTTTAATTTATATTTAAGATTGGTTCCATTGGTAACACTGTTACACCGCCTTGCGTCTGATAACCTAACTTTTGACAGTTGCGTGTTGTGTTGTTAAAATGTAAATATAAATTGTAAATAATAATATATATTTTGATTCAAATAAATAAAATATTACCCTTATTCTACTAGTCATGTCAATATAAACTATTTTGATTCGAATAAACAAAATATTACCCTTATTCTACTTTTCTTAAAGTGTATTTAAGGTCCGAGCAAATCGTTTTTAGAAACATGTCGTGAATAAAAACTTCGAGCGAGAGTGGGAAAAAGAAGCGCTTTCCTCCCTAGTTTGACACATAACTATTGCTCGCGCGTTTTTTGGAGAACTATAATACTCAGAAGCAGAATGAAATAGCATCAATAATGAGAAATACACCGGGAATAGAAACATTACAAAAATCCAAATTTTTAATAATTAAAAACTTGTGTACAACTTTGATTTGAGGTATTTTTTTAAAATAATTTAGGAAGCAACGCACTAAGTAGAAGAAGTAAGGGAAAACTGTTTTCTTGAAATACCCTGTATATTTATTATATTAATAAATTATTATAAGAAATATAATTAAATTGATTCTGAAGTAGATATTTAAAACGTTAGTTACGATACAAGAAGTACATAAAGCAAGCTAGTCTTTAGTCACGAATGGGTTTGAAGTAGTGCTGTGAGGATCCGACAAAACTTGGATCCGAGAACTCGGATTTCAAAATATTCGGATTCCCGGATATCCGACGTCCGGGTATTGAAGCGGATATCTGAAAATTTAATTCGAATTTGGATTCGGATCTGGACTTGGATCCGAATTCGATATTTTGTATACGGATCCGGATACAAATTTTGAATGTGAAGACAAACATCTAGAATTGAGTTCAAATTCAAACTTCAAACCGTTAAAGTGCACCTGTTTATATTTACAGCGGTCTGTAAACACTAGTAAACAAACAGTAGGTAATACATTTTATAATAGTCCTCTAAAATACTCGTAGCCAGGTAGTTTGTTCAAATGTAACGAAAGAAAGAATTTATACTTTCACAGAGTCCTATTTAGTAAATGGTGAATAAAAAATTCAAATTTGTATTATTTTTATTACACATATAAAGTAACATATTAATGACATGAGTTTCATTAATTTATTATGTGCTTTTGATGAGACTCGATGCTAATATTTGAATGAACAAATGACAGACAATAAAATTTGTTTATAATTTATAAATAATATATTTGACGTCTATCAACGACGATTGCGCAGCCTACTAATTGATTAGTTTTTTATTTTGTCAAAATTGATGACTTTTGTTATTATCTCGACAAAATAAAATATTGTATCCACGTAAGTTAGAATGTTTATTTACTCAAAAAATTTAACCCACATTATCTTAACTCACTTGGTGTATAAATATCTATTAATAGCAAGGAAAGTCCATTATAATTTAAATATTTGTACCATGGATAGGTAATAATCGTAATGATGACAATATTTGAATATATCTTTTATTAGAATTTACATACAATTGACTATGTCAGTTTAACTTAACGAGATTGCAGTAATAGATATTATACAGGATGTCATTAAATAGTCGGTTGCTACTTTGAAGAGTTGAATCTATAAATGAAAAAGTTAAAAATAGTTTTGTTTGTATAAACGAATGACCAGAGAGCTATGTAGAAGTGTTGTGGAACATATACTCATTTTCGGTTGGTAAATTTTGTTATTAATTAGAATTGTATGATTTAGGCCCGGTTGTTCCAAGTTCAGATAAAGTAGCAGGTTACTATCTAATTAGATAAATTTATTCTACCGTCTTAACTAGAGAATAAGATTTTTCGGTTGCTTCATGATGTTTTATTCTCCGGATTGCTAACTGGTAGATTACTATCAGAAAGATTAAAATTGTGTTAGGGTAGAGTTATTTTAGAAAAGTTGGCAACTTGGCTGTCACAATTTTAATAGAAATTTGGTTATTTTTTTCGCTTGTCTGTGTTTTATTGCAGTTGTAGTTTAAACCATAGTTTGAACGTTTAGAAAAAATGATAAATACGACTTGCAAAAAATGAGTGGTGAAAATTATAGATAAAGAGAAAAACCAGTTTATTTTACTACCGCGGATATAACTAATTTAATTAAATTAGTCGACAAATATAAAAATATAATTGAGTCCAGTAATACATATTCCGTCTCTTGGAAAGAAAAAGACATCATCTGGAATCAATGAAATTATTTTAGTTTTAGTTATGGCCAGTATCTACGATATACACCCTGTTGCATAAAATAGTAAAGCTATCAACAACTGGCATATCGAAGATACAGCGTGATTCGTGATTCAGAAAAACAAATATAGACAAATAAGTGTTTATTTATTATTATGCTTTCTTTAAACTTACCTAATAGATAAAATCAATATTTGGTCTTCAATGTTATCTAACAAATAAAGGACTGTATTTTTTGACATTCGAAACATCAAAAAATTCGGAATCATCCCATTTTTCAAAATTATTTCATCTTTCTCGTACTGTATACTGTTTTCAAAAATTAATATCAAAAATGAAATCCAATACTTCATTATCACTGTTGTCCTGATTTATTATAATAATTATTAATTCGTGTTTCCATTCGTGAGCACTCGGTACGATATTCTTTGGATAAAACTCTTAACTGGTAGTTTGACTGACTGTTAGTTATCTTGCCGCTAACGAAAATTTATCTTAAGGTAACTTTTAAACATAAGTGGAACAACGCAAACTGAAGTTATCAATAGAATAATTTCTAACCGAATGTTTAACTATAGATGGAACAACCGGCCCTATGCTACACCGAGAACTTGTACGAATTTATTTTATTCTTAGAAAAGAGCATAAAATAGTGGTCCACTGATTATTGACATATTGTTCTATGGGAGCATTTACTTAACGCTATGTAGCCATAGGATTATTTCTATATATTTCAATAACAAAACCAAATCGCTTTCAACTACACACCCAAAAATCTTTTGGTAAATGTTAAATATGCTGTTATTTTGTATCATTTGCAATGTGCAGTAGTGCAGAATATTTGGGTGTTGGTTCTGTTGTTGATTAAGAGCCGTGGTGGCCGTTAGTTGGGCCTCGCCTCAAGCCTGCGCCTGTTTGAATGAAGGCATTGTTGGCCTGGCCATGTCGTGCTGACTGCTGACCTATTCCGCTCCGGCGGTTCCGGTCGCACTCCGGCATCGGCACCAGCCTCCCATACGCCCACATCACAACGCAGAATTCCCGCGACGTCTACATTAGAAAACACATGGAATCTAGTTAATTCCTGATTCCATGTGTCTGCGGTGTCTGCGGGAAAGTTTACATTGGCTAGACTGGTAGAACTATTTCAACAAGATTGAATGTACACCAGCGTGCCCTGGAAGAGTGGGAAGTTTAGCGTGATTGAAATTACATGTGAATTTTTTTTAAATCGTGAATATATGAATAATTATAACTTAAAATGTAATTGAAAGTTAAAATTATGTGCCCATTTATTTATAATTATCATCGAACTTTTGTGACATCACAAGTGACTTAAGCGCATGCCTAGAAAGGATGGTGAGACCTGACTTTTTGAACGTATGTTGGGGCATTACACTACACACTGCTGGCTAGTTCACGTAGTTTTGTTTACGTTTTCGCGGAGTTAGGTTATAAGCTTTTATTTCGAATTGAAATTGTATTTGTGTACGATACTTAATTTTTAATATTGAATACAATAATACACTAAATGAAATAAATAGAACCAGTCGTTTGCTCAAGAAGAACACCAAAACTATAATAGTCACAACACAGAACTGTCACTGCTTATAAACGTCAAAACATGTGGATGCCATTTATAAAACTTTCTGTTGCCATGTAAACCCACCGCGCACCTGCGTAAGGTAGACTATACGTTCTCCGTGAACTTCTGTGACGTCATTATTTAAGAAAATTTATTTTTTTGAGAAATCCAGGCATCTTTGAGTGTAATACTATATAGAATATCACTTTTCAAGATATTCTTAATAAAATAAAAAACTACAGTAAACTTCCCCATTCCACCGTATAAAATTCCAAGAAACAAAAATACTAGCGAGACCAACAGACCTCATCAACAGGTTAATTAGAGAAGCCACTGAGATTTTCTAAACCAAGAATAGTAATCTCAGTTATTGTGACGGTTTACATCTTAGTCGAGCTTGGCTTCCTATATTCAATATGTTGGCCGCTAGTATGAACAGTGATTAAGGGTGATTAGCGAGCATTTGATTAGCATTGTTTTATCTCTGTCGATTGTTTATAGATTATTTTAGAGAAAAATACTTCAAATAAAAGATATGTAAAATTATTTTTTTATAACTATTATTTGAAGTATTTTTCTCTAAAATAATACATAAACGATTGACAGAGGTAAAACAATGCTAGTCAAATGCTCGCTAATCACCCTTAATCACTTGTTCATACTAGCGGCCATTGTCATTTGTCACCATGGTTACCTGTTGCTAATGTTTTTGTTATTATTTATTTATATATTTGTTGTTTATTCCTTAAAGAAGGCAGCAGTAGTTCATGCTGCCGAAACGTTGGTTTTTATTACAATAAACAGAACTAAAACTAAAAAGGTTGTATTATTTTAATTGCATAATGAATTCTGAAAGATTTTTTAATAATTTAAGTGTTTTTATTTTATTTACAATATATTCACTAGCGAATGAATAAAATGAAGTAATTTATTGCTAGTACAAAGAACGCAATTACTTAGAGGAGAAATAATTAACAAGTAATAATTATAATTTTAAATTATTAAATTTTATTGACACTTTGATCAGATATTATCTCAATTTTAGAAAGTATATTTTTATTATTAGAAACATTAGAATACAATGTATAGTGGGTTTATTTTAATTACACTTCTCCAGTCTAATAACTAATAAATTTTTTATTACTATGGGAAATGACAATTCTCTCCCCAGGTATTTAGGAGCAATGAGAGGAACTTTCTCGAACACGATTTAAGGTTGAGTCCGCCAATAGCAACGGGCACGGCAAGGCGTATCTCATAGAGCTCTAGATCTGAATGTTTGCCGGGATGGTCCACGAACTGTTCTTCCACTCATTACCGTTCACTGTTACAACAATTATATTGTAATACCTGGGCTATTAATGTCCAATATTCATGTCACAAGCTGATTGATGATGCGTGCGATGTTCCGGATGGATGAGCTATGTTTGACGTGAGAACGACTTATTTATATGAAGATAACATGTGCTATATCCGTTAAAATATAAAGGAAAAATAAGATTTTAAGAGTAAAAATATTTAAAACAACCTTTACACCAATTTATTGACATTAAAAAATAAATATTTTTTTGCCGATTGACATTAAAAGTGCGATTTTTTTGACAGCTAATAGTCTGTAAAATGACACTTTTACTGTTTATTGTTGCTATGGCCATAGCAACCGCTCAACAAACACAGCAACATTTCAACAAACGTATAGTAACATAATCTGATAGCGATAACTTTCAAAATATAGGTATTAAAAATAATCAATAAATTAATATTAATTCTAAAATCGGCAAAATATGTGTTCAACACGGCACTAAACACAGATTTACAGCTTCGGTAGGGTTTATGCCTCGGCTTCGCCTCGTCATTGAAACGGCAGCCTCTGCAGTAAATCTGGTATTTTAGTGCCTAGTTAAACATAACTATTTTTAAAGAAAAAATCAAATATGGACTACATTTATAAAAATATAAGCTTTTGTTGGATTTTTTTTTGTACGGTTGTGAATAAACAAAAATATTTAACATTTTTATTTGAATAAAATAAGAAGTAGAAAATAAAAACATATATAGCATTATATTTACCTATAACATCTGCTGAATTGACTTATGGCTATAATCTGTTGTATTATTACCTTATATGATTTGTTTTTCCATCTTAACTAATTTTACATTTATATATTGCCAGTAACATCATTTTACAAAGATATTATATAACATCTGTCAATTAGTAATATTTGCATATTGTAACTGTTTCCATGGTGCAGCTTTCAGCAGCATTAAGTTGCAAGATATTTCTTTATAATTCTTTATCTGTAAATTCATTGAATATGAATAAAATAATATAATTAAATCGAATAGAGAATAACATGTTATTTTATTTATAATAACATAAAAGGTCAAAAAATGATATTTAACAGCGTTTTTTCCAAGAAAAACTGTTAAAATATTTAAATTAGGGTTATTCCGGTTAACCAATCATCCCCAAAATCGAATAAACTCTTCATATGGACGTACGAAAGAAGAATATGAAAGAATTATAATTTTTAGAATTGTGGTATTGGAGTTATCGAAGGAGAAATTTTTGTAACACACACGTACTACACACACTGACACACACATACAGACATCGAATTTTTTGACCAAAGACAATACCTTCCTTACCTATAGATGACGGAAGGTAAAAAATAATTAAATCCTTAACTTTTATTTGTAAAATAAACTTCCCTTTAACTCACGACGTTGGGGTTGCACTGAGCTTTCTTTTTTTAATTACTACCGGTTTAAGGGGAAAAGTACCTAGCTAGTAACTCTGATATCGAAAAAGGAAGAAAATATCCAGTCACTTAAATACATCCTTATATATAAATTAATAATAATACGTCGTAAGGAATACAATTACAATTTAAATATTTTCTCATCTGGTATGCGATTAAATTAAAACAATATCAGGCAGTAGAATCTAATAGCAATCATAAATTTCAGATAACTCAGATAATTGGATACAGCTTATAAGTTGTTTATAATGTAGTGCTTAGCAGAGCAGTATCATGTAATTAATATCATCTTCCTATTCAGAGGCGACCACTTACAATTAGCTAAAATGGATACATTGCATGCAGGTTGTTTATACAGGGTGCGCTATTAAACAGTAGCAACTTTATTTTAAACCAGCCAAAATTATATAAAACATAACTATTTTTGCAACAATAAAAAGTGATATTTTTCGTAATTCCATTTGGAAAAGTTCTTTATTTTAATATTCATATGAGGTAGGAAAAGTACTTTTTCCGCATTCAGTGTGTAAAAATATTTCAGGGAGGAAAAGTATTACTTTTCCGTACTCAACAAAATTATAGTTTACTTTTCTACACTCAGTTCAAAAATGTAGACTGTTGTAGACTATACATTTTTGTTATAACAAATAGCTTTATTTATTGTAAATATTGACAATAACTTTTCAATTTATTCGACATGGCAAGTTATTGTTTGCCAGTTTTTTGAATAAAGGATTGATACTTTTTTGCATAATTACTAATAAATCTAAATTATTATTAATTTTTTTGTTACACGAGAAATTCTGATATCATTTGTATAAAAACTGAAATCTATCTTTTTCATTTAATATTTTTGTATTAAACCAAATCATTTTTAATAATTAAATTAAATTGGCCCATTTTTTTTATTACATGACCAAACCCCAATTGTGTACTTTTCTTTGAACATTAAAGTACTTTATTTTTAAGGTAACAAATACAAATACGTATGAATTATTTAACAAATTCTGCGTAAATTATAAAATTACCAAATAGGGGTGAGAATATAATTCATTAGTCACGTGACATGTTTTCCGCCAATCAACAATCAGAATCTCCCTATTTACATGACTGTCACAGCGATGATAAAAAACAAAGAAATTATCACCGTATTTATAATCGTTACTAAGGGATTGTTTTATTTATGACATTAACAGTTAATTTTGAGAATAATAACAATAATTCAAACTCCGAAATATTAAATAAAACTCGTAAGTACTGTTTTAATACAATATGAATATGTATATCAAAAGTTAGGTTAGCAGCACACACAATGTGTTACCAAAATTTATTATATTCTCTCATTAAATATAAGCTCGTGATATGATTAATAATCGAAGATATTGCTTATGAAACCGAAGCAGCACATTTCACTTGAGAATATCATCGATGATAATCATATCACTTGTTATATTACGTATGACAATATATTTATTTAACATTTGTTTCTATATAACTGTTTGTTGAACCGAAAACCATTTTATTTTGAATTAGCACTCCCTGTATAGTCTGATCAGATTCTAATTGGCGCGTTTAAGTTTTTGCTCATCGACAAACCATATCCTCTTGTAATTTAATTCCGTTTCATGGCACAATTTCAGGGATGTGTATTTTAACGGTTCTTTAATTTTAATAACAGTTAATATAACACCCAATATAATTTTGCAGTAAAAATACGGTTAGAAATTTTGAATAAATCTTGCACTCTTTCAAACATTGAACTTTGGTTGTGGATCCTTGACATATTCGAGCCTACTTTCGTTTTCTATGATTTAGGCACATGCTTATTTATTCTTTGTTGGGTAATTATTTATGAAAAAGACAAAAAATAATAATAAATATTTATTACAGTGACTGTATTTTTAATTAGAACCTGATAAAGTAATGCTTCATTAATTCTAACAGGTTTATTTATTTATTATTATAATCAGCATTACTTTATTATAATGATATATTGTCATTTATTTTTATGGAAGTTGTATTTGTATCTTTATCATGTTTTCACGGTAGTTACAACAAAAAATTAATGAAATTATAATCTATGAAAATTGATTATTCTCTAATTTATTTGTTATTGAAGAAAACTATATATTGTGACATAATTTAAATTTAATTTTGATATTTTAAATTCAATATGAAGTAATCTACAGGGTGGGTCTGGGAAGATGCCCCCTCCCCTTTAACTTTTTTATTATAAGTAATAGCAAAAATGGCTCATATAAAAGTTTTATTATGTTAAATATACTGTTTGATGAGGTGCGTGAACTTGGCACATAAACTGTGGGTGCAAATTCTGAAATTTTGCAAATATTTTGCACCTAATTTGCACCTATTTGCACCCTAAAAAATGTTTAACTACCTTTATTAGTTCAAAAGTTATAAACAATTAAACTTTTTTGTGCCAACTTCACGCCAGCACAAAAAAATATTCGGAATCAAACTTTTATTTACCAATAATTTGCACCCAATTTGCACCCATTTGCACCATCAACATTTTTTTGTTATCTTCTTAAATAATAAAGTTATTAACAATTACTTTTTTAATTGCCAGCACAGAAAGTGTTCACATTTGATAATTTTTTACGGGAGTAATTTGCACCCAGTACAACAAAATTAGCACCCTAAAAATTATTTCCCTATCTTTATTATTTCTAAAGTTATAGACAATTACATTATTTTTGTGATAACTTCACACGAACGTACATCAAAGTCATTAATTATGGATTGTTATAAGGGTGCAAATTATGAAAGTTATTTATTATTATTACAATTTGCACCCTAAAAATAATGTCATTTTAACATGTATTTATTTAAATAATAGCGTTCAAATGTAGGAGTATGAATTACATCGGTATATATATTGCAACAATGTCATTTATTATGGATTGTTATAAGGGTGCAAATTACGAAATTTATTTATTATTATTAAATAGGGTAGGGTACAATTTGCACCCTAAAAATAATGTCATTTTAACATGTATTTATTTAAATAATAGCGTTCAAATGTAGGAGTATGAATTACATCGGTATATATATTGCAACAATGTCATTTATTATGGATTGTTATGAGGGTGCAAATTACGAAATTTATTTATTATTATTAAATAGGGTAGGGTACAATTTGCACCCTAAAAATAATGTCATTTTAACATGTATTTATTTAAATAATAGCGTTCAAATGTAGGAGTATGAATTACATCGGTATATATATTGCAACAATGTCATTTATTATGGATTGTTATGAGGGTGCAAATTACGAAATTTATTTATTATTATTAACTAGGATAAGGTACAATTTGCACCCTAAAAATAATGTCATTTTAACATGTATTTATTTAAATAATAGTGTTCAAATGTAGGAATATGAATTACATCGGTATATATATTGCAACAATGTCATTTATTATGGATTGTTATGAGGGTGCAAATTACGATATTTATTTATTATTATTAACTAGGGTAGGGAACAATTTGCACTATAAAAATAATGTCATTTCTACATGTATTTATTTAAATTATTAATAGGGTTGAAGGTCAAACACATTTTTTATATATATTTTTTTTTTTTTATATATTTATTAGCAATCAGAATTACATCATATTCTATAAGCTAATGTGCTGTCTTAAGAAATACTTGGTCCTTGATTGGCTTGTAAAGGACTTCTCCAATGACAAGTCCTCTCTATCCTTCTTTCAGGTCCGCTGGCCAACTTCTTTTCAGTCTCCTTTCGTTTCTTCTTCTTATTTCTAATAGTGGTTGTAGTAGTGTGTTAAAATGTCCTTCTAATTTTGCATGATGCCTCTTACTTTTTTCTATTATAACGTCCTTGACGTACGGAACTCTCAGATCTTCATGGAGTGTTTGATTGGTGACATACCAGGGTGCATTTGTGATCATGCGAAGTATTTTGGATTGACTCCTTTGTATTACCGTCACATTTGACTTACTAGCACATCCCCAAAGTTCGGCTCCATATGACCAAATTGGTTTAATTATTGTTTTGTACAATAAAATTTTATTTTCTAATGAGAGCTTAGAGTATCGTCCGATTAGCCATTGCATTTCTCTTATCTTCAAGTCTATCTGTTTGCGTTTAAATAATTTATTGCTCCAGCTCACACGCGTAAATATTATTGAAAAGTAATAATGACCTGGAGATAAAGTATAATTTCCGTAGACAATCAGTTTTTGAAGTCAGATATTCATTTAGTAGGCTAAAACGTCTTGCATGCGATTTGTGTAACGAAAACCTTGATTATTTTCAAGTAATAAATTTTTACTTAGAGCAATAAATAATTATAACAGATCGTATTCTGTCTTGCGACAGGTTTTTTTTTTAATTTTTGGTTGTGAGCAGCTTGTCTTTAATCTAGCTCACATCAATTTTCTCCGAATCGGCAAGAGCAATACATTTTAAACATGAGCAATAAATTAGCAATAAATGAGTTTTAAATATTAGAACTATGTTTATTGTCTAGATTCGATGTGGGAGTTGTATGATGACCAGTGTGATCAATATAAAAATGTTAAAAAAGACTGTAGTGTAACAGCTCATTTATTAATATACACTTTGTAATTAACATTATGTATAATGTTTTTGTAAATTGAATTTGAAATTTAATAAATATTCTATTTATTTTGTTTTTGTTTATTTTCATTTTTTACCTAATAAAACATACCTTTACACACAATTACAAAAGCGTTAAGTATTTATAATTTGGTAGGTACAGAGAAACATATTTATTTCACTATTATTGTTATCATTAGACATTTGTTCAATAAAAAAGATTTAATTTAATACAAAAAATGTGTTTGATCTTCAACCCTATTAATAATTTAAATAAATACATGTTGAAATGACATTATTTTTATAGTGCAAATTGTACCCTACCCTAGTTAATAATAATAAATAAATATCGTAATTTGCACCTTCATAACAATCCATAATAAATGACATTGATGCAATATATACCGATGTAATTCATATTCCTACATTTGAACACTATTATTTAAATAAATACATGTTAAAATGACATTATTTTTAGGGTGCAAATTGTACCTTATCAAAGGGTGTAAATTGTACCCAACCCTATTTAATAATAATAAATAAATTTCGTAATTTGCACCCTCATAACAATCCATAATAAATGACATTGTTGCAATATATATATACCGATGTAATTCATATTCCTACATTTGAACGCTATTATTTAAATAAATACATGTTAAAATGACATTATTTTCAGGGTGCAAATTGTAACCTACCCTATTTAATAATAATAAATAAATTTCGTAATTTGCACCCTCATAACAATCCATAATAAATGACATTGTTGCAATATATATACCGATGTAATTCATACTCGTACATTTGAACGCTATTATTTAAATAAATACATGTTAAAATGACATTATTTATAGGGTGTAAATTGTACCCAACCCTATTTAATAATAATAAATAAATTTCGTGATTTGCACCCTCATAACAATCCATAATAAATGACATTGTTGCAATTATATACCGATGTAATTCATACTCCTACATTTGAACGCTATTATTTAAATAAATACATGTTAAAATGACATTATTTTCAGGGTGCAAATTGTACCCTACCCTATTTAATAATAATAAATAAATTTCGTAATTTGTACCCTCATAACAATCCATAATAAATGACATTGTTGCAATATATATACCGATGTAATTCGTACTCCTACATTTGAACGCTATTATTTAAATAAATACATGTTAAAATGACATTATTTTTAGGGTGCAAATTGTACCCAACCCTAGTTAATAATAATAAATAAATTTCGTAATTTGCACTCTCATAACAATCCATAATAAATGACATTGTTGCAATATATATACCGATGTAATTCATACTCCTACATTTGAACGCTATTATTTAAATAAATACATGTTAAAATGACATTATTTTCAGGGTGCAAATTGTACCCTACCCTATTTAATAATAATAAATAAATTTCGTAATTTGCACCCTCATAACAATCCATAATAAATGACATTGTTGCAATATATATACCGATGTAATTCATACTCCTACATTTGAACGCTATTATTTAAATAAATACATGTTAAAATAATATTATTTTTAGGGTGCAAATTGTAATAATAATAAATAACTTTAATAATTTGCACCCTTATAACAATCCATAATTAATGACTTTGATGTACGTTCGTGTGAAGTTATCACAAAAATAAAGTAATTGTCTATAACTTTAGAAATAATAAAGATAGGGAAATAATTTTTAGGGTGCAAATTTTGTTGTACTGGGTGCAAATTATTCCCGTAAAAAATTATCAAATGTGAACACTTTCTGTGCTGGCAATTAAAAAAGTAATTGTTAATAACTTTATTATTTAAGAAGATAACAAAAAAATGTTGATGGTGCAAATGGGTGCAAATTGGGTGCAAATTATTGGTAAATAAAAGTTTGATTCCGAATATTTTTTTGTGCTGGCGTGAAGTTGGCACAAAAAAGTTTAATTGTTTATAACTTTTGAACTAATAAAGGTAGTTAAACATTTTTTAGGGTGCAAATAGGTGCAAATTAGGTGCAAAATATTTGCAAAATTTCAGAATTTGCACCCACAGTTTATGTGCCAAGTTCACGCACCTTGTTTGATGGCAGATGCAGATATTTTTTATGAAATCAGGTTTACAGATACAACTATCAACTTTTATTTTTTAAATAGCAACCTATAATTATTTTACTAAAATATAAACCGCCATTTTTTCTCCGTTTCAGTACATAATTATTCTATTTTAAAAATTTCAAAAACTGCATACGTCAATAAGAAAAATGACACTTTCTGACTTGATACAAAATATTTAATTTTCTTGTTAAATTACTTGGTAATAAAATTTCATTATCTACCAGTAATTTAGCACAAATCTATTAAGTAATTACAGTGAAACAAAAAAATTAGGAATATTTCAATCAATTAATTTATCTAGTTCGTTTCAATTTCAAAGTTTAGTTTTCAATTTCTTTTTATCATGACATTTTCATGATTGTTGGTTTGTTCATATTTTTTATATTATGTAATTTAAATATAGAAATAGGTAGGTTTGTGTTTAATTGTGCGGAATAAAATAAATAAATTGAAAAATAAAACCAAAAATGTTTATTTGAAGAATAAATAAATCATTTCATTTTTTTAAAAATAGTCGAACTAATTTCTTATCATCCATGAACGAACTATTTACATACCCTTCTTATAAATGTTTTTTTTTTTATATATTATATATATATATATATATATATATATATATATATATATATATATATATATATATATATATATATATACAGCCATGGAATTGAGACAAAATAAATAACAAAAGACTAACGGTTTATCTGTCATGTTGGGGTAATTTATTTTTATTAAGTATTATTAATAATATCTGTTCCAATTAATAATTATCTGTTAATTTAAATTGATACTTGTTGATTTGAACAGAAATTACAAATAATAATAAAAATAAATTAATCTAACTTGACAGATAAATCGTTAACATTTTTTAATTTTTTTGTTTCAATATATAGCTATAGCTATTTTTGTGATGATATTCAACATTTTCATACCTAATTTCTGTCGTCTCAAGCCACATAAAATTAATTTTGTTTATTGATTCAGATGCATAATTTTATGCCCTACAACTTTTATTGTTTTACCTAAAATAATTAGGGAAGCAGGAAATTACGAAAGTCTAATTTTATATGTTAAAGTCCTATGTTCGGCTGTGTCATACAGATACATTGTGTCCCATTTAGAGCTGCCACCATTGGGATCTGGAGAACTATAAGAGATACAAAGTCAGTTAAATGGAACTTTTTGTGCACTTATAAGGGGCCATGTTAGAAATGCTTTTCTTTTTCCAAAAATTCTCATAGGGCACTAGATATCATTTGGCTACTTCATAACTGCAGAAATAAAATTTGAAAATTCACGGAATTATATTTTAATAGTATTAGCCATGGAATTAGAAACAAGAACGAACAAAAGCGTAACGTTTTATACGTCAAATTATTAGTATGTATTTTGACAATCATTATTCTGACACGTGAAGCGGGGTTAGATTTGGATTGTCGATACGCAATAATATGCAGACTTGGGCTACTTATGTTGTAAAATATGTGTAAAAATAGTTATTTATGTATCATGGCACTGAAGTTCGATGTTTGATCACGAATGTGGAATTTATTTGCCAAGGCACTTAGAACCGAGAAAAATACACCATATGAGTGATAAAAAGGAATATCATTTCTAAGGTGCATATTAAATTTAATTTGAAATCGAATAATTGTGAAAATGAAAGAAATATTTATTTTTAAAGGTTATGGTTATCAGTCTGACATTCAATGTACCCAATCTCGGACATTGAAATTATCGTAAAGAACACTCAAAAGTCAAAATTATGTGTTTTGTATCAAATTTCTTCATCGGAATTATTTATATCGTTCTTCTTGCACATATTTTTGTCATTTTACGTAAAAATTTACTATTGTACATCGTAAACCTGCCCAAATTATCTTATATAATAATTATCGTAAGGTAACACTGCATTTGGATGAAATCGTTGTATAATGGGTTACTTTAGTGCCGATTTCTGAACTTTTAATCATAATGTTTGTGCACTTCAGTGACGATTTCAAATAAACTATGTTATAATAATAAAATTTTATGCTATTATTTATAAGATAATATAAATTGTCTGTTTTCCTTTTATAAATGTCTTTTATTTTCCATTGCTAATAGTGTATCGTTAAAATATCATTTAGTACTATTTGTATAAATAGATACATTATAAAATTATTACTTTTCTATATGTATTTATAGACTGGTATTATTATAAATAAAATATTAGAACGAATATAATTCATTATTATGCCATTGTCAAATATTTGTTTTTAAATTAATAGTAATTCAAGATATCTCTTGTTTAAATACGAATACATTTTCCATTTTGACGTTTACCTAACCGTTTTGGCATAATTATCAAATTATTTATGCGCGTTTTTCTGTGTATTTCCAAATTTCAAAGTTAAAATTAAATAATTCTTGTTAGAGCTAATTGGTGACCAGGATTTTGTATGTATATCCGAAGTTGCTTCCTAATCCAACTGTCAAAACAAAAAGCACGAACCTTTTTAACCTATTCTCATCATTGTGTTAATTTTGTAATTTTTATATGCGACATTTTTTATTATAAACTGACAGGTACTAATGTAATTCTGGGTAGTCGTGCAACCTATAATTATTTTACTAAAATATAAACCGCCATTTTTTTGTCTTTTCATCGATGTATTAGTTTTTATTAAAGCATTTAAAAAATTTCGAGACAAATAAGATAATGGAGATAATAATTTTTATTCAAATATTCTATGTTGCTGTGTGAAAATAAATAATAAATAGACAAATAAATAAGTATAAAACTAAAACAATTACCCCTTAACCTTAAATAATAATATAAGCTAAAAGCTAAATACGTATTTCGAGAACTAAGTTCTCATCATCAGTAGAACAAAACAAAAGTTTAAGCAGAGAAGTTAACTTCTCTGCTTAAACTTTTGTTTTGTTCTACTGATGATGAGAACTTAGTTCTCGAAATACGTATTTAGCTTTTAGCTTATATTATTATTTAAGGTTAAGGGGTAATTGTTTTAGTTTTATATATATTTTTAACCTTAGACTCCTCCTATTATTGTAAATAAATAAGTAATAAGTATTAATAAATAAGTAACAAACAAAAAATGTATATTTTGTTGATATTAATATTGTTACATTTTGTTTATTTTCACATAGCCATCTATAATATTTGAATAAAAATTATTTCCCATATATCTTAATTATCTTATTTTTTTCGAATTTTTTCAAATACATTAATGAAAACTAATACATCGTTGAAAAGACAAAAAATGGCGGTAAATTTTAGTAAAATAATTATAGGTTGCTATTTAAAAAAATAAAGTTGATAGTCGTAACTTGTAAGCCTGACATATCTACATCTGCCATAAAATAGTATACATAAAATAATAAAACTTTTATATGAGCCATTTTTTTTCTATTATAATAAAAAGAATTAAATGAAGGGGGGGGGCATCTTCCTAGATTCACGCTGTATATGTTTTTAACCTTCATTCTGTTAAATTTATAACTGAAATCAAAATGGTGTAAGTACATGTGTTTCACATATTTTTATCGAAGACAATGGTCATAACAAAAAAATAATCTACTTTCTTTCACATTCACAGTGTGTTCTTATTTTGTTTACGGTACCAAATTATACATACAATTTCTGATTTTACGGTACATCTTCGCGGAAGTTCCACGTGCATGCGGCATCACCTGGTCTGCAGCATTATTTCACTTTTTCCAAACTCTCGTGGAATAATGAGGCAAATCAGTGCTGTTTAGCATCTGATCTTGTCGGCTGATTGAATCGCTCAGCCAAGAAAGGCATCGACAGTGATTTTTCTCCCGTTGCATGATGGACAGAATGGCTGTAATTGGAGAAAAATCGCTCGGGAATTTCAAAAGATCTGTAATTGAATATTTAAACTAGTTCGGTGCTTATTCAAGCATTTCAGCTGCTGTTTAGAAACGAGAGAATAAGAAATCAAAATAATCGGAAATGAGCACTTAGAATAGAGAATTGCATATTGAGTTAAGACAATCGTACACTTATTAAGGCTACGATGCACTGTTACGATTACAATTTTTATGGTACATATTTTTCTGGCATTCTTTATTCATATTTCAATAACTATAAAATTGTTGATTACAACAAAAGACATTTTGTTTATGGCCCAAAAATGTTGATTACAAGAATATATTCAAGAAAGGAAATTTTATCAATAAGTATTTTATACTAGTATTTTGCGAAACATCAGAAATAAAAATTGTAGCGTGTGGTTTAGAATTAATATTTTGTAGTTTTTACACAGGATTAATATTTATGAAATGATCATTTTTCGCAGCCCATCCGAATGTGTCCACTTTTATTTAAATGTGACCCAGACTTTATTTACTTGCTATACAATACATAATATAAAAAAAATCTGTTGTGGCCAACACAATACCTATCGCCACTTCCGTTTTTGGTTACATAAGTATAGGGCGCGAGCAGTCATGTGACATTGTTGACCTTGACAAGCAGATATGGGAGCCCATGGCAGAATGACAATTAGTAATTATGTACATAGATGTCAAATGTCAGAATTTTTCATTAAAAATTTCAAGATTTTCTAAATTCACGTATTTATTGTTGAGGACAATAAACCACATGGAATTGGAAAGTACTAGCTATCATTCTGACACGGGCCCCCATATCTGCTTGTCAAGGCCAAAGTGACATGACTGCTCGCGCCCTATTTTTTTTAACATTTCTTGTATACCTACACTCTACACCAAAATTTCTAC
The DNA here is from genome assembly GCA_951394225.1 of Harpalus rufipes. Classification (NCBI taxonomy): domain Eukaryota; kingdom Metazoa; phylum Arthropoda; class Insecta; order Coleoptera; family Carabidae; genus Harpalus; species Harpalus rufipes. The sequence goes on along the minus strand of OX596283.1, from coordinate 14,608,948 downwards.
TTATTATATCTATTCTTTATATTTAGATTTTTTAATTTTAAATTCATTCTATGAAGAAATTTTGTCCTACTCTTCTAATTTTTCGAGATGTTTCCAATTCATTGTCGGGATTGACAGAAATATACGTATAATTTTAAATATTTAACTATTAATACAATAAGAAATAATATAATCCCAAAAAAAATCTTCAGTAATGTTTTTCGATTTTTGACACTGACATTAGCTACATTTCTAAAAATTGTAATCGATAGAAACAAATGTAAAGCCTGTAATTTTCAGTGTTTGTAATTATTATTGGTTATTTGCTATAGCAATGTTGCTAAGTTGCCGTCAAATAAGTAAGGACGGAGATTTCTACACCGTTGCCAATTCATATGGCAATGCTGAAAATGCTAAGTCATGAAGAAGCGGCAACACCGCAGGGTGCGGAGAAGGGAACAAGTTGAGCATCAGTCCATATTTGACGGCGAGTATAGTAAGAATTAGTAACTTTCTTACAGAATTAGTAATTATCAATATGATATATGCGTTTTTTTATTACTAGATATTAGATTAATCTTGATTGTACTGCTTAATCATTCAAATGAGAACCTACTACTACCCACTGTCATTTGTCTCATCTACATTAAAATAATAAAACAATAATTTATCACAATCCCATTGACTGCTATTCATTGATAATTACTGCAAGACTACAATGTACCATCTCCCACTCTATGGTCTGGAAATTGCTAACACTGGATGGTGTTTATGAACTTTACCGGTTCTAAATACTAGGGACTGCATGAGCGCTGAACACATCTGCAACAGCAACAGCCAACATCCCACACAAACAACCACACCGAGATGCTATAGTATAGTCAGAGTCACTCGTTAACTGTTCTGCGCTTATGCGGTGGGCACCTTTGCTTTCATACTCCAGGGACGGAATAGAGGAGAAACAATTTGTGAGGTATTGGAAGATGGAACTTGAAATTGACAGTGGAAGTGAATTCACAAAAATCCCAAGAGGTGTATTTTAAATTGGATTCTCCACTATTTTTACCTCTCGCCAAGAGAGGTATTGGATTCATGCTAAAAATCGCATATTCAGATTTTAATGAATAAGCACGTTTTAAGGTCCCTACAATCCGATTTTAACATTTTTACGATGATGTCTGTGCGTGTGTCGATGTGTGTGTGTATGTATGTGTGTGGGATATTGGAAGGACGGTTACTCAAAAACTATAAGACTTTATATTTGTTTAATTTCCCAATCGGACATTCATGGGAAGATCTGAAAGTAGAAGATTCTTGAAAAAAAAAACTTCTAAATATTATTTTTTGAAAATTTTTCTTGGTAATATTAAAGAAAATTAAATTCTCTATCTGATACATTTAAATATTTTATTATATATTCTATAGATTCAGAGATAAAAGAAATATAATATATAAAATAATCTGTGGTAATAAATTTTACAGCCGAAAGAATGCCATGGAAAATAGTTGAAAATTTCAAATGTTTGTAACTGACAGATAAATGTCAGTCTCAGAAATCCGGAGACATTACTGAAGTTTTTTTCTGGGAAGTACATACATTATATTATTTCTTATTGTATTAATAGTTAAATATTTAAAATTATAGGTATATTACACATACCCTTGAGAAATACTGTTAATGCCAACAATGAATTGGAATCATCTCTAAAAATTAGAAAAGTAGGACAAAATTTCTTCATAGAATGAATTTATATATAAAAAATCTAAATGTAAAGAATAGATATAAGCGAGAATACAGCTCGAAGGAAGACGATATTTAAATGTTATAAACACAAGATGAAAGTGAAGATGGTTTCCACTCTGCAACGTAAAATACAGAAAAATTGTATCTCATCGAAATAATGAGTAATGAAAGAAAAATGTACTTGGATAATCTCTTAATTCTTGATCTGTGACTATTTGTTTCAAACATTATGGGACAATGTACACCAACACTGTAGACTAGAGTAACATTGCACTGCGAAAAAGCTATCAAATTCTTCTCAAGTAAGTTGTAAATATTGACAAAATTACACATCGTTATAAGAATAATCGGAGTACAATCTATCCATCACTTTATTAAAGGGAATTAATGTGTTATTTAGATACAACATGTATGAAAAAATAAAATGTTAAAGAAGATATGTAAGAATAGATGCACAATCCAGATATATACATTTTAGACCGCCCAAAATTAATATTTTAACTAGAAGAATATGAAGAGAAAGTAAACAAGAACGTTGTTCGAATTGAAAAAAAAAAATATGGTAAAATATCCTATAGATTTTGTAAATATGTGTGAAAATTGTTTTATGTTGAGACATGCTCTTATTGAATAATAAAGAAGTTTATACTTCATGACTTATATGAATATATTGTTTGTATTTCTAAAAATATATATACATACAGCCAGGTAAAATATACGGCGAGAGGTTATATGCTGGCCACATCAGATTTTTAGGTTTGGAATGTGTAGTTTCCAAAATAGTGTTAGAGTAGTATGTTCTACAACAAGTAATGTAATGGCCCATATTCCACAAGAATAAAAAGTTTGTGGAGGACTATGATTTGCTAGTGTGGATTCTGTCATTCCAAATGTGTTGTAGACTATACTTTCTCCAACAATATTTTAGAAATTATTCAAAAATATTGATTGATTATGGCAATATATTATCTTCTCATATACAGTAAAATTATTTAAAGATGTCCGATCAAGGTTATTTGTATCATGAACGAATTAAAAAATTGGCATACATTTATCTTTCTGCTTTGCAGTCTCTATAAGCGTGTGCGATAAGGATGGATATAACACGTTTGTCTTTCAAAAATTTATATTGTTTCGACTAAGTTAGGACATTACACTTTAAAACGACGCTCGTTGTTGATAATACTTTCGCTGTAACGTAAGCTTATATATTAATTCAGATACATTACCTTGATTCATAGCCGTACGAATTAGGTTATTTTCTGTCAGTATCACTGACACTGACGTTGTCAGTATCTTAATTTTCACATATTTGGTTTTACATTTGCTAATAAACTTACCAGTTGATTTATTTTTGAAATTTGAATGCTTTTATTGTAACATATATTTTTATAATAATAAAATAACAGTAGTATCTTATGTACCCTCATAAAATCTAAGCTAGCGACACTACTGAATTTGTCAGAATGGGCGGAACAAAAATCTGAATTTATACAATTCGTAGATTACCTTGATCGGACATCTTTCAAAAATTTTACTGTACCATCTTTTTTTTTCCAAAATAGGGAGAAAATTAATTCTCCAAGCCAGAGTACTTACCACCCAAAAATTTTTGTCATTCCTCATTCATTGGTTAAAATATTTTGAACCCGCAAATAGTTCCTTCCATTTCTCGAACATTGTTTCGTCGATTTGCGATGATCATATCGTGAATCTAACTGATGTTTTCTTCTGGTAACTCTTGCAGGCTTTTCACAGCGAGAATCATCTTCAGTGTCTTTCCTTCCACGTTTAAATTCAACAACCCAATTTTTACCATTGTGTATGAAGGACAAGATTAATATGATAGTTTATTCAATTTTGAAAAAATCTAAAAAATTTGTGATATTTGTTGTTGTCCGGTTCTGTAACATCATCCACTGTGCACGTTGGTTTTTGACATGCGAGTTATGAAGGGTAACGTTATAATGGGTACACGAACTCGAGCCATAACGACAGTAATCTCGTGTTCGTTCAAATTAAATTGTGCCTCACGTATTTAAGCATCCTCGTTTACTGTTTACTAGCTGCACTAGCCTAGCCCGCGATGAAAAAATACCAACTTTGTCGATGGCTTGGCTTGGTTAGCGACCAGCCCTAAACCAACACCGTTAGATCAAGCTTTTATTTTATTTTTTCAGAGGCTTAATTGGATTTCAAACAGCAGACTTTTATCTCATTAAAAATAATTACAACATTTTCCGTGACTCAATGGCGACAATCATTAAACATATTATTTAATATTTGTTATGGGTTCCGGAGATATTAACATACTTATTATCATCGATGAAATATATTAGAAATCATTTTTCAATATTTAAATGAATCATTGTGCTTTTTATCATTATCTTAAATACTTCAATCACTGCTAAATTTGTATATCATAACAATTTCATTAATGATATTTAATTTTGATGTATAGAACATAAACCTGGCATAACCTCATTGAATTTTTTGGATTGTTTTTCTTTGCTAATTTACAGATTTTTTTATTGTATTTAAACCAATTATTTTGTGCACTCACATACGCCGTTTTTAACAATCAACTCTAAGTAACAACTTCAATGTGCAAGCAAGTGGAAAATATATAGTTTCCGGGCATTTTTTTTATGAGAAATACCTGCAATATAATTCAAAACAATGCGTGTTGCTAGGGTGACGTACGAGTCCACAATATTCATATATTTTGAACATTTTGGCTTGATTTACAATGACGGTACAATAACGGTACGATGACGGTACGGTACTTCTTGCTCCAATGTATTTTATTAGACCCATTTACATATACGTTCTCGGTACGATGACAGTACGATGACGGTACGATGACGGAACATTGATATTCACTGATTTACATTAGCGATACGACCACGGCACAGTATAGTTTTGTTTCTATTGAAAAAATCGAGGAAAAAATATTGTATCATAGTGACTGCGTAGTATTTGCATGCAATGGGGAGTGGAAGAATGGAAGTAAACGTATGTTAGTACGTAATTGACATCTCTGTTTTTCACGTTTTGATATTTGTCTTTTAGTTAAACCAAAATGTAGTCAAAATGAGCTAGACATGAGAAATTATTGCATACATTACTGAACAAAAGTTCTCTGCTTATGACATAAACGTAAAATATACATCATATCACAGGGAGTACAAAACAGTATCGTGCTTTGGAAATTTTTCTGGATTTTCTTCATTTACTTCTTCTTCGTCAAGAGTAGGTAATTATAGACTAGTCGGTATTTGATAATTTTTTAAACATTGCCCGAAATTTTATACTTTTGATAGACACATAACATATGCACAACAAACTGTCATACTACATAAAAGACAAAATTATATTGTCATTTTATTATGTTTGTACCGTCATGGTACCGTCTAATGTAAATGCCTCTTCTAATTGACATACTGTCATTGTACCGTCATCGTACCGCTAATGTAAATCAATCCTTTCTCTTTTCAATGATATTTTTAAATTATTCTACTTTTGAATATACGAGGGTGGATTGAAAAGTTTCCGGAATGACATGAAAAAAAAATAGCTATTTGTGTATTAAGAGCGCAAAATAGGACATTGTTGATTGAGAGACTTTTTCTACAGTCGCCACAGTGGGGTCCTCCACCATGACAAAAAATACTACACAATTAATAAGGATTAATATAAAGAAAAAACGTCTTTTATATTTATTTTTAATTTATCGTTATTTCCCATTCTTCTTGGCCTATTGCTTCAATCTAATCTAAACATTTTATATTTTCGTTTTTGTAAATGAATGCCCTATTCACAATAGTGCGGCATTTTTTTTTGGCTATGTAATATACCGACAGAGTATTATATGTCAGATTGATTTGTAAAGGTGGTAAACGTGTCACTACAGTGCCATTAGTTCCTGACTAAACGTTTCCATTAAAAATGTAGACAAGTGACATTTCTCAACATTGTATAGCTAGAAATTTAGACAGCGAGCGTTTTTTACTTCCTTGTACGTAAGTAAAGGAAGTATTGTAATCGCGAAAAAAATCGGTTTTCAGATTTCAGCGGAAATATCCATTTTGATCATCCCTGAATCCATTTTGACTAATTTCGTCGTGACATTTGTACGTACGTACGTCCGTACGTTCGTATCTCGCATAACTCAAAAACGGTAAGCCGTAGAAAGTTGAAATTTTGTATTTAGGACTCCTATAACATCTAGTTGTGCACCTCTCTTTCTGGTTATTACACAATTTCCAGAAGTGGCACTTTACATGAAGCCTATAATAGATTTTAATGAAAAACTTTTAAAATATAATCCAAAACTTTTCAAATTTGGTATACAAGACTTTTATGTCAATCGAAATAACATAATATATTTTGGTTAAAATAGGCTAACCGGAAGTGGTACATTACTTGAAGTTGTTAATAGTTTTTCTTGAATAAAATGATATTATTTTGATTTTAGAAATAAATGCTTCAAATAAAAGTTTTAGAGAATTAATTTCTGCGTCTAGCACATCAAGTATTATTAAATTAACCCTTTGTATAAGCGAGATATGTAAAATTAAAAATTATTACAATTAGGACAAAAACATAAAAAAAGGTTCATGTCAAATTACGTTAAATACGTGCAATTTTATGATTCGTACAATAACAAATATTATATTTTTATTGTGAAATTAGTCATATTCATTATTGTAATCAAATATTTCTTTGTTGTAATCAAAACTCTCTTTAAAAGAACCGGGTTACATTATGGTCGCTTTATATCTTACCGTTTTGAAGTTAAAATAAATATTTTGTGATTTAGTTATTAAAAAAATATGTATAGTTTAATAATCGTACAAGGAAGTCGTGTGGTGTCCACATCAGATTTTTCTACTTTGTCGCGCTAGAGCGGCAAAGTGACTTTTTAGCGTTGACAAAAGAAAGCGCAAATGGCTACTTTCTATGTAGACTGTAGAAAAAAATATTTAACATGGGCTACATTTTATTTTTCTACATAGTCAGTACTCTCTGATGTCAACAAACTTAGTCAGCGTTTTCCAACTTTTCGATTCCCTCCCGAAAATGGATTTCTTTGAGGTCCGCAAAATAAGAATTTACTGCACCGATGGCTTCTTCGTTGGATTGTAATATCTTTCCAGCGTTGAACGTTGTGAGTTTTGGGAAAAGATGGAAATCGGAGGGCGTCAAATCGGCCGAGTATGGTGGATAGGGGACGATTTCAAACCTCATTTCGTTCAATTTTTGTTGGGCAATTCGAGTTGAATAAGCTCGCGCATTGTTGTGGTGAAACAAGATCTTTTATATTGCTATCGCGAGCGTTTTCTTGAATTACTACTGTCAGCTGGTCTAAGAGTGGCATTGTCCAGTCACATTTTTTCTTTTACCAAGATAATTATCAAAATTTCTTTGACGTCCCAATAGACCTGTCCTGCTAACTGAATTAACTTCCTTTTCTTCGGGTCCGACTCACCATATCAATCCACGCTCTTGACTGAATTTTCGTTTCTGGAGTGTAATGGTGTACCCATGTTCCATCCATGATTATGAAACGTCTTTTGATATTGATAACTCCAAATTTTCGGTTGAAATTTCTGGCTTGAATGTGCTTTGCTCCGAACTGAGCAATTGCGGCACCAACCTGGAGCACATTTTTCTCATGCCCAGCTCATTGTGTAAAATATGAACTTCACTTTCATAAGAGATCCCTATGTCTTCCTTAATCTCACTCACTTTCATTTGTCGATCTTCCAGAACCATATCGTGGACTTTATACACAATTTCCGGTGTGGTAAGCGATTTTGGTCGACATAAGATTGTTTGTAGTATGATTTTTTACGTTCGTTAAAAATGGCTTTTATTGTAGACGTTAAAATAATGAATGCAACTCAAAGTACTTTTTTTTACTCAAAGGAAATTTCCTTTTAAAAAAGTTACACTTAACTATTAACATATATTTTGTTAGTATTGTAATCAGAAAAGAATATATTTAATATTATAACTTAACAATTTATATGTATATATGAGTGATTGTACTTAAGGATCTATGTAATTAGTTAGTTAATATTGAGTATTACTAACAGTTAGTTGTAATCTTTTAATTATACCCCATGTCACAATTCGCATATCGAAACAATATTAGAAATCACTCGTTTCCCGGATACGTACTTCATCAAGCCATCATTGTAGATGTGAAAGTATGTTTTTTTTTATCAGAATCTGCAAAATATTACAATTATAATGTTCATATGAGATTAACACACATTTGAATAAAGTAGTAGCTCACGTAAACGACGTTTCTCAATAGGATCATTATATAGTGACTGCTGACCCAATTTTGACATCATTTTCGTTTTCTTAAAATAAGAATTTAGAAATTTTGAAACGCATTGTTTATTTCTATGATTTAATTGTTATATAAATGTTTTTCTTTCTTTACAGGTAAGCTGGTTTGCTGGTTTCTATTTTACGCGCATATTAACCCAGAAAGGTAAGTTATTATTCTTTGTTACCATGAAAAATTTAAATTTACGGAAACTTTGATACTATAACTAAGTACTTGCGGACATTATTAGCTGTACTATTAACTTTAAATATGTATAAATCCATTAATACTTTAATGCCATGTATGTATGCAGTTTCGTTTGTCGACACGAATGTGAACAAAATTTAGATAGAAAAAAAAAGTTTTTTTTTACAATCATTGTATTCATTTGAATTGGTTACTCAAAATCATTTGAGCGTATTTTAACAGAATTAAAGTCCTTTTCAACAATGAAAAAGGGGGAAATAAAATTTTCTTGTGTATATCACACTGTTCTATAATTTATTTATTTAAATTATAATGCGACCTGTTTCGATCACATAATAAAAATATACAAAACAGAATACAAAAATCTGATGTGACCAACACAATACCTGCCAAATATTTCGAATTTTAAATGGCACAAAATTGACCCCTGTGGTGCACTCTCCACGCCAGAAATGAGTATCCGTGAGGCGACGCTTGGTAAACGCCCGCACGATACAAATATGTCATCATCATTGCTGAAATCTGTGTACAAAGGAGATTAGCACATCCAGCAATGGGTAATATGCTGTGATGATATATTTATTATTATTTTTATATAAATATATACCTGTATATTTACTAATGCTGCAAACTATGTATATTAATTTGGAGAGGTAAAATAACGGAGATTCAGTCCTTGGTTAATTTTTTTATTTATTTATTTAAAAAAACAATACCGACGTTTCGGTCTCAAATAGACCATCCTCAGGGTTCTGGAAACACATGGAGGTACAAATGTCATGTTCTATAAATGTTAAGGTAATGGTCACTTACATGTTAAAATGATTTTAGATTTTGTGAAAAATGGTAAAATGTACATAATTAAAAGAATAAATAATAAATAAATAAAATAAAAAGGAGGTTGTAGATATCGTCAAATTATAAAATTATAAAAAACACGTACATTCTTATCACAGATCAATATCAAACTGACGAAGGGTTGGTTCTTGTATTGGAAAATAGCATGGTACAACACGTATTTATTTTATTAGATTTTTGTAGTGTTTCATCAGTATTCCTTTGTAAATTATACTTAGATTTTGTATGTCTGTCTGGGAGTTAACGGAGTTTTTATGTTTATGTATTTCTAACATCTCTAGTGTAAGTCTTTTGTTTAAATTATTTTCATACTTTAATATTTTTGTGTCTCTAAAATTGAATTTGTGTTTTTCGGTCTGTGCATGGTTAACCCTGAGGATGGTCTATGTGAGACCGAAACGTGGGTATTGTTTTTTTAAATAATAAAAAAAAAAAATTTAACCAAGGACTGAATCTCCGTTATTTTACCTCTCCAAATCATCATTACCAGTCGATTAAAACTTATTGTAATATGTATATTAAGTTCATTTCCATATAAGTATTGTTCTATTTACAATTTTCTTTTTAAAACGTTACTATTATTAATTTAAAATTATTATTTTTTTGACAGTGACATATATTCTGTTACATACAATTGAAATATGAATTGTGTAACTAAGAAATTGTGTTTATCTTTAAAACATAGGCTCCGGGATTTATAAAATTGATTATTTCATTAATTTATCTATAAAATATATAGAATAGTACATTAAAACACAAGTATCATAAGGCAATCTGTTAACGTACGAGTCCAAGTTTGGAAAATGAGCCGCTAGGCGAGTTTTACAAAGGACGAGTGCGTCAACAGGCCTTATGATACGTGTTTTTTATACTATTTTTTCTATTGAGGTAATTTTACGATTAAATTTATTTAAATTGCGACGTCAAATTATGACTAGGTATTTTTTTTGTTAGTTATGTTTATGTTGGTAACGTTTCTCGCTAACAATTGAAATTTTATATTTTGTCAACTATTGATTAATTAGTGTATTGCAAGGTGTATTGTATTTATGATTCAAGGTCTGATTCTGGTTGTGAAATTAATATTATATTTCTTTCTAGTCCTATCACCTAAAGAAGGTATAAAAATCCATAATTAAAAGTAATATGTTGAAATATTATCAACAACTTACCATTTTGAGGTTACCTGTCATCTGTCAGTTATGAAAGCATGACTACCAACTCTAGAACATGAAAGGCGCCAAAAATAGTACGCTTATAGATCTTCTAAACGTCGTGTTTGAAGTACAAAACAGTGCGTTTATAGAACCATAAGAACACCGAAATAGAAAAAAATTATTAATGCATGCCTATAGAAAATTCAATAATCTTTAATTTTTATAATAACATAATCGCGAAAAAATGATATTTAAAGGTATTTTTGGAAGAAAATCTATTTTGAGCTTCTAGTAAAGTGCGATTTACAGTTATCCGATTTACACCAAAATCTAATGGCTTGTTTCCATATTAGAGTAAGGTCGAAATACAAGGTTTCAAAATTCTGCGGTTGATAGTATTTGAGCTAGAGTGTCCAGAAGATCTACACTCACACACATACACACCCACAGACATCATTGTGCAAATGTTAAAATCTGATTCTATAGAGTTTGAAACGTGGTCATTTGTCAAAATCTCGATATGCGATTTTTATCACGATCCCTATACCTCCCTTACCAAGGGTAGCGGGAGGTAAAAACCAAATACATAAAAAACTACAGAAGAATTGCAGAAGTGGAGTAAAGCGCATACTAGTCATTAAAAGGTTAATAAAGTCAAAATTAAAATTTTTTTTTGAAACAAATTAACAAAATGTCCGCTCTCAGCGAATTGTCGAAGGATAGTGCAAGGTCCAATAATTTTCCTATAACCTTTTCAACAATAATACACTTCACCATTTTCTAGTTTCACTTCATAAAAACTCACAACTAATCTTCTTTTAGAAGGCTTCTAAAATACTAATAAATTGCACTATTCCGGCATAAGTTTCTTCTTCAGATGATCCCATAATTTTGTTTCCAAAAATAGCTAAAAATGACTGATAAATTAATTGATTGTTTATCAATATGAAACTATCTGTCGGTTAACAAATTTACAGTTATATTATAAATTGGTAACAGTGAAGTTATAAAATCATTAGTTGTTGGCTAAGATTCATGTGTCAAATTGACAAAATATTTTTAACATCATAAGAATATAGATCGTACACAGATCTTGGAAGATGGATTTTACTGTTAATTATTTGACAACGATGAGGAAATGTTATATTTGCTAAAAGATAGAGAAATGTATTAAACATATTTATATTTATTTATATAAAATGACACTATCCATTCAAGAAGATATTATTTACATTGATATAAAATTTAAGAACAATCAAAGCACAACATCTAATAGATTTATATCTGTACTTTATAATTTGTTGTTATCAAAAAATATCATCATTATTGTAATCAATATGTTTTATTTGAGTTTTCAAGTTTAATTGTTGTATTTTTATTGTACACATCAACTTTATTCATTACATATATATATATATATGCAATTCGTGACACACTTATATAGATAGCAATTTCATAAAAAAAAAAAATGAGAAAAAATAATTATTATCTTATATCCGTCATATTTTGTAAATAAGAAAAACGAAGAAAAACAAGCAAATTAGATAATGAGAACAGAACTGATCTATTCTGGAATATGTGAAAAGTGTTATAAAACAATACAATATAGGAAGGACAATTGAAATTAGCTTAACATATTCGCTTTAAAGACAATAAAACATCTGTAGTCGATTAGCATAATAAATATGAGAATCATAATTGCCCTGGTATTATTTATAATTTAATTAAATTGTGGTTGAATTATCAAGATGGAATTTTAATTCCGCAATCCATTACAATCTTAAACAAAAGACAATCAGTGTAAACAAAGTTACTATTATGTATAATCTGGTTCATTCTTTATAATTGTACGCATTACATTAGGTTAATAAGATGAATAGATAACAGTATGTGGGTGAGCCAGTTCTCAAATGAACGTATATTTAAATGAACATCATTTAAATTTAAATCTTTCTAAAAGTAGAAAAAGTTTTGAAAGAATTATTCATTCTTGACTTGTAAAGTCAGTTTTCACTTTTACCTGGCGAACGAGCAGTTTTAAAAAGTGTGAAATATGTAAAAAGATACAACATTATTTAGAGAAAGTTTTAGTAAAAAGATTTTATCTTTTATCATTGTCGTTTTTACTGATTCAATTTTTTATACAGTTAAAAAATATGCACAAAATGTATGGTGCTATTGTTTTTAATCAAATAATTATTTTGTGTTGGAACTTTCTAAACTTATGTAGGAAATTTAAACCGTTAAAGTTTTTATACGACAATAAAAGATTATTATAATGTATGAAATATGTTGTACTATTTGTCATAATTTATTATTTATTTTTAAATAACATTTCACTTTTCATATTTACAAATATACGAGGAGTTTAAATTTATAATTCTGCAATTTAAATCTTAGTAGGTACCTAAATGATTTATTGAACTTTTAAATATGTATTGTATGTACGTTTTATAGGTTGTATAGTTTTTAGGGTAGAAAATATATTACTTAGGCCGAACGAAAATTTAGCTGACGATGTTTACGTTTATTACATAAATATTTAAATTCGTAAAACCAAATTTTCAAACATCTACTATCTGTATATGAAAAATGAATTTCAATTCTAAAGTATGGTGGAATAACACTTATTTCTGTCGATTTTATTTGACAGAACTGATAGCTCATGCTATTGTGAACTCTGTATATATTCTAACCAATCAGAGGACAGAATTAATTTTCCTATGTAACCAACGCTATTTTCATACCTGAAACGAACTATATCTCTAGAAAATTTATTCATGTTCATTGCTAATTTAATTAAGATAAAATAAATAATAATAACTACTTATTCCTTGGCAGTTTTTGATGAAAATTTGTACATATAATAAAACCAAATTAAATTATATTGTACGTAATTGAACCAAAGAAATCAATTGGTATGTTTTAACTTTTCAACGATTTATAATTTATTTTTCGATTCTTTTTTTTACCCTAGGAATTTAACAATATTTGCATTTTTTATGTTTGAAGCAAATGAACATACGAGGTGTGTTCAAAAACTATCGCGAATTTTGAATTTTCGCGGGTTACGTATATTCGAATTTCGATCTTTTTGTGGCTTTATGTTGGTACTCATGTCTCTCACTTATGTCGACAAGCTCGGCCATTTTGAATGTTCACTTAATTGTTGACAGCTGCTTCGCTTGCACGTGTTTTGGATCGTCTTCGATTTTTACCTATTCAAAAAAATGGAACAAAGAACCTGTATCAAATTTTGTGTGAAAAACGAAATTAAGTGCGCGGATGCATTCCGAATGTTGACTGTGGCATACGGAGAAGCTACCTTGGACCAAAGCAACGTTTATCGGTGGTACAAAATGTTCTCAGAAGGCCGAGAAGATGTGAACGACGAAAAGCGTGCCGGACGCCCGAGCACTTCAACAACAGACGAAAAAATTAATGAAGTGGAGAAAATGATATTGGCCAATCGTCGAATCACCGTTAGAGAAGTTGCTGAGGACCTAAACATATCGATTGGCTCGTGCCATTCGATTTTTATCAATGATTTGGGCATGAGACGGGTCGCCGCGAAATTTGTACCAAAATTGCTCAATTGCGACCAAAAACAGCATCGCATGAACATTGCTAATGAGATGTTGGACTCTGTCCGCGACGACCCAAATTTGCTCCAGAGGGTCATAACTGGTGACGAATCGTGGGTTTATGGTTATGACGTGGAAACCAAAGTTCAATCATCTCAATGGAAGCTGCCGCACGAACCAAGACCGAAAAAAGCGCGCCAAGTTCGGTCGAATGTGAAAGTTTTGCTGACAGTTTTCTTCGATTGCAGGGGCGTGGTGCATCATGAGTTCTTGCCACAGGATAGAACGGTCAATAAGGAATATTACCTGCAAGTTATGCGCAATTTGCGCGAAGCAATACGCCAGAAACGCCCGGATTTGTGGAAGAACAAAAATTGGCTTTTGCACCACGATAACGCCCCTGCTCACACATCGTTGCTTGTGCGCGACTTTTTAGCCAAAAACAACACACTAATGATGCCGCAGCCACCGTATTCCCCAGATCTGGCTCCCTGTGACTTTTTCTTGTTCCCTAAACTGAAGAGGCCCATGAAAGGACGACGTTACGCTACGCTTGACGAGATAAAGACGGCATCGAAGGAGGAGCTGAACAAGATAAAAAAAAAATGATTTTTTGAAGTGCTTTGAAGATTGGAAAAACCGTTGGCACAAGTGTATAATATCTCATGGGGATTACTTTGAAGGGGACAAAATAGATATTCATGAATAAATAAATAATTTTTGAAAAAACACAAAATTCGCGATATTTTTTGAACACACCTCGTATATCGCTGGAAAGTTTTAAAAATATCTTTTCAATGGTGTAATTTGCCACTAAAAATTATAACTTTTCGCATCATATCTCGAAATCCATAAGTGATGAAAACACCTGAGCATCGCCAATCGAAAGAATTTAAAAATTGCCTTGAACAAGGGTAAACAAAAATTCAGTATTATTTCATACAAAAATAAAAAATCTAATGTGGCCAGCAGCCAGCACATTACCTTCTGTCAGTTCTATGTATTTTGAAAAAATTCCATACATAAAGTTTCTAGCAAAGGATTATTCAGTAAAATTATAATCGAAACATACTATGTCAATTGCACTTGACACTGACATCTTTCAATTAGAATTTTCTTAATATAGAAGCTGTTTCCATGGTTATAGCATAGCTGGCTGATTTATATTTAATTCCTTTATAGTTTTTTAACTCTATATCCAATGAATATGAAATATAAAATGTAATCAATTCGTATAGAGAACAAAATATTCTTTAATATTGTAACGTTTATTTATATCGGTGAAGTGTTTATTAAACGATAAATAATTAGGATAAATATTAAAAAGATAATAAAAGTAACTAACACTATGATTAAATAATTATAAACACTAATTTAAGACTAAGAATATTATTAAATACTTAAACACTAAGATTATTTATTTAAACAATATTTATATCACTATATTTATTTATATCACCAACTATTCATTGCTCGTTGCTTCTATATATGACTATTTTTGCTGGCTTTGGCGACGGTGTAATTAACACATGTAGACGTATTGGTTTTCTGCCGGCGGAGATTACGTCATCGCTCGAGAATATTCTACCAGTGACGGCGCTAGTATACTCTTAAGTCAGGGGCGCACTTTACACTATTAACATTAAATGTGAAAAAAATGAAATTTAACAGTTTTTCTTAAAAAGAAACCTTCAAATGAGGGTACTTCCGGTTGACCAATTATAATCAAAATTTAATCAAGTCTGCATATGGATGTAATGAAGAGGAATATGTAAAAAATGTAATTTTTGGAAATCTAGTATTGGAGTTATCGCGGCCGAAATTATGGTCAGACACACACGCATACACACATACATACAGACATCATCGTAAAAATAGTAAAATCGTATTGTTGGGATCCTAAAACGTGCTTATTCATTGAAAATACCACCGAATTTTTTGACCAAAGACAAAACCTTCCTTACGGAAGGTAAGAAGTGGAAAATTTATATTTTTGCGTATATCTAATCATCCATGACTTTTTTCTGGATAAACACACAGGCTAAAATGGACACATTAATGGGACAACCGTATTCCTTATTGTTTTCGAGATCTCCGTATTGGACAAATTACGCTGAACTGTATATCATGATTCCAACAAGATTTTTCGATTAACAATTTACAAACTTGGAAAGGAATAATTTTCATTAAAATTTTAATTTCTTGTAAAGTACTTAACATACCCCAATTAATCTATAAAACGAAAACAGTAGATAAAATTTATTAAGACTATAACCGAAAATTTACTGGTTATAAAACAGTAACGATATAACTGTCGTTAAGGAGAATACAATTAACACACTTTGTGTTTCCGACAGGAACACCACCATAAACTTAGTTAATCTCATTTTCATGCTTCGAATGTGGAATGGCCTGATGGTGATTTTTCAGGTCGCTTACAAAAAGTTGTAAACAATGACGACGTCGTCATCTAATGCCGAATACAGTTAGCGATGTGTGACACACACACGCAATTTGCATAACCGATCCACGACAGCCATAACTCGCCTCTCAAATTAAATGGACGCTAATTTGACACTCAACGGTTTCTAAAACGCTGAATTGTTCATAATGTATCTCTTCCGTCAATGAAACGTTTTATTGTCTTTCTACATCAACTTCCAAGTAGAGAAAATCAAAATCAGGGAATTTATTGCGTTGCTAGTTACGGTAACAATGCCAATGTCACGACTTTATAGGCTACTAAATAAATAGTACCTAACGGTACTATTTATTTAGTCCACCTCTAATATGTATAAGATTAAATATTGAGTAAAAAAATAATTCAAAAACAATATTCGACTGTATTTGGGATGGAGATGGAAACAGGTAGTAACGATGTTTCGGACTTGCAGTCAATAATAAAATTTATTCATGCCAACGTTTCGACTATACCATAGTCTTCATCAGGGCTAGAAATGTCGGTTGAAAAAAAAATTACACATGTGGATAACGGAAAACATACATTAAAAGGCGGACATTTAAAATTATAAATAAATAGTTAAAACCGCAGATCACAGAGTAAAAATCGTCAAAATTTAAATGATGGATGTATATGATATAAATAGATGTAACAAAAGAAAAAAAAATATACAACGTAACTTTTACACATTTATTTAACTCGAGAAAAATAATGTAAATAATATAATTTTGATTAACATTATATCTCGTTTTTAAATTATACTTCATGTCACGTAAGAAAATAGTAAATGGCCCTTGAGAGCCGACTATTTTTACATACTTTAAATAAATAATTTAAATTCTTGAAACCAAACTTTGTCAATAATAAATATTTTTATCTGTAAAAATGTACCAGAACCATATCCTGGACTTTATCCACAATTTCCCGTGTGGTAGCCGATTTTGGGCGGCCTGAACATGGCTCGTCACAGGTGTGTGTTCGGCCACGCTTAAATTCCGAAACCCAGAAACTCACCGTGGAAAACGAAGGTAAAGCATTCGCAAGGACAGTATCCATTGATCTCCGTTGCCGTCTTTCCTTCCAAATTAAAAAAAAAAAACTTGATCGTCGCACGAACTTCGTTTTTATCCATTATCGATTTAACGCTAGGTAGATCGACACAGACGCTTTTCACGATTAAACTGATAGACAGATTGTACTGAAATTTCTTGACAGTTCATATGAAGAGTTAAACAAAATAACGACATAACATTGTTTTTGAAAAACCAAGGCCTCAGTGATTCCGGAAACTTTTCAATTCATACCTATAATTTTAAATATTTAACTATGAATACAATAACAAATAATATAATGTATGTACTTCCCAGAAAAAATCTTCAATAATATCTCCGGGTTTTTGACAATGATATTTATCTGTCAGTTACAAACATTTTCATTTTTCAATTGGTTTCCATGACATTATTTGGGCTATGAGATTTAGTACAACAGATTATTATATACCTTATATTTCTTTATCTCTAAATCTATAAAAGATATAATACAATATTTATTTGTATCAGATAGAGAATTTACTCTTCTTTCTTACAAGCAAGAAGAAAATTTTTCAAAAAATAATATCTAGAAGATTTTTTTTTTAATAATTGCTACTTTCGGTTATCCAATTATTACGAAAACCTTTTCAGCTCTTCCCAGTAATGTCTGATTGAGAAAAATACGTACACACTTAGAAATTTGAGCCGTGTAAACTTGAAATATAACGTGGTAA
This sequence comes from Harpalus rufipes, assembly GCA_951394225.1. Taxonomy (NCBI): domain Eukaryota; kingdom Metazoa; phylum Arthropoda; class Insecta; order Coleoptera; family Carabidae; genus Harpalus; species Harpalus rufipes. The sequence goes on along the minus strand of OX596283.1, from coordinate 14,590,850 downwards.
ACTTGTTTCGTGTAGAATTCGACACTAAAATTGGTATTATAAAAGTTAGTGTAAAAAGATGAAGTTGGTAATTTTATATCTGTGTAAAATTTTCTGAGACATAACAAATTAACACTGTAAGGTGTATTATATTTATTAAGACTAGTTTTAAACACACTTGTGGGTAAAAATTGCTTAATTTGGTGTTGCTTGTATTTTAAACTAATTTTTGTACAATTTACTACATTATATTTGTTAAAAATACACTGTCTAGTGTTAAAAACTATCTCTTTCAGTTGTTGCTAGAATTCTACAAAGTTAAATAATGGAAGTGGAAGAAAGTGGACAAAAAAATAGACCAGTGCTATTTAAATTAAAAATAGGATTGATCACTAAGTGGGTGTCCCTGTGTATAGTAAGATTGCGGATGGAAATTTCATAATTCCAAAACACATTTTTGTATAACATAATTTTTATAAAGTGTAAGGGTTCATTCACAAATCGAAATTAGTTTTGTTTTATTTTTAAGCACATGTCACATCTTAAGTCAAATTGACGCAAAAAAACACAAGTTACCTTCTCACACGAGAAAAATAGGAACATTGCTTAACTACTGCTAATAACAACTCTCCCATATTGCATTTGCTTAAAATTTTAAACTAAAACATAAAAATATAATTTTGATTTGTGAATGAACCTTAACAATAGTATCTGCATGTATATAATGTAATAATAGATTAATTAAGTAATACTAAGAGGTGTTTATATGAAATGTATTGTTTTTTATGTACAATAAATTTTTTTCATGGAAGTTCGCATTTTTTTATATATCATACCTACCTATTCACTCGATATCGTGTATAACATTTACACTAATATTACAAAAATAAAAAAATGAGTACTATTGTACACCGTAATCAGTGTATATCAACACGAAATTGATGAAAATATACACTACAAATATATATATTTATACACTAAAATTAGTAAAAGAAACCCTCTATTAAGTGCACTAATAACCACATTTACTTATGAAAATAAACACTAGTTTGATGAAAATGTACACCACAAATAGGTATATTTTTTCACTAAACTAAGTTAAAAATGACACTACACTGTGTACTAATAACCGCAGTAATTTGGTTAAAATAACTCATTTAAGTGTTAAAAAACTACACGGTGTAGTAGTATCTACGAAATATATAGTGTTAATTATTAACTCATATCTCGGTGTTGTTTATTACCAAATGTCGAAGTGGTAAATTCTACACTACAGCTGGTGGACCTATATAGACCACTTTTAGTGTTAAATTTAACACGGAATTTCTTAGTGTGTAGTTAAACAGATATTAAGTAGTATTATAGTTTTTGAGAAATCGGCCTTCCAACCTCCCCATACACAGACATCATCGTAAAAATATTAAAATCGGATTGTAGGGACCTTAAAACGTGCTTAATAATTAAAATATGGGTATGCGATTTTTAGCAAGAGTCCAATATCTCTTTTGGCGAGAGGTAAAAACATGTAAAACAAAAATTATTGCCAGATTTACTATCTATGGGGTGGAGTTTGTTCTACCATCGGTTAAGCGTTGTATATTTATTTAAATTACACCCTGCATTGTTGTCATAAATTCTATTTGTATTTTTTTTAAGCCTTGTTAGTACAACTGGACATAATATACCCATGTAATTTTTAAATGATGTTTTATTTATCTGCATGATTCACAAATGTACATTTTAATTGAATAATTCATAGCTGCTTGCTACACTTCCTTGGTAATGTAGTGCTGCAGACAAAGACAGAACTCGAACAAATTCCTCGGGTCCAGAGCTGTGGTGATCTGCGATCTCACCTTTCATCTAACGGCGCCTGCTCGCGAACTTTGCCCCGTACGTCTTTATTTCGCGGTTCGCGGTCTTTTTGCGGGACTGCCTTGTATGGTGAATAATGCATGAGCTTAAGTGCGTTCCTAATACAGTGTAATTGATGTGTTGGCCGACTCACAACAAAAAACACACCGTTCCGACCATCTTTCCCGTTCTGCGGGATCACACAGCACAGGCTCCGCGTTGTCTGCCATATCGCGGATACAAGCCGTTAGTTCACTATACACACATTGATTCTATCGCGAGCTAATTAATTTTGTTGGTTCATTCAATAATACCACCGGAAAAACGCATTTTAATTTATAACTATACGTATAGGGAAATATATTCAATGTTAATGAGACAAAAGATTACCTATAAGGTTATGTTATTCAATAGAAATTTTGCGCAACAAATTTCTTGCGAATTTTTGATATTTTTTATTACGGTGTTATGTAAATTTCTTGACATTTATTCGTAAATACATCACCGCGTCTTTTGCCTATATTTCACTGTGGCTTCTTTGTTTATTGACAGAGCTGATTATATAATATAATTGGACCAGGGTCGGCTGGAAGTTTCGCGGGGTCTCGGGAAACCGTTATTAGCGAAAAAAGCCCTATCGCACATGAATTGGACCAAATTTTTTTGTTCAGAATTAAAATTTATTAAATACGAATTATTTATAGATAAAATAATAAGTACAGTAAAATTTTTGAAAGATGTCCGATCAAGGGCACCTGTATCACGAACGAATTAACAAATAGGCATACATTTATCTCTTTCTTTTGCAAAGGCTGTAAGAGTGTGTGATGAGAATGGATATAACACGCTTGTCTTTCAAAAATTCATATTGTTTCGACTAAGTTAGGACATTCCATTTATAAACGATGCTCGTTGTTGATAATACTTTCGCTGTAACGTAAGTTTATTTATTAATTCAGATACATTACCTGGATTCATAGCCGTACGTATAACGTTATATTCTGTCAGAGTCACTGACACTGACATTGTGTCAGTATCTTATTTTTAACATATTTGGTTTTACATTTGCTTATAAACTTACTAGTTGACTTATTTTTGAATTTTGAATGTTTTTCCTGTAATATATATTTTTATAATAATAAAATAACAGTAGTATCTTACGTACCCTCATAAAAACTAAGCAATCGACACTACTGAATTTGTCATGATGGGCGAAGCAAAAATCTGAATTCATACAATTCGTAGACAACCTTGATCGGACATCTTTCAAAATTTTTACTGTATATATTGAATACACTATAGTTTTAGCAATTAATTAACAATATTTAATATGTATTCCAATTACAATAATTATAAAATTCAAAATAAAGACAACATTATTTTTGTTGCATATCAATTGGATCAGAACTCGAACGCAAAGTTTTTTTTATTTATTTATTAATAATCTGACCAACAGGGTTCAAGACACCAATTATAGGTTGATTATACTTCAATATTAAAGACATAAATAATAAACTTAATAATATACATACCTATAGCTATGTTTTATACAATATATTAGCAAATAGCAGTATATTTTAATTTAATTTTAATAGTTAAACGTTTAATCTTGATCAAAACAGTGATGTGTATTTTTTTTTGTTCAAAGATATTATTGAGTTTGCATTATTAATTAAAATTTATTGTTGACATGTCAATGTAGTACGATTGTTAAAAGAGTACGCGGAAAGTCTTCATTATCTAATATGGAAAATTTATTAGTTTTGGGCTGAATTAGTGTTGCCCATAAAATTGGGCGTTCTGGGCAAAAATTGCAAAAAAAACTTATTCCTCAAGGAAAGACGAGAAAGATAATATTTTAGTTTAAAAATACTGAAAATATTGAGGCAAAGGTTCAAACGACGTTTTTCGGTGATTACGAAAAAGAATGACTGTGTGCTGCGGGCACTTAGAGAATATCGCCGAGTGATCGAGTGATTTTCGATGTTTTCATATCTAATTTCTGCAGTTTCAAAGCATGTAAAATGATCATTATTTTAATATAATTGAATTATTTTCAATTATCAAAAAAAAAAATCATTTGTAGTGTACTCTCCACTACAACTTTGAGTACCCACGAGTGAACACCTGATAAATTCAACTCTTCAGATATATCATTATCATCGCATCTGCAAATAAAACCCAGTGGCATAATGGATCATAAAACGTGATGATATATTTATTTATTTGGCCATGAGATATTTCTTGTGCAATAGCCTTTCATAAAAAGGTGATAAATAGCGTAAAGAATCGTATTTATAATAGATCCTTGTTTACGGTAAAAATACAGGAGCCAAGTTCTTATAGCCTCAGATCTAACCTAATTTATTTGAAAAAGTTGTATAAAAAGTGATGCAAGTTTCATATATCATTTCAGCATCATTAGATTGTGACTTGTCAGCGCGTTACTGGCCTCAATAACTTTTATTCTAAACAAAAACTTCCACTAAGCAAATTATTCCGTTTTTCGTGTGCCATAATGATATAGAAATACCGTAAGCAAAGAATATTCTGATATGTTTTTAAATAAATCTTATTATATACTTTATAGCACGTCGAGTGCAATTATCCAAATATACGAATTGACAAGTAATTTAATGGTAAAGTCATGCGTAACATATTACGAGAAAATACCTTGAAATTTGTATAAACATGTTATGCGACTATATTTAGGTTGAAAAATGTTCTAATTAATAATTATGTTTACTGTCCTTTTCATTAGGATTAGCAAAATGGTAAACATTGTGTTTTTGTTTATTTTACGCATTTTCATATTTGCATATTTTAATTTTGACATTTCCAATCTATGTTAATTCAATATTATTTTTGATGGATTTTTAAAACATAAAGATGCCATTAAACATTCACCTAATTTGGAATGACAGCTTTCCAATGTGGTATATTTATTGAAAATTTATATTAAAATTTTATAGAAATCATTAAATATTGCTTAAGATATTAATATTATCTTAACTATAATCAATCCAGACATAAATCAAATATAAGAAAACGTCGAATAAAATGTGTAGGTGTTAATTGAGTAGTTATAAACTGCCTCATTTAATTAATACTATATTTTATTTCTGCTTATTATAAAATATGTTGTACGGAAGTGTTATACATGTACACTATACAGTGTGATACGTGATACCTACATGAAATAAATGAGAAACTTTATTATTAGTTTGACAAAAAGAAAAATTGTAATAGACAAACATTTATTTTTGTAAATTATACTTATCTTATTTTGCACAGGCTGTGTCCAACAATACCTCTCGCCACTGCCGTTTTTGGTTACATAAGTATAGGGCGCGAGCAGTCATGTGACATTGTTGCCCTTGTGAAACAGATATGGGGGCCCGTTCCAGAATAATAATTAGTAATTATGTACATAGATATCAAATGTCAGAATTTTTCATTAAAACATTTCAAGATTTTCTAAATTCACATAGTTAATTTGTCACCAGAAATGTGGAATTTACTTGTCGAGGAAAATAAACCACATGGAATTGGAAAATCACTAAATTTAGAATGCAGAATTATGATATTTGACATCTATTTACATAATTACTAGCTATCATTCTGACACGGGCCACCATATCTGTTTGTCAAGACCAACAAAGTGATATGACTGCTCGCGCTCTATTGTATTCAACATTTCTTGTATATCTACACTCTGCACAAAAAAATCTACTTATATCTATTCCTTATATGTACATATTTTAATTTTAAATTCATTCTATGAAGAAATTTTGTCCTACTCTTCTAATTTTTCGAAATGTTTCCAATTCATTGTCGGGATTGACAGTATTTTTCAAGGTTATATTTGATTTACCTGTAATTTTAAATATTTAACTATTAATACAATAAGAAATAATATAATGTATGTACTACCCAGTAAAAATCTTCAGTAATGTCTCTGAATTTTTGACACTGACATTTATCTGTCAGTTACAAACATTTAAATTTTCAATTGGTTTCCATGACATTATTTCTTTGCCTCTATATCTATGAAAGATATAATAGAATATTTGTATATATTAGATAGAGTATTTACTTTCTTTAAGAATCTGCTACTTCCGGTTGTCCAATTATTACCAAAACCTTTTCAGCTCTTCCCAGTAATGTCTGATTAAGAAATATGTAGTTAAACAGACATTAAGTATTATAGTTTTTGAGAAATCGTCCTTCCAACGTTCCAACACATACACAAACACAAACACAAACACACGCACACACACACACACACACACACACACACACACACACACACACACATACATACATACATACATACACACACACACACACATACATACGTACAAACATCCACACACACACACACACACACACACACACACACCGCACACACATCATCGTAAAAATATTAAAATCGGATTGTAGGGACCTTAAAACCTGCTTAATCATTAAAATCTGGATATGCGATTTTTAGCATGAATCCAATACCTCTCTTAGCGAGAGGTAAAAACGTGAAGATGACTATAGTGCATTTCACGTAAGAAAATAGCAGATCATTTTTACATTAAGGGTCGAGCTTATAAAGAAATTTATTCTTCAAAATTTAGTTGTCAAATAAATTTAATATAATCAGTTTCTATGTTCTTTAAATCATTGCTGTTTAAAAAAACTTTGCATTTTTTCATTTTTTACTATGAAAGTAAATTATAAAGAATAAATTTCTTTATAAAAGCAGTCCTAAAGAAATAATTTAAATTCGTGAGACCAAATGTATTAAAAAGCGTATATGAATAAATAAATAATAAAAAAAAAAAATTAAATTAAATTTCATTCGATGTTCCATCATTTTCTTTTATTATTATTAAGCGAACGAGTGTTTTAGAAAGTATACTTTTTTATTATGAATATAGTTTTTTAAGAAATGCTTTAGAAATAGGAGAGTGATTTTTCCAAAATTTCCCGGTCACTTATCTAGTGGAGACCTGGGAAACTGACGTTTCAGACGTTGCTTAGGCGACGCGAAACAATATATATCAATGCATGAGTACAAAAAAATATTTTCAAATTTGGTATTTGAGAAAACTTATTAGAATTAAAGGCTTGTTAGTTATGATGATATACGAGTTATAATTTGAAAATAACAACGATTGATAAATATTTTCTATTTAATAAAAATATACTGTTAGATAAATGATACATGTATAAATAAAGTGATATAAATAAATTAGATATATATCTTGTTTTATTTATTGATCCTTGCAGGATGTAATTTTTTTTCCATTTTATATACGAGGTGTGTTCAAAAACTATCGCGAATTTTGAATTTTCGCGGGTTACGTATATTCGAATTTCGATCTTTTTGTGGCTTTATGTTGGTACTCATGTCTCTCACTTATGTCGACAAGCTCGGCCATTTTGAATGTTCACTTACTTGTTGACAGCTGCTTTGCTTGCACGTGTTTTGGATCGTCTTCGATTTTTACCTAATGTGCTTATTCGTTAAAAACTGACTATGAATTTTTTGACCAAGACAATATCTTTCTTATCTAAAGGCGACGGAACGTAGAAAAAAATAATTCATTTAAAATTTGTCATTGTCATAAAATGTTTTTATCAAAGAAGTTATTTCATTTCTACTCGTAGAAATGAAATAACTTCTTTGATAAAAACATTTTATGACAATGACAAATTTTAAATGAATTATTTTTTTCTACGTTCCGTCGCCTTTAGATAAGAAAGATATTGTCTTGGTCAAAAAATTCATAGTCAGTTTTTAACGAATAAGCACAATAGGTAAAAATCGAAGACGATCCAAAACACGTGCAAGCAAAGCAGCTGTCAACAAGTAAGTGAACATTCAAAATGGCCGAGCTTGTCGACATAAGTGAGAGACATGAGTACCAACATAAAGCCACAAAAAGATCGAAATTCGAATATACGTAACCCGCGAAAATTCAAAATTCGCGATAGTTTTTGAACACACCTCGTATTATACGGAAATATAAAAATGAATGTTTCATTTAATTAGTTTACATATACAAATTTTTCAACACACATTGTCGTTCTCATTTATATGACCATGTAAACAAGTTTATTTATTTGAACTTGAACTAAAATTTGCACATCATTGCCATTTGTATTCAAAATAGAGTATATCAGGTCGAATTTAAAAACCAAAGATTGAGAAACAAACGCGAATTTAAATTCAAAGCGATATTTTTTTCACTTCTTTCTCTCCTTAGAAGGAAGCGAAGCGTAGCCGCTGACATATCAATGTTTCAGCTCGCGCTCGGTTACTTGATCCGAAGGCAGGAGAGTGTCCCTGAAATCTCGTCTCAACCCACTTACTTCAGGGTTTCTCTTATTTACGTTATGTGATACTTGAAAAATTCTATTATGTAACACAATTGACTAAACAGGTGTGAATAACCGTAAGGTGGTTAGAGTAACCTTACACCAGACATAAGTTTGAATTATTGAACGTAAGGTCACGAAAATAATGAGAGTGATTTATTTTATGTAAGATGTTTTTCCTTTTAAGATAACTACTTTGTATTATATTACTTCTATGGAATACAGCATTAAATAGAACCAATTTATCCTAATATGAACAGTAATTAGTAGTTAGTGGAACTTCGATTCTATAGTACTCAATTCAGTCTCATAAGTATTGGAAGCCTATTGTACTCAAATTGTACGGACTAAAGTTTCTTGACAATTAAATAACAATTGCGTTTTTATATAAACTATAAAATAAATCTGTGGCTTAATGTAAAAACAACCAAAGTTCTTTATAAATATAAAAAGATATTGTTTGATCTTGCATTAAGCTACAGCGTTTTTGAATACACAAGCCAAGTAATATTTATTTTACTATGTTTTTACCTCCCACCATAACGTAGGTAAGGGAGGTAATGTTTGTAGCACGAATTAGGGTCCTCACAACACGTTTTACTATTTTTACAATGATGCAGTGCGTGTGTGACGATTTTTTCTTCCACGATAACTCATATATCAATCTTCCGAAAATTTATTTTTTCCGTATTTAAGTTTTCTGCATTCATATAAAGAGTTGATTAGATTTTGGGTAATATTGGACAACCAGAAGAAATACTTTACTTGAAGCTCATAACAGTTACTAATGAAATATAATATTAAAATATAATCCAAACTTTTCAGTTTTAGTATTTAAGACTTTTAAATCAAGGGGAACAACATATTAGATTTTGACTAAAATTGACAAACCGGAAGTGATACTTTATTTGAAGCTCAGAAAAAAAATTGTGCTGGCCTCATCAGATTACAAAAATCAAATGTGCTAAAATCTGCAACTAGACAAAATGATTTTAATGTGGAATGTGATACTCGTACTTAACTTTACGCAACACCTACCTTTAATATCTATTTTGATTAAAATTAAATATATTTGTTACTGATATTAATATTGAACGTTAAATTTTATTCAGCTTCTGATTTAAGAAAATTATAACTCCAGGGGTGGCGAAACTTTTTAGGTCCGCGTGCCCTTTGCAGTTTTAATTAAATTATTAGATACCTATATACTGGATGTCTTTTTGAATTTATTTGAAATGTTAAAATATTAGTCAATTTTTACAAAACAGATAATACAAAAACCGAAAGTGGCCGAATTACATTTCTATTCTACAAAACGCGATACGGCGCGATACCAAATTTCAATTCTATTGCGTTTTGTTTCTATGGCTTCGTTTCTATAGTTTCAAGCGGCGCGATCCCATACTGCAGACTTGTCAATTCTGTGTCGCTGAGCTGAATTAATAACAAAATGGCGGGTAGTAATATACTTTATTTTTTGGTTTTGAAGTTCAATAAAGAATAAAATATAATTTTACTCATGTTATTTATTTATTAATAAATAAATAAATAAATAAATATATCATCACGGCATATTACCCATTGCTGGGTGTGCCAATCTGCTTTGTACACAGATATTGGTAATGATGAAATATTTGTACCGTGTGAGCGCTTACCAGGCATCACCTCACGGGCACTCATTGCTGGCGTGGAGAGTGCACCACAGGGGTTAATTTTGGGCCATTAAAATGCGAAGTAATTTTTGGCGTCGGTCGGGATCGAACCCGGGTCCCAAAGATTCGCGACCAGACACTCAGGCACACGGCCACGAGACCCCATGTTATTTATTAATTATTTAAAAAAAAAAAGGTTCGCCACCCCTGCCCTATGAAGTCTGTAAGAACAATACCAAGTTCAAAAAGTATATATTTATTGCACGCAGGATACGTGGACTAAATATATCTTTTGTAATTTTTTCTTGTTGCGAATTCATATTTTTCAATAACAGTTTACCACATTATTTGAGTAATTTGCTTTTGCTTTTAGTAGCGTGCAATAAAAAGTTTTGCATGGCTTTTATTTCTCATGAGTAGAAATTTGTATAGTTTTTGCACAATTGTACAAAAAATAATTTCATGTGTTCATTGGATAAAATAAGTTGTAAATTTTGCAACAAGTTGAAGAATGAAAAATGATCACATTATTTGGGATTAAGGCTCAACAAATGTCAAAATGATTTATTTTTATACTTCTTAACGAAACGTTGATCTTTACATTTAAAAATAATATTTTCGTGATATACAGGCGCTTTCTTTTTATACTTTATGCAGTAACATTTTGTAAACAAATTCAAAAGAAATACTCTGACGGTACACGAAATTGCGACGACATAACGAGTGGTGCACTCACCTACGCAGCTAAAATGTATTTTTGAACCATGGAAGCAAAACACTTCAAACACAAATAGAATTATGGGTGTGAGTAAAAATGATTTTATATTGAAATTTTAATAAAATCGTTTGAATTATTAACGAGAATATATCTATATGTGGTTTTTGGGAGAAATATAAACTGTAGTTTATACAATCAAATAAAAGACAGATCGTAATTTAAGTTGCGTGAAAAGGCGAAGAAAAAATATGAAATAGAACCGAAGGCTCGCAGAAATGGTTATAAGTGTTCAAGACTGTTACTTACGAGTCAATAACCACACTTTATCATTAGAAAAATCTAATGTAAAGGGAAGTAAAGATAATATTAGTCACGTTACGAACATTAAAAGCTCTTTGACTGGTTCTATCTACCGGCCGGCTTCACGTGCTATAGTTATTGTGATCGTATCTAACGTGTGAGCTAGTTAACAACAAATAACATACAGATATATTATAAACTTTAATGAAACATTAAATTTATAGTACTTCGCACAAAGTATATTGTATTATGAGATGTATTAGTTAGAGATAACCTTCACTGCGAGGAAATGAATTTGAAATTAACAGAAAAAATAATCCCTTATCGTAGAACTTGAATTTATAATATTTGAATTGTAAAATTAATACTACCCACATCACTTTCAGTGAAATCCCGAATAATAGATGAAAATGTGCAGATTGGCACACCCAGCAATGGGTAACATGCCGTGATGATATATTATTTATTTATTTATGTACCTACATTTTACAATTTTTTATAAAACTGTAAGGGACTTTTTAATATTTTATGAATAGATAAGAATAGGTTGTAAAAGAAACCTATTTGAAATAAATGCTATTTACAATTTAATTTACTTTTATTTCTCTAATTTTTACATTTATCGTCACTTTAAGGTAAGTATTGTCTTTGGTTAAAAATTCGGCGGTGAGTTTTTAATGAATGCGTACGTTTTAGAGTTCCTAGAATACATATTAAATTTTTTACAGTGATGTCTGTATGTATGTGTCTGTGTGTGACGATTCTTTCGTATCGCATAACTCCAATACCATAATTCCAAAAATTATATTTTTTCGTATTCCTCAAGTTTACATCCAAATGAAGATGTGATTAGATTTTGGTTATAATGGATTAACCGGAAGTAGCCTCATTTGAAGATTTTTTAAGTTTTTCTTGAAAAAGCGCAGTTAAATATTATTTTTTGATATTTTTTGTTATAAATGTTAAAGAATATTATATTCTTCACCCGGTTTGACTTCATTTTAAACTTCATATACAATGGATTTAAAAATTTATAAAGAAATTGAATTTAATAAATCAGCCTATCAGCCAGCTATGGTATAACCTTGAAAACAGCTATTATATTAAGATAATTCTAAGTGACAGATGTCAGTGTCAAGTGCAATTGACAGTAGGTATGTTTATGTTATAATTTTACTGAAAATCTTTTCAAAATACTTTCTGTATGAAATTTGTACAGTGCATAGAACTGACGGAAGGTAATGTGCTGCCCACATAAGATTTTTAATATTAAAGTTCTTAAAGTAGAATAATTTCTGAAATACAAAACGCAATAATAATATTATTATTATAATAGATACTATACCCTACAGGCCGAAGGACCCAATTACAGAGCAAGGCAAAGATTAGTATTAGTAGATTAATATGTAGTATGGTCAAAAAGTTTCCGATGTGACATTTAAATTTGCGCCAATTTTAACATGCCATGCGTGACTGATCGCGGCATCTATAGAGAGGCTAATGTAAATACCAGTTTTCTCTGAGTCATTCGATTGGAGACAAATTATTTGAATAAATTGTTGCACGCTAAATATAAAAAATTAAACATACCACGCTGTAATAATGTTGTTGGCCAAAAAAAGGATTTCTTCAATTTTGTTATTAATTAGCCATCGGGTAGTACATATTTATAAGGACGAGTGGGATAACATTTTCACCTGAAAAAAAAAAAGCATTGATGATGATCCTTGCGATTATCTGCCAATGTAAGTAATGACAAGCGGAAAATATGACGGTTCAAAAGTGACCGAGGTTTTCCGTAATTATTTTTTTTATCATAATGACTTATAGGCCTATTCTGTAAAACATTCGCTTAACACATCGTTATTATAAAATTAGTTATACCTACTTCAGAGGAATGGTTGCCCCTGCCTATACAGGGTGTAACAGCTAAACAAGCTACCTCAAATAATTTATATATAATTAAAGATAATACTATAAGACAATCATACATAGAAGACAAAGGGGGCATCCGAACAGAGAAGAAAATATTTTTTTAAACCAGTGGTTCTCAACGATGGTATATATTTTTAGGCCCATTCGATAGAGTATTTTTTTTTGAATTCAACCATATAATAATTTAATATCTTTACGTAATAAAAATTGTGAGAAAAATTCGATTGAAATTTAAATAAACTTGATTTTTATAGCTATGTACGAAAAACAAAAACTGCTATTTGTCAATTTGAATTATTTAGGATGGAAATCAAATAAAACACTATTTATAAATTTATTAACAAATATTTGTGTTCGTTTTAACTTAAGTTTAATTTTTCCATATATAACCTACTGAAAAATACCTATAAAAATCAAATTTATTTATATTTCAATTGAATTTCTCGCAGTATTTTTGTCATAAGGATATAAAATGATTATTTGGTTGAATTCAGAAAAAGATACTTTATCGAATGGGCTTAAAAAATATATACCATCTCATTAAAAAAAAAAGTTGAGAACCATTGGTTTAAAAAATATTTTCTTCTGTAATCGGATGTCCCCTTTTGTCTTCTATAAGATTGTCTAATAGTATTGTATTGTATCTTTAATAATATAGGATTTATTTGAGGTAGCTCGTTTAGTTGTTACACCCTGTATATGAAGCGAAAATTCAAATAAATTGTTTCTGTACTAGAACTATAAACATATTAAAAAGTTCAACATTAGACGAACATACTGCTGATATGAACCTGCATCCAAAAAAGAAATATTATTGAAATCTATATATTAGTATTTGACTTTGATTTTATAGGTAAAACGAGAAATGGCATTTTACCCATAAAATCAAAGTTTACATAAGAAAAGCATTGGAATGCCAAATGTAAACATAACCTATTAAACAAAATATTCCTTTCATTTTAACTATTTGCCATGAGTGCCCGTGAGGTGACGCCTGGTAAGCGCCCGCACGGTACAAATATTTTATCATTACCGATATCTGTGTACAAAGCAGATTGGCACACCTAGCAATGGGTAATATGCCGTGATGATATATTTATTTATTTTAAATAAAATCATGCACCTCGGCACGAATGAGGAAAATTGACCATATAAATTGGGGCGATAGTTGTATTTTCAATAGATAATGATTTCGTCTTGAATTTATCACACCCACACGTTAAAATAACATCAGTGAAATGTCTTTGCCAATGTAGCACAATGTTAGTTTTAGAAAGACAACAAAAAAGTTTACGTCAGATTAGGAGTAGATACCATATTTAAAAAAAAAATAAGTAATATGTTTCCTACATGACAATGTTTAATATATTGATTTGTTTGACTTGTAAGTACATAAATCATATATTATACAACTAAGTTGAAATTTTATTGATCTAAGATCACGATACTAAAAATATTTATTAAATGTCAACATAAAATATTTAATGCTTTGTACTATATCTTACACACATTCACCATCATGAATTTATCATTCTAGGTGTCGGTTTAAATTTCTAAATGTCGTCATTGTTTGAGATGCATCGAGTGTGGTGAATCGAGGGCACTTTTTATTTTAAGTTTGGTGCGACTGGTTTCCCCTGTAGAAATTAGGACAATTTCACTTTGACCCAGTATCCGGTGCCGAGCGAGCCGATTGTTCAGAGCTCTGAGCTCAATCGTGAGGAACGGGGCATTATTCACAGCAACAGTTCCTTCTCCATGTCCGCTTCCTCATCTCACAAAGGGAGCAACGAAAGTATTGTATACCGTTATACTTTATGTTATTAAACAACTGAGTCATATGTGACTAACTAGGGAATTACTCATCGTAGCGGATTTATTCGGGATAATACATATTCATATATATATATATATATATATATATATATATATATATATATATATATATATATATCGCTACAATAAAAATAAACAGGCAGAAGACGCATATCATCAACCTGAAAAAATCTGTTGTTGCCATCTCAATACCTCTCGCCCTTTCCATTTCTTGTACACACAAAAAATTCTAATTACACCTAATCTTTATATTTACGTATTTTCTATAATTTTAAATTCATTCTATGAACAAGTTTTCTCCATTTCTTCTAAATGTTCCAGGTTTTTCCAATTCATTAACGGGATTGGCGGTTCATATAATATACTATAATTTTAAATTCATAATTAATAATACAATAAGAAATATTAAATATCGTTCCCAGAAAAGGCCTTCAGTACTATCTCTAAATTTTTGACACTGGCATTAATGATATTTATCTGCCAATTACAGAAATTTTAATTTCTCAAGTATAGTTACCATGGAGATGTTTGGGCTGTGAGCAGGCTGTGAGATTTACTACAACAGATAATTTAATAGATTATATATATCTATATCTTTAAATCTATAGAAGGTATAATAAACAAATTAAATGGGTCGGATAGAGAATTTTGTTTTTTAATATTTGTAATAACAGAAATTTTCAAAAAATGATATTTAGGAGTTTTTTTAAAAAATACTATTTCAGAAGGTATAATAAATTTTTTAAATGGGTCTGATAGAGAATTTTGTTTTTTAATATTTATAATAAAATAAATTTTCAAAAAATGATATTCAGAAGAATTTTTTAAAAATACTATTACTTCCGGTTGTTTAATTATTACCAGAATCTATTCAACTCTGCCCATTACTGTTAGATTGAGGAATCCGTAGTTACACAGGTCTTTAATCTTATAGAATTTGAGAAATCGTACCTCCAACAACTTAACACACATCCACACACACATCCCCACACACATCCCCACACACACACGCACACACACACAGACAGACATCATCGTAAAAATGTTATTATCGGAATCTAGGGACCTTATAACGTGCTTATTCACTAAAACCTGGATATGCGATTTTTAGCATGATTCCAATACCTCTCTTAGCGAGAGTTAAAAAATACCTTATAAAATGAAACATAATTTGTATAAATTATTGGGTGTTATTTATTTTAAAAAAAGATAAAAAATAAAAATATACTAATACTAAGTAACGTATTACCGATATTTACAATTATTTCTAAGTCAATGGTTATTCCTTTTACGGAATATAAAATTATTTGAAATAATTGTAGCTGATTTTCGTAACATACGTTGGCAATACCGAGAATAACCATGTAATATCAATAATTGTATATTCCGTAAAAATAATAAGGTTAACTTAGAAATAATTGTAAATTCGTTAATATATACGTTTATTAATACTATTATTTTCTTCTTCTTTTTTAAAAATAAATGAATAAAATAAATATATTATAAATATAACAAAAATATTTTTATTCTCTATACGATTTTATTGCATTTTATATTTCATATTCAATAGATAGAGTTAAAGAATTATAAAGATATTAAATGTTATAAATCAGCCAGGTATGCTAATCATGGAAACTGCTAATATATTCAGATAATTCAAATTGACAAATGTCAGTATCAATGAAAAGTAAATGAATGTAACGGAGATGAGGATGTTGAAGTAGATGTTGGGGAAGACACAGAAAGATACGAAATAACTCTAGTGTTACAAGTTTATAGAAAGATACAAGAGAGGCGATTACATCTCTCATGAGGAGAGATGAAGAATATATTGGAAGAAGAATGAATAGCTTAGTAATAGAAGGTTGAAGAAAAGAGAAAGACCAAAGATAAGATGGAAGTACTGTATTGCGGAAGAGTTGAGAGAAAAATAACTTAATGAGAACGACACGCAAAACGAAAATGACTGGAAGAAGAAAATAAAAAATAACGACCCCTAATAAATGGGAAAATGTAGAAAAGAAGATGTCAGTGTCAAGTACAATTTGCATAGTTTGTTTATGAAATATTTTTACTGGAAATTTAGAATCTTTTGCAAGAAAATTTATGTATGCGATTTATACATAATACACAGGATTAACGGAAGGTATTGTACTGGCCACATCCGTTTTTTTCCATTTGTGTCAACAAATAACAAATAATATATTTTCGGTGCGTTACATGTGATTAAATTGTTATTTTGTTCTACTACACAGATAATGGATGACAAAATTGGATTATTTCTATTAGCAGAAAAAAAGTCATTGAATTTAAATATTGCGCGCGCAAAAATGTGACTTATTTATTCTACGGCAGAAAAATGGTGAACATATTCAGTAACCACATAATGCGCTCATTGAAATTATCGTAAAGAACACTCAAAATTATTTGTTTTATCTCAAACTTCTTCATCGGAATTATTTATAATTCGTTCTTACACATATTTTTGTACATCGTACACCTACTCAAATTATCTTATATGCACATAATATTATAAGTTTGGCAACAATGTATTTGCATGGAATCGTCGTATAACGGATGATTTTAGTGCCGATTTCTGAACTTTTAACGACGATTTTTGTGCACTTTAGTGACGATTTCAAATAAAAGTTTTAATGTGTTGACAAAAATTTCGTTCCAGTTCCGGGCTATTGTGCAGCCACCGTTCAACATATTATTTATCGTAAGTCAACCGTGCCCTTTGTTCCAATCAGTAATAGCTAAATATATTTAATTCAAATTCAAAGCTTACTTCAGTTGATTTCTTGTAAAATTATTATGTTAGTTACCTAGTTTGCACAATGTAGTTAGAATGTATGAAAATAATAACACATTTAGTGATACTCTAACGAGTAGTTCTGGTAAAGAACTATGCTAATTATTCGTAATAGCGATTTTTAAAGCAAAAGAACATACAAAATTCTGAGAAACAAACTCATAATGCTCTGCATACTTCGTAAATAACGGCTATTATGAAGGAAATTCAAATTAGATTGTCTTTCTAACGGACGACTAGATTTGCTCTACTAATTGTATCATTACTCCTCCAATTCTCTCTTTACTTTTTCATGCGAAAAAACGAACATTTAATCATACGGAACATGTATTATTTCATACCCGCACTGCGAAAAAATCCTTTAACAATTATGATTGAAAAAAAAAATTAATTAAAATATGAATGATTAAAGCTTAGTGGCTCTGAACGTGCGTTTGGTATTTATCAGATAAGTGACGCTGCATTACATTACCAAGTTGAGAATTTTTCTAAATTTAATTAACTTTGCGACCCTTGCGCATTCGCGGAGTAATTTAACTTCAGCAGACAGTCTTGTAAGATAAGATTAAAATTAAGTCTATCTGTCAATTAAATACGATGAATTCAGAACGCTAGCTTGAATTTATTTACAGAATATGGCGCTTTCTACAGTTTTACTTTAATTTATTCTAAGTTCATGTTATTTAGCGCACGTTCTATAGTAGCCCAGTTAATTACTTTCCTTGCAGAACTTCTACGTACTAAATATCCTAAATGCAATGGAAATTAAGAGGATAATGCAACGATCCATCAAGCTGTAACACTAACACCGTTAAAATATCAGTATTTTATTCACAGTTGTATCATAATTTTACAAGTAACTAAACAGACTGGCATATCAAATAATTTCATGTATTTCTACGCCTTTTACTTATTCACGCATATGACATTTTTGTTGATTCTTTTTTTCAAAAATTTGGAAGTAAATTTTTAGGATGCCGCTATTTGCATATAAAGTAACCAAAAAATAAACCCTTATAAGCATTCAACATTTTATTATAGTCTCGTGGCCGTGTGCCTGAGGCTCTGGTCGCGAATCTGAGGACCCGGGTTCGATCCGGACCGACGCCAAAAATAACTTTTTAATGGCACTAAATTGACCCCTGTGGTGCAATCTCCACGCCAGCATTGGGTGCTCGTGAGGTATTATATTTCATCATTATCGATATCTTTATTTTATTTATTTATAGTCTAATTCAAGAGAGTGGCATTTCCGACAAAATGCAGCATTTTGCTATCGGAGGGAAATTGTAAAATAATAAAATCAATTGTAACATTTACCCAGGCAATCAATCTAGAAATTTAGAAATATAAAACTACATTGCTTCGGACCAATTGTTTAAAAAAAACAAAGGTCTATATCAATTTAAAAAAAAATTCGATAGCTCGAATATTTGATTACTCGAATAAAATTGGCTGACAACAGCGCCAAGAGTGAAAATTGCATATCATAAGTTTTATTCGAACATCTATTACTCGAATTTCTCGATAACTCGAGAAAATTAGGCGCCCATATTCGATAAATTTCGGAGAATTCCCTGCATATACGATGAGAGTACGCGTGTCATACTTCTGATACAGTAAAAAAAATTAAAGATGTCCGATGCAGGTCATTTACGAATTGTATGAATTAAGATTTTAGTTCCGCCCATTTTGTCAAATTCGGTAGTGTCGTTTACTTAGTTTTTATGAGTGTACATAATATGCTACTGTTATTTTATTGTTATAATTATATGTTACAGTAAAAGCATTGAAAGATACTGACACAGTGTCACTAACAATGACAGAAAATAACGTTATTTGTACGGCTATGAATCAGGGTAATGTATCTGAATTAATAAATAAACTTACGTTACAGCGAAAGAAGTATTGTTAACGAGAATCGTTTAAAAATGGAATGTCCTAACAGTCGAAACAGTATGAATTTTTGAAAGCGTGTCATATCCATCCTTATCGCAGATCCTTGTAGTCTTTGGAAATGAGAGAGATAAATATATGCCAATTTGTTAATTCGTTCATGATACAGGTGACCTTGATCGGACATCTTTAAAAAAATTACTGTACCTACATTTTGATTTTGTTTGTTGTGATTATTATTGCCAGGTTAGTGTTCCTTAAATTGATTATTGCATAAATAAAAAAATAAATAAATAAATATTTCATCACGGCATATTACCCATTGCTGGGTGTGCCAATCTGCTTCAAACACAGATATCGGTAATGATGGAATATTTGTACCGTGCGGGCGCTTACCAGACGTCACCTCACGGGCACTCATTGCTGGCGTGGAGAGTGCGCCACAGGGGTCAATTTTGTGCCATTAAAATGCGATGTAATTTTTGGCGTCGGTCGATTATTGCATCGAAATGAAATATCAAATTATTATTATTATGCATTTCGATTTGCATTTTTTGTTTAAGGGACGTTTTAGTTTTATTGATGCGACTGTACATTAGTTTTTCACGGTTGGAAACTAAATGTTCGTTATCATGGCACCAAAACGTTTTTTTGAAAACTTTATTTCGAATTTTAAATGGCACAAAATTAGTCCCTGTAGTGCATTCTCCAGGACAGCAATGAGTTTCGTGAGGTGACGCCTGGTGAACGCCCGTACGGTACAAATATGTCATCATAGTTACCGAAATCTGTACAAAGCAGATTGGCACACCCAGCCATGGGTAATATGCCGTGATGAAATATTTATTTTATTTTATGAAATATGTACAGTACATACATAGTATTTTTTTATAGATGTCCGATCAAGGCCAAGTGTATCATAAACGAATTAACAAATTAGCATACATTTATCTCTCTCATTTATAGAAAGATGAATTTTACAATCTAGCCACAACACATACATGTTACCAGTCAATAACTCAAGCACACTTACATATGGAAAGTGGAGAGTTAGCCACTTGACTTTGGAATTTTAAAGTGGTTTCTACTTTGTCTCTCATAGCTCTTGAACGCTGCACAGATCTTGAAAAGTGTACTCCGAAATAGGGGTGGAATTCCAAGACAACGCTATGATAGCGTAGCGAAAAATACCCCTTCCGTTTCATCTTTTCGCTATCAACTTTTACAGGTGAGGTGGGAACCCAAAACAAAACTATGATAGCGTAACGAAAAATATCCATCATGCTTCACCCTCATTTCTCCATCAACTTCCACGGTTGTTAGGGAAACGAAGTATTATTTTACGCTACGGTATCATAGCGTTTCCTTGGGCTCCCTACACTGGTGTCTTATGTTGTTTAGTAACCGAAAGTAAATAGTATCAAAATATGCAAAATCTTTCATCTAATTTTCAAAATACTTTAAGTATAAATAATAGAACTTCCTCTTACAAGAATAAAAAATCTGATGTGACCAACACGATACCTCCCGCCATTTAATTTTTATTAATTTAAATACATACCTATGGAGTCTCGTTGCCGCGTGCCGTATGTCTGGTTGCGAATCTGGGGAACCCGATTCGATCCCGATCAACGCCAAATATGTCGAATTTTAAATGGCACAAAATTGACCTCTGTAGTGCTCTCTCTACGCTAGTAATGAGTGCCCGTGAGGTGACGCTAGGTAAACGCCCCCGCACGATGCAAATATGTCATCATCATTACCGAAATCTGTGTACAAACAAAATTAGCACACCCAGCAATGGGTAATATGCCGTGACATGATAATATATTTACTTATTTTTTATTTAAATACATACCTGTATATTTAGTAATGCTACAAATTATGTATCTTAAGTTCCTTTCCATATAACTATTGTTCTATTTACAATTTTTGTTATAAAACGTTACTATTATTAATTTAAAATTATTTATATTAAGTTCCTTTCCATGCAACTATTGTTCTATTTACAATTTTCTTTTTAAAACGTTACTGTTATTAATTTGAAATGATTATTTTTTTGACAGTAACATTTATCTGTCAGTTACATACATTTGAGCTGAACTGTGTAAACATTGAGTTGTATTTAAAGCATAAGCTCCGAAATATATGTTTTCATTACTTTATAAATTTATCCATAAAATATATAGAAAAATTATTTATGCAAACCTATCGAAAATGGAATAATCTTTAATTTTTATAATAACAAATTGCGAAAAAATAACATTTAAAGGTATGTTTTGAAGAAAAACTATTTTGAGCTTCAAGTAAACTGCCATTTCCGGTTATCTGATTGCCACCAAAATCGAAAGGCTTCTTTCCATATTAGAATAACGTAGAAATACAAGGTTTCAAAATTTTTTGAATGATAGTATTTGAGTTAGAGCGTAAAGAGGATACACACAAACATATACAGTGTGTTAATTAAAAACCTGGCCATAGGCGTTTAACATGGGAAATCAGTTTTTCCTTGCGCAAAAGTTCCCAAATTATTTTAGACAAAAATACTTCAAATAAATGTTGTAGAGAATTAAATTCTGCATCCAGATTAGTAATAAGATTTTATTTTCGATGTTTCATAACCGAGAAAATCAATTTCAAAGTTTATCGAAAATTGCTGATTTATAGCGATAGCCATGGAAGTCAAACAAAATTACAAACAATTGTATGACATCTTAACTGTCAAAGAAAGTTTGTGTTTTGTGATTTTCGTTCAGTAACATATTTTTTTGGAAGTATGGAACAGTTTTCTCATGAAGAAAAGCTTCAGATTATAAAATGGTGTTACTGTGGACAAAGCTATAGAAAAATACGTGATTTAATAAGTGTAATGTGGTCACATCGACAAATTCCAAGTAAAACCACAATAGAATCTTATTACAAAAACTTAAAGCTGTAATTTCCAATGAATGTAGAAAAATAAATGCCAGACAGCTGCATAATGTTCGACATGGCTTTTATAATAGACTTGGGTATTGCTTAGCGCAAAATGGAGGGTTATTTGAACATTTAATATAAAATTATATTCATTCTAGTTTTCTGTTTTTCTTTTTAAATAAATACATTATTCTTGTTTTCATTTTTATTTTATTTTGTATATGTTGACAGCTATGTATTCTAAAAAAGTTAAATTCTAATTCATTGTGTCAATGTCATACAATTGTTCGTAATTTTGTTTGAGTTTCATGGCTATCGCTATAAATCAGCAATTTTCGAAAAACTTTGAAATTGATTTTCTCGGTTATGAAACGTCGAAAATAAAATCTTATAACTAATCTGGATGCAGAATTTAATTCTCTACAACATTTATTTGAAGTATTTTTGCCTAAAATAATTTGGGAACTTTTGCGCAAGGAAAAACTGATTTCCCATGTTAAACGCCTATGGCCAGGTTTTTAATTAACACACTGTATATTTACTCACATACACACAGACATTATCTTGAAAATGTTAGAAATGGATTCTAGGGACCTTAAAACGTGGTCATTTACCAAAATCTCGATATGCGATTTTTAGCACGATCCCTATACCTCCCTTACCAAGGGTTGCGGAAGATAAAAAAAAAGAAAAGATAATTCATGTAAATAACGGGGATCCGTAGTCGGGAAGTATTTTGGGACTTGCGCACGATTCGTTCTAAAAATTATGTTCAGTGACATAACACTTCCCTTACTTGATATGTGCTTATTATTTATGTAAGTTATTTTTCATTTCAATTATATTATTTTCTATTCTTATTACACAATTTAAACTGTTCTGTAACGTCTAATAATTCATG
The DNA here is from genome assembly GCA_951394225.1 of Harpalus rufipes. NCBI lineage: Eukaryota > Metazoa > Arthropoda > Insecta > Coleoptera > Carabidae > Harpalus > Harpalus rufipes. The sequence continues at coordinate 14,567,676 of OX596283.1, read as the reverse complement.
TTTATTATATTGCGATATGCTTTATTATAAAAATTATGTACGATTACATCGATATTTTAATTAAATTTCACATCTTCATCATCTTCGAACTCTTTAAACTTCATAAATAATAGAAGAAAGTTAATTGCAACAATAAATTACAGGTTCAGTGTCGTAATCAATGTGTAGGTGTATAAGGAAAGCGCAAATATTTCTTTTTAATTTGCACAAATTTTTCGCTTGAATTAACGAAGTCACGTATGTTTAAACATTCGTATACTTGTCATACATATTTCCTTGTCGCAATACATGCAAATACCTTTATGTGGGAATATAAATAATTTCCAATTATTATCTATTCGAAGCACGTATTTGATATTATTAGTAACATAAATGCTTGATGTAGTTTTCCTGGTATGACAGATCGATGAGAATTTAAATGCAGTAATTTTATGGCTGCTAGTGAGCTATTATATTTTATATTTATTATATTTATAGGCTATTATTTGGTATTTATGTATATTTATTTTAAATATGTCCGTTATCATTTCTGATGGGCTCAAAAGGTGTACATACGTACAAGTATGTGAGTTGTTATTAATATTAATAATTATGTATCTTTTAAAAATAATTGCGTATAAATATCTATAGTGTGTTTAATAGTGGATTTTATTGGTAATTTCGTATATTAATATGTTCATTTAGACCATGAGACCTGAGACGCTGAAACATAAATTAAATAGTATTGTTTGTGAAATAGTCCAACCGTTACAGATATGAGTTATATACAGCAACATCTACTTTCAACGATGCCAAACAGTTTGATTGTAAAAAGTGCCTTAGTCACAAATTATTAATAAAATAAAAATAATTCTTTATTGTATACAAAGTTATTACAATTGATATTTATGGGGGTGAGTCAATATTTCGTACGTATTTTGTAAATGCAACGTTGTATTCATTGGATTGATGAAGATGAGATGATGAAAGGACACCACAAACATCCAATCCCCTGGTGAGAATCGAACCCACGGCCTCAGGGTTTGTGCGGTGATGGTCGCTTCGACCGCTGCACACACGCCGCCTCAACACGCTCGACCACCGAGGCGGCTTAGTCACAAATTATTATATTTTAAACTTTGAGTGTTTCTTCTAGCGCCACTTCCGTTTTTGGTTACATAAGTATAGGGCGCAAGCAGCCATGAGACATTGTTGGCCTTGACAAGCAGATATGGGGGTCCGTGTCGGAATGACAATTAGTAATTATTTACATAGATGTCAAATCTCAGAATTTTTAGTTAAAAATTTCAAGATTTTCTAAATTCACGTAGTTAATTTGTCACCAGGAGTGTAGAATTTACTTGTCGAGGAAAATAAACCATATGGAATTGGAAAACCACTAAATTTAGAATGAAACATTATATTTTTTAAATTCATTCTATGAAGAAATTTTTGTTCTACTCTTCAAACTTTTCGAAATGTTTCCAATTCATTGTCGGGATTGACAGTATTTTTGAAGGGTATATGTAATATACCTATAATTTTAAATATTTAAGTATTAATACAATAAGAAATAATATAATGTATGTACTTTCCAGAAAAAATCTTCAGTAATGTCTCTGGATTTTTGATATCTATCTGTCAGTTACAAACATTTAAATTTTTCAATTGGTTTCCATGACATTATTTGGGCTGTGAGATTTATTACAACAGATTTTTATATGCCTTATATTTCTTTATTTATTTCTAAATCTATAAAAGATATAATAAAATATTTATATGTATCAGATAGAGAATTTACTCTTTTTTAATACTAGCAAGAGCAAAAATTTTCAAAAAATAATATTTAGAAGATTTTTTTTAAGAATCTGCTTCTTCCGGTTGTTTAATTATTACAGCGCTTCCCAGTAATGTCCGATTGAGAAATACGTAGTTAAACAGATATTAAGATTTATAGTTTTTGAGAAATCGTCCTTCCAACATACACACACACACACACACACAAACACATACACACACGCACACTCACAGACATCATCGTAAAAATAATATAATAGGATTGTAGAGACCTTAAAACGTGTTTAATCATTAAAATCTGGATATGCGATTTTTAGCATGAATCCAATACCTCTCTTAGCGAGATGTAAAATTGATTAATTATTATGTAATTATTCATTAATATTTATTTTTCTATTAATATCTAATAAATAATTTTCTAATATTTAAACATTATCCTGAGTTAAATCAAGTTACAGAAATCCTTAACAGTAAGAAAGCTAGACAGTTTTTTTTTTATTACCTATTTCAAATTTTAAAAAATCTGATGTGTTTTAAATACCAATGAGCTTCAAGTACAGCGAAAGTATTGTTAACTATCGTATCACTCCCGGTTGATTGTTTGTAAACAAAATCTAATTTGTTGTTCCAATATATATAAAAGTCGTTTTAAGAAATTTAGGATTATATTTTATTATGTTTTTCCTTGAAAATCTGTTAAGAGCTTCAAATTAAGTACCATTTCCGGTTTATCGTATATAGTCTAAATCTAATATGTTGTTTCAAATTATAAACGAGTTTGAAATACCAAATAAGAAGTTTTGGATCATATTGTAATATATTTTTACAAGAAAATCTGTTTCGAGCTTCCAGTAAAGTACCACTGCCGGTTTATCAATTTTAGAAAGAAACTAATATGTCATTCTTATTAATACAAAAGTTTTAAATAACAAATTTGAAAAGTTTTTGATTATGTATATCATAATATATTTTTCACGAAAATCTGTTCAGATCTTCAAGTAAAGTATCACGTCCGGTGTATCAATTTTAGCTAGAATCTAATATGTTGTTCGCTTTGATATAGAAGTTTAAATACTGAAATTGAAAAGTTTTGAATTATTTTAATATACTTCTTCATTAAAACTGTTATGGGCTTCAAGTAAAGTATCTCTTCCGATTGTCCAATATTATCCAAAATCTAATCAAGTCTTCATATGAATGCAGAAAGCATAAATACGGAAAATATAATTTTTTTGGAAGTCTGATATGAGTTATCGTGGAAGAAAAAATCGTCATACACACAGACACACACACATCATTGTAAAAATAGTAAAACCGTTTTGTGGGGACCCTTATTAGTGCTTATTCATTGATAATTCATAAATCGTATTTTTGAACCGAAAACATTGCTTCCCTTATGGCGGGAGGTAAAAATAGATTAAGGTTGTTTTTTATAAAAGCGTTTATATCACATTTTTTGCATTATAGCAACAAGGTTATGGATAACACTAGTGCTATGAGACATTAATATTACTGAAAGAGCTTTTATGAAGTATGAGGAAAGAATTGTAAAGTGTAATTATTGTTGAAGGGAACTACATTGAACATATAATAAAATTCTAAAAAAATATGAACTATATTCTCAATAATTCTAAGGAGACCTTCGTAATTCTCAATTAATCAAAGTGCGAAACATACTGTTTCGCAATATGAAAAGTTTGGAAAACGCTTGACTAGAGAGGACTACAGAAACAAACATGTGCAAATTAAAAATGAAATAATGCCCATTGTCATTACTTAAACTTTAATTGATCTACACATCAAAAAACTTTGACATAAATATTTATAATTACTTTGACATTTTGTTTAAATAGTAGCTATAAATTTTTAATTTGCTTATTAAATTTTTGACAATAAAGATTTTATTATTAAATGAATATTCTGATGAAATTTTACTGAATAATAAAGATTTTTTTTTTAATTTTTCAGCTAGCACTAACATTTCAAAGTAATTAATAGTTTTATCAAAGATTTCATTACTGTATCAAATAGAAAATCTGAATTTTCCATCTCCTAAAAATTAACTGACTTAAATTATAGAATATTCCAAAGAAAATATTATTCTTATTTAATTTTCATATACAATAATAAGTTACAATATGGATAAATATTACAGTGGGAAATTTCGACTACCCATTTCTTTCAAAATTGGCGCTATATTTGAAAAAGTAACACTTGTTCCATCTAGTTGTAATAAGTTGCAACACATTATATGTCATTGTTTCAGTCTCAGACAAACTTTTAGTTTGTGCGTTGTCAGAAGAGAAGAAACATATTTATCTGTTTCAGAATTAGAATGCAGAGATGGAAAACGTAACGTAACGATACCCGATAACGTTATAATAACGTTTCATTTTTACCTTCCGTTACCTTTAGGTAAGGAAGGTATTGTCTTTGATCAAAAAATTCAATGATGAGTTTTTAGTGAATAAGCATGTTAGGGTCCCTATAATACGATTTTACCATTTTTGCGATGATGTCTGTATGTATGTGTGTATGTGTGTCTCTGTGTGTGTGATAAAAGTTCCGGATCCCATAACTTCAATACCACGATTCCAAAAATTATAATTTTTTCGTATTCCTCAAGTTTACATCCAGAAGAACAAGTGATTAGATTTTGGTTATAATTGGTGAACCGGAAGTAGCGTCATTTGAAGATTTAACAGTTAAATTTGATTTATTGACATTTAACGTTATTATAATTTAAAGAATATATTATTCTCTATACGATTTGATTACATTTTATACTTCATATTCAATAGATACAGAGTTAAAGAATTTTAAAGAAATTAAATTTTATAATTCAGTCAGCTATGCTAAACATGGAAACTACTAATATATTCATATAATTCAAATTGACAGATGTCAGTATCAATAAAAAGTAAATTAATGTGGCAGAGATGAGGATGTTGAAGTAGATGTTGGGGAAGACTCGTAAAGATACGGTAAGAAAATAACTCTAGTGTTACAAGTTTCTAGAAAGATACAAGAAAGACGATTACATTGGTTTGAACATGTCATGAGGAGAAATGAAGAACTATATTGCAACAAGAATGAATAGTTTAATAATAGGAGGTTGAAGAAACAGAGGAAGACAAAAGATAAGATGGAAGGACTGTATTGCGGAAGACTTGAGAGAAAAGGAACTGAATGAGAACGCCACACAAAAATAGCGACCCCTAGCGAATGGGAAAAGCTAAAGAAGAAGATGTCAGTGTCAAGTGCAATTTGAATAGTTTGTTTATGAAATAATTTTACTGGAAATTTAGAATCTTTTGCATGAAAAATTATGTATGGAATTTATACATTATATACAGGATTGACTGAAGGTATTGTGCTGACCACAACAGATTTTTTTAATAACGTAACAATTACTAAATAACGTTATGTAACCGTAACGTAACAAATAACGATTCAGTAAAACGTTATTGATGTTTACAAGATTTTTTGTCGATGAAAGTATAATATCCTAATTTCCTAATAATATATACTTGCTGTTTTCTGTTATCGAACATTCCATTTTATTTCTAGAATAAGATTAGTATAAGTTTTTTTAATATATTGTTATTAATACCTATTAATTTTTAATTATTTTTTATTACACATTTAAGAAAAATATAGTTATTGTAACGTTATTTTTTTCTTTCTTAAGTTATTTATAACGTTACGTAACGGATACATTTTTTTTATAACGTTATGAAATAACGTAACGTTATGTTAACGTTACTCGTTAGAATGACATTCTAGCATGCATATTGATGCTAGAAGAAGCTTAATTCTTAAACGATTTTTGGTGGCATTTTCTTACTTGGGATTGGTATGACTGCACTAAATACACTAAATATCTTTGCAACGGATAGAATAAAAACACAAATCACTGTTACAAACGTAAATATTCTGTCAAAAATTTCCCTTAATGCAAATTGTGAACTATTTTTAAAAAGAAAAAAAAAATGTAAATGAAAGCCGAAACAGAGAAAAAAGTATAAAACACAAGTTACAGAATGCTATTCAAGCACTCGTTTATTCGCGCACTCGCTGCGAAGCGCTCGTGTTCGAAATTCAAACTCGTGCTGGAATAGATTAATTACTTTCTGCAATTTTCTTACAATTTTTCAAGTATTTTCGTTTAAGTCCAACGGTACTCGAGATTAGGACCAACAAGCAAGTACACAGGATAGTCGCCTACAGAGAACTTTTTATACTATGTGTAAACATGACATTTTGAATTTCCTCATTTACACTTTCTGTAACTTTGTTTTAACTTTTTGATGCACATACACCTTTGCATTTTATCAAAACATAACACGCAAACAAATGATCCATTCTCATTAAATTACGTAACTTTTATTTCCTCTAACAACTATATCATCCACAACAATCAGCATTGAAGCATACATAGCTGATTAAAATTCAAGAGCATGTGACATGGTCCAGGTTGTATCTGAAGCGTGCAACGATAACTAGATCCGGTAGTTGATAGGAGTTCCCTCCGGCTAGCTAGCGAAGCATTTTTCCTTAGTTCACACGGTCCTAGCCTGATCCTAGGCATAGCGCAGCTAATTTATGTCTAGGCTAGTAAGACGGAACTTACGACTTTACATGCTTGACGTATGACGGTATGACGCTATGACGCATGTCTATCGAGATAAACAACGGAGGGAAATTAGAAAGAAATAGATTAGAGTATGTTAACAAGGATGTTTCACATTTTATTTTATGAAATTAGAGTAATTTACTTAGTTATTGTTTTGACAAGCATATTTTGTTCAGCAAAAATAATCCAAAGTAGATATCGTGTATAAATACTTGCTATTTGACATGGAAATGGTCTTATCGGTATGCGACAGGTGGACAGTAGACAACTGGGCGCCGCGATAGTTAGGCGATGTTCAACTGGACGACATAAACTTAAAAAAATTGCACGCTTAGCAAGCATACAATTTGTTCATTTTGCTGTCTGCATAAATGTTTTTATAATGAAATAAAGAGTATTAAACATTTTTTAATTTTTATTTTTCTAATTCTACCATTGGGTAGCAAGTATCTCTTGGACGTCACAGGCAGTGTAATTTGGCGCCAATTCAAACATAGTATATTTTTAAATTGCTACTGTGTTTAATATATACAGAAATTTGAATAGTAAATTATATTTACTAATACTAATAATTTCAGAATATAAAATCTGATGTGGCCAGCATATTACCTTCCGTCAATTTAGTGTATTATGTTCAAATTCCATATATAAATTTTCTTGCAAAAGATTATATATTTCCAGTAAAATTATAATTATAAACAAACTATGTAAATTGCACTTGACACTGACATCTTCTTCTTCTTTAGCTTTTCCCACTGGTTGAGTGGTTGCTATTCTTGAATTTCTTTACTCACTTATTTCTATTGTGCTTGTTGTCCTCATTCAGTTCCTTTTCTCTTAAGTCCTTCGCTATACTGTATTTCAAGATTTGGTCTTCCTCTGTTTGTTCTACCTTCTTGTATTAAGCTGTTCATTCGTCTTCCATTGTATTCTTCATCTCTCCTCATGACATGTTCAAACCAATATAATCGTCTCTCTTGTATCTTTCTAGAACTCCTATCACTCGAGCCATTTCCCTTGTCCTCTCATTCCGTATCTTATTTTTCCGTGTCTTCCCAACATCCATCTCATCTCTCTACCACATTCATTTTATTTTCATTGACACTGACATCTGTCAATTACAATTTTCTTAATATAGTAGCAGTTTCCATGGTTATAGCATAGCTGGCTGATTTATGAAATTTAATATCTTTATAATTCTTTAACTCTATATCCATTGAATATAAAGTATAAACTGCAATTAAATTGTGTAGATAATAGTATATTCTTTAATATTTATGGTAACATTACATATCTTCAAATGAGGGTACTTACGGTTTACCAATTATAACCAAAATCTAATTACCCCTTCTTTTGGATGTGACGTTGACGAATACGAAAAAATTCTAATTTTTTAAATCGTGGAGTTTGTAATTCTGCACATTGTTTGTATGTACCTTTTGTTCTAAAATAAATAGGGAATAAATGACAGTCATGAAAATTTTACAATTGTAATTTCTATGACCCGGAAAAAAAGTAGATACCTGTGTATGTAGAACTTCGTTACACGAAATTAGTATTATCCAATAAAAAATAGCTAATAGTGCTCTCTCCAGAATAACTATGAATGATGTGACATCTATTACTAGTAAAAAAATGTTGTTATTACCATAACTTGTGTGCTACAGAAAACGTCATCTGTGATTAGAAAGCTGTAGTGTTCTGTAAATAAGTGAATTACAATTTTAGTTTGAATGAGAAAGAATATTATTAATTATGGAAATAAATTAATAATTTTTTTTTTGACTGCAATCAAGTATTTTTTACCTTCCGTCAGGTAAGGAAGATATTGTCTTTGCTCAAACAATTCAGTGGTGAGTTTTCAATAAATAAGCACGTTTTACAATACTAATTTACTATTTTTACGATGATGTCTGTATGTGTGTATGTGGGTGTGTGTGTGTGTATGTGTGTGTGCGTGCGTGTGAATATAATATCGGCCGCGATATCCCCAATACTAGAATTCCAAAAATTACAATTTTTACGTATTTCTCTTCCTTACATCCATATGCAGACTTGATTAGATCTTGGTTATAATTCGTTAACCGGTCAATGGCTCGAGTGATATAAGTTTCTAGAAAGATACAAGAAGGATGATTACATTGGTTTGCTCATGTTAAGAGGAGAGATGAAGAATATATTGGAAGAATGAATAGCTTAGTAATAGAAGGTAGAAGAAACTGAGGAAGACCAAAGATAAGATGTAAGTACTGTATTAAGGAAGACTTGAGAGAAAAGGAACTAAATGAGGATGATACGCAAAAGAGAAATGAGTGGAAGAAAAAAATAATACATAGCTACCCCTAACGAATGGAAAAAAGGCAAAGAAGAAGATGTTAGTGTCAAGTGCAATTTGCATTATTTGCTTATGAAATAATTTTACTGGAAATATAGAACCTTTTGCAAGAAAATTTATGTATGGAATTTGTACATGATACACAGGATTGTCGGAAGGTAATGTGCTGGCCATATCAGATTTATTTTTATATTTTAATTTTCATAAATGATGATTAATAAAGCAAAATTTCATAATAACTTATTTCTCGAAAAATTGAAATTCATTGAGCATTGTATTTTAAATTCAGACGCATTTTCTTCATGTAATTCGAATTTAAATAAATTGTCAGTTATTCTTACATTTAGATATGAAAGTATTCGTATTAATGATAATATGATCCGATATACAGTTGAATAATTAAGATGAGAATAGAGATTGAATGATCCAGATTGAAATTAAAGCCAGTCATTTCCAATTCCCGGATGATGCATTCTTCACGTCCTGTGGATGAGTGCCTTTCATTTCGGTCCAGTCATTTCCTTTTAATTGCTCTCAAAATTTTCAGGTGATGCATTATCCTTTGTTCATATGCAAGTGCACTTCAAATGACAATTGATAGTCATTTCCAAATTCCAACACACATCTTCCGAAATCATTAAATACTAGAAAATAAATATCATGTTTATAATCTAATGCTGGCGGTGCCAATCTCATTTATGCGTATATCTGTTATGAATTTTACCGTAAAAGGCATTTAGCAGACGTCGCACATTTCAAGCAGTAATACATAGTTGGTAATTTGGTATTGTTGGGTTAATTAAAAACATCATAAAATGTAGGTTGACATATTCTAAGAAAAAACCTAATACAGTAGCGTACTCGATACAGTGAAATAATTAATGCAGGGCCATGTCACAAAATCGAGTTTTTTCTCTTTTTCGAGTTCTTGTGAAATAATTATAACAATATAATTTTAAACGTATTTATTGGTTTTAATTACTTTAATGAGTGCCCGTGAGGTGACGCCTGGTAAGCGCCCGCACGGTACAAATATTTCATCATTACCGAAATCTGTGTACAAAGCATATTGGCACACCCAGCAATGGGTAATGTGCAGTGATGATATATATGTTACTGTAAATGCCCGAAAATCGGTAAATCCTAATCCATACAATCCCCAGGATTTACCAATTTTATGTGGTAAATCCACAAACAATTAGATAATTTATATAATTTCGGGGTGTTAAAACGTAGTAGTGCAATTGCAAATTGGTATTGCGTTTTTAATTGTCGTAGCCATGTTGTAAAACCCGACTTTTTATTAAAGGTTGGTGAAACGCGGCCAGATTGTCAAACCTTCAAAGACAGCAATGTTTTACAATCTGGCTAGTATATTTATACTACAACAATAACCTAACCTAACGCACAAAAGTCACCCTTGAAAACTGGAGCACAGTTTTTTTCGTTAGGTTATTGTTATATGTAGAGAAATATGCCATGCCATTTAATTTACCACATACAATTGGTTAATCCTAGCTTTTACACTTCAATTCTAGGATTTATCGATTTTCGGGCATTTACAGTAACATAATTATATTATTATTATTATTATTATTATTAAATATCAGAAAATTAATTTTTACATCATATGTTCTGAAGAACTATAGAATTTTAGAAAACTATTTTATATACGTTTTCTATAGTCCTGATATTTTTAAAAATCGAATACCATAGCGAACTATAAATATCGCTAGTATAAAATGAAGTTTTATTGTAAAATTTTGGGTGCAATTTTTTTGCCTTTCCTTTATTTAATCATCTCTCCATCAATTGATTCATGATGTTTTCTTTGTTTTAAAAACTACTTATAAATATCCTTTTCCATTTTAGGATATACTATCTTTTTTTTGAAAGTGTAATCGACATTTAAATTTTTTTTTTTTTTTGAGATGGCATTATAAGTTACATTAATTTGTATCACAACAAAACTTTATACTTATTACATGCCACAGGGAAAGTCCCTACTAAGAATGTATTCAAATCAACTGAGCTGTGAGCTGCGCGTTGCTTAGCGAAACTGACACACTGCGCAGGGCTGCTACGTCTTCACTATAGTGAGACATTATTTGTTCACTATATGGAGTTCAGTATAAAGTAAATGTATTTATTTTTGTGTTCATTTATTGGATAGTTCACTATATAGTATGTTCAATATTTCGCGATTCCACTGTATTTTTACCTCTCGCTAAGAGAGGTATTGCATTCATGCTAAAAATCACATATCCATATTTTATTGAATAAGCACGTTTTAAGGTCCCTACAATCCGATTTTAACATTTTTACGATGATGTCTGTGTGTGTGTGTGTGTGTGTGGATGTATGTGTGTGTGTGTATGTATGTAGGATGTTGGAAGGACGATTACTCAAAAACTATAAGACTTAAAAATTGTTTAATTACGTATTTTCCAATCGGACATTCATGGGAAGATCTGAAAAGGTTTTGGTAACAATTGGACAACCGGAAGTAGAAGATACTTGAAAAAAAATATTCTAAATAATATTTTTTGAAAATTTTTCTTGGTAATATTAAAGAAAATTAAATTCTCTATCTGATACATTTAAATATTTTATTATATATTCTATGGATTTAGAGATAAAAGAAATATAATAAATAAAATAACGTTATAATAAATTTTACAGCCGAAAGGATGCCATGGAAAATAGTTGACCAGTTGAACTGTTTGTAACTGACAGATAAATGTCAGTGTCAGAAATTCATAGATATTACTAAAGAGTTTTTCTGGGAAGTACATATACATTATATTATTTCTTAATGTATTAGTAGTTAAATATTTAAGATTATAGGTCTATTACATATATCCTTCAAAAATACAGTCAATCCTGACAATGAATTGGAAACATTTCGAAAAATTAGAAGAGGACAAAATTTCTTCATATAATGAATTTAAAATTAAACAATCTAAATATAAGGAATAGATATATGTAAGTACAATTTTTGGTGTAGAATGTAGGTATACAAGAAATGTTAAATACAATAGGGCGCCTTGACAAGCAGATATGGGAACTCATGTCAGAATGATAGCTAGTAATTATGTATATAGATGTATCATAATTTCTCATTCTAAATTTAGTGATTTTCCAATTCCATATGGTTTATTTTCCTCGACAAGTAAATTCCACACTCCTGGTGACAAATTAACTACGTGTATTTAGAAAATCTTGAAATTCTGAATGAAACATATTGACTAATTATCATTCTGAAACGGGCCCCCACATCTGCTTGTCAAGGCCAACAATGTAACATGACTGTTCGCGCCCTATACTTATGTAACCAAAAAAGGAAGTGGCGAGAGGTATTGTGCTGGCCACAACAGATTTTTATTAACTCAGGTAAGAGAGCTTTCTGTAGGTTCATCTGTAAGTGTAGAAAAACTTGTTCTCAAATTAATATGTTATATATTTCTTTATCATTTAGATGATGATACTCTTTATGTCTGTAATTTACTAAACATCTATTGTATATAAATTGATATATAAACATTATACATCTAATTACCCCTATGTGTAACACTGTAATTGGTTTAATAAAAGATACAAAGATACCTGCATTATATACAGTTGTTACATCTAAATTACTCTGTAATATTACTTCCATTATAAAAATAACAACTTTAACATTACATGTTGGAGAAATTGTTTCTTTGTATCACATGTTAAATATCGAAATTGTCTATAATTCTATGACACACATTCTTATTTCATAAATGCCGTAATAATAGCGCACAAGCGTTAAATTTGAAAATTAAATTGCTTAAGGTGTGGTAATTATAATATCGAGATGTGCGCATTATACTATTATTAGTTCCTAACTGTATTGTAAATTCACATTATAATTTTCACTTAAAAATGTTTTTTTTTTAACTTAATTATTATGAGTAATTATGCAAAATGACTCTGCTTGAAACAGAAACCTACTTCTGTATAATATGTATAAAAATAAAATAAAGTAATCGTACAAACTCACATTATAGTATCTAATATTATAATTACATATTTTAAAGGTCTATATGGGGTCGCGTACTTGTATGCCGATTGTGGTTTGATCGGTCCAGGTTCTGATATGAGCGACGACAAACTTCAAAATTATTTCCAACTTTCAATTTGTAAAGAAAACTCAATTGTTTTCTATTGTCCAAAAAAATTAAATTTTAAAAATTGTGTAAACAAAATGTTTCCTCAAATTATTAATCATGATTAACTTTTGTAAAATAAATATATATGGTGGAAATGATTAAGCAGAAGACTCACGTCACCAACCTAAAAAAAACCTTATAAAAAGAAATATAACTTATAGAAATTATTAGTTGTTATTTATTTTTTAAAAAAGTAGAAAATATATACTAGTATTAAAGAAACCTATATATTAATGAATTTACAAATATTTTTAAATCAATTCATATTCCTTTTGCGGAATATAAAATTATTTGACACAACATTGTCATTCTCAGTAATGCCAACGTATGGTACGAAAATAAACTACAATTACTTCAAATAATTTTATATTCCGTAAAAGGAATAACAATTGACTTAGAAATAATTATAAATTTCATTATATATACATTACTTAATATTAGTACTTTTTTTTCTTCTTCTTTTAAAAATAAATAACACCCAAAAAATTCTACTAGTTATATTTCATTTTATAAGGTTTTCTTCAGGTTGATGATGTGAGTCCTCTGCCTAATCATTTTCACTATATTAATAGTTATTTATGTATCAAGGCACTGAAGTTTTATTTTTTATCACGAATGCCGAGGCGCCGAGGAAAATAAACCATATGAGCGATAAAAAGGAACTTCACTGTCGAGGGGCATATTAAATTTTATTTGAAATTGAAATTTTGTGAAAATGAAAGATATATATTTATTTTTATACGTTATGATGACAAATCTGTCAATTGCTGTCAGTCAAACAAAGGAACTTATATTCAGTGTTACAAACCTCCGGACATTGATTTTATACTAATGAATACTCAAAATTATGCGTGTTAACTCAAATTTCTTCATTGAAGTATTTAATTCGTTCTTCTTGCACATATTTTTTTGTCATTTTACATACAAATTTACTATTATACAATGCGTGTCTGCCAAATTATCTTATATGTACAATAATTATCATAAGGTTGGCAACATTACATTTCATGAAATCGTCCTATAATGAATTACTTTAGCGACGATTTCAAATAATTATTTTTATTTTAAAAATGGAGTTCCATGTCGTATTCCCACAAAAATAAAATATAAATACATTATATTTATTATCTGATCCTGAAACAACAAATGTTTATATAAAGGGCTATCTAAAATAATAAAATAAATAAATAAATGAAAAAATAATAAATTTTGTTACTAAATACAAATGAGTAGGTATTTTTGTCTTAATTTGCGATATTTTGAACTTGAATAATTTATTTGAATCTACTTTAAATAAATAAATATATTATCATAGCATATTACCCATTGCTGGCTGAAAGAGTTATAAAATTAAATCATACAAATAAGTGGAGGATACCCATTAATGAAAGTACCATTCGGCTTTTATTCTCAAACTTCGATAATAACGATACATATATTCGTTCCGTAGAGGCGTCACATAGCAAGCATTCAAATGAGAATGCATCACGGGGGTTATTTTTGTGCGATTTAAATATCGGATATAATTATTAAGTGATGATTAAATCTTTTCTTTAGTTAGTTCCAGCATTTAAATGATTTGTTTTTTCTAACTGTGCTACATATACGTATGTTACACAATTTAAATTAGGTGTATTCTTTTTATCTCTGGGATTACAATAACACATGATATCTAATTCCTTTTGTTATTCAATCCTATAAGCTTTATTAAAAGATTGTTAACCTAAGCGGGGCTGATTTGATGTCTATCTGGCATTTAGATGTTATCTGTGGAGAAAAGAATAACTTTTATTTCTCTTTGGTTTACCAGCCTGATTGATTATAAGACGATAGTGGAGAAGTAGCACTTATCCGAGCTTAGAAATCTCGGGAACTGGTTTCTAAAGCAGATCTAATTTCAGACTGTCTTCCTATTACGGACAAGCATTTAATGCTCATAGATTTTTACTATAGAAATTTACCGTGCTATATTGATAGCTTCTTATAGATAGATTCTCAGTTTTAATACATGTACATGGTTACATTATTATTACTGATAACTATGAGGGAAAGTCAAATACAAAGAAAAATTGACATGGCTTATTTTAATTATTTCATTAGTTCAACGTAATATTGTTCAGTTGTTGATACATATATCTTTATTTTTGTATTTAAACGGATTCATTATTTTTTTTCTGCAGGAAATGGAGTAAGAATTTCAACGAAAACGTAACTTAAAGTTTACGTAATAAGCAAAAAATGATTTTTTAAAATATAGAATCATTAAAGACAACATACAGGACAATAAAAACATCCTAATTAGGCTTAGGCCTAAAAAACAAAAAAATCTCTAATACAGAGTACAAATTAAAAAAAATAGACTAACAATAATTCTACCTACTCCAATTCAATAAATAATTTTCATGTACATTTTGTACCCCGAAGTGTACTTTTTAAATTATAAGCGCATTAAGTTCCTGGTCAAGATTTGAACGTTAGGAAAATGAACGAAACAAAAAATGAACATAGCGATATATAAACATTATGATGCTTCATACCTAGCCCAATACATCTAAACTTATTAACAGGGATGGGATAACGTTAATGAATTGTTAAGTTTTTCATAACGTTATAAAAAAAAATCGTTACATAACGTTGTAAATAATTTAATAAAAGACAAAATAACGTTATAATAAAGTTATTTTTGTTTCGTTATATAATGTTACGATAACTATATTTTTCAAACAAGAAATGAGCAGGGCGATGTATGAACTTTAGGACGTGTGTGATCCCGTTCATGATTTGAATTCTATTGTGGTAAAATATACGATTGAGAAATAACAATTTTAAAGTTATAAATATATGGTATTTTAAATATAGAACAATGAAGAATTAAAATATTCAATTTTTATTAATTAATAGCACTAAACTTCTTGAAACAAAATTATAACTATTATAAAATTTTACTACTTCTTTTTCAAGAACGTCATGTACCACTTATTCTAATTAATTTCTTTTGTTTCAGGTAAGAACAATTGCTACCATTCACCATTTTATTGACGTAGAACAATGTAAGTAATTTTATACTTCAATAATTTTCATATATAAACCTTTAGTTTGGTATATGTTACACATGTAGGCACGTACAGTCTGTCACAATGAAAATCGTACACTCCCATTTTAGTACAGTTTTTATTGAAAACAATATTTTCTTAGTACAATAATGTAAAAAATCATTCTAATTGTAACATAAATTAAATAAGAAAGCAAAAACAATATAAATATAAATTTTCATGACGTAATTTCAGCATAAACAACAAATATTTTTAAATAACAGGGTCACATTATAAATCGTACAACTTCTAAATTTAACTAAAAACCATTTTCAATATTTTGTAGGGTATGCTTTATTTTCAATTACAGCTTGTAATCTTCTAGGGATTGACTGAATTAAATTTTTAATGTAATTTTGGTCATTTTTTCCCCATTCCTCTTTAAGAGCACTCTTTAAAATTTCTTTGTTTGAAATTTCATGTTTACGATTTTTATGATCTAATTCATCCCATAAATTTTCTATTATATTTAAGTCTGGAGACTGTGGAGGTGTTTCAATTACTCTCGGACAGTTATAAAGGGTCGATTTCTTAGCAATCTTCGCAGTATATTGCGGGTCATTATCGGCATACAATTTAAATGAATTTAAAATACCCATTTTTTCAGCACTTGTTTTAAAATTATTTTTTAAAATAAGTAAACCCATTTATTCATTATTTCATCTATAAAAACTAAATTTCCTACTCCACAAGCAGATACACATCCCTAAACCATTTGTTATCCTTCACCATGTTTCACAATAACACGCAGATTTTGAGTTTTAGCTCTTCATTCGGTTTTCGTCAAATTCTAATTTTGCCATCCGGACCAAAAATATTAAATTTTAACTTATCTGTGACAATTACATCTTTCCAGGACTCTAAACTTTCATTCCATTCTTTTTTGCGAACTCTAATCTCTTCCTACTATTTCTTACGTTACTATAAGGCTTATTGCGAGCAATTCTACCGTGGTAATTATGCTTTCTTAATACTCTTCGAACTGTTTCAGCACAAATTTTTATATTTAAATACTTTTCTAAATTAGATACTATTTTTGGGGCACTAATTTTGGGATCATTTTTAATTTGACGTAAAATCCAATTTTCATCGCGCTCAGTTAATTTGCGTTTTGAACTTATTCTAACTTTATTTACTATTGTTGGATAATAAAATGAAAACACATCTTTTTCTATAATATTGTATTGAAAATCTCAAAATACAATAATTATCTTCTAAAGTCTAACGTCAACATCAATGTATTTTATTATCTATTTTAACAACTGAACAACTTAAATTATGACACATGTCAGAAATAAGAAAATGACATTTTTATTATTCGATATAGAAATTATGAATATTGGATTCTTCCAACACTCTCCCGCAATGTTCATAATTTTGTAAAAATATTCAAGCTCAAATCTTACTTCATCCCCAGTAGATTCTTCATCGAGATAAGTCTTCCTGATGCAACACCTTTTGTGAAGATGTCAGCTAGTTGATTTTCAGTAGGGACATATTTTAATTTTATTTTGTTTTCACTTGCAAGAAGTCGAATATAATGAAAACGAGTCTCTATATGTTTGGATCGCTCATGAAATACAGGGTTCTTGATGATTTTTATTGCACTTTGGTTGTCTATCATCAAAGTAGGAACTGATTTCTTCTCAATAACACCAACTTCTTTTAATAGTCGATCTAACCACACAAGAGACTTGGCAGCTTCGCTCGCAGAAATATATTCCGCCTCCATCGATGAGAGTGCTACACATCCCTGTAGCTTGCTCTTCCAGATGACAGGTCCTCCACAAAACATTATCAGAATTCCACTTGTAGAACGACGTGTCATTTTGTCTCCAGCATGATCAGCATCGCTAAATGCGTCTATGTGCATATATGTTTTCTTCTTAAACTTTATACCTTCTGTAATGGTCCCTTTTACATACCGCAGAATCCTCTTTACTAGGTTGACATGTGCTTGAGTAGGTTTTTCTTGAGATCTTGAAGCAATATTCACTGCAAAAGTCAAATCCGGTCTTGTACACATTGCTAGGTACAGTAAACTTCCCACTATTTCACGATAATTTTCAATATTAGGTGCTGTAGGTGAATCTCCAGACATCCAACCTGGTTCAATGGGTAAGGACAATGGTTTACAGTCCTTCATTCCGAATCTTTGTAAAATTTCTTCAGCATACGCAATTTGATTAATTTCAATAGCATTCTTAGATCTTTTAATTTGCATGCCCAAGTACTGGCCAACTTCATGAGCTTTTATTTCAAATCGAGCAGATAGTTGTGTCACAATGTTTTCAATTAAATTAGGATTACCCATTATTATACCGTCGTCCACATGGAAAAATATAATCAAATTTTCACAGAAAAATAAACAGGGATCAGCATTACTCTCCCGTAATCCACAATCTTCTAAATAGTCAGTTAAACATTTATACCAACATTTGGAAGCTTGTTTTAATCCGTAAAGACTGCGAAGTAACTTGCACACTCGGTTAGTTTCATCTTCATAACCAAGAGGTTGCTTCATATAAATATCTTCATCGAGAGAGCCATAAAGAAACGCAGTCTTCACGTCAAATTGTTTTATACTCCAATTTTTCTGGACAGCAACACAAAATAAAGTTCTCATAGTTTCAAATCGAACAACAGGACTATAAGTTTCAATATAATCGATACCCGGACGTTGAGTAAAGCCCCTGGCTACTAATCTAGCTTTATAGCGAATTATATTACCCTCGAGATCCTTTTTTAAAGCGAAAACCCATTTATTGTCTACCAATTTGCATTTGGAAGGTAACTCCACAAGTTTCCATGTTTCATTCTTCTTCAAAGATTCTATTTCTTCATCCATAGCAGCTCGCCATTCTGAGAAATTCCCACTCTGAATAGCTTCTTCATAACTTTTCGGAGCTTCACTAAGCAGTAATTGTTTAGGAGAATCTTCTTGAAGACGTTGTGGTTTTCTTATTTTATTTTTATCTCGCAAAAAATATTTAATTTTTTCTTTCTTCCTTTCTTCAATATTCTCGAATCCATATTTGTTTTTATTTGAAGTAGACACAGATTTCTGTTCTTGTCTATCGAGTTCTTCTTCTTCTTCTTCATTTTCCGAAGATACCTCAATCAATTCTGGAACATCAATCTTGACAGGTTCTTGTATAATTTCAGGTCCAAATTTTACATCCCTACAAACTGTCACATTATTTCTTCTAGGAAAATATATACGATATCCACAGTCTTCATAGCCAACCACATAACCTATTTGTGCCTTGGCATCAAATTTTCTTCTTTTTTGAAAAGGAATCCAGGCATAACATTCACATCCAAATACTTTAAGGTGATCAAATCGGGTCTTTTTATTGAAAAATAATTCAATTGGAGCTTTACCTTTTATCTTGGTTGGTCCAGTCCTATTCAAGGTGTGCGTTGCACTAAGTATAGCTTCTCCCCACAGAGATTTTGGAAGATGAGGAGCTGATTGTAACCACGATCGCGCCATTTCACAAATTATTCGGTTTTCTCTTTCGGCCACTCCGCATTGTTGTGGAGAATAAGGTGCCGTAAATGAATGTTTTAGTCCAATTTTCTGAGTATAAGTATGAACAGTCGCATTATCAAATTCTTTTCCACGATCCGTGCGAAGTTCTTGCACGTTGAGCTGGGCTTGTGTCTTCGCCATTTCAATGAAGTATGGTAATTTTTCCTTTACCTCATCCTTTTTCCTCAAAAGATAGGTCACTCGAAAACTTGAAAAATCATCTTTAAATACCAAATAGTATCTATAACCATTTATATCATTCACCTCCATAGGCCCACAGATATCAGCATAAATTAACTGCCCAGGATAAGTCGACTTCTCTACTCGTTTACCAAAAGTCATTCTGTGATGCTTGCCCAGGATACAACCCTTACATATTTCACTGTCATGGGCAACAGTAATATCAACACCATGTTCCTTTAAAAATTCTATCACGTGATTCTTGTTTTGGTGGCCAAACTTTTCGTGCCATATTTGCAAATTATTCTGATTTGAAGCAATACAAACTCTCTCTGGATTTACAACTTTTACCACCATTCGATATAAATCATTCTTAGAGATAGAAACAGCTATTGCCATTATCTGTTTGTTCTTTAAAAAAATCCACGTTCTTCCATTATTTTCTATCTTCTGATTGATTCCTTTTTCAGCAGCCTTCTTTACAGAAAATAAATTGCATGATCCTTCCGGGCAATACCATACATCTTCAAAGTATTTTTCCAACCAATTTTTACCGTCGAATGTTTTCACATTTATACGGCCAAATCCTACTGCTTCAATTGACACACCTTGTCGTGCACTTTCCATTTTCCTTGGTTTATCGAATAATGTAAATGTTTCAAACCAGTCCCGTCTATTTGTGACATGATGAGATGCTCCACTGTCAACGAACCATACATCACAACCCATATTTTTAAAGTCAAATTGGAATGATAACATTGCACAACTTTTATCATTTGAACATTCATTTGCTTTGTGCCCTTTTCCTTTACATTTGAAACATATAATTCCAATTTTACAATTTTTTGATACATGGCCCTTCTTCCCACATGAAAAACATTTTACATTACAATTTTTCGTGATATGTCCTGTCTTCCCACACGAAAAACATTTTAAATTACAGCCTTCAGTCTTCATAGGGGTCTTTCTCGTAGGATGTGCCCCCTTCAGCTTCATAGCTGTCGCAGTAGAAAATGGTTCTTCACGTCCTTTAATACGTAATTCGTAATTCAGGAGTCTTTTCTGTAATTTCGACCACGTCTTCTCGTCAGATGGTAGGTCATGCCATGTTACATAAACATGATCATATTGAGCAGGAAGTGTTTGCAACAGCCTTGCACACATATCACCTTCATCTATATGTTTACCTAAGAGAGTCATTTTTGTCTGGATGTCATCAAATTTCGCAAGATGAGCTTGTATTCCTCCAGGCCATTCAAATTCTATATTGTGAAATTCATGTCTCAACAAATCTATATTTTCTTCTGACTGAATATTATATATTTCACTTAGTTTAGTCCATATTTCTTTAGAAGTAGAACAGCCACTAACTCGAATAAGTGGTTTAGCATTAAGTGACAAAATTAAACGTTTCTTAGCTTTAGCGTCAAGTTTGAACCATTTTTCAAATTCAAATTCATAATCACGAATACCAGGTTCAGGTTTTTTTAGTTTGCCTTCTACGACATCCCAAGTACCGTCACACTCCAAAATAATCTTCATAATAATTTTCCATGTTTGGAAGTTTTCCTCTCCCGTCAATTTTTCAATTTGAGGCTTGTCGTCACTCATTTCAGAAATTATTTGTAGTTCAACGTCTTTCATAAATCACGATCACAAGTATCTCACTTCGTCAATTACGTCAATTACGGTAACTACGCTCTGCTACCATGTTGGATAATAAAATGAAAACACATCTTTTTCTATAATATTGTATTGAAAATCTCAAAATACAATAATTATCTTCTAAAGTCTAACGTCAACATCAATGTATTTTATTATCTATTTTAACAACTGAACAACTTAAATTATGACACATGTCAGAAATAAGAAAATGACATTTTTATTATTCGATATAGAAATTATGAATATTGGATTCTTCCAACAACTATGCGATTTTGTATTTTATACCTATTTATGATGTAATGTATTTCTGTATAAGATTTTCCATTTTTAAAGTGACGAATGACTAGTTTACGTTCTTCTTTTGTAGTTCGCCTCATTTTTCTTTGAAAGACTGAATACAACTGTTTATCTTCAGTCTTAACATTGCTATTGTATTAGATAATATGTGACTTGTAATTAAATGTTAACATAATGATTTATATTATTAAATTTTTAAATAAATTTGATTTGTACGATTTTTAATGTGACCTCTTTTTAGGTTCATCAAAATATAATTTAATTTTGTACTTAGAAATTAAAGTATATTTTTTAATTTTATAAATTATGAAAAAAGAATTGTTTTGATTCATAAATGCTATACTATATCAAGTATGCATTATGTTTTATACCAGAAATGATTGAAAACACAACCATTTTATAAGTGTACGATTTTCAATGTGAGAGACTGTATTAAATAAACTATTTAGCACTATCTAATAAATGTCGTCAAAGTCTAAATCACTTAAGTAGTACAGACTATAAATTTATTTACTTTCCTTGTACCACATACAAGCATTATGTGAATTTAAATCACTAATGTGTTTCTGATTTTCTATTTTCATCACTGTAATTATAGATTTTTCGAAATATGCCATGTCTGGCGAATAAATTAACCTTATTATTTCACAAGATTAGAAAATATTGTCCAAATTTTCTAATTTTAAACGTATTTTATTGTTTTTTGTCGAAATCAAATTGACATTATTTTTAAGTTAATGTATACTATTACCTAATTATAATTTCAACAGTTAAAATATACAAGTTAAGTAAGACTTAATAAGCCTTCGTGGTTCATTGTTAACAATAAGTTCAAATTTCAACAGTTAAAATATACAAGTTAAGTAAGACTTAATAAGCCTTCGTGGTTCATTATTAACAATAAGTTCAAATTTTGTAATTAATGTCATTTAACAACGAATTAAATGGTAAATTTTGTTTGACAAATCAATTTGTATTGGTAGATAGTACCTACAAGCTTAAAAAATTACTATATATATATTGTACTCCGAATGTATTTAAACAAAATGAATACAAAACTACCATTACTATATTATTTATTCAAATATTTTATAGGTGACTAAGTGAAAATAAACAAAATTAACAATGTTAATGTCAACAAAGTATACATTTGTTTTTTATTTATAACTAATTTATTATTTACTTATTTATGTATTTATTTATTATTTATTTTCACATAGCTACCTAGAATATTTGAATAAAAAATATTTTTCATACATCTCAATTATCTTATTTTTCTCGATTTTTTTTCAAATACATTAATAAAAACTAATACCTTGTTGAAAAGAGAAATAAAAATGGCGGTTTATATTTTAGTAAAATAATTGTAGGCTGTTTTTTAAAAAATAAAAGCTGGTAGTTGTAACTTGTAAACCTGACGTTATAAAAGTATCAATATATACCATCAAATAGTATATGTGTATTTAAAATAATAAAACTTTTATATGAGCCATTTTTCTATTATAATAAAAAAGTTAAACTCTGTATAATATTTTTTATAAATTATTAAAATTATAAATTATTTATGTAAAACTAAAATTAACATTAGGGCAAAGTGTATGAAATGCATCATATTCACGTACCCGATTAAAAAAGTTGACGTCTTTTGTAGGTTTACAAACAAACGACGTTCTAGGCATATTTCTCGAGAAAAATTACTAATAAAAAGTCGGAATTTTTAGTTTTATTATTTTTGTCCATTATTTTAGTTTCTTTTTGTCTGCTATGAGTTATTTTACAGATAATGCTTATTATGACATCAAGTCAAATACTTTGAAGACGTGACAATGTTCTTATATGATTCATCTCATACAAGAACTGTAATGAAGTAAATATTTCCTTCAAAAAAACCACTAAAAACTTCAATAACAATTTTTACGGTTGTCTATACGGTACATTAAAATACTTATGATTTTTGTATATTGGAAAATATTTCACAGAATCGTTTAAATAATTATAAACACAGCATTGATAAGCTGGAATGTTGTTATTATTTAAACAATTTAAAAGTTCTGAGTCAGTGAACCTTGTTTATAATTCATAAATGAAAATGATACAAAAAGCATTACATGTTATTCATAACAAGTATTACGCGTATTACGGTCAATGTACAAGCAGATAACTTTCATTTGCTATTTTATGTAGGCAGTGTCTGTTTCAACGGTGGGCGTGAACTTCGAAAATTTTCTAACCCATATTACTTTAACCCACATTTTCACTCGATATTCTCTTTTAAATAACCAATTAATATAGTGTAAACAGACGAGAAAGTTGATAAAAAGAAGTGAAAAAGAAGTAAGATTTGTGAATTTTAATACTGCTGTTCTTAATTTGCACGTTTCTTTTTTATGCGGAATATAAAGTCAAGCACCTGTTCATTATCTATTTCTATGTACTTGTATTTTAATAATGTGGGCTGGCAACCTACAGTCTTTGCTAAGGACCTACTTACTGTGGGTTTTGAATTATAAGGACATTGCATTTTTAGGTGTCTATTAAAATTTACATATAGATTCTATCAATAAAATTTTGCAATCTTTTGTAAACCTTTCATTGAGATCTTCCAATATAGTAACAAACTAGAAAACGGATCATTTTTAAAACTAGACCCTAAATCTGTATGATAAAGGCTCTTTATCAAAGTTTTAAAAAATCTGATATAGCCAGCACAATACCTTCCGTCAATCCTATGTATTGTGTACAAATTCCATACATATTTTTTTTACAAAAGATGCAAACTATGCAAATTGTACTTGACACTGACATCTTCTTTAGCTTTTCCCATTCGTTAGGGGTCGCTATTTTTTATTTTGTTCTTCCACTTATTTCTGTTGTGCGTGTCGTCCTCATTCATTTCCTTTTCTCTCAAGTCCGCAGTACAGTCCTTCCATTTTATCTTTGGTCTTCCTATGTGTCTTCTACCTTCTACTACTAAGCTATACATTCTTCCAATATATTTTTTTATCTCTCCTCATGACATGTTCAAACCAATGTAATCGTCTCTCTTGTGTGTATCCGTTATCCTTTAATTCTTTCTGTGACTTCCCCAACATTTATCTCAACATCCTCATCTCTACCACATTTATTTTCTTTTCATTGATCTGTAAGTTTGAATTATCTGAATATATTAGCAGTTTCCATGGTTAGCATAGCTGGCTGATTTATGAAATTTAATAATATCTTTATAATTCTTTAACTCTATATCTATTGAATATGAAGTATAAAATGCAATCACATCGTATAGAGAATAACATTTTCTTTAAAATATAATAACATTAAATGTCAATATATGTTATAGTTCGTTATAAAACATAAATTACTGGGTTATTATTTAAATATTTTGGTTATCGTACGGAGACTTTTTTGTTATGAAATTATGAATACTTGCAACCTCTTAAAATAAATTAAATAAGTATATTATTTGTTTATTTATTTTCACTTTGGATTGAAAAAAAAAAACTTATGTTGGATTTGACTGTTATTTTTTCATAAAATGGATTGAAACTATTGTCGAACGGAGACTTTTTTGTATGACTGTACCTATATAATGAGAACTTTTTAAATGTATAATTTGGACAATTTTATGCAGCAAATTATAGCATATTTGTTGTATTGTTGGGAGTACAATATAAATTGAATTCATTCTCCGTATCACTGATTTAATTTGCAGTGTGTATAATAAAGGAAAATTGACGTTTCCAAGTTTAATGGTTTCCCTTGTACAACAGGGCTTAATGAATCGAGTGTTATTTGCGCGTCATAGATACAGGAAATGTCGAATGTATGCTCTATGGGCACGGGTGAACTGGGCTGGAACTTGATAATAAAAACACCAGACTTGCTCTTCCGAAGGTGATAAAGGTCATCAAATGGTCACGGTTTCCTAACCAAAATTATTCTCAACACATGGGAACTTGACATTGTCTCGTTTTATATTTCTATGCCCTTCCCACCACGATACAGTTTCCATATTACATACCACTTTTATTTCAGTTAATCACGAAAAATGATACAATGGAATACCTAACGGCAATTACTTATCTTGTTATTTCGTTTGTAATTACCTGTGGAATGTTCAATTTATGGTAAAATTCTAGTAACAGAAAATATTAAATATACTGCTACTCAACGGATTATAAAATATAAATACCTTTGACAAAAAAAGTTCAAACATATTAATTGATTATTTAAAAATAATATACATATATTTATGGATTTTTATTAAACTGCTTGATTTAGAATGAATTATGCTTACTTAATTGAACCAAACAAGACTAAACCAACAATTTTGTATTATTATATAATATCGACTAGAATTTTACCGGCAATTTTTGCCGTCATGATCAACTGCTTGTTGCAACGAAAATCGAAATCAGTGCAACAGCACGAGTGACGATTTTCTAAAGTTACAAGCAGGATTAAGTTAGGCTTACCTGTAAAATTCTAATCGCGCATGGTATTTGACGATGAATAATAAAAAACTGCAACCAAGTTTTGATAGTTTCTGCCCTATGACATACAATATATCTTTTATTTCCCTATAAACGTAAGAGAT
Source organism: Harpalus rufipes (assembly GCA_951394225.1). Classification (NCBI taxonomy): domain Eukaryota; kingdom Metazoa; phylum Arthropoda; class Insecta; order Coleoptera; family Carabidae; genus Harpalus; species Harpalus rufipes. Next base: position 14,541,370 of record OX596283.1, on the reverse strand, counting down.
TTTGTCTGGCATAGCATTATAAATTTAAATAAGAATTATTTGCTTTATTTATATAGATATTAAGAGCAATAAAAATTCGCATATTTTAAAAATTGTACTTCATTTCACGTAAGAAAATAGCAAATGGCGCATGAGAGCCTACCGTTTTACATGCACCAAATAAATAATTTAAATTTGTGAAACCAAACTTTACCAATACTAAATATTTTATCTGTAAAAATGTATATATTAATTATTATAACAGTTGATAATTTTTTTCCTTTAGTAAACTAGGCATGCATTGTGACCAATCAGCGGGCAGAATTTATTTCCCTATCTAAACCAACGCTATTTTCTTACGTGAAATGAACTATAATAACTTTTTACCTTCCGTCACCTTTAGGTAAGGAAGGTATTGTCGTTGGTCAAAAATTTCAATAGTGAGTTTCTAATGAATAATTTTTACGATGATGTTTGTATGTGTGTTTGCGTGGCTGTGTGTCTGGATGTGACTATCATTTCGGATGGCATAACTCCAATACCACTATTCAAAAAATTTTTTTTTTTTTCGTATTCGTCCAGTTTAGTTCCATATGCAGACATGATTAGATTTTGGTTATAATTGGTCCACCGGAAATACCCTCATTTGCAACTTATAACAGTTTTTCTTGAAAACCAAAAAATTGGTAGTTTCAATGGTTCGTCGCTCCATCAAAATATTATATTTCTTTATTAAACATAAATAAATGGTTTATTATTTTAATATTTTGGTTATTGTACGGACATTTTTTTGTCATGAAATTATGAATACTTTCAATGTTTGTTTACCCCATAAAATGAATAAAATAACTATATTTGTTTATATTTTTAAATATGATAACCTAATATTATGCTTTTCATTTTGTATTTAAAAAGAAACTAAATATATTGGGTTTTGGACTGCTATTTTTCCTAAAAATGATTATAACTATTGTCGTACGGAGACTTTTTTCGTAGACTGTATATTATTGTTGGGTAAAATTTGCATGTGATTCTAATTTCGAAGCGTATTATAAGTTGAAACATTCTATTCAGCGCTGATCTGATTTCCTCAACCCAAAAAAAATCACTGTAAAATCCCATAAATAATCAGATATTAATGCATTTATGTGTGGAATAGTACAAAACTAATCGTTGATATGAGTAAAAAAAATATTTATGTAATTTTCCATTGGCGTGGTAAACATAATTTAACCTAGATATAAAACAAACAAAACATTTTGGCAAAGCGGTAAAAATGCGTGAATGATCTCCAATTTGACAGTTATTTATTTGTTGATTGTTTAGCCGGATATATAAATTATTTATGACAGAACAAATGATTGAAGTAAATGACTCTGAATCTATTAACTGTAACCGTTTTGTTAATATTTCCTTTAATGATCAGGCTATTATGTTTTTGTTGGAAATGATTCCGTTGGTCGTTCTACTGCTCCACTGTTGTGGGTTTCAGCCACGAATTCACTTATCTGCTCTCGTAAGATAATTGTGTCTTCTCACCATTGTATTTCATTGAATTTTGTTCCACTGAGTAAGGAGAATTAGAGACGCTATGCGCTCTACATTTCGATGTAGGTTTGTAATATGCTCGTGTCTGATCTGTTGTGCATGCTAGTTGTATTTAATATGCTGTAATCGCCTTGTTGAGGAACCTGTGTCTGATTACGGTATTCACGGATCCATTTATTTTATTTGCTAATTTCCCTCAAACGCTGATTGACGTTTTGAGGTGACTGCATGTTTCTTCTGTACATGATAACGATATGTCACCAACAGAGTTTTCCTTTTATTTTCTACTTATTATGCGCTGTGGTGTTTCTAGTTTGGATTACAGTTCATTATAAGGAGTATTACTTATCAAGTTCGCAAAGTATTATATTACTGGACGACGTAGGCTCGTCCTGAAGGCCTCCTAATCTAATAAAATTACTTTACGGAGGTGTTGCATACACTATTTTAATATTCAGAAGTATATAACTACATGCAAAAATACGGGAGAACACAGAAGTTAAAAATATATCGAGTTTTATTAATTAGTTATTCTAACAACTCGTACTGTTTTAATAGTTATTTATTTATTAAGGGCGAGAGGAATGTTTAAAGTTTTTTATAGTCTTGATTATTGCCCATGGTACATATTTTTTATTTTATTTTGATTTTCGAAATTCAAGGATTCAATTAGTATATTTGTACTGGCGTTGTAATTTTAAGTATGCTATGGTTTTTGGTGTTACTATGTTTGTTATAAGCAATTTTAATTTAGTATTAAATGATTTATTGATTATTCCAAAGAAATATCGAATGAATTTGTGGATGCATAGGGCAACTCAGTTCCACAGAAGTCATAAGTTGTATACGAAAAAGAAAACGAAAATTTTGCGAATGGCGGTGTTCAAAAATGTGATTAATCGAATTTTTTATATTGTCTCTCACTTATCCATAAACCACGATTTTTATATGTTTGAATACATGTTGTCTGGTAAGTTTATAGGCCCTCGGGCAATAAAAGCCAAATTGCGCCCGCTTTTAAGGGCGGCAAATCTAGTTTATGATTCCAAACTAAAATAAAAAGCGTTACGAACCAACATGTCTAGCCACGGATACAAATTGGGATCCGGATCCAAATCCGAATTAAATTTACGGATATCCGCTTCAATATCCGAACATCGGATATCCGAGGAATCGGATATTTTGAAATCCGAGTACTCGGATCCAAGTTTTGTCGGTTCCTCACAGCACTACTTTTTACCATTTTTTGTAAAATGTTTGAAAAACTGGAACCGAAGAATATTTCTGGTACTTCTTTGATTTGGTTTTTCTTTTTTAAGTTTTGGTCAAAATAAGTGGGTGGCTCATTAAGCGGCAAGCAATAAACTGGCTGTTAATTCATATTAATGTTAATCAACATTAGTTTAATACACAATTATTAAGACAAAATTTAATTGTAATTTAAATTTTTTTTTCTTCTTCCCGACCGATGCCAAAAATTACATCGAATTTTAATGGCACAAAATTGACCCCTGTGGTGCACTCTCCACGCCATCTATGAGTGCCCGTGAGGTGACGCCTGGTAAGCGCCCGCACGGTACAAATATTCCATCATTACCGATATCTGTATACAAAGCAGATTGGCACACCCAGCAATGGGTAATATGCCGTGATGAAATATTTATTTATTTATTTATTTATAGTTTTTGAAAAAAATAATGTTGCGTTTTCGCATCAACAGCGGAATCTGTTAGTATAAGTAAAATAATAAAATTTTACGTATCATGTCTATATGTACAAATATATACAACAATAGCTAAATATCATTAATTCCAATTATAAAACATTAAAATATAATTGTTACATGTTATTAAAAATATATAAAGCTGTCAAAATGTATGGGAACGTCACAATTTTGATACATTTACCAATTTAGAAAATACGAGGCCCGACAACAAAATTGAAACTTGTAGTCCAAATCAAAACCGACCAGAAATTAAGAAGGTGCAGAAAATGTCAAAGCCAGGCAGAATATACATATGTATCAAAGACGTAATGTTCCCATACTTTTTGTCTGTTCTGAAAGTTTTTATAACACGTAATAATTATATTTTAATGTTTTTATAATTTGAATTTAAGATAATGTAGTTATTTTTGTATCTATTTGCAAATAAACGCACGATACGTAAAATGTTATTATTTTACTTATAATAACAGATTCCCATGTTGATGCGAAAACGCAACATTAGGTTTTAACAAATGTAACTATTATTTAAAAACATATACATATTTTGTTATGTACGTAGATAAAAACTGTACTTATATTCTATAATTTTTTTATAAAAAAAAACATCTTGAGAAAATGTTTATTATTTTATAAAAATAATTATTCAAGTTTGTCAAATTCTCTGAAACTACCTATTTTCAACAAAATATATATAAATTAACCTCTACACTCTTCTAAAGAAAACCTATATAAACATTTTTTTTTAAAATTGATTAAATAAACAAAAAAAGTATATATAATGTTGCGTTTTATCAACAGCGCCTAATAGATTAACCAGAATCGGCTGTATTATTTATTTGGGCAATATATTAATATTTTCAAAAAAAAAAATTTAAATTAATTTAAATTTTAAACATAAAATTTTGTATAATCTCAAATTAGAATCAAATCAAAACAATCTTTATGATTAGAAAGGACTGTACACTCTATATATTTTATAGGTTTGAATAGTAATGGCTAGATAAGAAGTGTAATTTTTTTGCATATTTATTTATTGCAGTAATTTCTTCGCTGTTTTGCGAAACGAGCAATGCATGTAAAGTTGTATATTTTAATTAAATTTATTAATTACATTCACCTTCGTAAGACCTTACGCACTTGCAGTGCGTTAATTAAATGATGGTTATTTTACAAGAAAATTTTCAGATTATAATTAATATTTACCGAAAATTATTAATTATCCTACGGATATCGGAAATTAAAGTAGGTACTCATAACGAAAGTTAATAATTATTAATGACATCCGTTCATTCTATGTGCAATTAGTGTTTTAATATTGCGAACTGAGAACCATTATTCAATTATAAAATGTTGTTAGAGGTCTCAGCTTCTTTAGCTAACAATTAATATTACCTTAAGACAATTTATATGAGGATAACCAACAGTTGAGTATAGGTTTTGAGTTGGTGTAACTATTATGCGAAGGATAATCAATGAATTATATCTTTTTCAGGGACAATTTTATTTTTAATTAGGTAAATTCAGAATACAGTTTCTGCCAGGTACGTCATACACGGGCCCAAACTCATATTAATTCAGTCGGTTTACATTTTCAACAAATTATAAAATCTACAAAAATGGTTAGAAAATTGTACAAAACTCTTTCGGCTACTTCATAAATTTAAAACTTAAAAAAAATAATTGGGCTGAGACCTTTTACTTTTAATACAATGAAAAACAACTTCGTGAAAATCCAGTGCGTACAGTAAAACCTACCTTGCAAGACATATGGGACAACACACACAGAAAAAAAATCTGATGTGACCAACACAATACCTCCCGCCATTTAATTATTATTAATTTAAATACATATAGCTAACCTATGGGGTCTCGTTGCCGCGTGCCTGATGGTCGCGAATCTGGAGAACCGGAATCTATCCCTACCAACACCAAATATTTCGAATTTTAAATGGCACAAAATTGCCTGTGGGGTGCACTCTCCACGCCAGAAATGAGTTCCCGTTAGGCGACGCTTGGTAAACGCCCGTACGATATAAATATGTCGTGATGATATATTTATTATTATTTGTATTTAAATACATATTTGTATATTTACTAATGCTGGAAACTATGTATATCAAGTTCCTTTCCATATAACTATTGTTCTGTTTATATTTTCTGTTTAAAACGTTACTATTATTTTTTTTTATTATTATTATTTTCGTTATATTTGTATTTACAACTGGCTTATTCAGCCAACCAGTAAATTTGAGGAATGATTAAGGCATGAGAGAATATGATACTCTAGGTTGAGGTATCAATTCAGGCAGTTTTCCATTTCATGTACATAAGTCCAAAGGTTTTGTTCTTTTTAATCTCCTTATTTCATTTTCATTGTTTAAAAAATTCAAAGCTAGATAGTTTGGATGATGATTTAATCTTGTTTCGTATCTATTACCGTATAGAGGTATTTCTTCATGGACATATTTAATTTTTAAATCTTTATTAATTTGAAATGATTATTTTTTTGACAATGATATTTATCTGTCAGTTACATACATTTGAAATAGGAACTGTGTAACTAAGAAATTGTGTTTATTTTTAAAACATAGATTCCGGGAATTATATAATTGATTATTTTATTAATTTATCAATAAAATATATAGAAAAATTATTAATGGATTAGAAAATACAATAGTATTTAATTTTATAATAACATTAATCGCGAAAAAATGACATTTAAAGGTATTTTTTGAAGAAAAACTATTTTGAGCTTCAAGTAAAGTGCGATTTCCGGTTATCCGATTTATACCAAAATCTAATGGCTTGTTTCCATATTAGAATAAGGCCGAAATACAAGTTTTAAAATTTTTTCGAATGATAATATTTGAGTTAGAGTGACCAGAAAATCCACACTCACACACATACACACATACACACACACACACACACACACACACACACACACACACACACACACACACACACACACACACATACACCCACAGACATTATTGTGAAAATGTTAAAATTAGATTCTATGGACCAAGGGCAGGCCATGTAACCCAATATTAAATGGCAGAATATTTGAATAACATTTTCAGTTTTTGTAAATTTAAAATCTATATTTTAAACTAGTCGAAAGAAATTTTTAGAAATTTCTTTCCATTTGAGTAGGTTTTATAATTTGTTTGTTGAAAATGTAGACCGGCCGAAATATTGTGGGTTTGATTGAGTGATTGATACGATATGATGTCTATTAATCAGATTATTGATTCAATAGATATTTTATTACACGCTAATCAATCAAATACTAGACATTAAAAACTCATCATCAGTAACAGGAAATATTATACGTATAGATGAATTAGAGAAAACGGCGTGTATTATGAGCGCATTTTTGTAATAAAAGTATTTTTATGGAGCGTACTCCTCAACTCATAAGAATATGATGTAAAAGCGAGCAACTGTCATTGTCATTATTATCGGTCATCTTCACTCTCAAGTATCAAAGTGACTCAGTTTAAGAGACGTTACTAATAGTAACGGCCGCGAAATTGGATATAACGGACTGTATTGCGTCTGCAAAATGTTTACTTCGCGGGTGGTTGTGCAGAAAAATCTCATTGAATGGAGTCGTCCTACAATTTATTTTATCTTTATGGAAAGATTTCAGGTTATATTTTATATGCTTTTGGTACAGAGATAAAGAAAATATAATTAATTAAATAAAAATAGTAATCAGAAACAAACCAGGAAATATAAAAAAGTGAATATTCGAGCACATAGAAAAATTCCTAGTTCTAATTTGGTGTGATTATTACCTAATAAATGCTTTTAGAATTCATGTACGAAGATTTTCCACATATGTATACTTATTCATTATCTCTTGCAAAAGAATCTGTCGACAAACTAATTTATATATTTTCGTTAATAATATCACATTATTAACTATTTCTACTTTGCTCTAAGTTCTGCACTGTTGAGAATATATTTATAATTATTTTGTAAATTATTGTATATTAATTCATGTTACAAATAAAAGAAACTATTGATGGTTCTTGCGATTCTTATCTTGGTTAACATCTGAGTTGTTAAGTAATTCAATAAAAAACAATAATGTAAGTTATACCCTGTAGCTAGCATCTAATGCCCTGTGTGTACCCATACATATGTATTGCATGGCTTCCAAATGCATCATTCCCAGAGTAATCGTATTTTAATAATACGACTTCCTGCGTTAGTTGAGCTATGATGCCCATTGAAATTTTTGTTTTTTTCGTAAGTTTCAAACCGGATTGGAAACGACCGTCTTGGTCTTGGATGTACACTGCGGTATAGTGTGTTTCAAGTTATTGTAGGTTTATTAATGAGGAGATATATCCCATCTCAGAGGAAGTACCACATATTTTATTTATTTTATTTTATTGTTAACTAACCTCTCTACAAGATAAATCCCATTTGCAGAGGGAGTTTACAATAAGTTATATAACAAAAATAATGAAGATATAGTGTGCCATGAGAAAAACAAAAATAAAAAGAAATTCAAAAGTATTACAAAATTTACATAAGAAATTAAATTATGCTTAAATTATGGTAGCCTTACAATATTACATATTATTCTATTTTCAATTTATTTGTGTAAAGAAATATTCTATAACTTTATTCCTAAACAAACTATAAGGAGAGTCGAAAAAAAATGTCAAAATTTAGGTGTAGTTCATTAAGCAACAAACACATTCTATTACATGGTGTATTACAATCAAAATTTGTTCGAGCGAATTTGGTGTAAAAAAATTGTTAGCATCTACTATTAATTCGTAGAACATAAAAGTTTAATTTGAGTAAAATATTAGCATCATTAATTACATTATGAATGATTTTGTAGATGAATAATGTGCATATTATGTTTCGTCTATTTTCGAGAGATATTAAATTGAAAGTTGCTAATCCCGATTCATAATGTAAATAATGATTATATATTTTAAACTTTTTATACCAGCAGTATTTAACAAATTTCTTTTGTACACTTTCAAGGCTAACTTTATATTTTGCATAGACAGGAGACTTTTTAATGTTTGTTTTTCTATTTTGGTTCTTTAACATGTACTTTATGAAACCCATTTGGATGTCATAAAGTACTTCTTAAAAGAACTCAAACCTAATTTCTGTTAGGTTGGTACGTAGTACTTACATTTCTAGACATTTGTCATTTGAAAGTAAATATTATTTAAATTGTAAACAATAACAATGAAACGTCATAGTTACGAATATCAATCACTGTTACTGTTACCAACAATCAAATAAAAATTAAAATATTCCTAAAAATGAAATCACGTATATTTGTAAATATTTTTTTGACAAAAGGACCAAAATAGAAAAAATAGTATAAAATACACGTTTCATAAGACATTTCAGCGCACTTGTCGTGTTAGAAAACTCGCGGCAAGCCGCTCGTTTCTAACAAAGACGCGTGCGCTAAAATCATGTCTTATGAAACTTGTATCTTAATGTACTATTTATGACTAAAAATAACATTTTATGACACTAGTGTGGATCATTGTTACTTTTAACACTAGTGTTAAAAATGAATTAGTTACCTTGGTAATGAAGAATGAAACAACAAATCAATTTTTTGGCATAAGTGATAAAGGCCATCTGTATCATGAACGAATTAACAAATTGGCATACATTTACCTTTCTCATTTGCCATGACTAGAAACGTGTGCGATAAGGATGGATATAACACGCTTGTCTTTCAAAAATTCATATTGTTTAAAGTAGTGGTGGGATCCGGATCCTGATAGTATCGGCTTCGGATCCAAAAATATCCGTATATCCGAATAGTTGAATGTTAGAATCCGGATCTCGGATCCAAATCTCAGTATCGAATTTTGGATCCGGATCTGAATATCGAATTTTGTATCCGAATCTGAGTATTGGATTTTGGATCCGAATCTGTGTATCGAATCTTGGAAACGGATTTTAGTATCGGATCATAGATTCGAATATGAGTATGTCATATTAATATGTTATTGTGTAATAATACAAATTTGTATTTTTTTATTCATCATTTACTAAATAAAACTCTGTGAAAGTATTAATTCTTTTTCTTTAAATTTGCACAAACAAGGGATTTACCTTCACATTAAAATTGAAGAATCGGATCCAGAATTAAAATATGGCTCCGGATCCAAATCCGAATTAAATTTACGGAAATCCGCTTTAATATCTGAACATCGGATATCCGAGGAACCGGATGCTTTGAAATCCGGGTTACTCGGATCCAAGTTTTGTCGGATCCTCACAGCACTCGTTTCAACTAAGTTAGGACGTTCCATTTCAAAACGATGCTTGTTGTTAACATTACTTTCACGTACTGTAAGTTTATTCATTAATTCAGATATATTACCTTGATACAGAGCCTTACGAATAACGTTATTTTCTGTCAGTGTCACTGACACTGTGCAATCTTATTTTTCACATATTTGGGTGTACATTTGCAAATAAACTTACCAATTGACTTAGTTTGAATGTTGAATTCTTTTACTGTAACATGTTTTTATAATAAAATTACTTTAATACCTATCTTATGTACCCTCATAAAAACTAAACCAACGTACTACTGAATTTAACAGAATCTATCTAAATCAGACAAAATTGTATCTATAAATTATATTTTTAATTTAGAATATTTCACGAATCAACCAAAGTGAACCATGTAGATGAATAATGATCTGTTATATTTTTAGTCACTCTTGATGAATCGTAGCGGATGAAAATCTAGAGTGAACCGTGTAAACATACACTGTTCACCCAAAAATCTCACCCTTGTTAAGCCACGTTATGCTTATGAAACATTTCTTCGAAATACTTATTCTATTTCTTAAATATTAATCTTCTAAATTCTAAATTAGATGAAGAAAATTCTGTTTCTGAACCATTATAATTTTCTAAACAAATCGCCTCCTGTGAGGTTGAAATAAAGGTAACCTAGTATATCTTGAAACAGACTAAACTACCCGAGGGACATACCTTTGTATACAGAGGCGTAACTACAGTAGAACGTACTCGTAATGGCTTATTCATCATAATTTTTATTATAGGGTAAATGTTGCCCTCTAACCCTACCAAGATATACTTACGAGTACTTGCTAACCGTAGGGTAACTTTAATACTTGCACTTTCCGTTCTATTCAACTTCACAAACAACATACAATTTCACTGTTCCAGTAATTGAAAACAAATTAGAATCTTCGTAAAATTGAAAGGTTCAAACGGGGTTAAATCTATGGGCGGGTTCTACACTCCCTGTCAGTTTACATGGGCAGAAACCAGACTACTGTCTGGGCACGGAACTACGAAATTTGCATCTCTAACTATCGTATATGCTCAAACGTTTAATATCCGTTTTACCCGATTCGCAAATCAGTATTATTATTATTATCTGTTCTATCATTGAAAAACAAATATTTGAGTATACATATCTTTGTAATATTACATATCAAGTATTCAAATCAAGTGATGCCTAGTAAGGAGTTTCAACGGTACAGATACATCGTCAATACCGAAATCTACGAATAAAAGCAGATTGGTATATCCCACTATGAGTAATAAACAGTGATTTTCTTTTTCTATTTATTCTTTGTACCAGATTTGACCTGATTGGTCAAACTAAATCAGGTATCACCGCACAATGTTTTTAATTTAATTTCTGATTTTGAAGGATAAATTTCAGTTCACATTTAACTCAATTACTTATTTTTTTATTTCCGATTAGTAACAATACCCAAATACCGTTATTATAAACAATTCTAAATTATAGTTTCAGTAACAATATTTCAACTCTGTTTACAGTCCATACGATTTAACTTGGCGATGCAAAAGAATGTAATTCAGTTCACTATTCCTAAGTTACGTTTTGTCAAATATTTACTTTTACTTCGATGCCGCACAGCTTCAAAAGTGAAATAGTGATTTTACAATGTTTTATTGCCTTGCACAAAGCAAATTTTATCCTAATACACTCAAACTCGGTGTCAGGTACTTTTCAACCCAAGAAGTTATATTCATACATAAGCGTTGGTGCATTTTTTTCTCAATAGCAATAGAAGTTTTATTTTCTTAACTTTATTAATTTAAAAAATAATTAATTATAATATGATTTATATAATAAATAATTCATTCCAATATTTGTAATATATTTTTTTGTATAAATAATTTCTTTTTTTTTTGTAATATTCGTAATTTTATTGAACTTCATTTTTCTTCGGTACGCCTATGAATTTTATAACTTTCCCATTACCGCAGTGATAATGTGAATTGCCCCAACTCGCCAAGTTACATCGTATGGACTGTATATGTGTAAGTCAAAATTCTGTTTAGAAACAATTATCATTTTTTCCATAACTGTCTCTGTTTAGACTAGGTGTCAGTGGTCTAGACATTCAAGCCTGAGTTATAGATTGACGCTCTGTTTTCGAAACGCTATGTCCCCGTTCTGTTCACGTTAGAACCAATTTAAAAATTTACGTTATTTATGCACATACGCTGATGTGCGTGGCGCACGCGTACAATATCTTACAACCATTTGGAGGTTACATATTTCGTTTGACTGTTTTAGTGCAATTTGTTTCTTGTTTTAAAACTGAGATTAAAAATATAATGGTTGAAAACCATCACCATCTTTTGCGTAAGCGGGCACATTAAAGGAATGCCAACGGGATATTATATATGAAGCAGTCTTAAATAATACATTCATCTTATGCGTTAGTGGGTACGTTAGCATTACGTAACAGAGCTTCAATCTATAAATCACGCTTCAGAATGTTGTGAGTGTATATGGCCTGTTTTATAGATAGACGTTCTGTTTACGTAACGCTAACGCTAACGCTAAAGATGACTATATTATTTAAGACTACTTCTTTCATAACATCCCGTTGGCGTTCCGTTAACGCCCTCGCCTACGCAAAAGATGGTAATGATTTATGTTTTGCGTTAGCGGACCAAACGATAGCCAATCACATCGTGCCCTATGCGTCGATAATATTGTTGAAGTTTTGAAATAAATTCAACGATATAATATTAAAAAAAAAAAACAGCAAATACTTTTCAAAATGGTTTTCAACCATTATTTGTTTAACAAAAAACAAATTGAGTAAAACTGTCGAATGAAAAATGTAACCTCAAAATGAGTGCAAAATATTGTACGCATGCGCGACGCACATCAACGTATGTGCATAACGTAAATTTTTGGTTCTAACGTCGATAACAGAACGGCGGCATTGCGCTGCCTTAACAGAGCGTCAATCTATAAATCAGGCTTAAGTTAATTGCAATCCTACGTGTTGACTGGACCAATCACTGATAAATGACCGAAAGGTTGATTCAAAAACTGAGATCTTGTGAAACTTGTCAAGTATAATTATATTAGAACAGTATTGCAATAATGTTGTACTCTATTGTACATATATTATTATTTATTGCTGGCCAAGCTTTACGGCGATGTCGATAGATGGCTCTGGATGTTGTTAATTACCTCTGCAGGCATCAAATATGATTTATTAAATATTAAACTTAAAAATGATATATGGTATAAGCTGATTTATTTTTATTTCACTCAAAATGTTGGATTTTGAAATCCATAAAAAATCTTTATCACTTAAAGAATCATAATGTCAATACAAATATACTGACCAATTGCATGCTGAATTAGTTAAACTGCTTATTTTATGAACAAATTAGCCAATAAAAAGAAAATAAAACTATAAATTTTCTTCAGTAAAGTTGAAACTAATGACAGTACGAACAAGATTTTAAACCTTGACCTAAACTCTAAACTGTTCAATTCTAACTTTGTATTACAAACATCGTGTTGACAATTTTGCTATGATAAATAAAACTAAACGTCATTAAAACCGCGTTCATACTACCGGTTGAGTTGTTAGACCTTGGCCTTTAACAGGATTTTGGAGATCACTTATTTCAGGAAGCAGCTACATATTGGGAAGGAACTGTTGGAAATCTTACTGTTAGTTTTCTACACCTACAGAATTGGCGTAATTAATTTATTTATTTATTTACTTGTACAACAATATCACTGATGTGGTCATGTGCATCCGTCCCATGGCACATGATATTCCCAGGCGATTATCCATTTAGGAACTAACCATGTTTATCCTTGCTTGACTATCTATGAATCGTGTACTAGTCTTAATATCCATGGTAGCAAGACCATTGACTGGATAATTAATATTAGATCAGCGTGTTAGTAATTTGAATATCTTGTATAATCTGTAGACAGGTAATCTGTGTTGTTTGAATTACTATTAATTATAAGTTACCTAAAGGAGGATAATTTCCCGATGAGTAAAATGCAATCTGTTTTTTAATTCTTTTGCCTACCCACCTACTGATTTGAAAAAACAAATAGTTTTCCTCATATAATGCTTAATGAAGTTACTAAACAAGTAAAACTAAATATTTTATCTTATTTTTGCCACTGTTTATCTTTTCATCCTTTGAACCTTGTCGATTTTTTATGGGATGCAAAAAGGAGACATGTTATCAAAACTAGAACAAATAATGTTACTCAACTGTGGAAAATTTGGAAATTAGTTTTTAGCTGGGATGTGCGTCTACGCGTAATCTGTAACAGCCGAATTTTCGAAAAAATATTATTGTTCATACCGGTGTAGTTGCCAGTGTTAACGTTAACCCTATTCTCAAAATAATTTAATTCCAAACACGTAACACGTATCTAATATCGGTGCTAGCATCGTTATCATTTACCATATCCATGACAACATGAATTAAATAAACTAATCCTATTCGCAAAGAGTTTTCTGATTATTAGTTTTCAATTTATTTGTTCGTATATTGTAAACTATATATCTGTTGAATAGTAGTATATTATGACATATCTTCAGATGATCATTGTTTTCTCAAATTATTTGTTGGTTGATTGTAAACTATTTTACAAAATTCCCAGATTATTATTTTAACTATACATGATGTTCATTTTATTTTGTCTACTATTGTTATCTCGAGGACTATAAGAGCTAGGAGGTCGGTTAAATTAGCAAACAATTTTCACTTTACAACCATTGTTATTTTAATTGGAACTATATGTTTTTTATTTGCTTATTCGATAGAGAATTTTATTCTGATTTCACTAATATAATATTTTTATGTCCTTGCATAATGATTTTTTTGAGCAAAATGCATATAAAGTTTTATATTAATTTGAATAAAATATGGGTTTAATAAAAGTGTCATGAATGGAAAAAATGAATACATGTTGATTTTTTTTACATAGAATTAGAATGTTATGAAAGGAATATGATTTTTTTTGTTTGCGTTAACATTTATGATAATTAAAAGAACAAAATAATCACTCCTTTCTGTCAGGGCACTGCAATTCTGTATAAAAAAATAACATGTACTCATTTTTTCCGATTGTGGTACCCTCATTGTAGCCATATTTGCATCAAATAATATAAAACTTTATTTGAATTTTCCTCTAAGGGTTTGCAAATATTATATCACTGAACTCAAATAAAAATCTATCTAATAAGAACATAAAAAATATATGTTCCCATTTAAAATAACAAATGGTGCCCACAGTTTTAAAACTACTGATGGAAAAAATAATAATTTTACGCTCATTAAAATAGTGCAGTAAAATAGATATTATTTGCTAATATAACAGACCTTGTAGCTTATATTGTTCTAGAGATAACAATAGTGGGCAAAATAAAATGAACACCTGTATAATATACATTCCGATGAGCTTATTTTTAATCAAAAATATTTTTTTCAAAATTCGGAAAATTATTTCTTATTTTTCATTCAATTATTAAGTGCGCCACTGCCGACATAAAAATTTTATTACCCTATTCCACATCTGTTAAGTGATTAGATAGTTCATTATTTTTAATAAAAATGTCTGCAGTGGCGCAGTAAAAATGAATTAATAGAAAAAATCTTTTTGATTTTTAACACCCTGTATGCGTATTATCTGTGTATAAAAAACTATTATTTATAACTTTTCCGAAATGGATATTTCCTCAATTTTTAAATTTTGAAACATTAAAAAAAATAGTAGACCGCTATTTTTTTATTTTTCAAAGAAATTAATTATAACGCTTATGACGTCATAAGTCTATACGGTTATGCCGGCCCGTACAATGTTAATTAGAAATTATTGTATGTAATCTAACCTATATTAACCTGTGTTCTTTTGTTCTTATATTATATACGATATAGTCGACACGACATTTCACGAATTGTCATTTGTGATACTGTAACAAATTTCTAATTTAAATACCATTTTATAAAGGCCAAGTAAATTAAACCGTTAATAATTAATAAGGCAGGAAATAAATTCACATTCTCAACAATTAGTAGTATACCGTATATTATTTACAAAATACAAATCATTATTTTCATTTTGCCTTTAGAATTTTTGTATATGTACCGCCAAAATCTTTCTAACTTAAATGCCATTTAATAAAGGTCAAGAAAATTAATGCAGTATTTAGTAATTAATTAGGCAGGAAATTAATTCATTCCAATCAGTAGTTATTATAGTTACCATAATTTATGTAAATATGAGTACTATCCAAATTCATTATTTTCATTTCAACGTTAAATTTTGTATATGAATAGAAAACGCACCGACAATATTATCATTTGGTGGTATTATAATAGATTTTATCGTCCCATTAAAGTTTTGTGTTTGATATTTATGTGATTTGTTGACTACGGCTCTGTAGAACGCTTGAATGCGTGTTCATTGTATTGCTGTCATCTCCACAAAATGCGCACCGTCTAACATCCCTTTTATGTCATAAAATGTGAATTAAAATACTTGAGCGGCATGAAAGATCCGTGGGAACATTTTAAGGGCCATTACAGCATTTCGTAGCGTTCAGCAGTATCTATATGTATGTACATGACCATTTTATTATTAAAGACGTACTAATTATAACATAATAGATAAAGTTGACGGTTAATTAATATTTTAGTTGTAATTATGTTGACTGTTTTACATAATAATTAGCGTGACAGTTCCAATCTTCAGCTGCACCATTTCCCATGTATGTATTACTTGCTAATTGCTGGTATTAACTTCACGGATGTCTTCAAATTCGTCTTTTTATTATTCCCATCCAGGATGATACTCTACTAAATTAATCATCACACTTTTACAAATCAACTTATTATGGGAAAGTAAAAATGTTAATAGATATTACTATTCATAATATTATGATATAACCTATTAAGGTATTTGAATTACTATGAATTTTCTACTTAATTTACATATGTGGGATTCTCTACATTAGATAGTATTTAATGTAAAATGTTCAATGATATTACTATTTTACGTGAAGAGGATGGTTTTATTTCTATCAAAAACTCGTAACAATTACATAAGTTTTATTTTCTTTTTTATTGGGAATATAGAAGAAAATCATTCAAATAAAAATTGTAGTAAATCGAGGGGGACGTTTACTTATTGAAGATTTTTTTTTTAATCAGTGGCTCTCAAACTATAACAAAGCTATATTTTCATAAATGGGGTGGTATATATTTTTTAAGCTCTTTCGATAGAGTATTTTTTTCTGAATTCAACCATGTTATCATTTTATATCCTTTGTGACAAGGCGAGCAATAACAAATAAATAACTTTTTATAATCTTTTCTAAATTATAGTTTCAGAAATAATATTTCAACTTGTTATCTTTGTTAGTCAAAATTCTGTTTAGAAATAGTTATCATCTTTTAGTAACTGACTGTTTAGTTTAGCTATCAGGGACATTGGGCAGTTATTTGTTGACAATTAGGTCTAGAAGTTATTGCAAGCCTACATGCAGGGCTGATGTTTTGATATGGATGCCATTTGCAAGCCTACATGCAGGGCTGATGTTTTGCTATGGATGCCATATGATACCCTCTTCCACCCCTCAGAGATAATCCTCTCACGAAGTTAACGCTTTGTTTTTAGATAGTCTGTCTTAGATACTCCTGTCGACGATACATATAGTCTGTGTTTTAGTTTTTGGCGCGGGCTAAACGTCCGCCTGCGGAGTTACAATGTAACTATTTAATTTATTTCATTTAGTTATGTTTAGTTTAGTAATCAATAATAAGTATAATAGTTAATAATTGATTAGTGTAAATGTGTAAATAAAGAAATTAGTAATATTAATAATGTCTGTGTCCATAATGTAAGTCGTCATCATCGGTCATCAAAGTTAAGTGTAAGTGCAAGTTTATGTGTGTTCGTCCTCGGTTAATCAAGTCCTGGTCATCGTTGGTAAAAGAAGTACAACACCACCAGCATGAGCTTCTGTAACATACCACTCGTGTTACACCTTACATTGCAAAAATATTCAGAAAAATCCAATTGAAATTTAAATAAATTTTATTTTTTTATTATTTTTGTAACTATATGTATGGAAAACAAAGCTGCTATTTTATAAAAATATTTATAAAGAAATGTACCTAGCTATGAAAGAAGACACATTGAACTTGAACAATACTTTATTTTTCAACATAACTTCTTTCAACACATACACACTTTTCCCAACGTTTCCTCAACTGTGCCATACCGCCAAAAAAATATTTTTTAGAAGGTTTGCAAAATAACTGTCAACAGCATACATTAACTCCTCATCTGATTTAAATTTTCTTCTAAGATTTTTTTTTTCATATTTTCAAATAAAAAGAAGTTACTAGGTGCTAAATCGGGGCTATAAGGAGGATAGCGTAGTTCTGTAAAACCGCAGTCCCTGATAATGTCTTCAAATTTACGCGCTTGTGAACCTTGCAATTGTCATGCAACAACAATTTCTTTTGTTTGCATGAATTCGGACGCTTTTCTTCCAGGGCAAGTTTTAAGTTCTGAATAGTTTTACCATATACCTCTGCATTAATTATGACCCTCTTGGTATATACTCCTATCAATAATATCCCTTCATTATCCCAAAAAAATTGTTGCCATCAGCTTTTTCCCTGAAGATTGTGTCTTGGCCTTTTTGGGCGGAGGGGAGCTCTTATGAACGCACTACATGGATTCTTTTTTGGTAAGCGGGTCTCAGTGATACACCTATGTTTCATCTCCAGTTACAATCTTCGAGAAAAAGTCGCTGTCATCTTCCAAAGCAGTTAAATGTCCTTGTGAAATTTCTTTCCTTGTCTGTTTCTGCTCTGGTGTAAGCAGTGGTCGATCAGATTTTGGATCATCCTGTATCGAATCCCTTCCCCATTGAAACTGTTTACACCGAAGTTTTACTTTAAAATAACTTGGGGCATTTTGCCCATACACGGCCATCATTCGCTCATGAATAATTTTAGGACCATTGCCTTCTTTCGTTAAGAATTTTATCACACTCCGATGCTCTAATTTAGTTTCTCATTTTTTTAACTTAAAATTCTACCCTAAACTGTAATAAATAATATACGATTTGAATGCAACTTACTGTATGAACTTAAAAATGACGCACAAATCTGACAACAAAAAATTGTTATCCTTCGTGTTATGTTTCATGGCTAGGTAGATTTCTTTATAAACTGCCGTCGTATTTGTTAATTTGAATTATTTACTATTTAATGGTTTTAACACTATTATGAGGTCTCGTGGCCGTGTCCCTGAGTGTCTGGTCGCGAATCTGGGGACCCGGGTTTGATCCCGACCGACGCCAAACTTTACTTCGAATTTTAATGGCACTAAATTGACCCCTGTGGCGCACTCTCCACGCCAGCATTGAGTGCCCGTGAGGTGACGCCTGGGAAGCGCTCACACGGTACAAATATTTCATCATTACTGATATCTGTGTATAAAGCAGATTGGGACACCCAGCAATGGGTAATATGCCGTGATGATATATTTGTTTATTTATTTTTATAAACTTATTAACAATTATTATGTTTCGTTTTAATTTAAGCTCAATTGTTTTTCATAGATAGTCTACTGAAAACTAACTATAAAAATCAAATTTATTTAAATTTCAATTGAATTTTTCGCAATATTTTTGTTATGTAAAGATATAAAATAACATGGTTGATACGGGACAAATAGTCAATCGAATGAGCTTAAAAATACAATCATCCCATTTAAGAAAATATAACTTTATATTATAGTTTGAGAACCACTGGATTATTTTTTTTTTTCTTCAATAAGTGAATGTCCCCCTCGATATACTACATTTAATTGAATGATTTTAGTTTTTTCTTAACAACAAAGAAAATAATCGAGCTGATCACTTTTCTTGAAACACCTGTATATCAGCTTTGTTTTTTTTCAGCATAACTTTCAATAAAATAAATCGTATTCCAAAAGCTGTTTATTGAATTTTCCTTTGACCTTTGAGGTTTATTTTGCTTTCTCATTTATTCTGACGTATTTATAGTTATAAATAGAAAATTTATTATTTCATAAGATTTTTCAAACATACACAATATTTTAATAATATTCGTAAGTAAAGTAACTACTACAAAACAGAATTTAAAATATGTATACCAAAGTCCTATAGGTAAATCGAACTTAGTTCTCGAAATACGTATATAGCTTGTTTTTTAATTTTAAGGTTAAGGGGTAAATGTATTAATTTTAGTTAAAATTATTCTTGCCTAAATTAATCATAATTTTACTCATATTATACTTACTCTTAATGGCTGAAATATAAAATTTAACGTATCTACTTCGGATAAGTATACCTTGTGTAAATGAGGTTGATTATATTCTTATCATAAATTATACCTTTAAAGTTCATATTATAACCTGTAATGTTATTTATAATACACCCGTTATTATTTTGAATTTCACTTGTAACTTTACCAAGCCTTTTCGAATTAGTTTTCGGTTCATGTTTATAAATTTGCCGCTCCTATTCGCAACCACAATTATTTATATTTTTCAAGATACGCTTTTACATAATAATACATACTTTGTTTATTACGAAACAATGTTTTTTACAAAAAATGTAAAGAATTTTCACGCGTAATGACATTTATACTATTCCCTCGCTAATTATATATTAATATGACCTTAAAACACTCTATATAGCAGATAAAATAACGGTTTAGCTACACATTATTTATTCAAATTGTAGGTACAAGGATAAGCATTCTTCTAGTTACCGTAAAAGGTTGATTTACCATAAAACGTTTATCATTTCAACAATTTAGAGGCTGCTACTACACTGCGCAATAAATTTACTTTTGCGCTGAGAGCTTGAAGTTTATTGAAGACAGATGCAGCTTGTTCCATATTTATAAATTATTTTAAATTACTGCTTAATTATTTATAAAAAGTAATGAACATTTCTCAACTTAATGCACTTTCCATTAATACTTCGGAGTGCTTAGAAAATTAATACTCTGTAACTTTTTGCAGAATTCTTTAATTCATATTTAATGAAGAAGATAGCACAGTGTATCAAAAAATTCAATTTTCTTTTTACAATATCCTTCACGATGTGCACTTCACTAATGTATCCTTACCTATGTGAATATTCTTGAGATTTCTAGAAATCTCAAGAATTGAATACAATAGAATTTATTGAGAAAATATGTACAGTGTGTCCCATTTAGATTTCTCATCATTGGAATTCTCGGGACATAATGTCGTTGAAATGGAACTTTTTGTGCACCATAGGAGGCCATCTCAGTTGTGTTTTTGTTTTTCCAAAAAATCTCATAGGGCAGTAAATAATAATTTTGTTGATTTTTACCTTTCGTCACCTTTAGGTAAGGAAAGTACCTATTGTCTTTAGTCAAAAAAATCGATAGTGTGTTTCTAATGAAAAAGCACGTTTTGAAATCCCTAGAATACGAATTTACTAATTTTACGATGATGTCTGCATGTATGTGTGTGCGCGCGTGTGTGTGAGTGTGTGTATATGACGATCGTTTTGGATCGCATAACTCCAATACCACGATTCCAATTTTTTTAAATTTTTTCTAATTCCTCGATTTTAGATCCATATGCAGACGTGATTAGATTTTGGTTATAATTGGTCCCTCAATTACAACTTGTAACAGTTTTTCTTGAAAAAACGCAGTTAATATCATTTATTGACATTTATCGATTATAAATTTTACATTATTATTATACATTATTCTATTTGATTGCATTTTATACTTCATATTCAATAGATATAGAGTTAAAGAATTATAAAGATATTAAATTTCATAAATCAGCCAGCTATTCCAACCATGGAAACTGCTAATATATTTATAATATATATTTGAGATAGATGTTGGGAAAGACACGGAAAGATAGGACAAGGAATTAAAGGATAAGGGAAATGGCTTAAGTGATAAAGTTTCTAGAAAGATACAGGAGAGACGATTACATTGGTTTGAATATGTCATGAGAAAAGATGCAGAATATATTGGAAGAAAAATGAGTACCTAGCTGAGTAAAAGAAGGTAGAACAAACTGAAGAAGACCAAAGATAAGATGGACTGACTGTATCGCGGAAGACTTGAGAGAAAAGGAACTGAATGAGGACGACACGCAAAACAGAAATGATTATAAAATGAATTATATCAATCAAATGGAATATAATTCATAAAAATAATATTTTTTGTGAAACAATCAAAAAATTCGGGACAAATAGCGTCAAAAATTAAATTTTGGGGGTAAAACAAATACGAAACACAATAACTCTTATATCATTGAAAAGAGAAAAAAATAAGTATTTTTCGTTATATATAACTATAGTAAATCTCGGAAATTTGCAAATATAAAAATTTATTTTGTACGCCACTGGTTAGGTAATAAAACTATTTAACTTTTATATTTGAAACATTATTATCGATTACTAATAATTAGGAAAAACAAAAGAATCAACAAAATTCATATTTTCGTCATTATCTAGTGCCCTATGAGAATTTTAGGAAAAACAAAAGCACATCTGATATGCATTGTATCTCTTATTCGTAAGATCCCAATGGTGGCAGCTCTAAATGGACACACTGTATATAGAAAACCACGTTTCTCTTTGCTTATAATTTTGAATGTCAGAATTTTGTTCTAAAAGATTACGATGATTATTTTGTCCTTGGAATAGTTATTAGAGAATAATAAAAGTTGAATATATTTCGGTCACATATCATAAGAGTAAATATAATTAAAAATACATTATGTGGGTATAACAAAAAAAAACACAAATTAAAATCTAGCACTAGAAAGCAAATAAATTTGACCTGTTTTGTATAAACACCTCAAAGAAGAACAAATGATTACAACTTTTAATTTCTATTTGGTATTTCAACTTCGTCGCTATACGAGGTGCAGTACTCATATCCCGGATAACGCTGTCCCGATATATGCTGTTTCGTTGTAATTCTAATTTATTTTGATTATAGAAATTTTCTATTTTGTTTATGAGAATGAAGAATCTATTAAAGTACGAAAATTAACTATTATTACAACAATCATGAATAACTAAAATTACCACCGCTCCATATTACGTGATAGAACGATCCAAAAAATAATTCGCGTCTTGTAAGAGAATGGTTACTATATCAAAAATAAGCTCATACATCCTCCATAGTCATCGGACTTTATCCCAGTTGAGCAACTGCGGAAATTTCTTAAAAAAAAAAAACATATTAAAAGAAAAATTAAAAAAATAAATTAGAAGAAAATTGGCACAATCATCGACAACCAAAAATTTGATACACAAGGCAATCTGTTAACGTACGAGTCCAAGTTTGGAAAACGAGTGCGTGAACAGGCCATATGAAACATGTTTTTTATATTATTTTATCTACGACAGTGCGCTAATATGTAATTAGTACACCAATTTAAATATCATCATGAGTGATTTAATAACGTAGGCTACGAATGAACATTTCAATGTTTCTCATTGTGTCAAAAATTAAATGAAAAATATATTTTAAGGTCATTTTAAATTGTCGTAGATAAAATATTGAAGGATACACATTTGATATAGCCTCATAATGAAACTTTCGTGATTAATACACTCGGCTCATCGCCTCGTGATTTAACATCACACGCGCTTCTTTATGAACGCTATATCAAACTTGTATCCTTAATATCTATTTTCTATTGCAGTA
The DNA here is from genome assembly GCA_951394225.1 of Harpalus rufipes. Lineage (NCBI taxonomy): Eukaryota > Metazoa > Arthropoda > Insecta > Coleoptera > Carabidae > Harpalus > Harpalus rufipes. The sequence goes on along the minus strand of OX596283.1, from coordinate 14,518,044 downwards.
ATTTGGCAATGAGATTATTCTAAAACCTTTTAATGTATTTGTAACAATATTGTATTTCTTTAATTGTAATAGTCTCCGGTCTCGATGATGGTTTTCTAAAAAACCGAAACCGGTCGAGATTATATTTTACTAATAATCGAATTAAACGTGACGAAAGCACTACTCCTAGAGTTTTATTTAATCAACCTTTTCATCATTAGCATAATTATTATTCTCATTTTAAATATGTAACAATATACAAATACAACATTCAATATGTATCCTACTAAATAAATAAATAAAAACTAGTGCACCACTACCTACCTAAATGGTAGTTAATTGAAAAAAGCAAAAGTAAACACGGTAAATGACTGGATGGGTTAGCGTTTAGCCCCTAGAATAGAAACTCTGTATAATATTAGTCATTATGATATGACCTTAATAAATGCACACTCTTAGCAAAATATATGTCTTCAATATACTTTCTATAAAAATATATGACAGGTATTATTTTTCCGATTTCACAGATAAAATTAATGGAAACACTAATAGCAAACCATGTCAAATGTCAACGCAAACAAACGATTGATTTATTGATGTAGACATTGTAGACAGTTCTTTATGACAATATTTCATCGTGATGTTTTGATGTGATGCATGTGTTATATGATTATAATCATATTGTGAAAGGAAAGAGTGAACACTTCTTCCCTACTTTATATGAAAAATTATTAGAGAAAGTGTGTTACAAAAATAAGAAAAGACGATACATTAATGAAGGATATGAAAGCTGAAATAAGGACAAAAAGTATTATAATATGTATTATTATTTATTAGTTTGTTACTGTGGACTACTTTGTTACTTCACGTAATTCTTTATGAATAAACATTCAAGTTTTTATACTGTATCTTATTTGATTCATAAAAGTAGAACTGTATACATTCATCAAAATAAATATCACAATAGTGGAAATGTTATCCATTATATGTTATACATTTTCTCTTAAAAATTCTAACGTGAGCATTAGTAAATTCTTTGTAAATGGAAGGACAAGTATTATGATATAAATTTGTCACTATTATGATGAAGTGATAATTGAGAATCGAGCCTAATTCCTAAATTTGTATGCCTTAAGATATTAGGAATTAGATTGTAGGGTTTATCATTTTTTACCTCCCGCTACCCTTGGTAAGGGAGGTATAGGGATCGTGCTAAAAATCGCATATCGAGATTTTAGTAAATGACCACGTTTTAAGGTCCCTACAATCGAATTTTAATATTTTCAGGATGATGTCTGTGTGTATGTGTGTATGTGTGTGTGTGTGTGTGTGTGTGTGTGTGTGTGTATATATGTGTGTGTGTGTGTGTGTGTGTGTGTGTGTGTGTGTGTGTGTGTGTGTGTGTGTGTGGATCCTCTTTACGCTTTAACTTATATACTATCGTTCAGAAAATTTTGAACCTTGTATTTCTACCTTACTCTTATATGGAAAGACGCCATTAGATTATGGAGTTAATCAGAAAACCGAAACACGAATAAAAATACTGAATTATTGACAAAACGTTTAGGAAACGAATGATTTTTCTAGTCGTTAAAAAATAACGATATCGTACATAATACCATAACGATCGTTTACAGAATAAGCTTATTAAACGAGTTTTGTTATTATTAGAACGATATAACGTTTTAATGATTCGTTAAGTCATAACGATGCTTATAGAATAGCCCTATTAGTCATGAGTGCTCTCGGTGTTCTGGGTTCGAATTCCACTAAGGCATGGATGTGTTATTGAGATTTTATTCTGTTGAGGGGTTTAAAAAAAATGTATGAATCGATTAATATTGACTTGGACACGACAATGTACAAGTGTACAGATCACAGATCAATAGTGAGTGATTGTATATAGAAGATCCATGTGGCGAGGTGATATACTTTTTTGCACGATCAGGTTTTTTTTTAACTTTACCGATAGGGTTTCCAAGGCAATAAGTTTTGTTTACAAATTATTGATCAGTAAGTGATGTGACTGACCGGTAAGTGATGTGACTACCTATCGATCTGGAAGCGGTTTAAAATTACATAAATAAAAAATAAATGTACAATTTTTAAAGCTTTAACGATAAAAAAACAACGATCGTAGCGTACTTAAAAATGACAACTATTTTTTTTAAAATGTCAAAATAATTTTTAAATAATTCTAAACTTTAATTTGTTATTATTGGGACGATCGTGCAAAAAATATAATAAGCATTGCGGGCTTCTTACCGGTATCGGATGAATTAGTGATTTCGACTTCGTCTCGATCTCCAAACTAATCCTCAACCGGTAAAGTGTTATTACTGCCCTTAATACTTAAATAACTATTTATTATTTAACCCTAGCCTTGTGCTTACAAAATGTATCTTTTTCATTGTCCACAACAGCTATGAAGCTCAATTATTTTTACGACTTTGATTAATTTTAAAATAGACCTCAATTCATTTAGTTGGAGAGTATAATTATCTGTATTTGGTGTCCTAATGTCAGTTTGGAACATTACTCCAGTTGTGTATTGAGTATTGGAAACCACTTGCGCACCTACTTAACGGAGAAAGCCGGTGAAATCAAACCTCGACGTCGACATGATCTTATTATCTATCAATATAACTTAGTCGCTTGATTTCCCTATCGCGAATCTCAAGACGCGCTGACAGACCGTAACTTTGAGCTTCACTTACATGCACTCACCATTTCCAACTAATTTAAACTCCTATAAAATATCAACTCGTGCGAATAAAATACAAGCTATCAGATCTCACTTGAAGGTTTTGTGCTTGTAAGTGCCACACCTAGATTAGGGAGAATGAGGAGGAAATGACATTAATGTTGCTTTCATCACATTCACACTCTTCTAACTCTTCTATGCTTCGTAGCTATTTAGGTAAAGGTAATGTTTAAGGTTATTCATTAGATGAAATTAATACTAACAGGTCTTTGTCTTTAGTTTTACTACCTACTAGTTAGCAAAGTGCCAATTATGAAGTCATTGTCAAAGAAAAATCCTAATTATAAAGCTTTCTTTTGATAAAATTTATCTGATATTAAGATATAGATCAGGAAGCTGCTTTCTTAATTAATCAAATTTAGTTTATATACAGGCTGGTGACTGCGACCCCGGAACATAGAACTTTAACATGTAAAATCATACTTTATTAATTTCCTGCTTCCCTAATTATTTTAGGTAAAAATGCTTCAAAAAAAAGTTGTAGAGCATAAAATTCTGCATCTGAATCAATAAGCAACATTCATTTTGTATGCCTTGTAACGGCAGAAATTAGATATGAAAATGTCGAAAATCACCTGAAAAATAGAAATAGCCGAGGAATTTGAAGCTTTTTTACCTAAAATAATTAGGGAAGCAGCAAATTACGAAAATCTGATTTTACATGTTAAAGTCCTATGTTCCGGGGTCGCGGTCACCAGCCTGTATGTATGTACGTATGTATAAAGAGATTAATTAAGAATATTGTGACAACACAAATTGTCAAATAACGTATCGCCCATTTAACAAAGAAATGTAACATAACTAATTTAACGTAACGTAACTTAACTTGCCATTTATATAGGACTCAGTGGGAAAGTGGTAAATTTGCATTCCTTTCAAAAACTAGATAAGAATAGAAAACGATATCGCCTTTTTGTCTGGCCAGTCCATGTTTGGAGTGGACTGTCATTTTGTATTGGCGGCAATTTGAATTTAGTGTTCTGTAGGTGTAACCATCAAACTGATGCTTAAAATGTTAGGATGTATTTTATATTCGCTTGAAGTTTTATTGTTTTTTTTTTGTTTTGCTGCATTTTTGACTCCTGGCCGTATTATGGTCAAAACTGCTAGTATAAATATGTAAAAAACTAACAAAAACACTTCCATTTTTGTCTATTAATATAAAATTATACTATATCCTGATTTAAGAATTAAGTTTTGACCATAATACGACCACTAGTGTGTTTTGTTTATTGTTCTTTTAATTTTTACTACAGCTTTGAACTTAATATTTATTGTGTTTATGTAGTATTATAGGATGTGTTTTGTTAGATTGACTTTTTAAGTCAATCATGTCCCGTATTAGTGGGAGCTTTTTGTGTTGTGGGATGTGTAGCAAACAAGGAGAATTTGCCTATTTTCCACTTCCTTCTGCGACAGGCACACGAGGTACAAAGTGTAGATGTGTATAACATAGTGTAAATGAATATATTTTAACTTAGGTCGTATGGATTTAAGCAACAACAAAAAAAAAACTCCTACTACACGGGGCATGGTTTACTTAAAAATAAAAAAATCTGATGTGGCCAGCACACTACCTTCCGTCGATCCTATGTATTATGTACAAATTCTATAAATAAATATTCTAATAAAAGATTCCATATTTTCAGTAAAATTATTTCATGAACAAACTATGTAAATTGCACTGGACACTGACATCTTCTTCTTTAGCTTTTCCCATTCGTTAGGGATCGCTATATTTGATTTTATTCTTTCACTCATTTCTACTTTCCGTGTCGTCCTCATTCAATTCCTTTTCATCCAAGAGTTCCAAGTTTTTCGCAATACAGTCCTTCCATCTTAACTTTGGTCTTCCTCTGTTTCTTCTACTTTCTTACTAATCTGTTCATTCTTCTTCCAATATATTCTTCATCCTTTCTCATAACATTCAAACCATTGTAATCGTCTCTCTTGTATCTTTCTAGAAACTTCTATCAGTCGAACCATTTCCCTTATTTTTCCAAGTCTTCTCCAACATCTATCTCAACATCCTCATCTCTGTCACATTCATTTTCTTTTCATTGATACTGGCATCTGTCAATTTAAATTATCTGAATATATTAGCAGTTTCCATGGTTAGCATAGCTAGCTAATTTATGAAAATTAATATCTTTAACATTTTTAAACGCTATATCTATCGAGTATGAATAAAAAAAAAATGTAATCAAATCGCATAGAGAATTTTTTGACCAAAGACAATACCTTCCTTACCTAAAGGTGACGGAAGGTAAAAAAGTAATGACCCGTTTTTCTTTGCAGTTGAGTGTATTATATGGCCTATGAAATAAAACAATTCGTAATTTGTTGCATATTTGCTATATTCCAATGTATATTTGTTTACTATTTCATTTCAATCCAACGAACAGTTAGATTAAATAACACACTTTAATACAAATTGCTTGTAATATTTTTTAGAAACTTTCAAGTAAAATTTTGTATTTTCTTATTCATAAGGTTGTCATTTCTCTATACTTTTATAAACAGAGTAGTAAACAATATTTATTCCTGTGCAAAATATGAAATGCTGTATTTAATAATCTCAGTGGTAGGTACTTATATGGATACCATGGATAATCTAAATTAAAATACCTATTCCACTTTATTTTCTTTTTAATGTTTTCTATTACACATAAGTATTAGCCAAGACGTATCGTTGCGTTGTGTACCTATTGTATAAGAAATATGATCATTACAAGTGCTTGAAATGAACAACATGCACTTTTAAATTGAAAGTAATAATGTACACCACAAAAGATTCACAGAAAGTCATAACATATGGAGAATAAGAAACATGTATAAAATTTTTAATTTAGTACGAATTCTGTGCATGTTAACTTAATGAGAACTTTATGAAGTAATAGTAGTATTTATGTACCCAAGGCATTAAAGTTCATCTTTTTATCACGAATGTGCAATTTAGGTGCCGTGGTAATAGCACATAAACCGCATGAATAGTAAAAAAAAGAACTGCAGTGACGAGGTACATGTTACTTTTTCTGAAATCAGAAAATTATAAAATTTTGAAAAATAAATTGTTATTTGTAAGTTTATACGTCTTGTTAGTAAAAAATGTTAAATATTTTGTTTATTCCTGTAAGTAAAGTTGGAATCATAAATAAAATTATATTTAGGTTATTACTATATGTTTAATTTTTAATTTAATAGCTGTATACAAATCTAAATCGCCATTGCTGAATAGATATTTTTTATTTAGCAACGAGGCGCGTGCCCACTACAAACAATTTTGTAGGGGGCAGTGCCCCTCAGAACAAAATGACATTAATAAATTTTATTACACAATATAATTATTGATAAGAATTCAAATATTTTGCACTGAATTATTCCAACTGTTATATTTTGCACTGGATTTCGCTTTTACGATGTATATAGCCGGCTTCAGATCCAGATTTTAATTTTGGGATTTATATAATAACACGTTTCACAAAATAAAAATAAAAAATAAACCAGGCGGGATTTGAACTCATGAATAATTATTATGGATTTTAAATCTAATGAACTCGGTACTCAGCTACTGAATACGTTTCCGTAATTACTTTTTTTTAAATAAATTATTGTCATAACTGTCAAACAGCATTATACTTTTGTAAGTACTTCAATAAAAAGCCATTAAATTAAAAATATTTAGATACTCTAGGATGCCAAATTGAATTTTTTAACCATATAAAAAAAATCCGATGTGGACACCACACGACTTCCTTGTACGATTATTAAACTATACATATTTTTTTAATAAATAAATTACAAAATATTAATTTTAACTTCAAAACAGTAAGATATATAGCGACCATAAAGAGAGTTTTTAAAGAGAGTTTTGATTACAACAAAGAAATATTTGATTACAACAATGAATATGATTAATTTCACAATAAAAATATAATATTTGTCATTGTACGAATCATAAAATTGCACGTATTTAACGTAATTTGACATGAACATTTTTTATGTTTTTGTCCTAATCACCTAATCCATAGCAAGCTTTATTACAAAAACAAAAAAGTATATAATTTTTAAATTTACATATCTCGCTTATACAAAGGGCTAATTTAATAATTTTATTCAAGAAAAACTGTTAACAACTTCAAGTTAGCCTATTTTAACCAAAATCTATTATGTTATTTCGATTGACATAAGTCTTGTATACCAAATTTGAAAAGTTTTGGATTATATTTTAAAACAGTTTTTCATTAAAATCTATTATAGGCTTCATGTAAAGTGCCACTTCTGGAAATTGTGTAATAACCAGAAAGGGAGGTGCACAACTAGATGTTATAACAGTCCTAAATACAAAATTTCAACTTTCTACGGCTTAGTACGTACGTACGTACGTACAGACGTCACGACGAAATTAGTCGAAATGGATTCAGGGATGATCAAAATGGATATTTCCGCTGAAATCTGAAAACCGAAATTTTTCGCGATTACAATACTTCCTTTACTTACGTACAAGGAAGTAAAAAACTCCCGGTATAGTCTTACGGGACAGATAATATTTAAAAAAAAAACTTCCCATATTAAACACTTATGTCCCGGTTTCACCCTGTATGTATGTATGTACAGTAAAAATTTTGAAACATGTCCGATCAAGGTTATCTACGAATTGTATGAATTCAGATTTTTGCTCCGCCCATTATGACAAATTCAGTAGTGTCGTTTGCTTAGTTTTTATGAGGGTACATAAGATACTACTGTTATTTTATTATCATAAAAATATATGTTACAATAAAAGCATGCAAAATTCAAAAATAAGTCAACTGGTAAGTTTATTACTAAATGTGAAACCAAATATGTGAAATATAAGATACTGATTCAACGTTAGTGTGAAAATAATGTTATTTGTACGGCTATGAATCAAGGTAATGTATCTGAATTAATAAAAAAACTTACGTTACAGCGAAAGTATTATCAACAAGGAGCATCGTTTTAAAATGGAATGTCTTAACTTAGTCGAAACAATGTAAATTTTTGATAGACAAGCGTGTCCATCCTTATCGCTCACGCTTATAACCTTTGCAAAGGAAAGAGATAAATGTATGTCAATTTGTTAATTCGTTCATGATACAGATGATCTTGATCGGACATCTTTAAAAAAATTACTCTATTTGTGTGAGACCCTAGCCCCCCCGCAATATTTTAAAAACTCGGCATGCCTGATTCTATTCATCAGTTAAACTATTTGTCAAATAAAATACCATATTTTTGTTTCACCCATGTAAATTTTAAATAGTAACTATTCGACGAATAAATCATCTACTCAACGATTTTGTTGGTGAAAAGAACTTTGATTAATTGATGATTAAAATTTACTCGTTAATTATGTATAAAAAATTGATTCAGCAATGGTAATGGTGATACCTGACACAAGGCAAATTTATTCTAGGACTCCCACTAGCATTATGTATAACATCTTTCATTTTTTCAGCCTTTTCAACATATTTTATTACGTTACTAATAATTCATTTTCAATTGTTGTGACTGTTGACATTAAAATTAACATTGACAATATGATGATAATTCATGATATTGCTAATTGCTACTTTGTTTTAGAAAATTTTCTCTTATTTTAACCTAAACCTTAAACTAAAGTTTAGAATTGGTCATCTTCAGCTTTTTATTTATTATCAATGGAATCAGGAAATGTTGATGGTTACATTTGATAACGATGTCATGGAAACTAAAACGTAAAATATAAACATAATTCTGACCTATATTTATGAACTCACCATAAATGTTCACATTTTTCTCATCTTGTAAATATCAATGTATTTGTCTACATCATCTATGGTTATTTTCTTCAAGTCGAACAATAATGACCTATTTTAATGTTGATTTCTCTTCTTGTAATGGTGATTTCTGGGTATTATAATGACTATTTCAGAAAACATTATTTTAACTATTATAATCAATGTCAATAGCATATGTTAAGTTTGATATTAAATTACGGAATTTATTTAAGTACGGTTATTCAACTATTGAATATGAATACGTTTTGTATGATAATATGTGATTGATTGATAGCTAGTAACCTTAAAACCTAATATGAATATCAAATTATACATTGCCCTTTAAGGTATGTCTTATTATTTTGAGGTTAAGCTATATTTACAAATTAAATTACAAAGCACGGTATACTTCAGGATGCAATTACATTAAAAATTGATCAACCATCAAAATTCATTGATACAGTTTGTCTAAATATATACCGCGATACTGAAATAAATCACGTAATAAATTGACCTATTTTTAATAATTATTTTACAGAAAAAAATTAATAATATATAGATAGCACTAGATAGAAATTTAAATGTGTCTCAACATTGCGTACTTTTGGGCAGCTTGGGATTGTGTAGCTGAATGAATTTACCAGTTATAATTCAACGGGCGTCAACCTACAAATCATTACCAATTTTCATACAATAAAATAAGTTAGACGTTTCGGTATTGACTCATAAATCATAAATTCATGTAACATAATTACAGATTTGTTAACACCTAATCTAAAGTTCTACACCACAGTTGAGAAATTTACGCACATTTACATCAAATTGAAGTATACAGGGTGTTTATTAAACATAGGGAAAAAATTGAAGGGATTATTCCCTGGACCATTCTAAGATGATTTTGTTCTTTGATGATATTTGAAAAGCCGCTTTGTTTCGAAGATACAGGGCGAAAAACATTTTCGACAATAACAACATTTAATACCAAAAATTACATGTAAAGTTTCTTAATCTACAAGTACTGTTGAAAATGACTACCTCCAGCTACGATACAAGAATCCAATTTTCTTCTCATTGATTGCCGAACTCTTTCAAAAACACCAGGGTCGTTTCCTATGGAGTTTGATTTTAGATGGCCCCATAGGAAAAAATCCAGGGGGTTTAAGTCCGGGGATCGAGCAGGCCATAAGTGAGGTCCACCTCGACCAATCCAGCGATCTCCGTATGTTATTGTTAAAAAATAGCTATTCATGATAAGAGGACTTCACTAACAAAAGTTTAAGTAGGTATTATAGACAGAGAATACACGTCAAACAGCCAAACGTCTCAACAAATTTAACACATATCTTGCCTGCTGTTACTAGATTAATAATTTGAAAAATATCAAAATTGGTTTTGTCGAATTTTTTTTTTCGCCCTATGTATCTTCGAAACAAAACGGCTTTTCAAAAATCGTCAAAGGACAAAATCATCTTAGAATGGTCCAGGGAATAATCCCTTCAATTTTTGCCCTATGTTTAATAAACACCCTGTATAATAAGTTACCTTATGGTGTATTTATCACGACAGTTTGAAGTGCTTGTAATGTAACGTCTTTTAACCCTCCATCACTCGCACTATGTTGCAACGGCATTACCCCGTGTAACATTTTATCTAACATTAGGCCAGGGGGCAGTGTAGTAGATTATTAGATATTTGTAACTCTACGACATACGTCATTATTATTTGTAATGTGTTAGAAAGTAATGTTACCAATTTACGTATATCTGTCACACAACATAAACTACATAGCCATACGTCAAATAAGCTACTACTGCATAAAGTGCTGGGTATTCTTTCCTCGAACAAGTGACCTTGAATAATCATCTTCGTGAACCAAAGTATATCAATAAATTTAGGCTCATTTTATGCAGTATTTAATTCTGAACATTATTTGTATTTACACGTTACAATGGGGCAGAATTTTTGCCATGTAAAAAATTTACCATTATATTTCCTATAGTCCATAAAAAAGTAGACAGTAGACACCCGGTATAACCAAATCGGTTTAGTTTCCTTATAAATACACTTCATTTTGATTTGACAAAGAAACAATTCTATACGTCTCTGTTTTTTACAATATGAAATGAAACTAACTCTTTGTTTATTGAAACAATATAAAAGTCTAATGGCACATTTATATTGTTCTTCCATTTTTGCATTGCATTGTTGCTGCAACAAAAAACAACAATACAAAAATAATGTATTATGAAAAAAAATAATATTCATCCAACTGTATGTGTTGCATATAACGTAACAATAGCATTTTTAATCTGCGAATGTAGAACCAATTGCAAGTACAATTGCTGTATCATTGTAGCTATGCCACAGACACCTTTACAATCGCATTTATCAACAGTACTCTGGGAAGATATCATTATCTCTATTGTTTACCGTTCGGTGCCTTTCTACCCGTTCCTGGAACTTCTATCGCTTATTGAAGGTTTCATGACTTTGTGGTATCCTCGCGCTTGATTACCAGGTAAGACTTGGTTACTAGTTTTCGGAAATTCAAGATCAACCACAGATCGAATGTGAATGTGGCCTCGAGTAGAACTTTAATCCAAATTGAATATCCATTATACATAATAAAAAACTTACAAATAAATAATTATATCACGGACTGTTACGAATGTGTTTATCTACAATTTTATTCGCAGATTTTGGCATTGGAAAAAAATCTATACCGTTGCGGATGTTTATTATGTCATCAAAAATAGAAATAAAAATCTGATGTGGCCAACACATGACCTTCCGTCAGTTCTATGTATTTTATATAGGAATTTGTTAACGCCTGGATAGAGCGAGTGTATACCGATACATGTATTACTTGTGTACCCGGCCAGATTAAGAGAGAACACAGAAAGTGTGAGTGAGAACGATAGAGATAATTCCACTTTGGACAAGTAAATTTGATATTCACATCTGTCAAATTCATATCAAAATTACGTTTAAATATATTTATTTACTTAAAATAATTAAATTTTAATGATGATAACAAAAATAACCTAAAAACTGTTAAATATGTCATGCAAACGAATAACAAGTAACGGAAATAAAGACAACAAATCCGAATTATGTATCATTATCTCAATCGATCTGGCCGAGTACATACGGAAATTAACTTACTCTAACCAGTAGTTAACAAATCCCTGATTATATATAAATTACTCATAGATAAGGTTGTGTCTTGCAAAAGATTATATACAGAATGTCACCGAAAAATGGGCCACTCAAAATAACTTTTTTATTTATAATTATCTTTTAATTTTGTTTCCATATTTGTAAACTAGGCTTAAGGGCTCGCAAATCATAGTATTTGTCATGAAAATGTAAGAAAAATAACACAATGTAAAAGAATTTCTTTTTCCTTTAAAACATAAATACATACTTCTACGATTACTTCATTGCCTTGTCCGCTGTAAAGCTTGTTTTAATTTATTCATTTTAATTAAATTACAGCTTAAAACTGACATGAAACTAGATTAACGCATTAGACTATCTAAATTAAATTAGAATACTCTGTCAGATTATGTTACATTTTAAATTTATGTTAGAGTTTGATATATCTCGTTTGATAGAACCCATAAATCCTTTCGAATTTATCTCTGTTGATTTGTGAGGCTGGAGAGCCATCGTCATAAATTTCCCTCCCAATAGTTCACTCACAGTTGAGTGATTTTCGGTATTTGGTGATCGAGTGAACTCATGACCTTCCTTCCTTTACGGAGCTAGAGCGTCGGTATTTTGAAATAAAATGAGGTCGTAAAGAACAAAAGACTCATCATTATATGAAATTATACGTAATTAGCGACATAGTTTTCTACACGATACCTACCATGCAGTGGGTGAACTTTTTAACCTGGGAGTGTTGCCAATGAATTCAAATTATAAAAGTTTCAAATTCAATTTCAAGATTGTGTAGGTCATTTATTACCTACGTTTTGTTCTAAGTCCAACGGAAGTTTTAAATTATTTTCTCAAACGGAAATTGGAATGTACAATTTAATTCAAACATTTATAGTAAGAGAAAAACTTTTTTGGTCCTTAATAGTATATTGAAAAACAAGTTTCAAAAAGCAATCTGTAACGTATACCTACTTCTGTGCAATAAAATTAAGCACACAAAATATTTTTTTGCGCGATTGATCTTATGTATCAATTTACCATGCCTGTTTCCACGACAGTAAGTTATGTTTACTGGTTGCTAGGACTAACACGACGGTAACTAAAGTATATAAATTTAATAATTTATAACTTTATTTAAATAATAATGGATGACCGGCATTCAAAGGAGGTTTGATTACATCAAAGAAATGCTTGATTACAACAAAGAATTGCTTGATTACAATAAATACACACAGTGTCAGTATTTTATTTTTCACATATTTGCTTTTACAATGATTACAATTATTTTACAAATATTATTTATGTATGTTAATACGAAATGTACAATTAGAACAATTATTAATACTAATACACTGGTTTGCGCGTTATTAGCATTATTCACAGAAAATGTTTCGGAAGTCAAAGAATTCTATTTTGTTCTGAAGAGAATCCTCTACGTAGCTTTCCGCTACTGTGGAAGAGCGCCACCCACCATGTCTTTTTAACCCAAGAACATCCACTCCTTTATTAGCTAAAAGTGTTGCTGAAGTGCGTCGAAACGAGTGGCCAATGTAACTATCCGGATTTTGCAAATTAAGATATTTCTCAATTTTTGACGGCCAACTATCGATTGTACCTTTTCCCACAACTTGAACAGTACATTTTCCTCTGTGATAGTTAAAAAATAAATTATCCGATTTCACGTTGCTTGGTCGAAGTTTGATATATTTACGAAAAATGTCTAAATAGTATATTTTTTCATCTTGTTTGTTAATAACTGTAAATGTCCGTTGAATATTAGTTTTTGTATTTGGTATTTTTACAATATTACAATAATGAATCCTTCACGTTCTTCTATATCTTTGATAGTCATATTGTATAATTCTTCTCTCCTATATGCACCGGATACTCCTAATTTCATTCCCACCTCATAATACCTACATAAAAAAAAAAATAATTATTGCCTACATTTACAAGTATCTTATGAATTAAAAATTCCTGGTCTGGTGCTTCATTCAAATTTTTTGTCATGTCTTCTTTAGTGAAAATACTAGATTTCTTAGGTCTATAGGCAACATTTTTTCTTTTAAGATAAGCAATAAGAATACCAAATTTTGAAATATCAATAGATTCATAAAGAAAAATTGTGATTTTTAACATTGAATACTCAGCCCATAAGCTTCCAGGTGCTTTTAGTTGCTTAGATCTCTGAACCATACATGCTAGCATAACTTTTTCGTTTATACCAACATTCTTTGCACTGCACCATTCTTTGAAAATTTTGTATTTTCATATCGCAGTTCGGATTTTTCTGGTATTACTGCCGAACATCCGATACTCCACATTTCTTCTACATTTAAATTCTCACTCTCAGAGTCACTCATTTTAATTATTTTTCTTTGTTGAATAGTTTAAATTAAGTTTAAATAACACCTTGACTTCTTGACATTCAAACGCATAAACAATCAATGAAACCATAACAAAACAATAAAGTCATAGCATACTGTAAAGCTACCTACTATATTCAGTTTCAATAATACTTATAATGAAAAAAATCTGTTGTGGCCAGCACAATACCTCTCGTCACTTCCTTTTTTTGGTTACATAAGTATAGGGCGCGAACGGTAATGTTACATTTTTGGGCTTGACAAGCAAATGTGTGGGCCCGTTTCAGAATGATAATTAGTAATTAGGTACATAGATGTCAAATGTTAGAATTTTTCATTAAAAATTTCAAGATTTTCTAAATTTACGTAGTTAATTTATCACCAGGAGTTTAAAATTTACTTGTATGCCTTAGATATTTAACATTTAATTCTGCTCCACATGGAATTGGAAAATCACTAAATTTAGAATGAGAAATTATGATATTTGACATCTATATACATAATTACTAGCTATCATTCTGACATGGGCCCCCATATCTGCTTGTCAAGGCCAACAAAATCATATGACTGCTCGCTCCCTATTGTATTTAACATTTCTTGTATACCTACACTCTACACCAAAAATTCTACTTACGCATATATCTATTCCATATATATTTAGATTGTTTAATTTTAAATTCATTTTTGATGAAGAAATTTTGTCCTCTTCTAATTTTTCGAAATGTTTCCAATTCTATTAATACATTAAGAAATAATATAATGTATGTACTTCCCAGAAAAAGTCTTCAGTAATGTCTTCGGATTTCTGACACTAACATTATCTGTCAGTTACAAACAAATTAAATTTTCAACTATTTTCCATGGCCATTCTTTCGGCTGTAAAATTTATTATAACAGATTATTTTACATACTATATTTCTTCTATCTCTAAATCTATAGAATATATTGTAAAATATTTAAATGTATCAGAAAGAGAATTTATTTTTCTTTAATATTATCAAGAAAAAATTTCAAAAAATATTATTTAAAAGATTTTTTTTCAAGAATCTTCTACTTCCGGTTGTCCAATTGTTACCAAAACCTTTTCAGATCTTCCCATGAATGTCCGATTGGGAAATACGTAGTTAAAAAAATTTAAAGTCTTATAGTTTTTGAGTAACCGTCCTTCCAACATCCCACACACACACACACATACACACACACAGACATCATCGTAAAAATGATAAAATCGGATTGTAGGGACCTTAAAACGTGCTTATTCAATAAAATCTGGATATGCGATTTTTAGCATGAATGCAATACCTCTCTTAGCGAGAGGTAAAAATTAAATAAAAATAAAATTTTTAGCGAACTCCAATCGCGCAAAAAATGTTATAAGCATCACGAACGTTAAGGAATTACTGATTTCAGACAAAATTGGGGACTGAGCGAAGCGAAGTTCCCAATTTGTCTTCGATCGGTAAACAGGTAAACTGTCCTTACCGTTCTTGATACTTAATATACTATATAGTTTAAAGTGGACATGATAAGATGCCTAGCAATGAAAATATGTAAATTCGTCATGCCGCGTCATTTAGACAGTAATTCTAAGATTAGAATTATAACTAGAATAGATGGTTTCTCTATAAGACAAATCGCTCGTTGAACATCAGTAAAGACACCGTCTTCAGAATTAAGAACCACTAAGTGCTAAGTAAGTTTTTCTATTTATTTATCAATTTTATAGCGATCAAGTTATGGTGTTTGTCATTCATTGAAACTAATGCTAAGCAATTAAAATAAACAAGAAATACACAACTAAAATTTGCGAAAAAATAGTCGCAAAACTTGTGCTTAATTTTATTGCACAGAAGTGTACGATTCAAACATGGTTATAGAAAAGAGTTTTGTGCTAATGTGCCCAAGTAGAAGTAATAATAGTAAAAAAACGAAGAAAGAAGAATGAAATGGTTATCTCAAGTAAACATAAAACCATTTACAAAATCAACGTTTCATTTTGTGAAGATCATTTTGCTGTAAGCATTAATATTTTTATAATTAAATAACAAATATTAAATATTTTTTTAATTTTTATCTTTTCAGTTTTGTCATTGGCTAGTATTTCTGGGTCGTCACAAGCAGTGTAATTTGGCACCAATTCAAACAGTTACTTTTAAATTGCTACTGTATTAATTATATACAGAAATTTGAACAAGAAATCATGTTTACTAATACTATAGAAGGTACTTATTCGAATTTCAGAATAAAAAAGATATGTTAATTTTTTTGCAACACTTCATTTAATTTAATCATTTATAGTAAGAGAAAAACTGTTTAGGTCCTTAATAGTATATTAAGAAACAAGTTTCAAAAGGCAATCTGTTGAAGTATGAATTTTACAAAGGACGAGTGTGATAACAGGCCTTACGGAACATGTTTTTATATATTTTTTTCTATTGAGGTAATTTTGTAATTAGATTTAAAAAAATGAGATTTGTCAAAAATATGACTTGGGTTTTTTATCAGTTACGTTGGTAGCGCTTCCCACTAATTTTTTTAGCTTTACAGATGAAACAAACCGGTATAGAAAACTAAATTAATATCCTCATTCCTAGGAACCATTTTGTAATGAAAAAATTTAATTATTTATATTTATTTGCTTTTGCGTTGAGTACTTACCTATTCCATTGTTTTTAAATAATTTATTTAAATGTATGTAAATCATATCATTTCCATTGAATAACCAATAGGAATTTATATTAAAAGTCGTCATCTTAAAATAATAAATATTTTAACATAAATGAAAAACAGGATTGTTGTCATCAAGATAATGGATACGTAATAATATTATACCTATTGAAATAATACCACAGCAATATTTACATTTTAATGTAATTTATTAACATACAACTGTACAAGACACCTACAGCTTACTTACACAGTGCCTTCTGAATCACAACCTAAGGCCGTATTATTGTCAAAACTGAAATTTTTAAATATGTAAATAGTGAACAAAATCACAACGAAACCGGACACCCTTAAGTATGTATAATTTTATATTAATCAACAAAAATAGATGTGTTTTTGTTAGTATTTTTACAGATTTAAAATTACGGCCATTAGTTTCAGTTGTATTTCTTATTTAGGTAATACATAGTTGTTTTCTGTTGTTCATTGTTTAAATCGATCTACTAAGTTTTGTTTACTTAATTACTTGCACAAAGCTTAATAAAAAAGAAAATAGCGGGAATTTTAATTTGTTTCACAAAGAAATAATTTATTGAATAAAAAGGTAAGAAAAATACAAGCAATCTTGTATTTTTTATATTTATTTAAAAAAATCCTTAGAGACTATCGAGTTCGGCCTTTTTCAAATTGCCATCAACAGGCCCAGTGTCGGGTGGTTACATGGAATCGTATTTCATCCTCCTGGCAAGTGAACTAGAAAAGTTTTCTTAAAAGGGCCTCGGCAAATAAACCATATTAAATTATATTTGAAATCGAAAAATTGTGAAAATGAAAGAATCATTTATTTTAAAGGCTATATTTGTCAGTCTGACATTCAATGTTGTTAATCTCGGACATTTAAGTTATCGTAAAAAACATTCAAAATTATTTGTTTTATCTGAAACTTATTCATCGGAATTATGTAGTTCTTTTTGCACATATTTTTGTCATTTTACGCACAAATTTACTATTCTACCTCGTATATATGCCCAAATTATCATACATATACAATGATTATTATAAGGTTGATGCCACTGCATTTGCATGAAATCGTCGTGTAATGGATTGCTTTAGTGCCGTTATCTAGACTTTTAATGACGATTTCAAATAAAATATATTTTTTGTTCAGTAAAACAAAGCAAACAATCTTACCTAACGCATGAAACTCACGCCTACAAAACAATTTTGAATTTGATGAGAAGTCAAAAACGACGCCTGGCACCGCGACGTCGATGGGCGTCGGTATCTTCCGACAATCGTTTATTTAAAATAATATACTGAATAAATCAATTTTCCCTTAAAAATGACCGAAAATATTAAATATGCTATAATTACCCGTCTGACGCAATCTGATGCCTGACAAAATCTGGTAGTTTGGAAATCGTATAACACGTCATAATGCTGACTATCTGATGAAATAACACGTCAGAACACGACATACGAAGTCTGGCTATTAAATAACGAGACTGCGCGCCAGAAGGCGTCCTAGAGGGGCAGGGGGTGAAACGAATGCAGCGTTGGATAGCTGGAAGTGTCTACTATTCCGGTACGAAAACACGTTTTTGTCGCTGTAGTAGTATTTTTCTATAGAGGTTAGAAACGAACGTGTTTTTATCTCGTGCCGATAACAATGTGTGACGAAAAACACGAGCAAAGGATCAATGAGAAATTCCTCGTTAAATAAAAAAAACTCCGACTGAGTGCTATAAGTTGTTGAAAGAGGCCTATGGTAAGAATTCTCTATCTCGTGCGCGTGTTTTCCAATGGTATAAACGGTTTTCTGAAGGCCGAGAGAGCACCGAAGAAGACCAACGTCCAGGGCGACCTGTCTCTATTCATCAACGGCATCGTGATGACTGAATGGGTTCCCGAGGGTCAAACTGTAAACTAAAGTTACTATTTGAAAGTTTTGGCAACACTGCGAGAACGAGTTCGTAAGAAACGGCCGGAGTTGTGGAAAAACAAGTCGTGGATTTTGCACCAGGACAACGCACCTGCCCATAACGCGCTGTCTGTGAAGCGTTATTTTGCCGCTAGAGGCACTCCAGTGCTCGAACACGCGCCGTACTCGCCTGATTTAGCACCCTGTGACTTTTTTCTGTTTCCGAAGATCAAGTCCGCCTTAAAAGGAACCCCGAGAGGAACCCGGTTCTAGTCGATGGAAGAGATGAAGTGAAAATCGGCGGACCTCCTAAACGCTCTTACAAAAGAAGACTTCCAACATTGCTTTGACCAATGGAAAAAACGAATGGAACGGTGTGTGGCGAGGGGAGGGGAGTACATTGAAGGGGAATATTCGATTATACAATAATTTTTAAAATAAAGCAGTTTCGTTATTTAATAGCCAGACCTCGTATTAGAACAATCTGAGCATTCCCATAAAGAATAATTGGTCACTGGCACTGTTCGCTTCTAGGAGAAACGTTTAGATGTACACTTCCACGGTGACCTAGTCCGGCTAGGAAGCGGTGATGGATTGAGATGAAACAGTCTGTGTTATAATTGTTGATTTTCTTATACATTGTTGATGCAGATGAGATGATAAAGATATCTAAGCGAGATTCGAACCCGAGACCTTTGGCATACGAAGCGGCAATGATATCACTGCACTACTTTCGTCGTGTATATGCGGTAGTTTTATATAACAAACATAGAAATCTGCTTTATTAAATCTGTTGTTCTATTTAAACCTCCACTAAACGTTTTCATATCGTCGATCTTCATAAGTTATAAACATTTCATCAAGTATCCAAACGAAATATTGTCTTGAACAAAGCAGCATCTTCTTTGTTCGTATGCAGCATGATTTCGGGTTTGATTTCGGTGGTAGAGCACCCTGTGACCTCCTTCTGTGACACTCTTCTTTAGTGGGTCGCGGATCCAGGTCAATCAAGCTGCTCATCTCGGCTGGGCCGGACACTGCTCAGCACAGCACACTTCCACTCCGCAGCCGCAGTCGAGACAAGCCATCGTTCAATTAGGCGGCACGCAGACATATGCTACTGCAAGTACCGTCATACTACACACATATCGTTTCGATACCGTCAATTATCTGTGTAAACTGTTACTCACACCTGCAACGGTGTCACAAGAAGAACATACATCGCTTTTCACGAATGTACCCAAGACAAGATACTTAGTTCACTAGTTGGGTACATAGTAGATCACACAAACGTTTTAAGATTATGTTTACAAACCATGACACAAGCGACAACACAATCCATCTGACATAATTCAGCAAATGTCGATGTTGAGTGACTTTACCTCCCGCTACCCTTGGTAAAGGAGATATAGTCGATTTTACTTGGGAAGTAAAAAGAATGCAGTTCGATTCACTAGTTCTACGATCCGTTTTCTTAGATGCCGCACTGCGTTAAAAATGGAATAGTGATTTTACAACTGTTTAATGCTTAACACAATAGAAAAACCTTCCTAATCGGATTCTTTTATATACTTAAACCCACGCAGTTCAGTTTGAACATAGGTGTGCATTAATTTTCTTACTGATAATAAGAAAACTACAAATGATTCAATTTTTTTAATATCGAAAATGTATTCGTACCCTCTGAAATAAATATATTAACAGCAATAAAAAATAAATTTTTAGGTTAGGTTTATTTATTTTATGTATTAATAAAGTGTACTGGATTTAAATACAATGTTATTAACTAAATTCCTCATTTAAACAATAATCCATGGGCAAATATATGACAAAAGACAAGTCCTAAAATGTTTCGTTCCAACAGTAAATAATACAATATTTATGTTAGTATTATCTATAAAACTGAGGGTAAAGCTAACTGACAATATACTCATTTAATTGCCATGTTAAATTTTATTACTTTAATAAAAATTATTTGCGAATTATTAAAGACGAAAACATTTGGCACATGCAGACAATGGTTTATTTGCAAATAAATTGTTATTAAATCGAAGAAATTTTATTATAAGCAATGTATTCAAGTTCTATACACTCTATTAATACTTCATATCAAAATTTGTTGAATTGGAGTAATAATCATAGCATCCAGAAGTTTATTTAGTCTTGTTTTTAATATAATTGCAGGTGGTGCTTTAATAAACAAATATCACTTTGCTAATAATTTTACAAAAAAAAAAATTGAATATAGTAATTAATTGAATATATTGCCAGTTTCCTTTACCTTCAGTATTATAAATAATACTAACATAAATATTGTATTATTTACTGTTGGAACTAAAAAAATTAGCATGTCTATTGCCATATATTTGCCTGTAGATTATTGTTAAAATGATAAATTTAGGTAATAATGCTATATTTAAATCCAGTACACTTTGCCCAAATAAAGTATGAACTATTGCAATCTAAAAATTTATTTCTTCTTGCTCTTAATATATTTTATTCAGAGAGTACGAATACATTTGGGGTTGGGCTCGTAGTAGTAATCTTTTATTTTAATATACATATTATAATGTAACCTTAAATCTGCTCATAATTACACTCTAAAGATGATGATTTAAACGACGTACAAATATGTCATCATTACCGTAATCTGTGTACAAAGCTTATTGGTACACCAAGTAATGGGTAATATGCCGTGATGATATATCTATATATCTAATATTTTTTATTTTTAATAAAATTTATTGTTAATTTTTTATTTGCGCTATTGTGGTACCTATACCTATAAACATAATTGAAAACGTTCATATTCAGATCGAAATGAAAGAACAATAATTGTGACTAAACGAAATATTTGAACAATGTAGCCTTTTGGTATTTGAAATATTCATAACAATTTATTTTCCCGTTATTCTTAAAACATTTTATCTATTATTCAATATTATATTAGAGTTCTTAAAAATAATATAATATCGTCCGGTCCAAATTATGAATATACATCAGAAAACGATTATAATTAAAATTTATTAGCATGATGAAATTATCCACAATCAAAATCAAACATGAATAATTCATTTTGTGACTTTTCTAGTCGGAATTGTTCTGCACTCGTAAATTTTAGGAGCATGACCGATTTTAAAATTCAGATATCCAATTCTAACCTTTCTTTGTAGCATATAGCTACATATCACCTTATTCGTTGAACCATACAAATACATACTGTCAGAATAGAGGTAAATTAGATTACAGCGTTTATTGACATGGTCTTGAACACAAAGAACAAAGGACTGTTTCAATTTGAAACACTTTAAATCAATTTTTCTCTATCTTTATTTTTTCTGTGTATTTGTCAATTGAGAACAACAATGTATACGATAAGATATCTGCTTTTATTATTAACTTTTCGTTAAATTTAAAGACTATTGATTAGAATTTCAATTATGTATGTAAAGTTAAATATTTATTATTACATGGTGTTACTTAAAAAGCAGACTTAGACGTTTAACATGGTATCTGTCTTTCTTTGCACAAAATTCCCACTTTAGACAAAATTATTTTAACACAAATATGTGACAAATGTAGAAATACCTTGTTTTCTAATATTTTTTTTTTATTAAGTTTAAATGCTATTGGGACAAGGGTTGTTTCTTGGCTGGGTAGTTGATGAAATGAAAGAGTTTCTGGGATTCAGCCACATTTATTATTTCAGTCTGGACAGTTTTGACCCCACATGGATCTTCTTCAGGAGCTACATTAAAAAAAACCAGGGCTTCGAACCGAACCGGAACTTGAACCGAAACCGGAACCGGAACGAACCGGACATTTTATATGAACCACTAGCTCGAACCAAACCGATTATTTTGAACCGGTTAAATGAACTGAACCACATATGTACTAGCCACTCCAGCAACTCAAGTAAGCGTGGAAAGGCTGTTTAGCGGGTTAAAATTCATAATGTTTCCTCAACGAGCCACATTAACAAGTTCGATTCTTGAAAGGATTATGTTAATCCGATATTTCGAGATATTTAATAAACAATAAAAATTATATATATTTTTCATTTAATTTGTTTAATTTTAATTAAACATTACAAAGAATAATTAATATGTTTTACAAGTTTATTTTTTAACTGTTGTACTTTTTGTTCAATTACATACATTTTTTTTATAAATAAAAGGCTGAATAATAAGTGTGTACTTATTTAAATCGACAAAAAATTACACATGTTTAAAACTGCTGTTATCATGGTTGGTAAGAGGAAAATGAAAATATATTTATGAAATAAGATGAACCAAACCGAACCGATCTTATGAACCGGTACACGAACCGTTCCAGAATTAAATTTCATTAAACCAGAACAAAAACCGAACCGGTAAACTACTCCGAACCGCGAACCAAAACCGAACCCATTTTAGCAGCGGTTTACAGCCCTGAAAAAAACAGTTTTTGTTTTACAACAATTACAAAGGGAGCAATGTTGTAATATAAGAAATGACTAGCAAAATTTAGAACTTACATGGGAATTGCTATAAATATATATAATATTTATGTGTATAACATATTTAATTATATATGGAAAAGGTCTTTATAAAATAAATGACAACCTTCTACCTTAATTAACTCCACAGGACCAAACGGTACTAATAGGTCTATTCTGTAAAATATTCACTTACGTATCGTTATTTCTACTTAACGATAATCGTTATCTTCGTATCTGTATTCTGTAACACATTTTAAAAAATATTAACCTTGGGATCAAATTAAGAACATTATTTCCTAAAATAAAATTATAATTTTAAATGAAATATCTAAAATAATTCAATATCACTCACAAAACTTCTAGGTTAGATTAGTTCTGGTGGGAGTCTGCTGTCAAACTCTTCTTGTTGTGGGCTATGCTAGAGCTACTACTACCATCTGTAGACAAATTGGGAAGCTTGCGTTAGGCGCTAGGAATAAAAACTTATTAAATTATTTTAATATTACCTTGTAAAAAACTATAACATGACGAGTTATTGAGATCACAATTCAACATAATAGAAATTTTATTTTGACACGAATAAAAATACTGAATTATTGACAAAACGTTTGGGTATCGAATGATTTTTCCAGTCGTTAAATAATAACGTTTTCGTTATCTTTTTTTCATTATGTAGAATTAAAGTATTTTTTACAGAATACCTCTTTAACGATTATCGTTATAATAACGATATAACAATGCATAATGTCATAACGAACGTTTACAGAATAAGTCTATAAGTCTAAATTGTCCGTTATGGTGTGGCACACCGTTTTTCTCACTATATATATATATATATATATATATATATATATATATATATATATATATATATATATATATATATATATATACAGTGGAGTCCGGATATAATGAACCCGCTTTTAGTGAACTTCCGGCTAAAGTGAACGCTACTTTAGGTATCCTAATTTTTTCCCATAAGACTAATACAAATTTTATCCGCTTATAATGAACCCGTTTATAATGAACTTCCGGATAAAGTGAACCGAATTTTAATAACTTAAGGTATAAAATTTCCGTTTATAGTAAACTTTTATAATGACAACAAACACACAACAGATGGAAACACAAGAGATCGAAAGAATCGACGTACGAGAGGTAGTAAAACCAGAACGATAGACTAGAGAGTATGTCGAATCTCATAGGCGTCGCTTGCGCAGTACGCTTCCCTGAAATTTTCCCCATAATCCCCATGCGTCCATCCCCATAAAATTACCGTAACTCACATTTTTTTACAATCACGCGAAGTTCCAGCTCAAGTTTGGGATGGTTTTGTGCCCTTGAAAACTATATAAATAACATTCGTTTTTCTAGCATTCATGTACAAACTAAAAATTCCGACTATCTTAAGTAGTTTATAATACATATAAATATGTTTTTTTTAATAATACATACACATGATGTAACCGTATAAAATAAATAAATACATACATATGTTAAACGTACAATTAACACGAGAAATTTTATTTTCCTTTTTAGTGAACCTCGGATATAGTGAACCAGTCTTAATGCATTTTCAAGTTCACTATATCCGGACTCCACTGTATATATATATATATATATATATATATATATATATATATATATATATATATATATATATATATATATATATATACAGTAAATATTTTGAAAGATGTCCGATTAAGGTTATCTACGAATTGTACGAATTCAGATTTTTGCTCCGCCCATTCTGACAAATTCAGTGTGTCGTTTGCTTAGTTTTCATGAGGGTACATAAGATACTACTGTTATTTTATTATTATAAAAATATGTTACAGTAAAAACATTCAAAATTCAAAAATACGTCAACTGGTAAATTTATTAGCAAATGTAAAACCAAATATGTGAAAAATAAGATACTGACACAATGTCAGTGTCAGTGATACTGACAGAAAGTAACGTTATTCGTACGGCTATGAATCAAGGTAATGTATCTGAATCAATAAATAAACTTACGTTACTGCGAAAGTATTATCAATAACGAGCATCGTTTTAAAGTGGAATGTCTTAACTTAGTCGAAGCAATATAAATTTTTGAAAGACAAGCGTGTTATACCCATCCTTATCGTACAGGCTTATAGCCTTTGCAAAGGAAAGAGATAAATGTATGCCAATTTGTTAATTCGTTCATGATACAGATAACCTTGATCGGACATCTTTAAAAAAAATTACTGTACATTATAACAATTTTCATGTAAGTTCTAAATTTTGTTAATCATTTCTTATACTGCACACTGCTCTCTTGCGTAATTGTTGTAAAACAAAAACTGTTTTTTTAATGTAGCTCCTGAAGAATATCCATGTGGGGTCGAAACTGTCGTGACTGAAGTAATAAATGTGGCAGAAACTTTTTCATTTCATTAAATGCTAATATTTGTCAACAAAAACATTCAGAAACTTTCTATTCTTAATTTTTGATTTATTTTAGCTCCCCTGAATCAAATTTCAAAAGCAGAGACGTTATTTTTGACTCACCTCTATGAACGAATATATATTTTTTGTCGTTTAGAACCCTTTGAATTTAAAAGTTATCTTCAACATAGTATTAGACACCTGACTATTTTGTGGATGGGATGTTTTTAAGAATGGTTTTTTTTGTGACCTACTTTAAGACAAGGGAACTGAACATAATTTGGAAACATACAATTAATTTTGAAGGTGATGATACAAAACGAGTATTCTACATTGAGAGAGAAGAGAAACCAAATTTAAAGGTAGTTAATAATAAACATCTCATTAAATTGGTGCCAGTAGAGAAAGCTCCAAAGGTTCTCAGAATATAATTTAACGACTACATTAAGATTAGACAAGTATTATTTATCTAGTTTAATATACGTATTCTTGAAGTATCTTTATTTTCTCATTTCTCTTACGATGATGCTTTCTCTATTATACTTGCCGTCAAAAAAGTATGGACTGAAGATTTCTACACTGTTGTCAATTCATTGTGGCACTGTTGAAAATGCTAAGTTATGAAGAAACGGCAACACCGCAGGGCAAAGGACAGGAAAAAGTTGAGTATTTGAGTTATTTATTTGACGGCGGCTGTAACATAATAAAATAATGAATCATATTCTTTTTTAAACATAGACTTTAAATTTGGGGACGACTGTGTTAGAAATTTCATTATTGTTTTGATTTTTGATATTGACAAAGTCTAAACGCGTCAACTATATAAACAAAAATACAGACGAGTCTGATAAGGGAATCGAACACAATAATAAAGGAATAGTTTAAATAATAGTTATTTAAATAAACCATATGAGTGATAAAAAGGAACTTCAGTGCCGAGGTGCATTTTAAATTTTATTTGAAATCGAAATTTTGTGAAAAAGAAATAAGATATATTTATTTTGTAGGTTATCTGTCAATTGTTGTCTGTCAAACAAACGAACTTATGTTCAGTGTTGCAAACCTCCGGACATTCAAGTTATAGTAATAAATACTCAAAATTATGCGTGTTATCTCAAATTTTTCATCGGAACCCTACATTTCATGAAATCGTCCTATAATGAATTACTGTAGTGCCGATTTCTGAACTTTTAACGACGATTTTTGTACACTTTAGTGACGATTTCAAATAAATGTATTTTACTTGAAATAGGCACTAAAGTAATCCATTATACGACGATTTCGTACAAATGCAGTGTTGCCAACCGTATGATTATTATTGTACATATAGGATAATTATTTTAGTAGATGTACGATGTATAATAGTAAATATGTACAGTAACGAAAAATATGTGCAAGAAGAACGATTTAAAAAATTTCGATGAAGAAATTTGAGATGAAACACATACTTTTGAGTGTTCATTACGATAACTTCAATGTCCGGAGGTTCGCAACCTCTACATAAGTTCATTTGTTTGACTGATATATTTCAACATAACCTATAAAACTAAATATTCCTTTCAATTTTACAAATTTTCGATTTCAAATAAAATTTAATATGCACCTCGGCGCTGAAGTTCCTTTTTATCACTCATATGGTTTATTTTCCTTGGCCATACGGCCTCGGCAACTAAATTCCATATTCGAGATAAAAAGAAGAACTTCAGTACCTTGATACATAAATAAGTACTTAAACAAGCCTATAAAACTATTGACACTTAAATTTTAAGCTTGATCTTAAAAAAATGCAAATCTAAATTTTTACATCAATATTTCGTTTTACATTAGACATTTGGTATTAATACGAAATTGTTAGCTTAAAATTTATGTGTCTGCGGTGCAGAGTAAATTTTAAATTTCCCTAGTAAATGATCTACTTTTGATTGGCTAGTACCCAGCCTTCTTGGCACTCAAATACAAATAATTTTTCATTTTCACATTTGGTTATTTTAAAATAAACACTTTTAACAAATTTTAAAAAATTGTAAATATTTTCTGGTTTTTTAATATTGTAAATTGAATTTACTGTTTCTAGTTTAAAAACAGGATATAATTTGAAATTGCCTAAATTGTTTCATGCTTTCTCCACAACTATTATGAGTGCCAATAAGATAATAAGTATAGTAAACGGTAAAAAATAATTTATAAATTACCGAAATCCGTAATTAACAGAAAAATACATACAAGAGTGAATTCGTAAATGACTTGAGAAAGTAATAATTTAAGAAAAATCTTTAACCTTGACAAATATTAAGGTAAAGTTGTACCCCCCCATGTTAAAATTATTTAAAAAAATAATGCATGTAATTGCACTCTTTATGCGCTATTTGCACCATTGTTTTTTTTATTTCTCTAATACCCAGTTGCTGAAACAAACCTTTAATTTTAAGTTTCGATTAAACAAAAAGAAGTAAATCAAAATTTTAACGGCAATACATAATATTTCATTTGGCATTTCATTTTGGTTCAGTATTGTTAATATAAGTTAAAAAAATTAGTTACGTCGGTGCAACCGGCCATAAATCTCACTTAACAGACAATACTTGCAAGTGTTTTTTGCGTTCGGTTTGGTTACAGTAATAAACATTATAATAATGTAAAATGTTGCATACTTGTAGAAATGCATAAAGAGCGTAGTTATTGGATTTGTTTTTAAATATTTTTTAAGTAGATTTGGGGCAACTCCATTTACTTTAAATATTAAATGCATGCCTATTTTATTTCTTGTTTAATTGCTAAACGGCTTCACAAACACAATATGTAAATACATTCTACAATGCATTTTTTTTTACAAAAAAATACGTATAAGTGTAGGAAAGTATTTTTGAGACTTCGTAATTTCTTTCGGATTCGTTTCAAAACGAACAACGATTGTGACTATCGAATAGTATGAATAGTGTGAATTTTTGAGCATTCGGTATTGTCATTCGGATTGGCATTATTCCGCATTTCAAATAACCACTACATTCGCTTGAAATATACATTTCTGATGCGTTTTGGTATATTATACATCTACTAATCTTATCATTATATTAATGTTTACACAAAATATTAAAAGCAAAACTAAATTAAAATACAGTAAAAATGCAACATACAAAGAAGATTATTGAACGTAGGTGTGAATAGCAGGATAAATATCTGTTCCTGAAGATTTTCCTGCATCTCAATAACTTTTTTTTACAGAAAATAATATTTGGTTGAAATCTACACTAACGTCAAAATCATCCATATAAACTAATGAGAATACAATAATGGGAATGGCACTTTTTGTTCTAACAGGTCTGTTCGTTTATTCCAGCATTGAATCGTGCTTAGTTTTAGTTTATCGGTATCTCTGTCCGTGTAAACAACATTTACAATGTGTTTAAATGTTATGAACTATTTCTATTGTTATTAAAAATGTTCTTAGTGTGTGTTAAGTGTAAATAATATTGTAACGTTGTTGTGTGTTAGTGGTAGTAACAAAATAGTGCAATAACAACCCAAAATTGATGAAGATGCAGATATTGTAAGTCATTTTGTTTGTTACTAATTATTGTGTTTTGGTATATTATTAGTAATATGTGTTAACTGATAAATTTTAATGTTTTAATATTATATTTACAAACGTATAGATATCCGAAAACTTGTCTGGTCGCGAATCTGGTATCCCGGGTTCGATCCCAACCGACGCCAAAAAATTACTTTGAATTTTAATGGCACAGAATTGACCTCCGTGGTGCACTCTCCACGCCAGCATTGAGTGCCCGTGAGGTGACGCCTGGTAAGCGCCCACACGGTACACATATTTCATCATTATCGATATCTGTGTACAAAACATATTGGCACACCCAGCAAAGGGTAATATGCCATGATGTTATGTTTAATTTTATTTTTTTATATAAAATCTATAAAATATTATTTATGAATAATGTACACCAGGAAAACATTACTTCTAAATATATAAATAGTAGACTAGAACTGTCCAAAATGAGTAAAACGAAAAACTTTCACTATTCTTTACGAGTCGAATGAAATTTTCATTCGTCTCAAGCGAATTCAAATAAAGCGAATGGCCAAGTTTACCGTTACTATGCTTAAGAAAAGAGGCATTGTTTAGATGAAAATGTCTTCTAAAATATGTACAGCGTCTATTGTTTTGTATCTTTGGAACCATACAAACTTATATGTATATTATTTGTGCGTGTGATACGTTCGGTTTGGTTAGTATAGTTTAGGTTAAGCTAGGTTAGTTTAGTGAGTCTACTGAATTTAAAATCAAAGTAGGTTGATGCTTGTAATCATTAATAAGTGTTCGCAAAGAAAAAGTACCTTTCTTAATCTAACTTAACCTTACCAATACATTGATCCTACACCACTTCTTTCACCGATACAATTTTAATGAAATAGAAATAAATATTATAAAGTTATTTACCTACGATACGAGGTATACATATTTATGTATTTTATTTATAATCGAAACGGTGTGACATTATGGAAATTAGAAAATATTTATAGTTATTCAGCTTTAATTATAATAAAGTTATAGAAACAGTAAGAAAAAGTAGTAACTGTTTAATATGCAGAACAAGTCGATTCGTCCATCTTAAAAAAAAATATCTGCAACATCTTGACATGTGTGAAAACTTTATCGTAAAATCTTTCGCGATCCATCAATCATTCCGTATATATAAGTATAAAAGTTAACAGTGCTTGTGAACAGAAAGTGCAGAGATGCGAGTGCATAGTGTTAGTAGAACTGATCCATCATCTGTTGTTAATATTTCGGCTGCATGGTTCCTTGCCGGTGACCCAGATGTGTGGGTGGAGAGCTGTGATGTGTTGTTGGAGACGAGTCTGTTCCGTTGTTCCGCGCTGCTCTGTTTGAGGCTCACGCGCCAGAAGTAGGTTAGTGCAGCCAGCCGACGGTGGAGTGGGGCTCAGTCGCGGCTAACCACTTATCAACCTCTTACCAGCTTGTCAGTGAATCATTGAACGCCAGCCGTGTTACAGCTCCGCGAGTGAGTACTGAACAGAACAGTGATAGTGATGCACCATGAGTCCGGCATCAGCCGGGCCGCTCGAGGTCGAACGATACATCGGGGCATGCCTCATCTCTTCCCACAGCAGGAATAAAAACCCTACACCCAACAATAATAATGCTCTATACCCTGGATACATGTCGTACCGTCCAAGAAGATGCAACGGTTGGGCCGGAGGGATGCCTTTGATCTCTTTCGCTAACCCTCAACGTAGAAATAACAACAAGCAAGAACAAGTCGTCGACACCAGATGTTCTTCTCCTCGTGTTAATATCGGAGATGATGGCCAGCTGTCCAGGCTTGCTGTTCACACACAAGGACTTCCTCTTATCCTGTCAGGTCGTCAAGGGAATCGCAGGACGAAAACTCCGCGCAATGGACCTGTTCAACCGCGAGTGGATTCTCCCAAAAAGCTAGTTGATTGCAAGGACAGTACCACAGACTCACTCAGTGTAGCAAGTGATGAAAGTTCCAGTTCCATTAACTCAGAGACTTCTTTACCGCGTATAATCAAACCCCGCAAACGACGAAAAAAGGATCGCAAACCGCATCCAGTTCGTGCACAAGAAGAACCATGTACTGGATCTTCCAATATAGTTACTCTAAAACCGTATATTCCTTATTGTTTTGAACGGTATGCCAGAGAACGAGTCCACCCACCTAGAAACAATACCGTGAGAAGTAGTGCGAGCCCAGATTCCATCACAGACAAGAAATCATCTGTGGATGAAACGCCACAGCTGCACCATAGGTTTGAAGATGTCGCCGAAGATGCAGACACATCATCAGAACCTAGTTTATGTCAGTGTAGATACTGCGATCCTGCAGGCCAAATCTGGGACGTAGACCGGCACTGTTATTCCCCATTCCTCACTTCGCCACCATTCCGACAGCTCTATCACTCATTATCTGACCCTACCGGAGATGTATCATTCAAAAGACAACTCCACCTGAGCGATGCTCTGCGCTCCCAATGTCTCATCTCCAGCTTCGCGCTCGACGTAGAGGACATCAAGGAAAAAGTGCCCAACAGAACTCAGTGTTTAGAAATATCCACTAAGATTGTTACGTCTCCGAACGGCCATAGAGATTTAGAAATAAGACTGTTTTCTTCTTTGATTGATGATGACAGACCAAAAAAGGAGTCACCTACTGACAAATCGGAGACAAGTAGTAAATTGTGCGCGGATAAAAATGAGTGCGAGAGGAATTTGATTCCCGAAGAATAACAAGTGTTAGTGGATAAATGATCTGTTCTTGATAAAGATGCCAACTTGTTACACAAATAAGTGACCATTGAAATGAGCCATTTGTTTTTGGCTTATTTCAAACTGTTGTAATTATTGTTTACTTTTATTTTGCAATTAAATTGAATATTTATTAGTGTACACTAATTGACCGCTTATAGTTTTCAATTCCTAGTTCAAATCCGACCAAAATCATTTATGTATTGTATAAACTAACAACGGTGTGTACTCTCTACAACAACTATTTTGTGTCCGCGTGTGTTATTTCAGAAATCAACTTTTAAAACAATGATAACATTATTAACTCAATAATTAATGTTTTGCTGTATTTTCAATACAAATTTTCATGGAATCTATCGTCGCCTGAATCTAATAGGTCCTCTTCTGCAGCTCTGGAAACAATGTGTTATATTTAATATAATTGCTGGCATCTTTATCGTGAATAGAATATAGTTTTTTTGTTCAGAATTATTGTGTTAATGAGTGTCAACAAACTATTTAATTATTGATCTCTCTGTTACTTTATAGACTTGGATCTCACTTTGTTCTTCCTGCAGGGTGATAGATTCTTCCCATGGGATATTTATTTTAGTTATAGGGTTAGTTGTATATTACAGAGGAAAAAGTACATGGGGATTTATTAAAAATGATTCAAATTAATTATGTATAACATTTGATTTGATAATTAATGTGACATGAAATACCACACCTAAAATAAGTTTTTATGCTCGTACATATTCAAAAACTATTTTTCTATGAGAACTTTCAAAATCTTCAATCATATTTCACATAATGGTGTATTTATTTATTGGTCAGTATTGTCGATTGTATGAAATTTTCATTTAATATTTTTCCACTGATGACCACACTTGTAACTGCGTTTATATTTTCAATGTTGTGTACAGGTGTACGTTTCCTTTCTCCTCTGTAAAATAATCAATCTCGATTGACCTTGGGTCTAAACACACCCACACACATTCTTTATAAAAGGGTGTATTTCTATTCGACTGTTTTCTACTTCTTAGATAAATTCTTTGTGTAAATAGCAACGCGCTATTTTGACGCAGTTGTCATGTTTTATACTTAAACATAAATATGTGCTCTGAATACAGGCTATTGCTATGTACATTATATTATACATGCCTGTTATGTCACAATAATTGCACCAATTCCAATAAAGATTTATAATTACTTTAATAGTGTCTAGTTTGTACTTTCTTTTCTTTTTTAGAAAATTAATATAAAGTGTATTTGGACCCGCCACAGACTTTTCAAACAGCCTGCTTTACAGGCGGTGTGATATTAGTTATTTTTTGTACAAGACGATAAAATTATATTTTATCGACGAGCGGAAAGTTTAATTCACGAGCGATTTCGCGAGTGAATTATTTTTCGCGAGTCGATAATTTAATTTTATCGTCATGTATAAAATTCAGTTTTTTTCTATAGCACATTTTAAAGAGCAAAAATTAGAAAAACCGATTATAAGTTAAATTATTTAAGAATAATTTTAAAATCTCAGTAGCGAGGGTTGTTATGGAATTTGTTTGAAAACAATTTCATTTTTTTCTGTTATACTGTTTTTGTGTGATTTTGTGTAAAAAAGGTAAGAAATGGAATTTCAAGAAGAAAAACTTCCATCTGATATCGAAGAAGAGGCATCAGATGCATGAAAAAGAATACGAGTGCTTTCAAAAATGAAAAAGCGCGAAGAATATCAATAGCGTGAATGAAAAGGTGCTTCTGGCATAGTTTTCTGAGAAGTCAAAGAAAGTCAAGCCATCAACATTATGGCTCTATTACTCGATGCTCAAGTGTATAGCAAAATACAAGTTGTGGATCTGCTCCTACAATAGATGTTTCAAAATTTACAATATATTTTTATTTAAATAAAAATTAAAGTTCTTTATCTACCCTAGTTGTTAAAGTATTACATTATCTACCCTTGCGGTTAAAATGTCAGTCAACTATTTTGGGTTGAACAAAGGGCACTTTAAAATCTGTTATAAAAAAAATTATTGAGGTATATTTTAAATGAAATCTGTTATCAAATATTAGTATTAATTTGTAATAACGTCCTTTTATTCTTTCTTAAATCTAAATGAACTAGTGTGCTTCTGTTTGCAAATAATTGCTAGTATGGTTTTTTAAGTAGGAAGAGTGAATTCATTTTTTTTTTGTTGAGTCCTAAGTGTCTGATTCATGAATGCTCAGTCATGTTGACACCCAAATCTAAGTAAATTTAACATTTACTATTTTTATACTTTTCAGACGTTGACGAGTTAGATATTCACATATAAATTATATTCTTCATATTTCCAAAATATACTAAATAGTTTTTATTCAATTTTGACGTTTTAAACTGCCATTATTAACTCCATAGCAACATCTATAAGTAACTGTTTATTTGCTAGTGCATTAAAAAAAATTAAGTCACTCTTACAGAATTTACACTCACTCTACAACAAATAATGCATTTAAAATAACATCAGGCACGAAAATAAAACTCACCACAGTCTATATTAGACAGATCAGCCATTTTCATTATTTTTCACAACACAAATGACAGAAAATATAGCTTGTTTATAATTTATAAATAAACGACTTGACGTCTATCAACGACGATTGTCTTGCACAAATTACGGTTTAATTAATTTTGTCAAAATTATATATTACAATAGTTTTTCTTATTAATTTCGTCAAAATTGAATAAAATGTATAAACCAGGTGAGTTGATAATGTTTATTCACTTGGTGTATAAATATGTTATAAAATCAATTCTACATATTGTATTATTTTATTTATTCCTTGTATAGTCTGAATTTAAACTAAAAATAAAATAAATATATCATCACGGCATATTTCCCATTGCTGAGTGTGCCAATATGCCTTGTACACAGATTTCGGTAATGACATATTTGTAGCGTGTGGGCGTTCACCAGGCGTCACCACACGGAGACTCAAACAAAGACGAATAAATTTTTAAAAATCTTAGCACATTCTATGCTTCTGAATAGCTAGTGCTCAGTCTTGTTCACACCAAACACATGTTTTATTTTGACACCTAACCTCTTTTAATAAATAATTATTGTTCTTGTAAAATCTAATAGTACGGTATGCTGTTATTAAGACTGAAATATCATTAATTTAAATTTATTATTAAAATTTATATGTATTCTTACATTCCTGTAATCTGACTTTTAAATAGGACAGATAAAATATTTATATATTAATGTAGAGTTATAAATAGCTCTTATTGCTTGTACAGCGTGTTCAAAAGAAAAACCTAACTCAGCATCTATTTGAAAGTATTTAATTACATGTTAATTTTACACGAGATATTGTCTAAAATGTTATATAAAGAAATCAAAGCTTTTCTGCTTGAATTTTCTTTTAGAAATGTAAATTAATTATAAAACGGTGAATAACAATAATCTTTTGCTGCCTAATCAATGAATTGCAAGATAGTTAAATTTCAGGATCAATTTTGACATTTTGACTTTTGAATTGAATAATATTCAGACATACGTTTCTCTGTTCATAGCCTACTCCGAGTTAGGTTTTTTTAACACTATTACTTCTCAGCGATGACGTCACAGGGTCTGCCATTTTTCTCAAATTGTATTAATATGACAAATTTTGATAAATCGGTTATATTTCTGACTATATTTAGATTTAGGTGGATAAAAAAAAATTACACTTAGTTTGAAACAAGTGTATTCGTAAAAGAACAGACTATAATTTGTTTTGATTATAGTTTGTGAATTATAAACCATACTGATTGTTAAAATCGGTTTCAACGAAAATACCATTTGAATCAAAGCACATGTTATTTTTGTCGTCAAGAGGATCAAGTAAATATCCTTTAATTTACTCATAAATTCTATATGTTGTTGTTTCGCGTCATGCCCTGAGCATGACCGGTTGCTAGTACGAGTGTGTGTGTCCAAAAAACCTCTGGTTGGGTAGCCCAGGCGTATTCAAGATTCAAACTCAATCCGTATTACGATAATAAAAGCGGTTTGATACAGCGCGCTTTTATATTATATTCTTATAATGAGTGTGCTCTATAAAAGCGCTTTTATTATAAAAGGGCGCTTGTAATATGGGCCTATAATGTTGTTGCAAGAAGCAAGGCTGCTTAAATTTTAATTGGACAGATTAATAATTTTCAGTCTGCTTTGAATATGATAATTTGTAGTGAATTTCGAAATATTTTGGCAACAGTTAATACATAATTATTCTAAAATATAGAATTTATATTTACATCTTTTGAAAAATTACTCCAAAAAGAAATATTTTTCAATTTAATTTGCATGAAATTTTAAATATTTACATTAATTTAGAGATACGGTATAAAAATAAATCAAAACAGATACATATCTCTGTCTTTTCTTTCATGAAATATGTATGAATTCGTAGTAAAGATACAGGTATAAGTTAAGAAAACATATTTGTGATGTTGTATATTTCTAAATGCGCAATTTGAATGTCACCTTATGAAATAGTTAATTTGTTCAAGTATTCAAGTATTTTCCCTAATTGTTTAGATAATTATAAGTATATAAACCTTGAAAATTTCTGCTTGAAGTAATCTTTGTATCATTCGCTAAGACAATTTTATACTGTACCTACATTATTTAAGCATATTTAACAAGTACCCGTACTTTAGACATTATGTTTTATGTCTTTTACGTAGTTACTTATCATTGTGCTACTACCGTTGTAATGCTCAAATTACATGCAATTAACGTTATGGGTTTTTTTAATCGCGAAATAGTATAATCAGTCAGACACAGAAATTATATTTTAATAAAAATAAATGTTATAAACTTATTTGAAGCAAACCAAAAACTGATAAGATAAAGGAATTGCTAGTATACCTATACAAAATAAGTCGAAATTTGTGTTAAAACTTAAGTATTAATTATCTACTGCAAGTTATTGTTTTTTTTTACATTATTTTGTTACTTGCTGTTAAATTTATAAATATGTTTTTCTACAGTCTACATAGAAAGTAGCCATTTGCGCTCTCTTTTGTGAAGGCAAAATGTCACTTTGTCGCTCTAGTTCGAAAAGTAGAAAAAACGCTCGCTGTCCAAATTTCTAACTATACTATGTTGAGAAATGTCACTTGTCTACATTCTTAATGGAAACGTTTAGTTAGGAACTAATGGCACTGTAATGACACATTTACTACCTTTACAAATCAATCTGACATATAACTGCTCTGTCGGTATATTACATAACCATAAAATAGCCGCACTATTGTGAAAATAAAATAGGGCATTCATTTACAAAAACGAAAGAATAAGATGTTTAGATTAGATTGAAGCAATAGGTCAAGAAGAAGAATGGGAAATAACGATAAATTAAAATTAAATATAAAAGACGTGTTTTCTTTATATTAATCCTTATTAATTGAGTAGTAGTGTAAGAACAAAGTGTACATTTTATTATTTTTTGTTATGGTGGAGGACCCCACTGTGGCGACTGTAGAAAAAATCTTGTGTGTGTTTCGAGCGCAAATGGACATTGTTCATTTCGAGAGAATACCGCGCTCCTGCGTCGCGCGGCAACAACCTCTCAATCAACAATGTCCTATTTTGCGCTCTTAATACACAAATAGCTATTCTTTATAATAAAATAAATAAATGTCATAACGACTTCTTATTAGCTGTCATAGACAGAGGTCACTTATTTATAATTTTATTTTCACACATGAAAATTCTACTGGATTTGAAATTCTATGAAAATTGAGATTTTTCTTCACAATTTCTGAGTGGATTTCAAATTCTACAGGTCCGGAGCAGTAGAATTCGTTTCTATCGTCTAGTTTGAAACTATATTCTTATCCAATTCTTGTAGAATTTGAAATCCAGTAGAATTAAATTTACAAAATCGAGGCCTTGTCATTTTTGAAAGTAGTCCTACCACCACTGAAAAACGAAAATCGCTATAAACAGCGTTTATAGATATGAGGTCTCCTGACTGTGTGCCTGACTGTCTGGTCGCAACTCTGGGGACACGGGTTCGATCCCAAATCATTACTGATATTTGTGTACTAAGCAGATTGGCGCACGCAGCAATGGGTAATATGCCATGATGATATATTTATTTATAGATCTTTTTAACAACGTGTTTTCAGTACGTTTATAAACTCAAAGATACCGAAATAGATAAATAAATTTATTCGAAATAATTACTAAAGTGCGCAAAAATCATCATTAAATAATCAGAAATTGGCACTAAGGTAATCCATTATACGATAATTTCATACAAATGCAGTGTTTCCAACCTTATTATTATTATTGTACATAAAATAAAAATATGTACAAGAAGAACGAGTTAATAATTCCGATGAATAAATTTGAGATAAAACAAATAATATTGAGTGTTCCATACGATAAGTTCAATGTCCGAGCAACATTGAATGTCAGACTGGCAGATATTTAATCATAACCTATAAAAATAAATATTCCTTTCATTTTCACAATTTTTCGGTTTCAAATAAAATTCAATATACAACTCGGCACTGAAGTTCTTTTTATCACTCATTTGGTTTATTTTCCTCAGCCCTACGGCTTCGACAATTAAATTCCACATTCGTGATAAAAAATAGAACTTCAGTGCCTTGTTACATAAATAACTATTATCGGCAAAGCGTATTATCCAATTCTGATGATGGTGTTAACAACGAAATAATGTTATTTAATATAAATATTTAGAATAATTATTTAAGTATTTAAAGTGTTTCAACGATTACCAGCACACACTTTTATTAAATTTATTAACAAGTTACGCTTTTTACTGAGACAAGCAGGTTGTCATGTGTTGCATTATATTACAGTTATATGTTCTAGACCTAGACAGATATAAATAAAAGAAACTGTATGATATAATGTACCAAAGAGGGAACAAATCAGAATTTATTTGGTTCTTTTCCGATTTTTGAAATTGCTGTTTAAGAATTAGTCATCCTGTTTCAGTGGTACATTTATACCGGGTGTCCTATAGGGAATACAATATTTTATTTTTTGCTGTAGTCGCTTACTTTTTATTTCTCTCTAAGAGATGTATTGGATTCATGCTAAAAATCGCATAATATCCAGATTTTGCTGAATAAGCACGTTTTACGGTCCCTAGAATACGATATTAACATTTTTACTCTGGTGTGAGTGTGCGTGTGTGTTTATGTATATGTATGTGTTTGTGTGTGTGTGTGTGTGTGTGTGTGTGTGTGTGTGTGTGTTGGATAAACGATTTCTCAAAACCTATACAACTAACTGTTTATCTATGGATTCTCAATCCCTCAATCTAACATTAATAGGAAGAGTTGAATAGTCTTTGTTCACAATTGGTTTTTTGAAAATTTATGCTAGTACAAATATTAAAGTACATTAAATTCTCCATCTGAAACATATAATTTTATTTCCTACAGATTTAGAGATAAAAAATTCTGTCAAAAAACAGTTTCGTGGTTTAATTAACATTACCGAAAGCATTTTCTGGGAAGTACGTTTAATATTTATTATTATTGTATTATTAAGTATTAAAATTATAGGTATATTAATATTACACATACCCTTAAAAAATATCGCTAATCCTGTTAATAAATTGGAGGAATCTTGAACATTTCAGTAGAGTAGGACAAAATTCCTCATAGAAAGAACGAATTGATAGAATTACTTATGTGTACAAGAAATGTTAAATTCGATACTTATGTAATATAAAATGGTAATAGCGAGAGGTTATGTGCTGGCCACATCAGATTTTTTATTTTAGTAAAGTACGATTCTCACGAGCTAATATACAAACAATTCATTTAATAGAGTTCAATGCTTCCATCATTGTGGTGTGGCACTTAATATATCATAATTCTACAGAAGTTAAGTAAACACAAAAATGCTAATGAGGATTTTGCAATGGTTCTGCAACACTATTCATTTTGTATAGATTAAGCAAGTTTTAAATACAATTAAGCAACCATAAAATTATCTACTATAAATGGTTACGTGTAAACACGAAAATATTATTTTAATTTTCCATCTTCTTTTCGAAAGCACCTGTCCTTGTTCGTCTAACAAGATGACCTCGAAGCTGAACGAATTATTTAGACCGAGTTTTATCAGTGAAGGAATGAACTAAATTTATTTCTTTACTTGTTCAAATAGTCTTTTTGCGTCTTGTTTACATCTGGGAACTGAAACGTATTATACTAAATTATATAAACAGAAAAAAATAAGTGCGCGTGCACTAATGTTGTAAATAAAATAATTTTAATGTGTTTTTTTTATTTCTTATTTATCTAGTAGCACAGCATAAATTGTTATTTATAATGGTATTTTTAAATATTTTTTTTTTGTATGTTGTTACAATTTGAACATATTAAACATTAAACGATTAAACTATAGACTGTTTTATTATATTCTATAAAATTTATGTGTTCATCGATGCCTTAAACGTTTTTATGACATCATAATAAAATAATATGTTATGTTCATGACTGTAATATATAATTTTATCAACAGTATTTTCCAGGATTTACCTTTAACATTTTAAACATAACATTTACAGCATTATTACTGACAAAGTAGAAATTTTAAATGAAAAAATCTGTTGTGACCAGCACAATACCTTCCGTCAATCCTATGTATTATGTATAAATTCCATACATAAATTTTCTTGCAAAAGATTCTAAATTACCAGTAAAATTATTTCATAAAGAAACTATTCAAATTGCACTTGACACTAACATATTCTTTTTAGATTTTCCCATTCGTTAGGGGTCGCTATTTTTTATTTTCTTCTTCCACTCATTTCTGTTTTACGTGTCGTTCTCATTCAATTCCTTTTCTCTCAGGCCTTCCGCAATACAGTCCTTCCATCTTATCTTTGGTCTTCCTCTGTTTCTTCAACCTTCTATTACTAAGCTATTCATTCTTAATCCAATAGATTCATTTCTCCTCATGACATTTTCAAACCAATGTAATCATCCCGCTTGTATCTTTCTAGAAACTTGTAACACTAGAGTTATTTCCTTACCTATCTTTCCGTGTCTTCCCAACATTTACTTTTTATTGATACTGACATCTGTCAATCTGAATATATTAACAATTTTCATGGTTAGCATGGCTGGCTAATTTAAGTTCTTTATAATTCTTTAACTCTATATTTATTGAATATGAAGTATAAAATGCAATCATATAGAGAATAATATATTCTTTAAGTTATAATAACGTTTAATGTCAATAAATCAAATTTAACTGTTAAATCTATGGGGTCTCGTGGCCGTGTGCCTGAGTGTCTGGTCGCGAATCTAGGGGACCCGGGTTCGATCCCGACCGACGCCAAAAATTACATCGCATTCTAATGGCACAAAATTGACCCCTGTGGCGCACTCTCCACGCCAGCAATGAGTGCCCGTGAGGTGACGCCTGGTAAGCGCCCGCACGGTACAAATATTCCATCATTACCGACATCTGTGTATGAAGCAGATTGGCACACTCAACAATGGGTAATATGCCGTGATGAAATATTTATTTATTTATTTTATTTATCTTCAAAATCTAATTAGTTGTTCTTCTGGATGTAAACTTGAGGAATACGAAAAAAATATAATTTTGGAATCGTGGTCTTGAAGTTATGCGATCCGAAACTTTTGTCACACACACACACAGACACACACATATACATACATGCAGACTTCATCGTAAAAATGGTAAAATCGTATTATAGGGTCCCTATAATACGATTTTACCATTTTTCCCTAAAACATGCTTATTCACTAAAAACTCATTGAATTTTTTGACCGAAGACAATACCTTCCTGATCTAAAGGATACGGAAGGTAAAATTAATATATCATCATGGCATATTATCCATTGCTGGGTGTCCCAATCTGCTTTGTACAAAGGTTTCGGTAATGAGGCGTCACCTCACGGGCACTCATTGCTGGCGTGAAAAGTGCACCACAGGAGTCAATTTTATGCCATTTAAAATTCAAAATATTTAGCGTCGCTCGGGATCGAACCCAGTTACCCAGATTCGCGACTAGACACTCAGTCACGCGGCCACGAGACCCCATAAAAAAAATTGTACTTATTTTTTATTTGAAGTATTTTTCTCTAAAATAATCCATAAACGATTGTCAGATAGTGATACACAATTCCAATTTGTTGTCTTTATTTCCGTTACTTGTCATTCGTTTGTCTGACAGGTATGACAAGCTTTAGGTTATTCTCGTTATCGCCATTGAAATTTAATTATTTTAATTAATTAACTGTCAAATTTATATTCTAACATGTGTTCATACTTGTACTTATTTCATGTTTCACGATTAAATATATTTAAACGCAATTTTTAACGTGAACTTGACAGTGATGTGAATATCAATTTCACTTGTCAAAATTGGAATTATCTATATCGTTCTCACTCACACGTAATGAAAAATACTTACTTAATCCAGGTACCTATCTACCTTTCGGTGTAATAATAGACCCTTATTTTTTATTTTTCCTCAAATTGAACTAATAATGAGAAAATTGCAATTAAAAATAGCATTGTTCAAAAAGCGGTGATTTTTCCCGCCTTGCCCCTCGCCCACTGACGTCACATTTCAATATCAACGGTCATTTTGATTTTCACACTAGATTCTAAACGTCAAAGTGACATTTAAAGATATCTTGAAATTTACGAAATTAAACATGGTGAAACGTTGTTTTGTGCCATCGTGCCAAAAAACTAGCGAAAATATATTCAATTTAATGCCTCGCCTGTGTTTCTGTAGCTAAATAAACTTCTAGCGTCTA
Organism: Harpalus rufipes; assembly: GCA_951394225.1. Lineage (NCBI taxonomy): Eukaryota > Metazoa > Arthropoda > Insecta > Coleoptera > Carabidae > Harpalus > Harpalus rufipes. The sequence goes on along the minus strand of OX596283.1, from coordinate 14,475,390 downwards.
ATCTCAAATCTTTACAAAGAAGCACAGATGATAACTTCAGGCCAAATGAAAATTATATTCATGAAATTGAAAACAATTATGTTATATTAATATACTATAACATATTTAGATATGTAATTTTCAATTTATAATCCATATCTATATATATATATATATATATACAGGGTGTTCATTTTTAAGTGGCTACCATTGCGATCTCGAAAACTAGAAGAGATACGAAGAATTCACATAGGTATTTCAAAGATATACTGAAAAAGAAATTCAACCAGTGGTTCTCAAAATATGGATACCAACTTTTTTATTTTAAATAGAAACATGTATTTTTTATTTGTGCATTCAATAGAGCTCTTTATTTTGAATCCAACGATATAACATTTTCATACTCTTACATAACAAAATTTTTGAAAAAAAAATTAATAAAGTTTCGATCCCGACCGACGCCAAAAATTACATCGAATTTTAATGGCACAAAATTGACCCATGTGGCGCACTCTCCACGCCAGCTATGAGTGCCCTTGAGGTGACGCCTGGTAAGCGCCCGCACGGTACCATCATTACCGATATCTGTGTACGAAGCAGATTGGCACACCCAGCAATGGGTAACATGCCGTGATGAAATATTTATTTATTTATTTTACGAAGAAAAAATAAACTAAATAATGTTTGCAATTTTAAGCATACTTCAAAGTGCTACTGTCTCTCGGGACTAGTGACATTTTGTTGATTATTAGATCTGTCAGACAAACATTAGATAACAACTACTAGTTCCATAGCGTTCTGGAATATAACTTGTTAATTTTATTTAGCGTTTTCAAAAATTTTAATTTAGTTCTTTTTAGTAACAAGTTATACTTTTTTTTTTTGAACGGTTACGTTCCGAATTTCTTCTTTAATAAATGTAAAAATTAACTGTGCGCGATTACAAAATTCACATATTGAATGTTAACAAAAAAATTGCAGGATAAATACTGTATATGTGGATGCACCGCTCTAAAATTAAATGCAGATTAATATTTGCAAAAAAAAACTGGTTTCCTGTGTTAAATCCTCATTTTCAGGTTTTAAAAAAACATGTGTGTATATAATAATCTCCTCGTTTTTTGTGAGAGATTTTTAAACAAAATTTTAGTTATTACAATAGAGCCTCTATAATTCGAACATCTAAAAGTACAGGTTGTTCCGATTTAGCGTAACGATTGAATTATAATATCGTAGTATTTTTATTTACAAAAACAAATTATACATATACTACATTTTAGGTGAAGATTAAATACGCCGAAAAGTTGAATTTTTGATGTTTTATTGGTTCAATTATTTTGGACCAAGAGTAGGTACAGATTATAAAAGGATGCAGATTATGGGGTGTACGGACTATCATGAGACTTCTGTATATAACTTTCTTTTCTGTTTGGATTAAATATTAGTAAATAATTTCATAAATAAATATGAAGAAAAATTATATACTTACCATCAGAGGAGGCCTGTCTTTAAATACCTACCTAGATATCATTCTGTATTTATATTTCAATATAATTTGTATAAAATTTTATAATTCATATATTTAAATACAAATGTTATTACTGAAAACAAAACAAAAAACAGTATGTAGGTATTTTATTAATCTATTCGAATACAGTACATTTTCAATTCAACAAAAATTAATGGAAGAATGTGAATTATTTTTTCAAATATGTAGGTGTGTAATAATACTTTGATAAAAGTTATAAACTGTTATAATACATTTTTATCAAAGAGGTATAAATGTCATGGCAAACTAATAATATAAATAAGTTTCGCAATGAGGTTCTAAACCAATTTTTTTTATATATTTTGTTTAACATGATGAACCAAAAAATTTGGTGCAAACGCGACTTAAAAATTTTAGTTAATAAGCGGGATTATGAATTTTTTAAGTTCAGAATTTGGGATTTGACGTAGCATGTCCGAAAACTGTTAGTTCTACAGGGAATTTTTTCATGCTTGCATAGGTGGATTATTTTTATATATAAACTTATACGTTATATTCATGAAAAAGTTATTATTAAGAATAAAATACATAAATAAAATGCATTTTTTCGTAATAAATTATAGAACATTGAAACAGTGTGAACATTGTTTGACAAAATTATGACCACAAACTATATTGTGGCGGACGGTGAGTCCTGCTTTTAAAATTAGGCAACCAATTAAATTGCTTAGGATATGATACGTTATAATAATTATTGATCTTCTTCAATCGCTGTAACTTTGCGAGCTAATTAATATTAAAAAAAAAAAAACACTAATAGCCATTAATTTACGTATACCGGGAGTTTATTTTATCAGTAAACATAGGATATATCATTACCATAGTTACAGTATAAAATGAATGACGGCAATGTATTAAAGTGTTTATTTTATAAAAAAAAAAGAGATAATTAACATAGACTAAAATATGTATTTAATTATTTAAAAATGAGAAATTATTTATTTATATTTACACACTTAAGAACTATATTAAATTAGTGAGGTATTTTATTTTAACTTATCAAATACTCGAAATTGGGACCATTAACTTCTAAATAATATCCTAAACGATTATAAAATGAATTAATAGCATTCGTTATTTGCTGGGGAGTAATATTTTGTGAAGCTGCACTAATTCTGTTGTTTAATTGTTCAATGTTCATTTTCTCACCACTGCACGCATGTACCAAAATGAAAATCATTTGGTACAAGCTATAATTATTATAGATTTTCGAATTCTTGCTGGGCAGGGTCTAAGTCGATTATTAAATAATGTAGCAGGAAATACATCTGAAACTTAGTTATTTAAATTACACTGTGTTATAATCTGCACTTTTTCTTCAATTTTATAAAAATCATTTTGAAATGTACCAGTTTGACGAGTTTGACAACTATTCTCTATGTTTACTCATAAAATAAACGCTTCAATACATTGCTGTCTTGTTGTTACTATGGCAATGAAATTAGTCTATGTTTACTGAAAAAAAAAACCATTGTATTTTCGCTTCTTCATCTAAGGTAGTCAAAATTTGACTATGGTACCCAATTTTGAAAAATTAATAACTAGGTTATTTTGTTATGAAAACGCAAGTATTTGGAGTCATTGCAAAGCTAATGTTAAATTATTTCCAAAAAATATAAAAATATATGTATCTACCATTCAATTTTAAAAACTAACGATTATGTTGCTTCAGGCGAAATTGGAAGTAGAATTCAAAGTGTTTTCGCACAAAAAGGTGGCATTTAAGTTCATCTACACCTTTGTAATTTAAACTACAGGTCTAAAATTAATGATAAAGAAAATAATCATTTCTCTTTATTTTTTCAATCAGCCTGTATTTAATTACTTTTATGGAATACTTTCCCTGGCTTTGGGTAATAAACATAGATACAGGTTATTAATGGTATGGACTGTCATAATTAATTTCATCTTCTTCCAACAAAAAACGAAAATGAAACGCTTCTAGGCAATAATTCTAAATAATTTGTATCTCTTCGTTTATTTAGTGCATCAAACATTCATAATTCCGTGTTAAGTTATTCCCGTTGAAGACTATATTTCGTTGTGTATGTCTTGAAACAGCGTGACACTAAGTTAGCGAGCGCTGTGAATAATTAGTAAATACACTGACCACGTAAGTCAACAAGCAGCTTACAGGTGTCAGACAGGCTTAATAATCATCTTCGCTCATAAATAAACCTCCACGTAGAAAATGACATTCGCAGCAAGTATTTTTCACAGACAGTAGGAAATTTTTAATGAATAATTAACGTTATTTATTGTCACGTACAGCGAAAACAATTAAAACTGCATTAAGATTTGTTTTCGGAAATAGTAACGAGATTTTTTTATATCTACTTATAATTATAGTTGCTGTTAAATGATAAATTGTTTATTATTACTATTATTACATTTTAATCAAAAAAATAAAAAATTATACTCTCGCTGATTTTCCACTATTTCATTCTACTTTGCAGTTGGTCGCATATCGTAAATAAATAAATACATCAGCACGGCATATTTATTATCCATTGCTAGGTGTGCCAATCTGCTTTGTACACAGATATCGATAATAATGATGACATGTTCATATCGTACGGATGTTTAAAAGGCGTCACCTCACTAGTAGTCATTGCTGGCGTGGAGAGTGCACCACATGGGTCACTGTTGTGCCATTTAAAATTATTATATTCTAATGCCATATATTATAACAGCGCAATAAGTTATTTATTACACTACCAAAATTAATTAATATAGTATCTAATATTTACTTTACTTGGTAGATTTGTCTATCACAAAAACTAAATAATTTTAGTAAACTATTAGATCAAGGAAATTATTTACTTCGTAGATTTTCTAGCAAGTAAAATTTACTGGGCCATTAAATAAGCAAAAGTATCTATTTCTTTTTCGTTTTGATAAGGTAATGGTTGTAATTATAAAAATATTATAAAGGCCTAATACTTTAAATTAAGTTAATTTTATAATTAGCTTGTTTGTTCATTGAAAAATCTTTTATTTGAAATCTTCACTGTAGTGCACAAAAATCGTCATTAAAAGTTCAAAAATCGCAACTAAAGTAATCAATCCATTATATAACGATTTCATACAAATTCAGTGTTGCCAACCTTATGATTATTGTGCATGGAAGATAATTTGGGTAGCAGTACGATGTACAATTTGTTCGTAAAATGACAAAAAAATATGTTCAAAAAGAACGAACTAAATAGTTCCGATGACGAAGTTTGAGATAAAGCACATAATTTTAAGTGTTCTTTACGATAACGGCAATATGCGAAAGTAAGCAGCATTGAGTGTCAGACCAACATATATAATATACTCCACCTAAAAATATAATTCCTTTTTATCACTCATATGGTTTATTTTCCTCGGCCTTCCGGCCTCGACAACTAAATTCCATATTCATGATAAAAAGTAGAATTCCAGTACCTTGATACATAAATAACTATTATATTATTAGGGTACTGACCGCGATTCCGGAACATAGGACTTTAACATGTAAAATTATACTTTCGTCATTTCCTGCTTCCCTAATTATTTTTGATAAAAAAGCTTCAACATTCTGCATCTGAATCAATAAGCGAAATTAATTTTACATACTCCGTAACTGTAGAAATTAGGTATGAAAATGTACAAAATCATTCCAAAAATAGCGATAGCCATGGAATTAAAAATAAAAAGTAAGAAATGTTAGTAATTTATGTCAGGTTAGGATATTTTATTTTTATTATTATTTGTAATTTTTGTTAAAGTGAAAAATTATTTATGTACATTAAGAGATTATTGTTCACAATAAAAATATATTGACGTAACTTGGACCATAGATTAAGGAAAATATATAGTAGAAGATTGGGTATCTCCCTTATAAACCGTGATAACAAGTTTAGTGCCGTCTATGAAAAGGTCAGAGAACTAAATTTGACAACCGACAAGGTGGCGGAAAATATAAATTCATTTCGAATTGTTCTAAACTTTAAATTTTATTTCTTCATAGTGTAATTAATAAAAAATCTATAGAAAATAGATAATTTATTAAAGACATTATCAAAAAAAGTGAAATATACCTTGCACTATAAAAACTAATTAAAATAATGTCTTTATTTAAAAAGTTATACATTGCACTATTAAAATCAAATAAATACATATCTTAAACTACGCGGCAACAACTATTAAAATTTAAGCTCATACTACTCAAGGAACTTGAAATATTATTATTACAAGAGATATTTTTATTGCAAAAAAGGGATGGTATTTTAAATGTCTGCCAGAAATGCACTGTTTCTTTGACCTCGTCATCGATGTTCGTCCACTTTTTAACTAATTATCCCATTTTACACTCTTTTTTATTAAAACTGGCAACACCATACTATTCCAACATTCTCTGATGAATCTTATGAAGCTTTATGTGATTTTGCCAAGGAATCGTGATATCTTGCTGCTCTTCTACAACCAAATTTCTAAGAGCACCGCCATGAAGTACATTATCCTAGTCCACTTATACACACCATTTCTTCTACTCGGCAATATCAACTTCTTCTGCAGGAATGTCTCTTCATTACACAGAAGTTACCAATATTTCATGTGATATTTTTCTGAAATATTATTAATTTGTCATTAAGTTTTTATATCACCCCCCGTATAATAATGCTAATATGAAAGATAATATACTTACCAAAAATATATTGTATGATAAAGATACCAATTCACAAATAATAGTTTTAAATGTCAAAGTATTTCGAACGATGCAATAGAGAATTGTGGAAAAAATACAGCAGTTCTCAAACATTATGTTATCTTTTACTGTATTTTGACATTAAAGTTTGAGAACCACTGTAAAAACTGTACTACTTATGACATCTATGAAAGGGTCAGGAAGTTTTTCCAAACGCTACTAGATTGAAAACTTGTTATCACGTTTCTGAATGCAGTTTCACCCCCTCTTGGACAGATAAAACGTCAAATATTTGTTTATTTGTCTGTTTCATTTCCATATGGTTATCGCTATTTTTGTGATGATTTTCATACCTAATTTCTACCGTTATAGAGCTTGCAAAATTAATTGATTCAGTTGTAGAATTTTAAGCTCTACAACTTTTATTTGAAGCATTTTTACCTAAAATAATTAGAAAAACAGGCAATATAATTTTACATTTTAAAGTCCCTTGTTCCGGTGTCTCGATTAATACCCTACATGTTTTAAATGTATATTTCAATAATTAGGTTAAATGAGTCTAATCTAATTTAATAACATTGTATGCAGCCGGCTCCAAATTCGTTAGTCTAAATACCATATATTTTTTTTTACCTCTCGCTAAGAGAGGTATTGGAATCATGCTAAAAATCGCATATTCAAATTTTAGTGAATAAGCACGTTTTAAGATCCCTAGAATCCGATAATAACATTTTTACGATTATGTCTGTCTGTGTGTGTGTGTGTGTGTGTATGTGTGTGTGTGTATGTGTGTGTGGATGTGTGTGTGGATGTGTGTGTGTGTGTGTATGTGTGGATGTGTGTGTGTGTGTGATGTTGGAGCTACGATTTCTCAAATTCTATAAGACTAAAGACCTATGTAACTATGGATTCCTCAATCTAACAGTAATGGGAAAACTTGAATAGATTTTGGTAACAATATGACAACCGGAAGTACAAGTATTTTAACAAAAATTCTTCTAAATATATAATAATATTTTTTGAAAATTTATGTTATTACGAATATTAAAAACCAAATTCTCTATCGGACACATTCAAATTTTTTGTTGTACCTTCTATAGATTTAAAGATATAGATAATCTATAAAATAATCTGTTGTAGTAAATCTCACAGCCTGCTCTGTGTCTGTAATTGACAGATAAATGTCACTAATGTCAGTGTCAAAAATTTAGACGAATTGGGAACGATATTTAATATTTCTTATTGTATTATTAATTATATAATTAAAATTATAGGTATATTACATAAACCCTTCAGAAATACCGCCAATCCCGATAATGAATTGGAAAAACCTCGACCATTTACAAGAAATGGAGAAAACTTGCTCATAGAATGAATTTAAAATTATAGAAAACAATTAAATATAAAGATTAGGTGTAATTTGATTTTTTTGTGTGTAAGATTTTTTAATTTCCAGTCCGATAATAACAACTGTATTATCATTGAGCTTTGTTTATAATATTAGTTGCCCAAAGTATCATGACAACAAAGATATTTTCGCGAAAGGATCCCTGTGTTCGATCCATTTGATTACCTATTTGGAGTATAAAAACATTTCGATTAACGCAAGAAGTAGTTGTTTACGTTTCAAATAATATAAAAGATGATATACAACCATTGACGCGTTGTAAATAGCCCATATCAGTTATGAATCAATTATTAATTGCTTTTCGATTTTTTTTAATGCACAAAAATAAACACATTATCCAGTCACACACTAACAAATAAATAACCTTAAATGTCACAAAATTTCGCATGAAAACACTACCAACTTACACAAAAGAAGCATTAAATTTATTTAACAGTGTCATATATTTTGTGGCACGCAAAAACAGTGTAATTTACTGGCTTAAGAAATTTACTCATCGAGTAGTTATTCATAGATTTGTTTTTCATTTATAAATTTATTATACAGTATTTTATATTTATATATTTTTAAGACTGCACCATGCAATTACATAGGTAGTACTTCATAATTTTACTGAATTAATTAATTTTAAGAAGGGATTATATGATTTGAATATAAAATACGATATTAGTGTATTTTTGTCTTTTCTAGATTCTACATTTTATTAATATTTTTGTTTAATAATAAGGTTAATTTAGTGCCATTTGTTTTCAAATATGCATTGTAAATTACTTAATCATCTATTATGTCTGGGGATATTTATAGAATGATAATTAGATGTTGGTAGTAAATGGGACACCGCTAGTCGCAAATATTATTCATATGATAAGGTGTCAATGCAATGAAAAGAAGACAAAGAAGTTGCAATCTTTGTGTTTTCTATGAAATGCTTGTAGTGTTTGAGAAAATCAATGTAATTTGTATTTAGTTCTACAACCAGTCTTCTTAGAAGTTCTTCAGAATGTACAAAGGTAACAACTAACAATAATAATTAATAACAATGTTTTGTCATTTAAATAATACATTTTGTTTCATTGTTTCCCAATGGCATTTCTTTTACATTCAATCATTCATTTATACAAGACATGCATAATAAAACATGTTAGTGTTTTATGTAAACAAAAAATTTTTGTTATAAAAACAAATTTCCATTTACAATATGAATTAATTACACAATTTATGCATATATCAATAACATTTATTTTATGCAGCCTAAAAAGTAGAACTGACCTTAATATTAATTAAACAGTTATAAATAGGTTACAAGTAATATATCGTGAAATATCTTACTAAAAATGCTACATAATTAATTAATTTATTATAATATACTAGAAAATATAATTGTACAATGTCACGCTTAATATGAGTACATGTTATACCACTAAATGGGACTATATATTATCAAAGATATGCTTACTTCAGTTTTTACAATATTGTTGAATGTAAATTTCAAAAAAATATTCAATATTAAAATGATTTGTCACAAAAAAAATCTTAATTTTAACATGTTCTAAATTTCAAGGTCATGTACTTCAAATTTTAATAATTAGGGATTATTTTACCATTAGATTTTATTTTAGTACTTTTATGATACAATTTATAACTTTTTAACAAAATATTTTTAGGAATCTTCAAGGAAAACCGCGAATCAATTCTTTTCAACTTAAACAATAAAAATTAAAATTTCAGGCAAAAAATAATTAATAAATATATAATTATAATGAAACTGTCATTGTAATAGCTACCAATTTATATTTATATATTCTCTTAGCTTGGTATATATACTTTGCAAGCAAATTCGGATGTGTAAAACTGCTTCATTTGAAATAAAAATTATGCTGTAAGAATTTGATCGGAAGTAAATTCAAGGCAACGATTTTGTAACCTTAAATTCTATTGGGTTTAAAATTCTATCGGAATTGAGATTTTTCTTCAATTTTTCTCAGAGTAGATTTCAAATTCTACTTGTCCGAAGCAGTAGAATTCGTTCTATCGTTCATGCTTGACATTTCTTTATTACGTCTAGTTTGAAATATTAAATATTAATTATTCTTACCTAATACTTGTAGAATATGAAATCCAGTGTAATTTTATGTTTCAAAATCGAAGCCCAGTTTGATCATGTAAAACCACCTTAAGGTTTGCCTTTTAAAATGTTTACTTTTTGTGAAAATCTTTACAGATTATTCATGATAAATTCGAAAATGTAGGTATTTAACAGTGAAATTTATACATGTCAATGTGCTTTTATATTTTAAGCATTTCAGAGGAATACTAATAGATTTCAATAATACTTTTTTTTAAGTGCAGGTTCATATCAAAAATATGTTAGTCTTATGTTGAATTTTTTAAAATGTTAATAGTTAGTACAGTATTTAAAATAGATTAAGATTTTAAGTAATTATTTGAAATATTTACAAATAAAAGTATTTTGTATTTTTAGTTCAAATACTTTTCAAAAGTATTTTATATTTTAATACAATAAAATACTATTATTTGTATAAAATACTAATTTTCAATATTCGAAATAATTTTTTATTTGTAATACAAACCTTCCGTCCTATGTGGTCTGTTTATAATATAGCATGAAATAATTTCTTCACTTTTGTTTAAATAAACAGTTGCCTATGTCAATGTAGGAGTTTCTTTTAATATAATTAAAAATACGCTAATAAGTTGAATATGAAAAACATTTTTACAATACAGTAACATCTTATCAATTTTTAAATAATTAAAAGTAAAAGTATTTGAAATAAGTACGTGAAATATTGATATATTTCAAATACTAAAAAAATAATTCTATTTTATCAATATTTGAAATACTTGTATTTAGAAATTATTATAAAATCTTTCAGAACTCATATTTCAATAGAATAATACAACCTTTTTAGTTAAATTCTATTTGTATTTATTTAAATTACAACGTTTCGACAATATAGACTATTGCCTTCTTCAGGTAAAAACATGAACTACAAAACAAATACAAATAAATAAATAACAAAACATAGCAACAGGTAACTAGGTGACAATTACAACAAATTTAAAATAGGAAGCCATGCACGACTAAGATCAAGACCGTCATAATGATTGAGATTATTACTCTTCGTTTTGTAAATCTCAATGGCTTCTCTAATTAACCTGTTGTTTAGGTGTGTAGGTCTCGCCAGTATTTTTGTATCTTAGTCGTGCATGGCTTCCTATTTTAAATTTGTTGTAATTGTCACCTAGTTACCTGTTGCTATGTTTTGTTATTTATTCATTTGTATTTGTTGTTTTGTAGTTCATGTTTTTACCTGAAGAAGGCAATAGTCTATATTGTCGAAACGTTGTAATTTAAATAAATACAAACAGAATTTAACTAAAAAGGTTGTATTATTCTACTTGTATTTAGTTTTTTATATTTTGTATTTGAAATAATATAAAAACAATTTATTTGAATTTTCGCTTAATATAATATGTATAGTAGATAGGCACTGGTAGCTATTCCTCTTGAGTTTTAAGCAATGAATGGCCGTTTACAACCAACTATACCTTGTCCAAAGATATTTCGTTATGGCCCTCTCAGCGGATCTATTGTTAGGGATTTAAGCTTGATTTATAGGGATGCAAGGACAGGTATGTATTCAATATTATCACAATTTTCAGCTGGTAAAACATCAGTATTGTCTTCTTCAAATGGTCGCCACATAGTAAATACGTATATTGTTGAAAGTTAATATTACTACTGATTTTAATTTTTTTAAAACTCATTTACATACCTACTCACTAGCGCCAACAGGTAGAATCTCTTGCTGTGTGCGGTTCACCTCAGACTTAGTAAGTTAAAGCCATAACGAAATATCTTTGGACAAGGTATAACTTAAATCTTAAGCGTTCCTTAAATTGATAATCTTCTTGCATCGAAAAGACAATGCAGATTTTTTTTTTAATAATCGCTTATAGTTGTCATTTCTAATTTCAACATTATTATGTGAGTTGTGAGGAATCATAAATAGATGTGATGAAATTAAAAAAAAAAAAAAACAATGAAATGGTCCATATGATGCTCTGGATGATCGGGGTCCGAATAAACGCTTTTCCACTGTATAATGGAATTCATTTGTATGTATTTTTGGCAACAGACTAAATTTAATTTCTATTGGAGTCTGGTTGCGAATCTGGGGAACAGGGTTCGATTCCGTCACAAAAAGATATTTGGAATTTTAAATGGCACAAAAATGACCCCTGTGGTGCATTCACCACGCTGGCAATAAGTACCTATGAGGTGCCGCCTATTAAACGCCCGCACGATACGAATATAGCATCATCATTATCGATATATCAATGTACAAGCAGATTTATTAATTATTTATTGAAAGATTTCTTTGTACTTAAATAAATTTTAGTTATTGTACCCTTTTAATAACACTATCAATCACTTACCACAAATTTTTGAAGCACTGTACTGGATTTATAACGGGTATAATTTTTGAATGTTGGTGTGGGTTGTGTTAAATATAACCTACGCAAAAATCAATAAACATGAAGCGATGTGAAAGATATTAAGTCAAAAGTTTTTATGTTTAATCAAGTAATTTACATACGCCACATAAAAAGTAAAACTGACCGTAATATTAATTAGACAGTTATAAATAGGTCAGTAGTAACATTTCGTGGGATTATTAAGAAAACAACAACTTCATTAAAAGCATTCATTACTTTTTGATATCTGATACCTACCGTTTATCCCATACGTATTCATAAAACTGTTAAATTTGCGGAATACAATGGTGTGCCACAAATACCTGAAGCGTGTATGGTATACGTAGGTGTAAATGCCAAACATAATGTCGAAGGTACTGTTTGAAAAGGTGACGTTATATTAATGATCGTGAGTCTAATGTTACGGCGACTCGTGTCTCAATATTTTTACCGTGACTTACTCTTGTCTTATACTAAATTGCATAATTGTTACTCATGTTATTAAGTGTGTGTCATAATTATAAGAATTGTGTACGACTGTAAAGTAGTATCTCGTTGATAAGAGGTTATTAAATGTCATTTTATACGTGAGGATGGTATTAAGATATATTTAACTTTTAATTAAAATTTTATTATAATAGAACCTTTGACATTGTTGTAAAGATTATTTATGACAAAGAAAAAGTGTTTTAGACGAAATCATAACTTCCGGAAAAAAGTAAAATACGTGGACTTTTGTAAAGTTGGCTTTACGTCGGACGTAATATTATAACTTTAGTTACCATTATTTCATGAAAACATTTGTTAGTAACAATTTTATAATTCATTTCGTAGAAATATTAATGGCATTTGTGATTAATTTCTGTTAATAACATTTTTATTACCAATTGTTATTTTTTTTTTTATTAATATGTTGATAACATTGTTGCTAACTTTTGTTTATAACAGAAATTTTGTGATCGTTGTGGCAACGATCAAGATCAAAGAATATTGGATAATAAATTTTACTAATTAATTATTTTTTATGGCAACCAAGGCGGCAATAGCGTATCATTTTATTCACTTATTGTAATATGCCAATTCCTAACCTTTTAGAGGTCGGGAAATACGTCATTCCTAACTGCAATGACATTCTCGTGGGTGGGAAATGATGGAAAACGCTTCCACGTCACGGGTTGGAAATGTTTATTTAAGGTTGCCTGTTAACATTATCATAGATCGCTATAATAAAGTAGGCTAAACAAATTTTAATAGAGCTGTCAAAAAATATTAATAAAATTAAAGGTTTTAACTCCATGATTTATTTTGAAAATAATTGATTTAAGAAGACGTTGATTGTGAATAAAATAGTACCTCGGTGGAAGTTTCATTACAGCCTCACTATATACACAAGCCTTGGCTGCAATGAAACATTTCCCACCTCGGATATAATACTATTTCTCGTGAATCATATTTCCGCCGAAATGCAGGAGCTGTCAGTAACATTTTTAAAATTACAAAATTAGTTCAGCTACTTACTTGTTGAGAACTATTTAGTAATTTCAACCATAACGTATTTTTTCATAAAAAAAATATTTTATATATTTTATTTCAATACGTATTTCGGTTTTTTAGGCCATCATCAGGAAAGAATTGAATGACGAAAACATGATACAATTTAAATACATAAATCGCAAGTATAAAAACATTAGGGCTGCTTTCTATAATACTTTCACATTAAAACACATTTTAGTAAACGATCAAATGATCCATAAAAATATTCTTGAAAAAAGCGGAATATATGAAATAAAATGCTCAGACTGCGATGCCATTTATGTAGGACAAACGGGTCGGAACTTTAATCTTAGATTCAAAGAACATATTAGTGCAATTTCGAAAACTAAATGTACATCAAATGTAGCTATTAATGTTTTTCTTTCATTTTTCAGGTGAGAGCCGCTTACGGTCATTCGAATTTTTACAATTGTAAGTACCATTGCAATTACACAGTTTAGTTAGTTGTTTAACTCACATATATAAAGTCAATAATTGCATTCATTCTGAGAAAATGAATACAATAAAAACAGTTTTCAATATATTTACTGCTTCTTCCTGACTAATCAATACCGTTACTATTGCCATAAACTTCACGGAATCTAAATTTTATAACTTTGCTACGAAGAAAATAAATTGAAGCATAGATATTAAGTACTTGAAGAAAGTAATTCTAAAATACAGATATCGTTTTCTGGTTATAAGTCTTACGAATTACTATAAAATAGATAAAACGTTTACGTATACTACTGAAATGAAAAACTAAATATTTCTTATTTGAATTATTATTTTATATTCTAACATACCTAACAGTAGTTTGAGAAATAAAAATTTATGAAATTTCTTTTATAAATTGTTAATAAAGTAAAATGATAATAATAAAAAAAATCAATTTGACCAAGTCTTTTGCAAACTGTGAACAACTGTGCAACTACAAACAATATATACGAGCCCAACCCCAAATGTATTCGTAGCCTCTAAAATATATATATTAATAGCAAGAAGAAATAATTTTTTAGATTACAATAGTTAAGACTATATTTGGGCAATTAATAATAATTACAAAACCTAACTTTAACAAAATCTTAAAAAGAATTGACAGTTATAAATTAATCTATTTACTAACAGTAAACTTACTTATGGGTTGATTCTGTTCACATCTGTAAGTCTTACAGAACTGTAAATATGTAAAAAAGTAACAAAAACACATCTATTCTTGTTGATTAATTTAAATTATATATAAGAGTGGCAGCTTTCGTTCTTATTTTGTTCATTATTTACAGATTTACAGATCTGTAAGGTTTACAGAAGTGAACAGAATCGACCCATTAGTATACTATTTTTATGTATTTGAAAACACTTACATGACAAAAGTTAACATCTTGTTAACTTTTGTTATGAGGTTCTGCTGTAATTCTTGACAAAATTTGGGTTCCAACTATTTTTGTATTATGTAGTTCAACAAAATGTAGTTTAACAAATTGTAATATAAGCACTTTCAACAAAACAAAAGATAATTGAGATATATGGGAAATATTTTTTATTGACATATTATTGGTGGCTATGTGAAAATAATCAAAATGTAACAATGTTAATATCGACAAATTATAAATTTGTTTGTTACTTATTTATTATTATTTACTTATTATTTACTTGTTTATCTATTTATTTATTATTTATTTTCACCTAGCCATCGTCGAAAATATATCAAATTTAAGTTTCTTACTAAATTAAAAAAAAAATCGAATAATTCAATTTATATTAATTTAATTTTCATTTAACAATACACAAAAAAATCTTATACAAACTCAAATGCAACCTGCTGCTACAATCTACTTACTTGAGTGAGTCTTGGAAGACCCCCCCCCCCCCCCCTTTAACTTTTTTATTATAAGTAAGAAAAAAATGCGCATATAAAAGTGTTATTATTTAAAATTGTATACTATTTGATGGCAGATATAGATATTTTTTATAGTCAGGTTTACTAGGTACAACTATTAGCTTTTTTTTAAAAAGCAACCTATAATTATTTTACTAAAATATAAACCGCCATTTTTTTGTCTTTTAACGATGTGTTAGTTTTTATCAATGCTTTTGAAAAATAAGATAGTTGAAATATATGAGAAATAATTTTTATTCAAATGTTCAAGGTGGCTATGTGAAAATAAATAATAAATAAATAGATAAATAAGTAAATAATAAATAAGTAATAATGAATAAGTATATATTTCAATTGTCTTATTTTTCTCGAATTATTTTTAAAACATTAATAATAACTAATATATCGTTGAAAAGAGAAAAAAAAATGGCGGTTTATATTTTAGTAAAATAATTAGTATATTTAAAATCAAAAATAAAATATGAGCATTTTTTTCTATTACTTACGTATTTACAAATACGATTGATTTGTTTTAGCAGTAAATAATTCATACATCTTTAATTTTGGCTAGTTACTTTTTAAAGTAATATGTACAAATTTGCGAAAAACTGACTTTCTTGCCACAGAAAACACATTCGTTGCATAAGACGCAATGTTAAACTAAGGCTTGGTTGCCCAGAATCAACTGTTTACCCGACATATTCTGACGTAGGTGCAAGTGCCCTAAGTTGATGCATGTTAAATGCATAAATCATAAGCGGTGATAAAGTTTAACGTGTACTTATATTTCATCTTCACACTTTAACATGTCTCTCCCTAGACACTTCTTTATGTGAACGTTGCTAGGAAAGCTCAGTTACGAAGTCGGTATTATAAAAAAAGTATTAAATACATAAAACTCAATGCGTACAAAACGGCACCGAAATAGAATGCAAACAAATGGTTTGATTGTTGTGTAAAAACAGTGACAATAGTTTGCCTTGCCGTTGTCATTGTCGTTGCCTCCTGAGTTGTGTTAGTACAAACCGCAACAACGGCAAACGGCAACCATCTCGGCGTGACCACACTCCGTCATAAATTACCGTGGAAATTGTTATTGCAAAACTTTTACTTATTACTAACTTTTACTTTTCTTATGTTTACTGCGCTCAGGCGCACCTTTGTGCGCGGCCATTGTTCGTTCTTCACAAACCAATACTTTACCTATCCTATCTTCCTTTACTGCTAGTGCTAGTGAAAGTTATGCTGCAAAAAATACACTGCACCATCATTTACTTTAGAAATCTCTCTCCACCGCGGTTATTGTTCGCGAGAGTTACTCCACTTATTGGAAAACAAATGGCAGGATGTGATGTGATGAGTGCGGAAGTAACAAATGCTCCGAGGAACTATAAATTTCGAAATGTTATTCATCTGAACAAGACTCGCACTTTATGCACACTTCACAGTTACTTTATTGTAATTATGAGGTTATTTACTTTTAGCACTCTTAGACAAAATTAATTTCTACATCCTATTACCTGAATTAAAAATTAATCTGGTTTAATAATTGGCTTTTCTATCTTCCGTCACCGGTAGGTACGAAGGTATTGTCTTTGGTCAAAAAATTCGGTGCTGAGTTTTCAATGAATAAACAAGTTTTAGGGTCCTTACAATTTTACGATGATGTCTGTATGTGTATGTGTGTGTGTGTGTGTGTGTGTGTGTGTGTGTGTGTGTGTGTGTGTGTGTGTGTGTGTGTGTGTGTGTGTGTGTGTATGTGTACGTGTGTGTGACTATAATTTCGGCCACAATATCTCCAATACTTGAATTCCAAGAAATACAATTTTTACGTATCCTCTACCTTACATCTATATGCAGATTTGATTAGATTTTGGTTATAATTGGTTAACCGGAAGTACCCTCATTTGAATATTTTAACAGTTTTTCTTGAAAAAACGCTGTTAAATATTATTTTTTGACATTTAATGTTATTATAAATATTAAAGTATATGGATGATGAAGCTTTATGACTGGATGGGTATATAGAAATAATGAAATACTGTATTGCAATCAAAATATTTATTTAAAATTCGGCCTCTACCGGTTTCGGCATCTCCTATGTCTTCTTCAGGAGCTACAATTGATACAATTTTTTTAATAATTTTTTTTTAAAAAAAAAGCATAGTGGTTTTATATTAAACTTACGAGAATTTTTTTTTATATTTGCATGTACACATTAAAAGAACACATTAAAATAATATATTTTTTTTTGTTAGGTATTATTTTAATGTGTTCTTTTAATGCGTACATGCAAATATAGAAAAAAATTCACGTATGTTTGATATAAAAAGACTGTTTTTAAAAAAAAAAAAATATTAAAAAAATTGTATCAATTGTAGCTCCTGAAGAAGGCATAGGAGATGCCGAAACCGGTAGAGGCCGAATTTTAAATAAATATTTTGACTGCAATCCAGTAATTCATTATTTCCATTAAAGAATATATTTATCTATACGAATTGATTGCATTTTATATTTCTTTTTCAATGGATATAGAGTTAAAGAATTATAAAGAAATTAAATTTTATAAATCAACCAGCTATGCTATAACCATGGAAACAGCTACTATATTAAGAAAATTCTAAATGACAGATGTCACTGAAAAGAAAATGAATGTAGCAGAGATGAGGATGTTAAGATAGATGCTGGGAAGGACACAGAAAGATAGGATAAGGAATGAAAGAATAAGCTCGTGTGATAGAAGAATGCTACAATTTTTGTACATTTTACAAATACATAATATATTAATTAAATTAATACAATATTCAATTGTTAATATAGAAATAATATTTATAACATATAAACGTAGTAAAAAAAAAAATCGTCATTTGCATACAAAATGTATAAATACATACAGTAAAATTTTTGAAAGATGTCCGATCAAGGTCATCTGTATCATGAACGAATTAACAAATTGGCATACATTTATCTCTTTCCTTTGCAAAGGCTATAAGCATGTGCGATAAGGATAGATATAACACGCTTGTCTTCCAAAAATTCATATTGTTTTGATTAAGCTAAGACATTCCACTTTAACATGATGCTCGTTGTTGATAATATTTTCGCTATAACGTAAGTTTATTTATTAATTCAGATACATTACCTTAATTCATAGCCGTACGAATAACGTTATTTTCTGTCAGTATCACTGACACTGACAATGTGTCACTATCTTATTTTTCACATATTTGGTTTTACATTTACTTATAAACTTACCAGTTGACTTATTTTTAAATTTTGAATGCTTTTATTGTAACATATATTTTTATAATAATAAAATAACAGTAGTATCTTATGTACCCTCATGAAAACTAAGTAAACGACACTACTGAATTTGTCATAATGCGCGGAGCAAAAATCTGAATTGATACAATTCGTAAACGACCTTGATCGGACATCTTTCAAAAATTTTACTGTAAATAATTGTAGTTAAAATACATTGGAAATAATCACCAATATATTCTATGGTCAAATTTAAATTAAATTAAATTTGAGTCTTTGAGTATTAGAGAAAGAGTCTGATATTACGCCCCCTCTGACTTTGCGCCCTAGGCAGGTGCCTTCATGGCCCTACAAACGTACTTCTTAAGGTAGTTGTCACGCGAGTGTACCTATTCAAAAACTTGTTCTATGTTCAAAATAAAAATTAAGCTACCACTCGCACTAACACATACACAAGTGTCGTATTTCAATATACTCACACTACAGTATGAATGTTGAAGAATAACTGTGGCAACGTCGCACCTAGACATTTATTGGTACATTCGGGTATAAAAGTAATAAGATATTTTGAGATATAATACTAATTCTAAACTACAAATGAAAACAAATTAATATATTTCTTTCTTAAAATTACAAAAGTAGTATTATACTGTTTAAAGTTTTCATGCTTTTCACGTAAAATACCAATTTAAAAAATATATCCTTCGAATGTACGTCTGAAATTCCTTTAACCAAAGATCACCTCTTATTCGCTAATACCAAGCGGGCGTTATTAACTTAACTGATACTCCATATGGAACGCTTGTACCTGTTTGTCAAGTATAATTCTACCTATTTATCGTATCTTCAGATTATAATTTTCTAGAGGCAATAAAATTAAATCTGGATAGTTAATTTTTACATCTAATCCATTAATTAGTTTTCTATAACATACTAATTTTTCGATTAAATGTCGATATTGATATAAAAGTTATAATTTAAAATGTTGTGTTTATTTTGCCATTTCCTATTCTTCACGTGTTAAAAAGGCCAAATTTAATTACAAATATCTCAGGTACCGCGTGGTCAATTGTTTTAAAACTTGGAGACCAGGTAGATTATACTTAAGTTGAGATGTACTTGAAATTTCAATTAATTCTGAGTTAAATGGTTTCACGATATAACTACCTTAACATTTATAGTTTTATGAGTCTGCACTTTTCCCTTCTCTAAATGTTCGGATTCTACTTATCTTGATGAAGAATTCAACTGAATAAACTTAAAAACCGTGTTGATATGATTTATTAACATTTTTTTGTGGCACTCACAATCAGTCAAAATGTAAACAAATCTAACATGTCCTATGAGGCACCATGACGTTACCAACAGATTCTGGTGGTCCCAATAGTAAAAATATAATTTCCTGTTATCAGGAGTTTTTCAAAATTCGCCTCAGTCTCGTCCTATTTTTGCCTCAACCGCTTAGTGGGTACATTCCTAATTTCATACCTAATAAAATAACCAAAATTTTGTTCTAAAATTTTGAAATCATATTCTGTAGGTTCGTGTAAGCTGAAAACTAGAAAAATGTAACATTTAATTATAAATTACAATATTAACTATAAAACGTAATTTTAATTCTTTAATAATAATAATACGAAAACAAATATATTACACGTGTTCTTTGTTATGAAAATTTATGCAAATATATTTTCTGTACATTTTAATTTATAATAAACTATATATAACTCTATAATGTGTATTATAATGAAAGCGTTTATAATAAAACAAATGATTAATTTGTTGACTTGCAAAATCAAATAATTTACCATTCAATAATATTTTATATTTATTAAATGTAAGTTATTCAGTAAACATTATAAGGTATATTTTATCCGAAAATTCTTTTATTTTGGTTCGAGTGTTTACAAAAATGTTTTTCTACATGTTCAGAATATAAAATAAGTCGTTTACAAAACGAGAAATATGTTAAACAGATATTGTTTGTTCATGTAATTAATAATGTATGAAACAAAATAGTTTTATTAACATCACCATGTTAGTTTCCTGTTATTATATCTCTTATTGTGTTTCAGTGACACTTTAACAGTATTAAGTATTACGTTCATTAAAATTCAAACTTTAATGCATCAGATAGAAAACATCATACGTGCCGACATAAAAGTTTTTATCGGATTTGTCGTGCAAAAATGTCTGCTCTTATTAACTTTTTCACACTAAAAACAAATGATACTACAAAACTTTAATCGTGTACTAGAAGATTTGGAAGATAATTTTAATTATGTTTTTTGTCATATTTCCAGCAAAAAATTCATTTCAAACTAAATAATTTTGCCTGGAGATACGTTAAATTGTAGTTATGTCATTTTTGCAAGAAAAAACTGTGTAACGATCAGCATGTTTTAAAATATAATGACCTCCTGCTATTCCAATACGTCGATACATTAATCTAAATTGAAATATGGCTATTAATATTCCACCAGACAAATAGATTTCATTAAATCAAATGGGTTTTTCTAAAATAACATAATGTAGGTATTTGAAATACTTGTACCCATTATTTTGAAATATATCAGAAGTAAAAAATGTTTCTCTGTTTCGGAACAATGACATTCTAGCATGATTATTGACGCTAGAATGAATTTAACTTTTAAACGATTTTTGGTGACATTTTGTTATTTGCCTTTGGTATAATTGTGTTACACAAAATATCTAGAAAACAAAATAAAAAACGCGAATTACTGGCACCAACCTAACTATCCTGTCAAATGTTACTCTTAATAGAAATTATCAATTATTTTTATAAATTAATAATATAAATAAAAACTTATACTCTGTTCTACTTAACCAATTAAGTAGATGCCGCTCACATCAGCGCCAGTTTTAAACAGACGAAATTAAAAAATGGCGGTATTTATCTACTGTCGACGGACATTTTATTAAACATTAATACTTCATTTAGTTGTTTTGATTTCGGCTGGCCAGACAGAGACAACTAGAGATAGAGATATATTTGGTCTCGTTTGAGCATTACTCACCAGAGGCGCAAGTGTTCTTAATAATATATTTGGAAATAAAAAATAAAACTACTAAATTATGATTAAAATTAACAAACGAATTATAATCCAACATGTTTTAAGTCATTTAATTCAGTACCTATCTACCATAGTAAATAAGATATCGGAATAAAAAAAAACTATATTCTTATTACATTGTTTACAATAACTTTCGTGGTGTATTCTAATTTTAAAATAAATATCTAAAATTTAATTTAATAATTGTGTTTCGTGGTTGTTCAGAGGGTCTTGATTAAGTATATGATCCTGCAAAGGTGTTAAAATATCTTGTAGCAAATTTCTGCCTTTCAATATTTGGAGCCAAATGGCGAACTGCTACTGCTAGTGGATCTCGTCACTTAAAATGTATTTAAAAATGCCTTCTTGTTGCAAGAATAAATCTGAAAGGGTTTTTGACTATTTAGAATACTATGTGAAAGAAAAAGAAAAGAAATTTAGTGTAACTTTATAAGAAGAACTGATTTATCGGTTGTGAGGTTAGTTTGTTTTCGTACATATTTATTATTATTATTTGAGAACCATACCCAACAGGCTGAGCCCAATTACAGGGTAGGAAAAAAAGCATACAAATTAATAGAATATTCTTTTAATATCATTCAATGAGCAAAAGAATATATCTAAATTGTCTTCGACAGCATGATACGAATTAATCATAAAATGTATAGGCGATTTGTTCAAAACGTTGGATTTACCAGAGGTTACGTAAAAAGTAGTAGCATGTCTCGATGATAACCTTGGGACATGAAAATTTATTATTGACAACAAGTAAGGGCTATCGATTACATTATTAATGATTTTGAACAAAATAATAACTGCATGCATGCTTCTTCTCTGTTGCAGAAGAACAAGATTATATTTTGCTAACATTGATTCTTGCGACGTGCCCCTAGCGGGGTAAGCACCCTCTGCATAGAAAATGGCTGACTTTAAAAATCTTCTCTGGATTTTTTCTATTAGTACCGCGGACTTAGAATAAATCGGGTTCCAGACTGTTGAACAGTACTCTAAATGAGGGCGTACGAGGGATACAAAAAGCATTTTCAATACTTGGCTATTGAAGTTCTCAGCATTACGGATGAGAAACCCTAAGTTCCTAAAAGCACATGAGACTTTATTTTCAACATGTTCTGTGAAATTTAACTTGGGATCGAAAATAACACCCAAATCATTTATAGAATCCGGCCTATCGAGCACACAGTTGTTGATATTGTAATTATATTTAATAGAATTGAGCTTTCGGGTGTATGTCATGACTTGACATTTAGAGACGTTGAGCTCAAGATTATTGTTTTTACTCGAACCAGAAATAATGTTCAGATTTCTTTGAAGGTTTTCACAATCGGCAACAGAAGATATTCTACAAAATAACTTCAAATCATCTGCATATAATAAGTACTTGGAGTCAACATTTTTAATAATACTATCAATGAAGATGTTGAATAACAAAGGGCCGATACCGAATCCTGAGGGACACTAGATTTTTGCAAGAAATGATCAGACTTATAGCCCTGATAACAGACATATTGATATCTGATATTGTTCAGTAAAGTCAATAATTTTATATTTTGTAATTATAATATATAATTAATAAATATTTTACATTGATTTTTTTTATTTTTATAACGATAAACCTATTTTTGATCGTATTGGCGCTTAAATTTTGACTTTAACACGGATAGCATCTAGTGAGAAATGCTCGAACGAAACTAAATATATCTCTATCTCTAGTTGTCTCTTTCTGGCCAGCCGAAATCAAAATATTCAGTGAGGAGGGATAAGCAATGTTTTGTCTAGTTATATTTCGTCGTTGATCGAAACTTTGTATATTCTAGTCAGTTAATGTGAAATATAAAGTATTATCTACCTGCTTTCTAAATCGAATAAAAATGACACGAGATGTCACATGTCATTTACACTGACACTAGTCTGAAATTACAGTGTGTAAACTTGGCTCCAATTTCAGCGAATCAGAGAGTTCAAAACAATGCCCTATTTTCTACAATACTGAATTGGTAAGGTGGAACACGGTATAAACAGAGAAAATAGTACAAAACACTCATTGCAGAAGACTATTCACATTCATTACATGTATCCGAATTTCGAACTCGTGCTAGAATAGGTTATCTTTTGTAGCGTATGTTTTAATAACTATTCTGAAATATAAAAAAATATTAGTGTAATAAAACAAGTAAGCTATTACTTTTACTTTAGCATTCTGGCAATATTTTAATGTTCATGTCACGGTCAAGGCCAAAAACCAGCTAATTGTCTAAATTCTTCATTCGTAAATTTGCTTGCTGATTCTACCAAATTGCAAAATAATGATCTGAATTTTTTTGGTCCAGTGAAAACGTAAATTGCCTACGATAACTTGACCATTATTTGAATAGTGTTGTATAGGTTAGAATACATTAAATGATCGGTTAAACATTAAATTGCTAGAAAAACTAAACAAATGCAGATATTTTTACACAGTAAAAATTACCTATGCCTTTGTACTTTTATACATTGCGTTGATGGAAATGAAGACACACACAAACTACCATATCTTACCCGGGATTTGATCCCGGCACTCTTGAGTCGTGAGTCCGTAATGCGACTACTACATCACCGGGGTCGGTTGAATTATTACTTATAGTACAGTTGTAATAGCAAAATGTCTTGCGGGCAAAAGCACTTAATTAAGTTCAATATATTTTTTAAAATATTGGTACTTCTGTGATTGATTAAAACTTGTTTTATTAAAATTGCATAAACTGCCTTTATCGCTATGTGTGATGTAATATCAGTATGTTAAATGAAATTGATATCTTCTAATGAACATAATACTTTACACGTAAAAAACTAAAATTTCAAACTGAAACATTACTTCCTGTGTAGTATAAATAAATAAAGTATTTGCGAGTACATAGTTAGTCATAACATTTATAGCAATATTAGTCATGTTCGTAATATAAACGCCCTCGACAATACCACTGATTCACCAAGCCAAGTAGTTTGATTTGGATTAAAAATACTTGACATGTCTTGAAAATGCAAGCTTTTTAAAATTTCAAGCTTGGCTTGACTTTAATATTTCAAGCTAAACTAGTGAATTTCTAAACGGTACATATAACAATGATCGTTATTAAATGAACAGTGTAAATAAGACGTTTTGGAGTTATATTTAAATCCAGCTTTCCCCTTAAATAATTAAATGTTTCACCGAATATAAGAGGTTAATTTTTAAGTTCATAATTTTATATGGCCCGTGGATGATATTATAAGTATCCAGTATTGTATAACATACTAAATACAAGTATTTCAAATGTTTGATAATATATATTATTTTTTTTCTATTTGAAATATACCAATATTTAATTTTAATTATTTAAAAATTGATAAGATGTTACTGTATTATAAAAATGTTTGTCATATCCAACTTATTCGCGTATTTTATTTATATTAAAAAGAAACTCCTACATTAACATAGGCAACTGTGTATTTACAACAGACCACATAGGGCAAAAGGTTTGTATTTCAAATACATAAATGAGTTTCAAATATTTGTGTATTTTAAATACAAAGATGTTTTCAAATAAAAAAATATTTCAAATATTGAAAATTAGTATTACATATAAATAATAGTATTTTAATGTATTAAAATAAAAAATATACGTACTTGTGAAAAGTATTTGAATAAAAAATACAAAATACTTTTATTTTTAAGTATTTCAAATAATTACTTAAAATACTTAATCTATTTCAAATACTTATTTCAAATACTACATATATTTCAAATACTATACAACACTCTAAGTAGGGTTGCCAGATCTGTAATGTTGGTAACCCGAACATAACGAACGGTAGTATTTTAAGATGCAAATTATATAAAATACTCAATTTTATAATATATAGTAAATAATATTTCAAATTTAAATACAAAAACAGTATTCTTAGGTCAGGAAGTAAAAATACATATGTAGGTATAAAAATGTAAAAATAAAAGTAGGTACTCTCATTTCAATAAACGTAAAAAACACCTACACTCCAACCTCGAACTAAATTATTACAAGCTAACTAAAATTTGTACTTTTGATTTAAAGATAACTGCAGACATCAAATAGTTCTCAATTAATCCAATACTACTATTTTTCTAACGCACCCTTAATGCATTACATATGTTGAATATAGGGTACGGCGTTTACTGCTTCTTGGTTTTGTTTACACAAAATGTCACGGTAGACATAACCTTAAAAACCGGACTGTCCATGTAAAAACTGGACGTACCGGACATTGCTATCAAAACCGGGCTGTCCGGATTAAAACCGGACGTCTGGCAACCCTAACTGTAAGTATCCAATGGCATTTGGCAGCAAAAAGGTTTCCCACCCCTGGTTTAAAACATTGAATTAGATACCATGCTTTTGAGAAAGGTACTCTCGGTAATATTAACGCTAAAAGTTTCTTCTTGATTTTAAATCACCTATTTTTAAAATTACAAAATATTGACATTAACTGCCTTAAGCCACAAATATATTTATTTATATAATATATAGAAAATATATTTCTATTAAAATGACAGCTAAAAGTAGATTGATAACCATTAAACAAATCTAATTTGTTTTGACTGTATAAAATTAATTTTTATCGATCAAAAGAAAGCGTTATATAACGCACTATTTTTATAAAACACATTTAACATTTTATACCGTATCTCATTTAATTATATCCTTGGAATAAGAATAGTGATTTAATTATTTATATTGAATAACAAAAAGATAATGTATTTAGAAAAATGTGATTATAATATTCTAAAAACCTTTAACAAACAACGAAATTATGTTTATAAAAAAAATGAAATTCTGAAAAACCATGATTGTAACAAAGTCGTATCTATCCATCACAACTATGAGTTTATTCACAGAAACAGTTTAAATTTAAACTAGTTATTTCGTTGATACATATCTGACTAGCACGTTTCTTCCATTTCGCAAGTATCAGATGGTAGATGATTTTGCAAGCTCTCGGATGCTCTGCTTGTTATTTTGCGACTGCTCGTCACGATTTAAAGTTCGTCAGAACAAAAACAGCTTTCAACCAGAGATTTATTTTTATATCCAACACGCGTCATGTAATTTAATTCGGCAAAGTGGAGAGAATTTTGTTCTTTTTTATTCGCGTTTCCTCTGAAAGACCTTGAAATTAGGACTTTTCTCTGTGTTTATCGTAACATTAAATGCCTATTTTGCATCAAAGTAGTTACTGAGATATCATTGCAATAAGAAACATGTTGCAATTAGGTATCAATTAATTCCCCAGTTTCACTCCCCAAAAGGGGTATAATTACGAGAATTATTTTTCTTGTTTACAACGTTTGTCATTGAAGAATGATGATACTTGACAAAAAAAACATTATTTTGAATTCGATAATGTTAAACATTAAAGTAAATATTGCATTAGTCTTAAAGCATCTTTATTTACATTCTGAGTTGACAAATATTGTCAACATTTGTAATATTATAATTAGTAAAAGTAAAAGTAATTGCCTTTCTCTAACACCTACTTTTAAACTAACATTTTATCTATTGGAATCTCCTTACTAAAGCAACAATTTAATAAGGATGGTACATAAAAAAATAACATTGGTTAACATATGTTGTTAAAAATGAGACGCTTCTGATGTAAGCTTTTTAGTAGGAAATATTTTATCCATAATTAACTTTCTGTGACATAAAATAACTTGACACTCTTTTCTTTTTCTGTAAAGGATGTTGCTATTAAAACATTTTAATTCTATTTAAAGTAATTCATTTTCATTAAAATATTAAAGGGAAATGAGCATATTTTTTGCCAACCCGAAAAGCTCGTTTTCCCGGGTCGGGCCAAGATGATAAGCTCAACTCAACTTTTTCAAATAATTATTCGAACTCGGTTCGACTTCAAAAAATAAAATCGTAACAATTCGCTACACAGCGCAACAATCTAATTATTACCCTATATCAGGGGTGCGCAAGTGTGGCCATTTTGACGTTGGAAGGTGGCCCTTTTAAAAATTATAAAATAAACAAAAAATCATTTAATACTACAAAATATAAATCAAATTAAATGTTTCAGCATTCTGGCATACAATTCGGTTACTAACCTACATGTGCAGTAATTTAAAAAAAAATTATCGACAAATACGGTAATCTCAAAATCAACCACGCACAAATCTCGACCCGAATTTACCAAGTGTGACTTCTGTGCGTTAGGTTATTGTTGTTATATTTACAAGCTAAGTAAGCTATTCGTCGTTTTATAAACCGATTATACGACGAGCCAGATTGAGATCCAAATCAACAAAGGTTTGTCAGTCTGGTTGCGTTTCACTCGTGTTTTATAAAACGCCTAGGTATAATTAACTATTAGAGCATTTAAAAAAAGAACTGAACAAAAACCAGTAGGCATTAGTATAAATATGGAAAATAATAAATTACTGGATTGCAGTCAAATTATTTTATTTAAATTTCGGTCTCAACCGGTTTCGGCATGTCCTGTGCCTTCTTCAGGAGGTGATTTTTTTTACATTTGTATGTAGTACACATTAAAATAACACATTAAAATAATAACAAAAAACATAACGCACGTAGGAGGTCAAAACAGTTAAAAAATAAATAAATAAATATAATAAAATACTCAAAAAGTCAAAATCTTTTGAAAACAAAATAAATATATGCGTGAATTTTCGGCACCTTTATGAAAAAATATAATTTATAAATAGCCCATTAATCGTAAATCGCAAATTTGTATGGATATTAACGTTATTCCTCGGTTATTTTCATTACTAACCGAAGTGGCCCTTTAGGAATACAAAGAATAAAATTTGGCCCTTTTTCATAAAAAGTTGCGCACCACTGTCCTACATCATTAAAATTGAACTGTTCTTTTAAGTTTTTGATAATTTTGAGGATAATTTATATTCCGATAACTGTGTACCACGCAAATTGGCACAGTCAGCAATGGGTAAATATGCCGTAATGATATATTTATTTATTTTTTAAGTATCTGATTAAGTATGTACTAGAATGAAAAGAATCGTATATGGAAAATAGTTTAGCTTCAAATTTATTTAATGGATTCATAAAACACCATAAACAGCAAACAATCAGTAAGCTTATTTTATTTATTTATTTATTTATTTCTTTTTTTTTTGATAAATTACATGAAAATACTAGGTATTTGATTTTAAATTATTTACCAAATACTACGAGTATAAAGTTATTTTGTTCTTGTTTAAGGATAATGAAGATACTTATTTTTATGTAAGTTATCAGATTGTCAAATTTTATTTTAATTTTTAATAAAATTAATAAATCGTATCATTCAGTGAGATTGTAGAAATTCTAATTTACAAATGTCGGATATTGGATTATAAATTAGCTATGCCATTTCCCGATTCTATTTTTTGCCATATTGTACATTGATATTCAAACCATGGAACCTGCAAACGTCACAACTTGCAATTCTATTCTCTTTAACACGCTCAATCAAACGCGCCTTCATTTCTTGAGGTGAAATTATAGAACGTGTCAATCTTTTTTAAGAAATCATTCTTATATAAATGCTGATTAAATGTTTTGACTTTAATTCAAAGTTTTTTCTATTTCAAAATTAGTTGAAATTAGTTTAGAAAGATAGAGTAAAACAATTTTTTGCAGTTATTTTAAGTAGACCTATAATCATTGCCATGAAAGTAAGGTCACTTTGCTAATCGCCTGCCAGGCACTCAGATAAAAAATTTAGTATATTTTAATAGAGATTTGGGGATCTTAAATTTGATCTATAAATCTTATGTTACATATCAGATCTATACAATAAAAAATTGAGTATATGGTTACGTAGAATAATTATTACGTTGATCGCGCATTACTTCCAAGAATTATTATCGTGTTTGTTATGTCGAACAGTACGTATAATGCTGCATAATGTATAATTTAGTTATTATTACTTATGTTCATTGAACCACGATATATACATAGATAATTCAATTAAATTGCAAACATTCTATAAAGAATGAACTTAACAGTTCTTAAAATTTTTGCAATGCTAATTTATAAAATATATTACCTGTAGATGCTACTACGTGGATAGAATTTGTGTATCATTTTAAATTTCTTTTGTTTTGATACGAGTATATTTGCATGTAATAAATATTTTTGCACAATCAGGTTTTTTAAATGTTTACCGATAAAGTTTCCAAAGCAGTAAGTTTTATTTACAAATTACTGATCAGTGGGTGATGTGAGTCACTTGATCACGAGGCGGAGACGGTAAGTAAATAAAACAACGATGAAAGCTTACTTTAAAAATGAAAACTAAAAATTTTCAGACCATATTTTTTTTAAATTTTGTGCGTTTATCGTGCAAAAAACGCAATAAGCATTACGGTCAGTAAGTGCTCTTCAGCCGGTATCGGATGTATTCGTCTCGATCTTCAAAATCATCCTCAACCGGTAAGAAGCGCTTACTGACCTTAATACTTAAATAACTATACACCAAATGAGTTTATTCCTAAATAGAAATTTTAAGCCACGAACCCGTGGGTTAAATTATTTTCATGTGTTATTCAGAAATTCATAATTTCGGCAATTAAGACTGGTCGAGCGCTCATGCATTAAAATGTTTCAATTATTAATAGTCCATATTGACACACTTGTTAAGGTAATAAGTATTATTCTATTCTTTTTCTTTATAATAATAATAAATAATAATAAAGCAGGGCCTCTGCAACCGGTGTCGGTTGCCATTTTTGAATATAAGATCACTAACTTTTCAGGGACGACATGAACTACATTAACCATGGTTTTGGCTGGGATAAAGGAGGAGCTGAAATTTAGTTTATTGGACCCTGTGGGTCCCTAATAAATATTTACAATGTGCACATCATCCCACTATGCATTTTTACTGTAACATTCAGGGTTATGTAGCTCCCTTCTTCCTTGTGAATAAAAGTAAAGGGCTGCAAAAATCTGAAAAAAATATTTAGAAAATCATTTTAATATTAATACATTTCTAAACTTAGGATTTTTTAGGAATAGCAATTTTCTCTGCATTTCTAACATAAGAGAAGCAAGCTTTAAAATTATATTATGAGATGAGCAACTTGTCTAAAAAGTTGATATGTTGTCCTGAAAGAGAGACAAAAGAATCACTGAAATTTAAGTTATGCCTAAAATATTTAATTTAATATTTGATACCTTTCTTCGTTTTTTTCTTATTGCATTTATTCGTATTAACAACATAAATGCCTTTTTGTAACTTATTTACTAATTTATAGATTATTTGTGCAGATTGTCACTCTGCTAGATGACATTCAATATTGTTTTCGCGAGCTCTGAGATGGCGTAAACAATATTGAATGTTTTACAATTTTGCTTACGTCAGTGATGGTCACCAGAATACCATTTTCATGCTTTCTTGTTTAGAAAGCAATACTTGTTTATTAAACAATATTGGTTACTAAGCAAGTGCCATGAGAATACCGGCATTAATGGTTTCTTGTTTTATAAACAATAATTGTTTTCTATTCAATATTCAATAGCCACCATAATAAGCACAATGTATACGTGGTCTGACAATTAAGTAATGAGACTGAGTGCATAAAAACCTTATATTTAAAAATTATTCAACAACCGCATGATCCCCTTCGAAATAGTTCTCTTGGGCACCAACACAGCGATTCCAGCGATTTTTCCATACATCGTAGCAGTTCTGGAAAGCTTTGATCGGAATGTCCGACGGTACCCTCGTCACGGTCTCTTGAATATCTTCAATCTACTCAAAATGCGTTCCTTTTACCACCTGCTTGAGTTTGGGGAACAAGAAAAAGTCGTAGGGTGATAAATCAGGCGAGTACGGCGGCTGTGGTAACACCGCGATCCCTTTGGAGGTCAAAAACTGGGTCACACTGAACGCGGTGTGACAAGACGCGTTGTCGTGGTGGAGAATCCAAGTTCGTGCGATGTCGGGACACACTCTGGTGACCTTTTCTCGAAGTCTATCGAGTACTTCGCGGTAGTAGATTTGGTTAACAGTGTGTCCAGGTGGAACGAACTCCCTATGGACCACCCCGCGGCTGTCGAAGAAGCAGATGAGCATGGTTTTCATCTTGGACTTACGAGAGCAATCTTTGAATTCTTTGTGCCAACGAAACGCTTGTGCACGACTGAGAGAATCACCACCATACATGTTACCGTACGTTTCCATATACGATTCGCCCAGTTTTGCGCAATATTTGATCGCTACACGTTGCTCTAAATTACGCTTTTCCATTTTCGTGACGAGCACCACTAACACACTTCTTCAAAACACGACACAGCTGATGCACTAATAGGATAGGCGGGGTGGTAAACACATCAATCGTAGGGCATGGATGTCAAAATAATAAGTAAAAAATTTCAAAGCTGCAGAGTTACCACACCCGCGGAAAAAAAATCAGTCTCATTACTTAATTGTCAAACCTCGTATATATTGGGTGATTTAAGTTGGTACATCGGCTATACGCTAATTAACAACCGTCAGTTGATTGCTGGCTGCCATTTAGATTGTATTACCGCATGCGCACCGGCTCCTGTTGGTCATCTTTTTGGGAACCGACACCGGTTGCGGAGGCACTTCCTAATAATAAACATACTTTCACGAATTAAATTAAATGATGAAGGTTTGTATTTAATTACATCGAGAGAATTAGTACCAAATACTGAAAAAATCCTTAAATCGAAATGATGGATTGTGTATTTTACAATTAATTATAAAAAATAATATTTCCTAAACATACTTTTTACTATAATTTATTTTTAACTTTTAGATTTTAATGATGATAATACTTTTTTGCTAATAGCCTGAAGATTTTTTGCTAACCCACAACAAAAAATATTTGCCCACCCAAGACACAAGATCAACCAGAATCAATCAAATTTCAAAACTGTCATACACGTTAAAAATATAATAGATTTTTCATAGTCATTGTAATTTCACTATGACATTTTGACATTCAAAGATTTCCATATATGTTTACTTTTTTTTACATTTAGCCTTTAGTAATTTTATCAGATTATAAACATGCAATGTCAATCCGTTTCATTACAATTGTACAAAAAAACTTAGCCAATTAGTACATACTTTAACAATATAAAAGCCCGTGATTTAAAAGCAATTAACTGTTCTCATTTAATCTCATAAAATAAATAAAACAGTCACATCAAAGTAATAAAAAAGTATAATTCCCTATTGAAAGCATCGTTTTGTGAGGAAATACTTGCGTGATACATAATCTATCAAAGGCTTCTCGCTTCTTTAGTCGGACCACCATAGCTGTAACATAAGGACGCACATACAAGTGCGAATCAACACATTGAACATGAGGCGTTAAGTGCTACTTCACTCGAGTTTGCTTTAATTCTATTAACTTGCTAACATTCAAATGATTCTACTTTCAGTACGAGGTCAAGTACACCGTAAACAAAGAACTGTCATATTATAGAAAATATAACCATGAGTTATTTTTTTCCTTTCTTGGTTGTATTTTTAAATGAATGATTCGTTACCATATTGAATTTCATTTTTCTAAGAAGTGATTAGTAATACAAATAATAGTTTCCGGGAAGTACATAGTAAAATTTATTAAACACTTGGTAAGCAAATTATTTGTTTATTTCAAATGTCATTATCTATCGTTATACTTCAAATATTATTAACACAATTTGTTATTTTGTTAACACGCCAGTCGATATATCTTATGTGTGTTGCAATGTCTATAATAGCAATTTGAGCAAACAATAATAATATCCAATAACTACTAAAAATTATGTGTATTAAATTTCATCGCAATTATTTACTTCGTTCTTGCCAGTGTTGTATAGTATTTGAAATATATGTATTTGAAATAAGTATTTGAAATAGATTAAGTATTATAAGAAATTATTTGAAATACTTAAAAATAAAAGTATTTGGTATTTTTTGGTCAAATATGTTTCACAAGTGTTTATATTTTAATACATTAAAATACTATTATTTATATGAAATACTAATTTTCAATATTTGAAATAACTTTTTTATTTGAAATACATTTTTGTATTTAAAATACACAAATATTTAAAATACTTTTATGTATTTGAAATACAAACCTTCCATCCTATCTTGCTTAGTTGTAATATAACATGAAGTAATTTCCTAATTTTCTTGAAATAAACAGTTGCCTATATTAATATAGGAGCCTCTTTTTAATATAAATACAAATATGCAAATAAATTGAATATAAAAAACATTTTTAAATACAGTAACATCTTATCAATTTTTAAATAGGTTATTAATAGTAAAAGTATTTGAAATAAGTATTTGAAATATTGGTAGATTTCAAATACTAAAAAAATAATTCTATTTTACCAAACATATGAAATACTTGTATTTAGTATTTTATATTTTGTATTTCAAATATGTTTTTTCAAGTATTTTATACAACACTGGTTCTTGCAGATGCATGTATTCGTTTATTCTATTGATTAATTCATGGCCCTGTGCCTGAATGTCTGGTCGCGTATTTGGTACCCGGGTCAAAAATTATTTCGAATTTTAATTCACACAAAAATTAGCCCTATGATGCACCTCCACGTCAGCAATGAGTTCTCGTGAAGTGTTCGACATATTAACTCTTTTAAATATTTGTTATAAGGTTATTTTTCTATTTCCATTATGAGTCCACAGACGCACTGAATATACATCGTTAAGAAGATCTATAAACGCACTGTTTTTGGAGCTTTTTGATTTCTCTGAATTTGTAAAGCCGTTGTTATAGTCATAGCAACAATAGGCAGTAAAAATATTTTTATCGCAGTTTTAATGTTAATCAGAAAAATCATCATTCTATAGCAATACGGCTATTTGATTTGAAATAGGAAAATAATGCTTGAAATGAAATACCTAATTAACGTACGTAAATTATAACTCCAATACAAACGGGTTTACTATTTTTTTTTACAACAAAATATTTGTAGGACTCGCGTCTCTTTGAATATAAAACTGTTACAATATAAAATATTAAGTTATAGATTTCAGTGTGACATTGTTTATAAAGATGTAAATACATCAAATATGCAAATATAAGCATTTGTTTCATTAATGATATACATAATGTGGTACTGTATGAATTGCACTTTCTGTAGATTTGAATAATGAATATGAAATGTGCAATATAGACAATTTTCATTTTTAGCGGTCATCTTATTTAATAATACAAATTATTGATAATGCTGAAATGCAAATATACGTGCTAAATATACATACGCAAAGCCTAAATAACATACCCATATTATTATTTTATTATAGTGTACTGAAAATCATAACTTACAAAAGCGAATAAAATTTTATGAATAATTTGTACATATGAAGAATGTAAGTATAATAAATGATAATAATAATTATTGCTTATACGAATTTATCCTTATTTATGCCAAAATAGCATCTTATTATTGGAGATTAGTCTCACACGTATTTTTTAACAAATGAAAACACCAAGTTATGTTTAATATATTACACTATTTCATGAAACAAGTGAATAGGTGACATGTCTATGGAACTATTAGTAAAACCACAATTACTCTACTGCAAAGTTAGAATACAATATAATAATTTATGAGTTAGAAATGACCCCTGGGGTCAACTTCCCACTTCATTGGCTGCTCGAGCGGTTGTTTGTTATAAGCGCTCTAGATTGACATACTCAGCAATACATAAAAGGCCATAATACATTCAAACCATTTCATATAACGTAATATATTTACATTTTAATGAAGATTATTTTAAAATTAACAAACATTGATATTCTTGATAGAATCAACTTATATAAGGACCTTGGAATACTATTTGATGAGGAATTTACATTTAATGCACACATTGAAGCTATGATCAAAGCATCTTATAGAAACCTTGGTTTTATCATTAGAAATGCACAATCTTTGAGAAATTTATTGACGTTAAAAATGTTGTATTTTGCTTTCGTTAGATCCAAACTTCAATATTGTTTTCTTGAATGGAACCCTACCTATGATAAATATTCTAATGCTTTGAGCCCTAAAATAAAATGTTTTTAAAATTTTATCATTACAAATATACCAGTCAGTATCCTAGTTTCGATTGCTACTCCATTTTTATCTCCCGCTCCCTTGGTAAGGAAAGTATAGGGATCGTGCTAAAAATCGCATATCGAGATTTTGGTAAATGACCACGTTTTAAGGTCCCTAGAATCCATTTTTAATATTTTCACGATGATGATTGTGTGTATGTATGTGTGTGAGTGTTTGTGTGTGTGTGTGTGAGTGTTTGTGTGTGTGTGTGTGTGTGTGTGTGAGTGTGTGTGTGTATGTGTGTGTGTGTGTGTGTGTGTGTGTGTGTGTGTGTGTGTGTGTGTGTGTGTGTGGATCCTCTTTACGCTCTAACTCAAATACTATCATTCAGAAAGTTTGAAACCATGTATTTCTTATATATTATTTCTTATACCTTATTCTAATATGGAAAGAACTGATTAGATTTTGGTGGCAATCGGATAACCGGAAATGGCAGTTTACTTGAAGCTCAAGATAGTTTTTCTTCAAAAAATACCTTAAAATGTATTTTTTTCTCAATTTGTTATTATAAAAATTAAGATTATTCCATTTTCTACAAGTTTGCTCTAATACTTTTTCTATATATTGTATGGATAAATTTATAAAGTAATATAAAAATTATATACATAGGTAAATGGCGGGAAGTACTGTGTTGGTCACATCAGATTTTTTAAATATGAATTCTTTATCTATTAGAAGGAAAATTCATTCTATTTCTTTTTTATATAAATTGTTAAATGATCAAATGAATGGTAGTGCTATTTTATCAATATACCTAGATTATATTCAAGAAGCAAGTTAACCTTTAATTTAAAAACAGTCCGAACTAGTTATGAATTAAAATGTTCTTTTCGACAAATCTGTAATCTATTCAATAATATCAATATTAAATCCGGTATTTATGCCGATTCATACCGTAAATTTAAAATATCACTACTGCAATTTCTCCATATTACATATGATTGATTAATATATTTTATTTGAAATCGTCACTAAAGTGCACAAAATCGTCATTAAATGTTCAGAAATCGGCACTAAAGTAATTCATTATAGGACGATATTTTGAAATGTTGTGTTGCAAACCTTATGATTTATTGTACATATAAAATAATTTGGGCAGAGATACGTTGTTTTAAAAATTTGTATGTAAAATGAAAAAAATATGTGCAAGAAGAACAAATTAAATAATTCCGTTGAAGAAATTTTGGATAACACGCATAATTTTGTGTATTCATTACTATAACTTCAATGTCCGAAGCACTGAACATAAGTTCGTTTGTTTGACTGACAGCAATTGACAGATTTGTCATTATAAAAATAAATATATCTTTCATTTTCACAAAATTTAGATTTCAAATAAAATTTAATATGCATGTCAGCACTGAAGTTCCTTTTTATCACTCATATGGTTTATTTTCCTCGGCCTTACGGTCTCGCAACTAAATTCCACATTCGTGATAAAAAATAAAACTTCAGTACCTTGATACATAAATCACTATTCTATTATCTTCATAATTAATTGTTTTTCGGCTGTAGTCTAATATGCATTTACATTTTTTTCTGTCAACGCTTCACATATTTGGACAGGGTGTCTACCGTAAGCGAGCTATACCATTACTTTCTTATTTGGAGAGATAGATAGACGGTTAAATAGAGAAAGCTGGGCGATATTATATGACAAATTTAACGGTGAAAAATGCAGAACAATTGAACATCAAATACGCGACTTATTCAACAAAATAACATTTTTTTTTTATCTGAATATAAAAGTTCATTATCACTATACATTTAAAATTAAAAACAAAAGAGATTTCTAGTTGAAATTTAAATATTATATTACAAATATGACATTGTTGCTATGGAAACAACAAAAACAAATAACAAAATGAATTACTAACACTGATCAAAAAACAAATAACATTGCTAATAAAAATGTTTGGTTTGTACGAATAAAACTTTAAAAAACTGTTCAAAATGTTGACCATTTCAACTAATTCAACATTAGTATATTTTTCCATTTTGTTGGCAGCATCTATCAATAATGTAAATAAATAAACAAAATGTCAATTGTTCTTTGTTTAATGGTAGCCTTTGTTCTTTCCACAGTAACAATGTCATGTTGGGATATTTTGCAACAAATAAATATATACACAGTAAAATTTTTGAAAGATGTCCGATCAAGGGCACCTGTATCACGAACGAATTAACAAATAGGCGTACATTTATCTCTTTCTTTTGCAAAGGCTGTAAGAGTGTGTGATAAGGATGGATATAACACGCTTGTCTTTCAAAAATTCATATTGTTTCGACTAAGTTAGGACATTCCATTTATAAACGATGCTCGTTGTTGATAATACTTTCGCTGTAACGTAAGTTTATTTATTAATTCAGATACATTACCTGGACTCATAGCCGTACGTATAACGTTATATTCTGTCAGAGTCACTGACACTGACATTTTGTCAGTATCTTATTTTTAACATATTTGGTTTTACATTTCCTTATAAACTTACTAGTTAACTTATTTTTGAATTTTGAATGCTTTTCCTGTAATATATATTTTTATAATAATAAAATAACAGTAGTATCTTACGTACCCTCATAAAAACTAAGCAAACGACACTACTGAATTTGTCATGATGGGCGGAGCAAAAATCTGAATTCATACAATTAGTACACAACCTTGATCGGACATCTTTCAATAATTTTACTGTACATATATATATATATATATATATGTTACTGTAAATGCCCGAAAATCGGTAAATCCTAGGATTGATGTGCAAAACCTAGGATTAACCAATTTTATGTGGTAAATTAAATGGCATGGCATATTTCTCTACATATAACAATAACCTAACGAACAAAACTGTGCTCCAGTTTTCAAGGGTGACTTTTGTCCGTTAGGTTAGGTTATTGTTGTAGTATTTAGAGAAATATACTAGCCAGATTGTAAAACATTGCTGTCTTTGAAGGTTTGACAATCTGGCCGCGTTTCACCAACCTTTAATGAAAAGTCGGGTTTTACAACATGGCTACGACATTTAAAAATGCAATACCAATTTGCAATTGCACTTCTACATTTTAACATCCGAAATTATATAAATTATCTAATTGTTTGTAGATTTACCTCATAAAATTGGTAAATCCTGGGTTTTGTACATCAATCTTAGGATTTACCGATTTTCGGGCATTTACAGTAACATATATATATATATATACATTTTAATGTTCGATGTAATACATCTATTTATTAATTAATTTATATTATTTGACATTGAAATGAAATGTGTATACAAATATGTTTATAATTTCATTTACTTGTAAACTCATGCACATAATTGTAGATGTCACCATGTACTCCCAGATTACGCCCACGTAATCTCCAACCTCACCCACATTTCGTTCATGCCTTATTCGCCACAGGTGGTCACATCACATCACATCACATATGAATACCTATAATGATGTAGAAATGTTCCTTTCTCTCGGTACAATACCGTGGCCGTTAAGAATGTCTGTGTTGGAGGGCCGTAGGCCGATAATGAAAACTGTAACACGCTTACGCATTAATCCATTGAACTCCGGTAGCTATAGCCTACGTGCATCTTGCATTTGCATATTTATGAAGCCGAATGAAAAATTATTTTCAAACGCTCTATCATACATACTCGATGCACACGTAGAACGTTGTTCGATGTCCACTTCGACACATATACATAAATTTTATTTTTATAAATAATTCAGTTCATTAACAATTCTGACGGTTGTAAATGTTAACTGCTCAAGAAGTAATTTATTTATGCTATCAGCACAAAAATTGATTTGAGATGTATATATTTATTTACTGTTATTTTCAATAAAAATGTCAAAAATTAATGAAAGATATTTGAATTTAATTTCATCGAATAAATAAAAATTAGTGTGGTCAAACTTTCTATTACTATAAGCTGTCAATAAATAGTTTGATACTATTTAAAACCCAATTTTACACATTAAAACATGTTATTTAAATCTTTAAAACACTTGTTTACAACTACATATATAATTTTTTTTTCGTGCTGAGTCATTTATAAACAAACACCTACTATAATTTATTAATGATAACAATTACAAATATTATTAACCATTAAAACAAAAAACTTTAAACAATACTTCAAAGGACGTATAGGTATATCGACGTAAAATGATTTTTATTCCTTTGAAATGTAGAATCTACCCTTGAAACAGTGGCCAACTATTTAAAAATGTTTTAAAATTATTATTATTACGATTTTTGATTAGTGAATGACGCGAATTTTCATTTGTTTTAAATATTAATCAATATTAATATTTTCTCATTTAAAATATTCCTCATTGGGGTATTCATCCGATTTTTTTATATTTTTCTGATAATACATAAAAATTTAGGAGTATTGGTAAAAAGGTGATGTTAAAATTCGAATTATTAAGCGAGATATGAATTTTTGAATGTCTCTAATTATTTGTGACGTCATAACCGAGTTGGTTATTCTTCTCAGTTGTCAAACAATTATGTCTAGGGTTATCTGCATTGTCAAAATTAGGCATATATTTTCATTTATTTTTATTAAAACTTCTTTCCCTTGTCAAATTAATTATTAATGAATACAGAAATAAAGGAAAAATGATTAAAATAAAATTTATTTCAATCTATTTCATGAAACATTTGAAAATGTCATTAGGATGACAGTAGTGTTTCTAGAACAGAATCTGAATAATCGAAATTTGCCAAAAAAAATTGATCTATCAATTTTTAGTGGTAATGCTACGTATATTTTGCTATCTAGGAATTGAATTTAAATAATTAATTAATAAATTTATTACATAAATGTACAGGGTGAGTCTAGGAAGGCGCCCCTCCCCCTTTAACTTGT
Organism: Harpalus rufipes; assembly: GCA_951394225.1. Classification (NCBI taxonomy): domain Eukaryota; kingdom Metazoa; phylum Arthropoda; class Insecta; order Coleoptera; family Carabidae; genus Harpalus; species Harpalus rufipes. Next base: position 14,434,517 of record OX596283.1, on the reverse strand, counting down.
TTATTATAAGTGATAGAAAAAAATGGCTCATATAAAAGTTTTATTATTTTAAATATACTATTTGATATTTTTTATAATGTCAGGTTTATAAGATACAACTATCAACTTTTATTTTTTAAACAGCAGCCTGTAATTATTTTACTAAAATATAAACCGCCATTTTTTTCTCTTTTCAACGATGTATCAGTTTTTATTAATGTATTTGAAAAAAATCGAGAAAAATAAGTTAATTGAAATATATGAGAAACAATTTTTATTCAAATATTCTAGGTGGCTATGTGAAAATAAATAATAAATAAATAGATAAATAAGTTAATAATAAGAAAAGTAATAATAAATAAATAGCAAACAAATGTATACTTTGTTGATATTAACATTGTTACATTTTGTTTATTTTCACATAATTTTTGGTTAAAAATTATTTTCCATATATATCTCATCATATTTATCTGGATTTTTTTTCAAATATATTAATAAAAACCAATACATCATTGAAAAGATAGAAAAATTGCGGTTTATATTTTAGTAAAATAATTATAGGTTGCTATTTAAAAAATAAAAGTTGATAGTAGTATCTTGTAAATCTGACTTTATAAAAAATATCTACATCTGCCATAAAATAGTATATTTAAAATAAAACTTTTATATGAGCCATTTTTTTTTTCATTATAACACTGGTTTAATATTATTCAGAACATATACATACATAAAATTTTGAAATTGAATAATACACTAGAACAGCAAATTTTAATTTCTAGATATTCTTTACAAATATTTAATTCTTATTGCAGCTAATAGTAGAGCAAAGAATTAAAATATGTAGGTCATATTATTAACTTATAATTAATTCGATTTTCTCACTAATTCCTACCATTAATGTATGTGTAACATGAATGTAAACATATACTAATGTGGATTATATGGATATTTAATTTGAATCTATGTTCATTAAATTGCTGTCATGGTTTTGTTTAATAATCCGTGCAAATTAGGTTCTAGATAGAATATACACGTTTACATGAAAAGATAACTTAAGGCCTAAAGTAAGAGAATTTATGCATTTATTTATCATATTGTAACAAAGCTACTGTCTTTATTGTCTAGTATTCATATTTGACATGTGACATTTAAATTTAATACCTAACAGAACTACTGTTTCAAAATATGTGAAAAAATATCGCTGAATCAAATGTAACGATTGAACTGTACCGATAAGGAATTGTAATTAATTTATTTTTTTGATTGCTGAATATAATTGAAGGAAAAATAAGTTTATTTATTTATTTGCAACCAACTGGAAAATAGTTATTACGTTACGTGGGAAGTTTTTTTTATATGAAATAATAACAGTTTACTAAACCAGAAGAAAAATTGTATTGTACCGGATTGTTTTAAATTGAAAAGTCAGGTTTACAGAATTAAGAAACCGAAAAAATATTTGTAAAAAATCAAATTGTTTACCTTGAATCTCAACAATATTAGGAGCATATCGTACTATTATTTTTTACTGGAACTTTTTTGTTTTGGGCTTTCTTAGCATATAAAAGAACATATACAAAAAATCATAGAAAATTTATTTGTGTTAGGTGTAAACATGAGTGAGTTCTAGCTAATCAAACGCTATAATAGTTTGGTGTCTATCTGTCAGATTGGCAACTAAAGAAATTGTGTTGTTAGTATTTGTTCGACATTTTTGCATTCTCACATTACTAATACTAACTATCATACTAGTACTCACGAAAACTTCCACGTCCAAGTCAGATATCGTATTGCAACAATTGTTTTAGTTGAATTCAGTTTTCTAAATAAAAATTATTTAAATATCGTGAAAAATAATTGTTTAAAGGATGCAATGAAATATAGAGGAAATTAACAGAACCTATATAAAAAGTCAATAAATGACAAATTAGAAAATGATTAATGCTATACATAGTATACATAAGTACAGTAAATTTTGTTAAAGATGTCCGATCAAGGTCATCTGTATCATGAACGAATTAACAAATAGGCATACATTTATTTCTCTCCTTTGTAAAGGCTATAAGCGTGTGCGATAAGGATGGATATAACACGCTTATCTTTGAAAAATTTATATTGTTTCGGCTAATTTAGGATATTCCATTTTAAAACAATGCTCGTTGTTGATAATACTATCACTGTAACGTAAGTTTATTTATTAATTCAGATACATTACCTTGATTCATAGCCGTACGAATAACATTATTTTCTGTCAGTGTCACTAACATTGACACTGTCAGTAATCTAATCGGTATCTATTTTTCACATATTTGGTTTTACATTTGCTAATAAACTTACCAGTTGACTTATTTTTGAATTTTGAATACTTTTACTGTAACATATATTTTTATAATAATAAAATAACAGTAGTATCTTATGTATCCTCATGAAAACTAAGCAAACGTCACTTCTGAATTTGTCATAATGGGCGAAACAAAAATGTTAATTCATACAATCCGTAGATGACCTTGATCGGACATCTTTCAAAATTTTTACTGTAATTTATTTTGCTATAGGTATACCGCGAGTCATAAACATAACTCAGCATTTATTTTTTCTTTCTACATAGGTAGCATCTCTATGTCTCATATATAATGTTCATCCATTTCTATACCTATTGGGATATTACACTACGTAGACATGGCGTTGTGCATCAACGTCAAAACTTGGACAAAAGAGCATATTTGTTTACCTTCCATAAGCGTATCATTGCTGTCTGTGGTTTTTTTTTATTCTTCTTGTATTTTTACTTTTCTTTCAGTGTTTATTACTACTTTAGGTAGAGTGTATTCTCTTATTTCATGTTTTATTAATTGTAGCAGTAGATTAATTATTATTTTTAATTTTAAATACTTTAGTTAGTAGTTTTTAGGTTATATATCGGTTGAGTGTTTTTCTTAGGGCCAATTTTATAATAAAAATTCGATAGTAGTAGTTCAATTAATTGTAAACATTAATTATATTATCTATTTTCCACTATATTAACTGTACGCGCCTATGTAAAAATATATGAATAAAATAAAATTGCTCTTTTGTTTTAGTTCCAAATTTCGCCACCAGGTTCGCATTCTTATTGAAATATCCCAATAACCTATAACGGTTATCCTTTCTATATAGCGTTTATTATTTCGATATAGCAAATCGATTTTTTTAATATACCTACCATGCTTATAATATCGCATTTGTATTTATAGTATAGCATTTAATTTATTCTCATTTATTAATATCAGTTGGCATTTCTACTCCAATCTGATAGACAGATAAGTCATGATTGACTGAAGCAAAAAAGTAACGCGTGTGTCCGGTATTTAGTCTTGTAAAATTTTCAATGCATATGTGTTGTTAGGGTGACGTGTCAATAAAATGAACAGATTTTTGACCTTTTCTATTTTCTATTAATTATTCTAGTTTTTAACCATATATTGTTTGCTGCAGATAAGAAAAATCGTACATAAGCACCATATTTGGAAATTTTTTTTTTTCTACTCCTGCTCTGAAATAGTTATTTACATACTAAGTACGGGAAACAAGTTCACGCATGCGGTTTGTATATTTTTTGTACGAAAAGTATAAAACTTAATAATTAGTAATTTTTGTACAAATAATTTTATTTATTAAAACTTCATTAGATATACACAGCTTTGTAGCTAATTTTAGAGTGATGTGTCAAATTTAAATTTCAATTATTTTCATGTTTATTTTTATGTAATGTAGTGTATTAATCATGGTATGTAAATAACTATGTATCACTTACCAAATATTTCACTTGTAATATATAGCAAATTTATTTTAACCTAATAAATTTGTTAAATTTCTTATTGTTTTGTTACAATTTACATTAAGTTTGTTGATTATGTGTTACCGACTTCCCGAGTATTCCATCTTGTCGACTTCCGCCGAGCAGAAATTGTTGCGAACATAGTAAACCAAATGCACTAAATTCATTATTTTAAAATTAAATTTCATTCAATATTCCACTATTTTGTCTTATTATTAAGCGAGAGAGTGTTTGAGAAACTATATTTTATTATTATAAATTTAGTTCTTTAAGAAATGCTTTAGAAATAGGAGAGTGTTTTTTCCAAAGTTTCCCGGTCACTTATCTGGTGGAGACCTGGGAAATTGACGTTTCAGACGTTGCTTAGGCGACGCGAAACAACACATTTCAATGCATTAGTACAAAAATACAATTTTCTGGTTTGTTTTTTATGCTTAAAGCAACTCTTTGCTACACTCTTCTGTATCCTAGCAATGGATTTTACTAATGAATGTTGTACACAATATTTATTTGTTGTCATAGATACGCATCACATATACAAAAATTGATAATAAATGTCAAATTATTTAAAATTAAATTAATTTCCTTTTTTAACCTGCAAATAGTGTGTATAACACGTGTTGAAAGTCCTTTGTCGAACGCTCAGGCTGCAACTGTTATTTTGATTCGACAAAGAAATACTTTTGGCAATTGGTATACAAATAATAGTTGCTAGATTTGTAGCCGTCTGACTAAGCATCTGGTCGTGAATCTGGGGAACCAGGTTCGGTCTCGACCAATGCCAAAATTATTTCTAATTTGAAAATGAGAGATAATTAACTCCTGTGGTGCATTCTCCACCCCAGTAATATAATCATTACCGATATCTTTTGTATAAAGTTGATTGGCACACCCAGCAATGGGTAATATGTCGTAATGATATATTTATTTTTATATTTTGCGTTCATAATGAAGTCATGACGAAAGGGAATGAGCTATTCCGGTGTTATGGGATTTATGCAATTTTCTGTAGTTTACATCTTAATATATAAATACAATAAAACATGTTTCGGAAAAAGTTTTCATTCATAATTTGATGTTAGAACATTGAAACTCTTTACAAATCTAGAAACGTCCTTGAAAACTGTAACATAGATTATACATGTTGTTACTTCGCGCGTGTATTTTATATTTGATGTTTTATTCACTTTGTTTATGTTAATTATTACGTGTTCCTCCGATATTTATTTGTTTACCTACGTTTTCTTGTTGAAAAGTTGTAAACAAGTTGTCTATGAACACGCGCTGAAGTTTGCTGCAGATGTCAATATCGGATGCTCGTCATAAGGGCGCCATAAGAGAAATTTGAATTTCAATGGATTTAAAAAAAAATCATATCTCACTTTCTGGACGGAACTAATAATAAAAAGAAACTTTTTAAAATGCCGAAATACCCCAATTCGTATCGAAAGAGCCTTCATTTTGATAAGCATTTTTTTTTTAATTGAATTGACTTTGAATAAATGTCAATCCAATGTTACCAACTACAACATTACATATACAAATTTTCCTAAATCAACTCGGTTTAATATAGCAGTTTTAAAAAAAAAATTAGCATACAAAAGACGGAAAATAATATAAAGGACTCTTTTATAAGAAATTTTCCGCACTTGTCATAGCATTCAAGGAATACGAGGTCTGTTCAGAAAATAACCGAAAACTTTGACTTACGCGCTAACGGAGATATTTAGTGATATGCGGTTGGCATCATTGCGTTGCGCATAACTCCTCTGTAACCACATGTTTTTGGAGTTGATATTTGGTTTAGTTTTCGTGATATTGTTATTTGAGTGCAATGTGTTTAAGTGTTAGTATCGTTTTTTGAAATGTGCGATTTTCTGGAGCAACAATGCAACGTAAAATTTTGCGTAAAACTGGGGAAAACTATCACAGAAACGTTTCAATTTTTGAACAAGCTTACGGAGATGATGATCTGGGTCGTACGCAATATTACGAATGATTTTCACGATTTAAAAGTGGACGTCAGTCAATGGAAGATGATCCTAGACTAAGAAGGGCTTCGGCTTCAACTGATGACTCCCACGTTCAGAAAATTAACGATCTGGTGCGTTAAAATCGCCGATTGACTGTCAGAGAAATTGCAGAAGAGGTTAGAATCTCAACTGGGTTATGCCATGAAATTTTGACTGAAAAATTGCATTAAGTTGCAGCAAAATTTGTTCCTCGTTTGAAACAACAGAAATAAAACCGAGTGGCCGTTCGACGGCAACTCCTTGAACAAGCCAATGACGATGAACCATTCATGCAGAGGATCATAACGGGAGACGAAAGCTAGGTTTACGCCGTTTTCAGACTATTGATGACATCAAAGCAAATTGGTCACAGAACTTAAAGGCCATTTCAAATAAAGCTTCGCGAAATAGAAACACCGCTGGAAAAAGTGTGTGAATAGGGGAGAGGAATATTTTGAAGGGGACAAGGACAAGGACCAATAATCTGTAAAATTAATAATAAAGTTTAAAAAATACGATGATCGACTGGTAGTAGAATGAAAATTGGGAAATAATCGGACACGCAGTCTATGTAAAATTAATTTATTTCGTGGCCTACGTTTCGACTTTGACTAAAGTCTTCATCAGGGCTAGAAATTGTCAATTGTAGATAGTAACATGGGGAACCCCCATACGACCCATGGGTATAACAAGTAATTAAATATATCTGTATATATCAGGTCAATATTAGCTGGAGCGTTGAAAAAAAAAGAAAAAACTTAACAACTTTTTTAATTATTAACTTTCAAAAAAAGGAGTTTTTTTTCATAAAACCTGTAACTTAACTTGTGAGAATGATTTATCAGACTGCGTGTCCGATTATTTCCCAATTTTCATTAAAAAATAAAGTTCGGTTATTTTCTGAACAGACCTCGTATATCAAATACAAAGTTTTCGTTATAAAAAATATATCAAATAAAATCCAGGTGTAAAAAAGAAAATAAATTATTATTACCCAAAAAACAGACCCGTGGAATTTAATATTTATCGTCAAAACAAAGTCAAATATAACATAGTCATAATTTATTTATGTAAACTAGTGTGACATTTAGTAAACACTGATCACATAATAGTCGTTTGACAGGTTAACATTTTTGGCATCAGGTGTTTTGTATTTCCTAGTTGACCAAGAACACAGAACATCGAGTTTTACAAGCTGATCTAATCTACAAACATCTTGAGAGTGTCGATAGGTGTAAGGTGAGGCCCCTACCTAGTTCTCTGCCACTTGGGCATCTACTAAGGATTGGTACCGCTCCTGTACATAGGCGTGCAGTCAAGCACTGCAGTAAATCACAAAAAATCAAAATCATTATTGAAGTCATAAACCATAAAATTTGTTATAGTTAATTGGTTTTTATAGTAATCGTAAATGTTTATGCAATTGTGTAACAATTGAAACGGGAATTGATTTGAATTGATATGTGGCGGCAAAAAATTTTAATTGAATTTAATGGAATGTATTCTATTGTTTTTAATACTTTAAGTAATACTCGTATCAATAAAATATATTTAAATGAAAACATATTTGTAAAATTGTGTGTGCATCTCACAATTTCATTCTCAACAGCGACAGGTAAAAAGTATATAATAGAGCTTTTAATAAAAAGAGTCATGAAATATTATGTAAAATGGCAGCAACACAATGTGTGGGGAAAGTTTAGAAAACCTCAATAAAAGATTCAAAAACTTTTATAGAAGCGAAAATGTCAAACGATGCAAATTTTCACCGAAGATACAAGTATTTTAGTGAGAATATAATTCCTTAGTCACGTGACATGTTTTCCGCCAATCAACATTCAGAATCTCCCTAGCTACGCGTTTATCACAGCGATGATAAAAAAACAATGAAATTATCACCGTATTTATAGTCGTTACAGGGATTTGTTTTCTTTATATATGACATTGACAGTTAATTTTGAGTATAAAAATAAATAATAACAATAATTCAAACTCCGAAATATTAAATAAAACTCGTAAGTACCATGTTTTAATACAATGTGAATATGTATAACAAAATTTAGGTTAGGTTATATTGCAAAAATTCATTATATTCTCTCATTAAATATATATATATATATATATATATATATATATATATATATATATATATATATATATATATATATATATATATATACTTGTCTATCGGCCTGATTCTGGTGACCATTGTATAGAATACGATATTATAATCTATACCATTACGATTACAATGTGCTATAAGATATTGTAAAGATTTCGTATTCAGGTGTACACATGGTAATCGTATAGTAGAGTTATTGTAATAAATACGATATTGTAATCTTCAAATTGCAGTGAAGCCAACATTTTAAAACCATATAAGAAAAACAAAACATATATACTTTTAAGCGTCAATTATTCCGATGTTAATATAAATATTTGTGTAAAATTAATATTTTATGTAATATTAAATAAATTAAAATTTGTATATAATTGAATTCTCGTGAAAAGCAAAGTATTATTGTATACAACGATTGGTGACACTGATTCCGACGTAACCTTAAAATTTAAGTTAGCATATGACAGCTTGTGATATACAAAACGTAAACAAAGCTACGCCGAAAACCTGTTATATTTTTAATACAGCTATTCGAAGTATTTATTATGGCTACGAAAAAAAAAGTATCGAAACAACAAATACAGATATTCGTAGAGTATTTTGAGAAGAACGAGGTATTAAGAACTGGAAAATTGACGCCAAACTTAGCCCCAAATACATTAAACATGTTGTGGCAGGAAATTACGGAAACTTTAAATAATTGTGGTACTGGAGCTGTTCGAGAAGCCGACATCGCGTAATTGCCTTCTCTGTATCAATAATTCGTGTCTAATGTATCAATAATAAATAGCTAAATTATTATGTTTTAATAAAATATCAACAACTTACCTGTTTCTTTCATTTTCTAACATATCAATAATAAATATGAAATTGTTATTATTCATTTTTGTCAAAATAACTCTTACTCATAACCTAAATAATGCAGATAAATCGAGCTGAGATCTGTCTTTACGAAAACCATAAATGTATACGATAATGGTAACGAACACAATTCTGTCAAAGTCATAAATGGTCACCTGAATAAGAATTACATACAATATGGTGTAGAATACTATAATTGTATACGACACGATATTGTATTAAAACCAATGGTCACCAGAATACAATTTCAGTGAATAATTGTATACAATACCATAATGGTATTTTATACAATATCGTATTCTATACAATGGTTACCAGAATCAGGCCGTATGTTTAAGAATTAGTTTCAGCGAACGGAATATAATTTACACGCAGTGGCTAGTAAAATATATTCTGTGTTACCAATTCTTAAAATTTCAGGCGGAAACAGATTAAATGAACAGCCTGCGTATAAAATCAATGGTAATACTTCATTATTTTTTTAAGTTGTAAATATTTTTTATGTTGTAAATGTGACTTTTAAATTCAATCCTCGTAGCTTAAAAAATAGTGTGTAATTCAATAAATTTCTAAACACTGTGCTTTTTATGTTTACCTCTCGCTACTGTAGGTAAGAAAGGTACTTATACTGCCCTGTTAAGCATAAAAGTCGTAGCTACATTTTAATCATTTTTTGTTTTTTATCTATCAGTTTGTTCAAGCCGAATGTCGTATTTACGTTTCTCCAGCCTGGTATAATGTATTAATGGTTTGTCGTATTTACTAAAATTCACTGTATTTAGAAAAAAATGTATTATCTCCAAATAGTGAAATTTTTAGATACGACTTTATAGCAATCATGCTAAAATTGGCATATCTAGATTTTAGAGAATAACGTTCCTTTCCCTATAATTAGATTTTAACATTTTTACAATGACATGTTTGTGTGTGAATGTAGTCAGGACGATTTCTCAAATACTATAAAACTAAAACGTATGAAACTTTCTACTCTTCATTAACATTGATGGAAAGAGCTGACTAGTTTTTGGTAACAGTTGGACAACCGAAATAGGTGCTAATTTACTTGAAATACGTAGTAAAAAGTTTTTAAGTATTAAAAAACATTAAATTTTATATCTATTACATTCCTTGCAATTATGGTATATAAAATAAATATGCTCCTATATAAAATAATCTGTTGTAATAAATCTTATAACATCTAACACGAAGAAAACAAATTAAAAAATTCAACTGTTTGTATGTGACAAATAAATATCAATATCATAAATTAAGAGTAATTTATATACAGATATATTTCTGGAAATAAAAAGTGCAATACGATATAAAAATACTTTTTCATAGAATTATAAACAAATCTGTACAAAATGTTCCAAATTTAAAATACAATAGAATAGAGTAGAGGTGTTTTGATGGCCACAACAGATTTTTTCTCTGACCGTAAGAAAAGTAATAACTTTTTGAATCGTTATTCCAGTATGTTAAGTAGTTGCTACGCAACTAGAAATAATAAAAACATATCTAGTTTAATTAATTTATTTAACATTATTAATCATTATTTAATAACACTATGATGTACCAGACATAAAACACACTGTCACTATCCTTTATATTAATGGTTCATTTAATAACACCACCAAAACAGAAAATGTTGCATAGAATTTGACGTTTGTGAAAAATATTTAAACAATCCATGGTTACAGGAGTCGTAGCTGTTTCTACCAAAATTACAAAATCTATTTAAATAATTTTATTAAATTAGATGTTTAGAAAATAAAAATAATTAATCTTTCTATCGGAGAAAAAATATTATTTGTAATACATTGGAAAAGTGAACTTCCCGGACTCTTGTGGCTGCTAAAAATCGGCCAGGGCTTCGTGCCAAGTCCCACAACTATTGTCCACTGTCGTTCCTACTTATTACTATTTTGTTTTCATCAACTGTATTCTGTAATGTCTTTTCAGTATTTTAAATTTACTGGTTTCGGAAGCATCCAGGATTCACCTTTGCCTTGCTATGAAAATTGTATACTGATCGAAGATTTATAAATTTATTCAATATTTAGTCAATATTAAATATTAAATATTCCATCATTACCGATATCTGTACAAAGCAGATTGGCACACCCAGCAATGGGTAATATGCCGTGATGAAATATTTATTTATTTATTTATTTATTTAAATGATCGGTAACTTATAAATGTAATTTTACTTGATCCAACCTAATTTAAACTAAACTAACCTCTAACTAGCCTAACCATAACATAACCTAATCTAATATGAACATGAACACAATATTCATATATCCTGCTTATTTATTGTATAGATCACATAAAAACTATTTATAAATATACATTTATACATATTACTCTTATTATAAATAAATAAGTAGAATATATTGGCTTTGTCATAAATTATTCAATCTAGACTAGTCTGGACAGATGATGTAATACATATATTATTTTAAAGAATGTGACATTATATGTTTGGAAGTGGAAGACTGAAGACAGGAAATTCAAATCTATTAATTACGAAGAGGAATTAAACAATTAATATGTACTTAATCAGTGTTGTATTAATTATTTTCTAGAAATATATTCTATATTTATGTAATTTTATTTGTCTTTGATGATAACATAATAAATAAAAATAACTAACTCTAGATAAAATACTACATTTTATTGCTCCGTAAAATAGCAAGATGCCCTATCTTTTACATTCAGAATGAGCCGGTTTCACATTTTTTAAAAAGTATTTTAAATAAAAGTTTATGTAATATTTTTCACAATAATAGCAAAATCATAATAATTTGTTGTAATTTACGTAAATAATTAAATAAAAAGATTGGCGCGAAAAGTAGTCATGAAAAACAACCCCCCACTCATTTTACGTCAGAGTACATACAGCACGTCATTTATAGCCAAAATTATTGCACCAGTCCTATTATATATTTCCTTCTAGATTATTTACAGATCTTATATTTTTCAGATAGATATGAGAAGATCCATAGAATGTAAAGTAATAACTGTTCTTGCAATAATAACAAAAATTTATAGGGATCTGCTAAGTACACGTTGCCGCAACTAATCTAGATAAAATATATGAAACATTTAATTTTCATTTCTATGTCTTATACTTCCTATTAACTTTCTCAAGATTCCCAGATGCTAGACTTTTCACATTCCACACTGAATATACATGGAATAGCTGTAAATTCTTGAAAGACAAAAATATACATCTTCATATCTTCCAATTTTTATGAGGGAATAGATATATTAAGGCTGTCTTACACGATAATAAATTTACTAACAGTGAAATTTATTAGATGAATTTATAGACCACCACTTTGAAACAAATCTAAGATTATGTTTTTCTATAATTATTACAAATAAATACATATTATAATTTGCAAAATTTACGTTTGTGTTTATATCAAGTTATTTATCCTTTTTTCTGAAAAACAAATGACGCACTATAATAGCCATTTATTCTGTGCCGGATTAAAGAGAGGGGAAGCTTTGGCCTTTTCTTTATATTTTATAGATAGGTAAATTAATCCATTCTTATAAAAACTACAGCCTATGGCCTGTGCTTTGGAGATAACCTCAACTCGTTTTGCAACACAGTAGTTTTCAAATGTATTTAATTGACCCAAGTTACTGTTAAAAAATAATTATTATATGGCCAGGTGAACCAATACCTAAAAGCTTACATTTTAAGCTAGGATTAAATGCAAATCGAAATTTTGACAGCAATATATTATAAATCATTTGACATTTCATTTCGATGCAATATTGTCAATTTAAATCCAATTTTAATAATTAATAAGTATCGTTGGTGCAACCGGCTGTCACAGTCATAACAAAAAAATATTTTTATTGAGAATATATTAAACACCTATATAATAAAACAGTTTTTATATATTTGTAATTGGCAAGAAATATAGATTAGGTTAAGTTAAAAAAAATTATGCCCAATTGCACCAATAAGGCTTAAATTTTAAGCCACGTTTAAACAAAAAAATACAAATCGAAATTTTGATAGCAGTACATAATAATTCATTTGACATTTTATTTCGGTGGGATGTTGCCAAATTAAGGAACGCTTAAAATTTAGGTTACGTTGATGCAACCGGCCATAAGACAAAAGTTGTAGAGAATTTTTTCTCTGTAAAACTGATAATAACAATTTTTGCACGAATACTTACTGGTGAGGCGGTGCGGAGATATTTTGCAAAAAACTGATTTTGCAAATTATTTTTCCAAAATGATGACGCTGCCTGAAGTACTAAATATAAAACATATCTGAAAATCAAAAGTAATCGACTTTTTATAGCATAGAGGATTTCCCCACAAGGGTTTTTTTTTGGGACTTTTTGTGATGATTCTTAGAAACCTTAATAAAATAATCCCGTTGAAATTATCTGTCTAACTACTAGTTTCGTCTATAACCCTAACTGACTAACTGAAAATAATATATAGAAAAAATAAATAAAACTAGTAGTAGTAGACATTGAATCATTGACATGGAAAAAAATAGCAAAAATACATAACATTTTTCCTCTCAAAAACACACAAAGAAAATGGAAAGGAAATTATTTATTACTTTCTTATTTTCTGGTCATTTTCGAAAATTTTGTTATGTAAGATATGAAAATTGTATATCGTTTGATTTAGAATAAGGAGCTCTATTGAATAAGAATGTAAAAAGTATATGTTTCTATTTAAAATAAAAAAATTTGGTATCTATATTTTGAGAACCAATGGTTGAAAATTTCTTTTCAGTTTATCATTGAAATACCAATGTGAAATAGAGATTCTTTCCTAATTTAACCAACTTCGTATCTCTTATAGTATAGTTCTAGGGATCGCAATGGTAGCCATTTAAAAATGAACACCTGTGTATAGAATATACAGGGTGTTCATTTTACAAAGACGTTTAAATGGCAAACAATTTCTATTTCACAAAACAAATTTAAAGAAAAGATTTTTTTTTATCAGTAGTTCTCAAAATACGGGACCAAACTTTTTTTATTTTAAATGAGAACATATACTTTTTATTTACTCATTCATTGGATTATTTAATTCTGAATTCAATGATATAATATTTTTATATCCTTATATACCGATTTTATATTAATTTGATTAAAATCTATAATAAGAGTGCCTCGAATGGAAAAGATGAATACATGTTATTTTTTACATAGAATTAGAGTGCTCTGAAAATAAGAAGGGAGTATTTTGTTTTTATAATTGATCTTTATGATGTCAACGCAAACAAAGTATTCACATATTTCTTTTATGGCATTCTAATTTTATGTAAAAAAAAATACCACGTATTCATTTTTTCCATTCATGATCCTCTTATTATAGTCATATTTTAATCAAATTAATATAAAACTTTACATGCATTTTTCTTTAAAATAAATCATTCGAAAGAGTAAATAAAAAATATATGTTCTCATTTAAAATAAAAAAGTTAGGTCCCGTATTTTGAGAACCACTGGTCGAAGGAAATAATTTTTCTTTTCTTTAAATCTGTCTTCTAAAATAGAAATTATTTGCCCATTTAACCGTTTTGTAGCTCTTATAGTTCTTGAGATAGCAATGGTGGCCCCTTTAAAATGAACACTTGTATATTAGCGGATTCAGAAAATGTGCCAATTTATTTTTGTTTGTATTAGAATTTTGTATTTTATGCATATTTTTATAATAAAATATCTGATTTTTTTTCTTGTATAATACTGGAAAACCTAGAAAGGTCAGGGAATTTTAAATCTCTAAAGTGCTGGGTACCCTGGAACAACCCTAATTGGACTATACTACTAGGTTTATTATTACAAATTTGATAGGTAGCTAACGGATATTGTTTCATGTATAAAGTCGAGCCCAACAAACAAGTTGACCACCCTTGACGTAGATAACCCGATATCCTGGAGAAAGTAATCCCGTTTTTGAAAGTGCGTCTGGCCGACAGTTCTGTTACCGTATATTCTACACATACTACATGCGTATAACTATCAAAATCAGATAATGCAAAATATTTAACCAAATCATAATGATGTTGTAGAATTTCCCATTTGTGGTTTTGTGCATGAAATCATTTAAAACTGAAAGTAATGTTGTCGACAGTTATAGTGAAATATTTGCGATTTATTTGTATGAAGTATGTGAGAATGATATATTTATTTCTCCGCCGCTGCGGCTGCAGCACTAAGCCGCGGGTGTGGTTGGGAAGGTATGTACCGCATGACCTTCGATCTCGTTCACCTGCCTAGTGCCTAGCACTAGCACCAGCTCCAGCAGCACAACCCACCACAGCACCGTAACATGTGTCATATTACCGTGCCCTTGCCGTCACAATATAATTCTATGTACGTGGTACAAGCGAAAAGTTGGAGGATCATAGTTTTAATTTAATTCCTCTATTCAGTCTTTCCTTCTTTGAAAACGATTTTAATGTCCGATAGCATCGCTAACAACAAAATTATGAATAAGGACAGATGTTACAAAGAAAATCGAGGAAAAACCACGATTGCGTTGGTACGCTTCGGTTGCAAATGTAAAAATTTATCATTTTAAATTATTGGAACACTTTTGGTTAACCACGGTTAAAATTTGTTATTTTTGGAATATATATCCCTAGTTTTACTTCACAAATTTCAACTGTTGCAAACAAATTGAGGTTAGCTAGTTACAAAATGTAAGATAAGCGTTTTTCTATAGCCCGGTGTCCGTAACATTGTAACCGCGATTAAATCGTAACCATAAAAATATCAAATAAGAAATTGAATATTGTTATCCAAAAATGGATTCATAGTTTTTTATTTTACTTTAGCTTCAAATTTAAAGATCAGCAGTATAACCGGGCAAAAATTTCTTTACAAAAAGCCTAATCTAATTCTTTCCTGTAAATTAGTTAAAAATTGTCACGGAAACTTGAAACTTTAAGAATTTTTAGCCTATACTTTACATATTAACAAAAGGCTGCTATTTATTATATACAAATGTAACATTCTAATTTAACTAAGCTAATTATCATATTTACTGATCATTTATTTTACTAAATACTAACCATTCATGTAAATAATCACCAAATAAATAAAAGTATTAAAGAATGACTACGTAAAATAAAAATTAGCGAGTACGAATATACTAATTTAATCTCTTGCCTCCTAGATCGTGACTCGGAAATCTATAACTTCTTGAATATTTGAATTTAAATATGATTATTGTTTTATGTTGAGCATCGAAAGAATTAAGAGTTAAATTATAAATAGTTATTTAACGGTATACAGGATGTACCATAAAGTCGGGTCCAAATTGAGTAAAAAAAGCTTAATCTTCAACTGTTTTCGAGAAAGAGACCATTTGGCATTAGAATGTAAGAAAAACTGACAAAGATAGTGATCGAATAAAATTTTGTCTTTTCCAGTCAATAGACTATAAAAATGCAATAAAATTTTATATGAAACAGAAATTTCCAACATATAGGATATTGTCCAAACCTGGATTGACCAGGGATTTGTTAACTACTGGATAGAACAAGTATATACACCGATACATGTATCGCTTGTGTACCCGGCCAGATTAAGAGAGAACACAGGAAGTGTGAGTGAGAAGGATATAGATAATTCCACTTTGGACAATTAAATTTGATATTCATATCATTGTCAAATTCATGTCAAAAATACGTTAAAATATATTTAATCTTGAGACGTGAAATAAATATAAATACAACGCTAAATTAGAAAACATATAAGAATGTCAGTTAAACAATTAATTACTTAACATAATTAAATTTTAATGTTGATAACAAGAGTAACCTAAAAACTGTCAAACATGTCAGGCAAACGAATGACAAATAACTGAAATAAAAACAACAAATCCGAATTATGTATCACTATCTCAGTCGATCTGGCCAGGTACATGCGAAGATTAACTTAAACTATCCCTAGGATTGACTAAAAATATAGTAATATTCGTGAATCTCCCAGGTTTGGAATAATAAAATTAATTTATTAATACCATGAGAAACAAATATGATTTAATTAATATTCTCACTCAAATTGTATCTAATTCTTATAATTTGATCGGATGTGCTAAAAACATTAAATATTTGTGGATATGTACCTACCATGAATATCATGGGAACAGATTGTACCCCTATCAGCTATTATTCAATAAGTACTATTGCATCTAAGTGATTCATGTTCATCATTTACTGCCCGTAGATGTTATTGAAATCCAAGTACCTAACAATTGTATCTGAAACAGGAAACAGGTGTAATTTCAACCCCACAATTTACCTAGCTGAGAATGAAACTCGTACAAATCAACTTTTATTTTCAAACCGTCTTCAATGAATTGTAAATCCAGCTTTTTATCATATTTTTTCAAGCAAATTTAGATGTAATCCTATATTTAAAAAAACTGGAACAAAAACTTGTTCTGGAGCTATTATTTTTCTTATTGTTTTTACTAGGAATTTTACAATATCGTCTTTATGGATTGCTAAGCCAGTTTAGTTAAGGTCAAAGGTTTTGCCGAAAATAATAACATTATTTATTCGTGAGATTCGTGGTTTAGTTAGTGGTGCGTGTCATTATGATTTCTTGCACGGTTTGGTTTAAATAATGCTTTTGATATCTTAAATATTATTATACTTTATTTTTAATCTAGGACGAATAAATTTAAGTCATATTTATGTGGTATTATTTATAGACCAGTCAGTACAGGCTTTTACCTTTCAAAAGATGGGTAGTTCTGATTTTAATATATGTTGTTTAGGTCGAAACTTTGGTGAAAAATTCAAGTTTTTCGAAGGAGCAGAAATAGCTCGAAATCGACAATGTCCATTTGCGCTCGAAACACACACAAGATTTTTTCTACAGTCTCCACAGTGGAGTCCTCCACCATAAAAAATAAAATAAAATGTACACTTTGTACATACACTACTGCTCAATTAATAAGGATTAATATAAAGAAAAAACGGCTTTTATATTTAATTTTAATTTATCGTTATTTCCTATACTTCTTGACCTATTGCTTCAATCTAATCTAAACATTTTATACTTTCGTTTTTGTAAATGAATGCCCTATTTTATTTTCACAATAGTGCGGCATTTTTTTTTTTTTTTTTGGTTATGTAATATACCGACAGAGCAGTTATGTCAGCTTTATTTGTAAAGGTGGTAAATGTGTCACTACAGTGCCATTAGTTCCTGACTAAACGTTTCCATTTAGAATGTAGACAAGTGACATTTCTCAACATTGTGTAGTTAGAAATTTGGACAGCGAGCGTTTTTTCTACTTTGTCGCGCTAGAATGACATTTTGCGTTAACAAAAGAGAGCGCAAATGGCTACATTCTATGTAGACTGCAGAAAAAAAGTATTTTTAGCCTTTTTTTTCAAAAATAGTGGCCCGTATCAAACTTAACAAGAGTTCGTAATTAAAGCTCGTAATTTTTTGTGCAAAATAGGATTCTTACATTTCTTACCTAGGATGACCTGTCAAAGAGTTATGTTAAAAAATAGTTAACCAAAATAACAATTTATGAAAGAAATTTAAATTAATCAAAAAAAAGAACAATATTACGTGTTTAATACTTACGAGGGTAGATTGAAAAGTTTCCGGAATCACAGAGAAGGATAAAGTCCACATATGGTCCACAATATGGTTCTGGAATATCGCCAAGTGAAAGTGCGTGAGATTAAGAAAGCCATGGGGATCTCTTATGAAAGTATAGTTTATAATTTTCAACGATTTGGGCATGAGAAAAATGTGCGCCAGATTGGTGCCGTAATTGCTCAGTTCGGAGCAAAAGCGTATTCGAGCCCGAACTTCTGCCGAAAATTTGGAGTTGTTTAAGAAAAATTCGGTCAATTTCAAACCATGGATGGAACATGGGTACACATTACACTCCAGAGACGAAAATTAAGTCGAAAGTGTGGATTGCACATGGTGAGTCGGCCCCGAAGAAAGTTAATTCAGTTGGCAGGAAAGATTACGGCGTGGTAAAAGAAGAACTGTGACTGAACAATTTTACGCCACACTTTTAGATCAGCTGAAAGCAATTCAAGATAAACGCCCGGGAATGGCAATGTAAAAGATCTTGTTTCATTACGACAATGCGCCTGCGTTTTCAAGTCGAATTGTTCAACAAAAATAGAACGAACTGAGGTTCGAAATCATCCCCTATCTACCGTATTCGACCGATTTGGCTCCCTCCGCTTTCCATCTTTTCCCAAAACTCACAACGTTCTTATTATGAGAACCTCAAAGAAATCTATTTTCGGGAGGGAATCGAAAAGTTGGAAATCACAACAAATTCATCCGCCACTCTGACCCCACTAGAGATACGATAACGCGGTTTGAAAATTCAGCATTATACTCAAATCGGACATGCAGCCAATGCACGTCATCATTTAGGGAAAAAACCTGACTACATTAAAATCACTAATATGGAAAATTGAAATAAAATTTCAGTCATTTTTAATTGTTAAAAAGTGTATGGCCTTATAGAATTATTATTAAGATGTATAGTAGAGTTCATTATTTATCGTATACGATATGAACAATATATAAATAATGTATATCTACTTTATTTTATTCATTTATTTTTTGCTACACTTGGCAACACTGATAATTTGTATGTTTATACGTTCCTCCGCGGTATATATTTTCAAAGGTTATTATTTGACAATTTGAATTGCATCGTGTTCAAAATATTTTTCTTCGCTGTGTCATTTTATTTCCATTCTTGTTTATTTTAAATCAGTCTTTTTTTAAGACTACCACAGTTTTTATTCATTCGGTGCAGTTTTATTTGAACTTGTGTAATTTTCATTTTTGTTCGTTTTTATTATAAATCAGTCTTTTGCAAGACTACCACAGTTTTTATTTATACGGTTCAGTTTTATGTAAATTTGTGTCTTTTTCATATTTGTCAACAAAATGTCAAACAGTTCAGTTGAAAAATATTATATGAATGGTACCATATTGAACTAAATCACCCCCCTTTGGTTAGACTTTAACTATTATATTATAAATAAATGCTTGATATTAGTAATGTTATCTTCATTTTACTTTTTTCTTAATAATATTACGAACATTTACTGACAATTTAGTTAATATGTCTTATTTATTACAGTGTGAAACAAAATTATTTTCCGGAAATATTACGAAACTTTGTAATACAATTATATGCAATCTGTATAACTTTTTTCAATACGATTCTCAAAGCTATGTAAACGTACCAATTCATGACGTCACACATCTAGTTACTTTTATTAATGACGTGCATTGGCTGGATGTCCGATTTGTGTATAAATACCTAATATTGTTGATTTTTTGAGTAATTTAAATTTCTTTCATAAAATGTTATTCTGGTTAACTATTTTTTGAACATAACTCTTTTTGATCTGGTAAATTACTTGACTGGGATGGATGATGAAGGATGACGATATTTCTGGATTTTAGTCATTTATTTCAACCCGACTAGTTTCAACTTCGCATGAGTCTTTTTCAGGGGTTGAGTTTCTAAAGCCTCGTACAGACCTGCGAACCGTTCGGCGAACAGTACGCCGAACCGGTCGCCTAACCGTTCGGCGAACGGTTCGACGAGCTCTAGCAGATGATGGTGGGGGAATGTTCGTCTCTTTTCCATTATTGTTGCAGATACATATATGTATGTTTTGTGGATTCCAAATAATATCATAATTTCTGTACAGTTCGATAAATTTTGAAGTATTGTCTTTAGACCATTCCATTTGTGGTAAATGTAGTATTAATGAAGAGCAAACATCTACTTCTAACCAAAGAAAAAGTGTGATAAAATATTTTGTTGCAAGTATCCGTTCGCCGTCGCGTCCAGACTAGCTGCAACGTGTTCGCGCAACATCCTTTGATCGTTCGTTGAAATACCGACAACGGATGGATCGCGCAAACGTTGCACGTGTTGCAGTGCTTTGCTCGGATCGCCGTTTTGTTGCGCCGGTCTGGACGTGGTTCGCCGAACGGTTCGTCGAACGGTTCGGCGAACGGTTCGCAGGTCTGTACGAGGCTTAACAGTTAAGAAAACTCATCCACTGAAGAAGACTCATGCGGAGTTGAAACTAGTCGGGTTGAAATAAAGATTGACTGAAATCCAGAAATATCGTCATCCTTCATAACTCTTTTTGTACAAAAAAAACTACGAGCTTTAATTTTGCATTATTGTAAAATTTTGATACGAGCCACTGTTTTTGAGAAAATGGCTAAAAACTTGAATTTTACATCCCTACCTGAGCAATATATATTAAAATCAGAACTTCCCCACCTTTTATAAGGCAAAGGTCTTTTTTATCTCCATTAACTAGACTATTATTAATGAAATATATATTTTTTTAAAGATATGTGTAGTCTGTGATAATTTGAATTTGAGGTTATGTTTTATTGACCATGGGGTATGTGACTAAATTTAATTTTTGTATGTATGATATTATACTAGACAAAAAATTAAAATGCCTGTATTCTTTAAATCGATTAGTCATTTGTAATTTAATAGAAATATATTATTAAAATTTTAGAGAAGGTGTATAGTGACATTGTTGTGTGATAGTGATATCAATATCACTTTATCCCTTCTGTAAAATATTCAATTGCAAATATCAATATTATTACAAAATAATTAGGTGTTAACAATTACTCGAAAGTTCAGTCAAACAGCTTTTATTCTTACTATAAAAATGTTTCGGTGCACGCTTGCACCTTATTCAAGGTAGTAAGATCATACAAATTGTTACAATTCATATACACAAAATACATTCGTACAAAACATTCAGTTAATTTTTTGTACGATGTTTAATAAATTAACTGAATGTTTTGTACGAATGTATTTTGTGTACATGAATTGTAACAATTTGTAAGATCTTACTACCCTGAATAAGGTGCAAGGGTGGACCGAAACGTTGGTATAGTAAGAATTAATGCTGTTTTACTAAACTTTTGAGTAATTGTTAACACCTAATGCACATCACAGTCGAAAAATTACCCACAATTACAAAATAATGTTTAATTTTTATTATTATAATGAGAAACTATTATAAAAATATTGACAATAAATGTTTTATGTACACGAAAATCGCGAAAATACCACATTGTACGTATAAGTTTTGTTATTGTTAAGATTATTTTGTTGTAGAATCCCCGGGAAAGCCAGTGCTTTTTGAAAATTTTCCCGGTTGACTACACCAAGAAATTGACATTTCGGGTTGTCGGTAGCGTGCGTAATATGTCCCTTCCGAGGTTGTAAGTACAAAAAAATTATTTACAACAAATTAAATTATGGAAATTTTAATCTTAATTAAATATTATGCAATTAGTTTTTACAAGAACTGTTTGTTTTTTACTTTAGTAATGTAACAGAAACAAACTTTCTTGTGAATAATTTAAAAAAAACGATGATACACACGAAATTTGATCTTTTTTTGTTTAATAATATGGAAAAAGTTCAAATTACTTACTGTACTTCTGTAACAAGCTGTAACTCGTTTAATAATTGAAAGGTCGTGGGTTCAGACCCACACCCACCCAATATCTAACTATCTCAAAATACCGTTCTGTCAAAAGCTATTATTCCAGTTATATTTACGTTATATGAGTAAATCTTTTATACATGGTAAACCTATACAATTTAATACAGAGCTTTCACATAGCAAAACATTTTTTTTATTTGTAACAAGTCAGTACAATTATACAGGGTGTTATAAGTAAACGTACAACGGTACAACGGTTAACCAGTGGTAGAATTAAACACAAAGATAGTACTATAACAACTGGAGCCTTTTAAAACTGACCAATTACGTCATAGTTCAAAATTTGTAAAAAAAAATATGTCCCAGGAAAATAATATTGACATGAAACGTTTTTTACATTGGCTACGATTTATACAGGGTGATCACGCGAGAATGAATTAGCAATTATCTGCATTATTAATCGAGATAGCGATTATCTTCAAATTAACAAATTTACTATAGGCAATATGGGCAATAAGATGTATCAAAAAGAGTTCTATTACTTCCGGTTCCGAAGTACGTGATACCAACTTTGAAATTTCAAATGGAACATATTATATTTTTTATATTTTTGAAAGTACATAAAATTTGCTTTACAGTGGTAGTAAATTAGTAGTACGTTGTATTAAAAAATAAAATGGCGGACGTTTGAAATAGGAATATATTGAATGAAATAAAATCAAGTGAGTGAGATTTTATTATTTTTTTGTTCATAGATGATGGTATTTTTTGAGATAAATTCATTTATATGACGTAACCTAGGCAACAAAACCAATAAAACAAAATTCCACACTTTCTTGACTTATTTTGTAAGGTATTTCAAACGTCCGCCATTTTACTTTTTAATAATATAACATCCTACTTGTTTACTATCACTGTAAAGCAAATTTTGTGTGCTTTTCAAAAATATAAAAAATACAGTATGTTCCGTTTGAAATTTCAAAGTTGGTATCACGTACTTCGGAATCGGAAGTAGTAGAACCCTTTTTGATACATCTTATTGCCCATATTACCTATAGTAAAGTTTCTTATTTCAAGATAATCGGTATCTCGCTTAATAAGGGAGATAATTCTCACGTGATCACCCTGTATTTGGTTTATTAAATATCAAAATGCCAATTACCTTCATCAATTAAGTTGATAAACATGTAGTTTTTCATTGCGAAAAACTCAAATACCTGTTATCTGTAGCGACGCCAATGAACTTATAAGTCAATTGTGACAGTTCCGTGATTATTTAGTTAGACAACTTCTTTTTTAATGAAATTAGAATTATTCCCCTTTGGTCTACTTCAAATATATTCTTATGCTGTATGAAAAGAGTTAAACATTTAATTATTACAGATTTTGATTCGAGATAGTCATCTCAACATTATATTAAGCTACGTTTACTTACATAACACCCTGTATACATATAAAAGAATAATTAACTAGTAAATTTATTTTTTTCTTTAGTTTTTTATTTGAAAAAGCCGAGAAATTTTAATTTATTACAGCATTAACACATACTTCACGCTATTTTTCACAATGTAGGTTGACACGAACTATAATTCAATTATGCAATATGCAACAGTCATCCTTGACCATACATTCTATCGTTCTGTCCAAATACATTTATTTCGCCTCGACCACATTCATTTAAATTCTTTTATTCCTTGCAATAAAAACATTTCTGTTTCTTAGCATGTTTAATTCCATACATTGATATATCGGATGTGCACACAAATGCACATTAACCTAGTTATTATTTTTTCAAAATTATAAAATGAATGCATTATGAGGTTGCCATGACTTTTTATACTTGTAACATCTTTGTTTGACGAAATATTTAAATATAAATATTTTTTCTCAAACTTATGACAATTCAAAATTATCAAATAAAATTTTAGCGCCAAAGTTGTAAACGCACTATGGCAACCGAAATGTATTACCTATTGTCTAAAATAAGTTTTAATTGAGAGTTTAGCACAAACATCAAACAAGTCCGTTTACTGAAATATAGTATTCTATAGTATATTGAAAGACAATGATCCTTATTGAGCACAATTTGAGTAACCGAGCTGTAGGCGAGTTACGAAAAATTCTAGTATTACAAGTGGACATTGTAATATGTGTTTTTCATGCTATTTAATTTACTCTATATTGCAAAATTATTATTGAAAGAAATATTAAAATATCAAGATTGGCAGTTTCAAAAAACATTTGAAATTTACTTTATTTTGACATTTTCACAACAGTTATTTAGAAGTCAGGTTACAGCTAAAATTTATATTTATTATGTTATGAACCTACAAATAAATACTTTGTACTTTAATTGAAAAGAGTGCTTTACTGTTTGATATAATTATTTTACTACCAAAAAATCTAATTACAGTAATTTTCCATAAGTAATTACAACTTATGACAATTAAAATGAAATTGAAAAATTTAATTTTCCCGACTGATGCCATTTAAAAATACCTATGTATATAGAAATAAAACACTTCTAAACATACAAAATATAATAAAACTAACACAAACAAGTGATAGTGTGTATATTGCAGAAAAACTGCCCCTTGTTAATGGTCCAGTTATTTGTCCAAAATTTGTTAAAAATGTTGTCACTCCTACGTCACACACCAAAATAAATTACAAGAAAATTCATGTTAAAAAAATAAATTTTGATTTGTTTACATTATTCTATTATATTGCATACTCCACATTGTAATAACATATTTTACCTTAAATTTTACTACATTACAATACCCCATTTACATTTAATAGCGACATCGTTGTAATTTGACCGGGTCACATTATGGGATTATGAGCAATACCAAACAAAACACAAAAAATAATTCCCACAAAACAATAAGGTAAACGAGAAGTGCAAGTCAATGTATCAAGTGGGCAGCACGGAACTATTTCCCCCTGGGTGTCATTAGGTACACTACTTTTGACATAATATCAAGTACATGTCAAGTAAATGTCAAATATATGTCATATGAACCTGTCAACGTTCATTTGTTTAATATACAGTGATTACTTAATTTTTATAATTTCGGTATATTCAAACAAAAATTATTTATTTTCATTATTTTTATTATATGTACAAATTACATTATTTAAATTCAATATTTTATAATAAAAGCATTTTCTTCTCATTCTTGATAGCCGGGTGAGTTCTTGTTCATATTATGATGAACATCCTACAATAACATTAATTAAATATAACGGTTAACGAATTTATAGTAAGCTAACAAAATTAACGCAACCATGATTATTATTTAAAGGAAGATTATGTACAAATAATCTTCGCAAATGAAGGAATATGACAAATTTTCATCTGAGTTAATATTACAATTTTTTTCCATATATATCACATCGCGCCGTATTTTTTAAAGGAAATCTATAGAAGTGTTTATTTTGTGAATCACTTACAACATTCATATATTTATTCTCGCAGTTGGGATGCCGACGTTTAAATTTATAACGACGATTAAAGCTGAAAATGTTAGTTAGATTAGAAGAAATAAACTAAAATATAATTATTAAATTATTTACTTATCATAAGCCATAATATATATTTTTTAAACCAGCGACTTATAATTGACAATGCAGCAATGACAGTATCTTCGAACAATATTTTTTACTGTTGACCCTGTTGACAAATAATTTTATAAATTTTTATTTTTTATTTCATAGATTACTTAATTCATTTCAAACTATAGCAGCGACATTTAGTGACATCTCTGTTACATTGGCTACACTACTCTCACTGCCTACTGTTTGCTGCCAATTTCCCAATACAAGTTGCACCGGGGTGATAATTCCTACAAAAACCAGATCTCCAGATTTATTTTTTAATAAAAAATGCTGAATACATAAAACAAAATTTCAACCTGAACCTCTAGTTTATATGCTTGTTATACGTATGTAGAAAAATTGACACACTCATGCAATAAACAGTTTTCAAATGAGAAGTTTTTTGTTTCCTAAAAAGTTAAATTTTTGGGCATGTTCGGTTTTTTTTTTAAACAAAAACATATTCTTAACTCTATGTACAAAATTATTCATTGTATCATTGTTTCTGACAGAAACAGTTGTACAAAATTCACTTTGTATACGCGAAATAGGAAAAAACTATTGTCCTACCAAAGAGGTTTTAACGTTTTTAAATTGTACCCAGCAGCTTTAACCTACTGATATATAAAAATGTTATAAACTGGATATCCTTTTCTGGACTACAAATAATAGAAAAATGCAAGGCCGTATTTTCAAAGGAAATGTGATTCCAAAGGTTGTAATTATTATGCAAAAATAATAAGTCAATTATAAAAGGAATTGTACAATTAAATATTTGTTATGGTTAATACAATTAGAAATTCGCCTGGGGTACCGCATATTTCGAGAACTAATTAAGGAAAATAACTTGTTATTTCCAATGGAGACAGTATAATTTATCGAAATTGGTGAATTTGGTCGCGATATTGTTGCGCTTTGCTTTAAGTGCGGGTATTATAAAGACATCCTGTGCTTATATTTTTGCTTTGCTAGCAGCATGCTGTACATTGAATTGGCTGGTGTTAGAACCTACCTCACACCAAGTAAAGCTGGTATTAACGGCTCTCAATATCCATCATGACAGTATTGTAGGCGCAATCAACATAAATATCAGAGAGAAAATTGTATCTCGGCATTGGCGGCGTCGTAATTTCGAACGGTACCTTCCAGCGAAATGAACGCAACTCCAGCAACTTTGATGCCGTGACGGTGTGAACATAATTGAAAATTATTGCCCCTACCTGTCGAGAATACATTACGATGACGATGCCTCCAATTCTTCTGCCAAGAAACAGTGCACGCCAAACTTTTAAATCGTCAATTCAATCAACACTTCAGCATACCTAATCATGTACGAGAGTGGATCGGAAAGTTTCTAAAACTAGATAGAAAATATAACTTTTGGGGGCAAAATCATATTTATTAACTTCCTTCACCTTTAGGTGTGTGCGTGCGTGTGTGTGTGTGTGTGTGTGTGTGTGCGTATGTGTGTGGCGATCGTTTAATTCTTACATCCAAATGAAGACTTGATTAGATTTTGGTTAAAATTGTTCAAAAAAAACAATTAAATATAATTTTTTGACATTTTATGTTATTATAAATATTAAAGTATATTTATTATCTATAAGATTTGATTGCATAATTTTCATCATATTCAATGTATTTAGAGATAAAAAATTATAAAGAAATTAATTTTCATATATCTTGCAATTTACTGCATCACTATGGAAATAGTTTCAATAATTCAATATTACTAATTGACAGATGTCAGTGTCAAGTACAATTTACATAACATGTTTGTGAAATAATTTTACTGAGAATATAATTCCTTAGTCACGTGACATGTTTTCCGCCAATCAACATTCAGAATCTCCCTAGCTACGCGTTTATCACAGCGATGATAAAAAACAAGGAAATAAACACCGTATTTATAGTCGTTACTAAGGGATTTGTTTTCTTTATTTATGACATTGACAGTTAATTTTGAGTATAAAAATAAATAATAACAATAATTCAAACTTCGAAATAGTAAATAAAACTCGTAAGTACCATGTTTTAATACAATATGAATATGTATATCAAAAGTTAGGTTAGGTTAAATTGCAAAAATTCATTATATTCTCTCATTAAATATAAGCTCGTGATATGATTAATAATCGAAGATATTGCTCGTGAAACCGAAGCAGCACATTTCAACTCGTCCTTCGGACTCGTGAAATCTGCAGCTCGGTTTCACTCGAGAATATCATCGATGATAATCATATCACTTGTTATATTACGTATGACTATATCATTCCATAAGTTATACGAGTAATCCAATAAGAATGCGTGATTTTCCTTAGTTACCACGTATTTCAGCTGTTATTATTAAGTAACTATGGTGAACGAATATACGAACCTTTGTATATTCGAATATACCTACCTTCGTATATTCACTTATAGGTGCATTTGATTATTTTGTTCTATGTACTCATACTCAGAACGGTCAATGTCTTTTTGAATAATATTTATAGGGCATAAAGTATAATCTTTTTCCTTCGAACACCTTATCGAGTACATAAATGAATCTGTAGTTAGATTTTGAGGAGCAAAATCGTGCTTTTTATACTTTAAGTAGACATCTGAAATGACAGTGACTAAAATAATTCATTACACGACGATTTCATGCAAATGCAGTGTTGCCAACCTTATGATTATTATAGTACAATAGGATAAATGTTTGGGTAAGTGATGTACAATAGTAAATATATACAATAACAAAAAATATGTGCCAGAATAACGAATTAAATAATTCCGATGACATACATATAATTTTGAATGTTCATTACATCTTCAATATCCGGAGGTTCGCAACACTGAACATAATTCGTGTCTTTGACTGACATAATCTATAAAAATAAATATTCCTTTCAATTTCATACATTATCAACTTCAAATAAAATTTAATATGTACCTCGGCACTGAAGTTCTTTTTTATCATTTATATGGTTTATTTTCCTCGGCCCTACGGTCATATTCGTGATAAAAAGTAGACATTCAGAACCTCGATACTTAAATAACTTTGTCATGAATCACATAATTTAAACAAAAATGCAGAAATACTGCAGAATGATACAATAGCACTATTGAAACACTAGCACACGAGGCTAAAAGATACACAATACCTTCCATACAGGTTCGCAATTTGGTCGCTAGAGGCTCTGCAGTCGGTAGTAGAAAAAATATATGTATTTACGAATCATAAAAAGTTATCTTCTTTGTTCCACCAAGAACTATGCTACGAGCGCTTTTAAAAGACGCCCTGCAGCATATCCAGCAAAAAGAAATAATAAAACTGTAATGATGTATTTATTTATTTATTAAAAAAAGAATATTAAAGCAAAAGTAAGTCAATGTGCATTATGTATGCACAAGATAATTAATAAGGATTTACAGATACCTGCTATTTACCGATGATTTTGCATTCATGGTCACTTCTTTATAACACTTATGAACTTATAGATATGAAGGATACAAGTTTGATACAACGTTCATAATGAAACGCGAGTGATGTTAAATCACGAGGCGATGAGCCGAGTGTTTTAATCGAGCAAGTGTCATTGTGAGTCTATATCAAATGTGTATCCTTCAATATTTTATCTACGACAATTTAAATTAACCTTAAAATATATTTTTCATTTAATTTTTGACATAATGAGAAACATTGAAATGTTCATCGTAACCTACGTTATTAATATGTATGAGTGATTTAATGCAGGGGGGTGAAACTGCATACAAAAACGTGATATCAAGTTTTCAATCTAGTAGCGTTTCGAAATACTTCCTGACCCTTTCATAGATGGCTTTAGTAGTACAGATTTTACAGGGATTCTCAAACTTTAATGTCAAAATACTATAAAAAGGTAACATATGTTTGAGAACTGCTGTAAATTTCCCACAATTCTCCATTGCATCGTTCGAAATTCTTTGACATTTAAAACTGTTATTTGTGAATTTGTATCTTTATTGCAATATATTACTTTATCATTCAATATATTCTCGGTAAATATATTAGTTTTCATACTAGCATTATTATACGGGGGTGATATAAAATACAACAAATTAATAATATTTCAGAAAAAAATCACATGAAATATTTGTAACTCCTGCATAGTGAAGGCACATTCTTGCAGAAGTTGACAGTGACCAATAGAAGAAATGGTTTATGTAAGTGGACCAGGAGAATTTCCATCGTGGTGGTGCTCTTAGATATTTACCCCGTAGAAGAGCAAAATATTACATTATTAGGCGAAAGGAAGTGAAGCTTCATAAGATTCTTTAAAGAATGTTGAAATAGTATGGTGTCAGTTTTAAGAAAAAACGAGTATAGAAGAGGGTAGATTTGCTAAAAAGTGGACGAAAATCGATAACGAGGTCAATGAAGCAGTGCATTTCTGGCAGACATTTAAAGTAACATCCTTTTTTTGAAATAATATTACCTCTTGTAATAATAATAATTCAAATTTTTGATTCCTTGAGTAGTATGTTCTTAAATTTTAATAGTTGTCGCCGTGTAGTTTGAGATTTGTATTTATTATTTGATTTAAATAATGTAATGTATATATTTTAAAATAAAGACATTAACATATTAAGTACTGTAATTTTTTTTTATAGTTCAACATATATTTCACATTTCTTGATAATGTCTTTAATAAATTATCTATTTTCGATAGATTTTTTATTAATAACATTATCAAGAAATAAAATTTAAAGTTTCGAATAATTCAAACTGAATTCATATTTCCCGCAACTTTCTCGTCTGTCAAATTTAGTTCTCTGACCTTTTCATAGACGGCACTAAAACTTGTTATCACGGTTTATAAGGGAGATACCCAATCTTCTACTATATATTTTCCTTAATCTATGATTTAATGGCACTGAATGGCATTATGAGTTTCATAATGACATTCAAATTGGTATAATAATTACATATTAGCGCACTGTCGTAGATAAAACAAATAATATACGTTGTTCTTTTTTAAATTTTAGAAATTTAAACTGCTAGATGATAAAATTCTCCATTCCAGTGTTATCGAAAGTTTTATTAAAAATTAGATTATTGAAATTGAGAAATGCATTGACCAATCGAAATAACTTTTTTATTTCCAATTATATTTTAATTATCTTTAGATTTGTAAACTAGGCCGAGAGGTTCCAAATCTTGCTATTTGTCACGATAGTAGCGCTTCCGGTTTGACCAGAAGTGACATTAACTTTCATATTTCAAAAGGGACAGCCTATATATTTTTATATATTTGGAATCTACGTAAAATTATGAATTCAAAGATATGCTTGAAGTGTATTTTTATTGAAGAAATAAATTACAAAAACGTAAGAGAAAATTATAAATAATTAAATAGCTTTAAGCCATGATATCAGGCAACCTGTGAAAACAGTTGAGATAATATTAAGTAATATTTAAGATAATTGTTTAAATAGTACTATATTTTTGTAAGATTCCATATTTTATTACAAAAAAATGATCAATTTGTTATCACAGCCTACCTGATTATGACTTACCAGGTTGATTATTCTTAATTTTCTCTTACGTTTTTGTAATTTATTTCTTCAATATAAAAATCACTTCAAGTATATCGTAGAATTCATAATTTCACGTAGATTCCAAATATATAAGAATATATGTGGTGGCCCCTTTGAAATATGAAAGTTAATGTCACTTCCGGTCAAACCGGAATCGCCACCATCAGCCAAATACCATGAATTGTGAGCCCCTCAGCGTAGTTTACAAAAATTTAAAGAGAAATAAAATAAAGAAAAAAAGTTATATTGAGTGGCCCGTTTTTCAATGTCATCTGTATAATACACAATTCATTTAGGATTATGAAACAAGTACGTTGTAAGAAAGAACATAATTAATCAAAATAATTGATATTGTAAATGAAACAAAATTAATTATTATTAGAATTATGTTATTCATCATAAAACGAGTGTACACAGTGAATACGAGAATCCGTGATAGGCGTAAATCGTTATTTAAACTTAAGGGTGAAATTAAATATTGAAATTTGACCTTTTCAAAATAAGGCTTGTGGTACCAGCCTTTGTTTTTACTGTAAATTACTACCGTAATTCTTTTAGACATTTTATTTAATGAAACCATCAGGGGACCTGACAATGAAGCAAAAGCTGAACCGAAAACCCGAATTTTTGATGAACCTGAATCCGAACCGAACCTTTATTTACCATGATCAATAAACCTGAACCGAATTTAAACGTTTTAAATTCAGATTTGGTTCAGAGGTCAATTAAATATACAATTAAAAATATTTTTTTATGTGATTTTAAAATTAAAAATATAATCATCTTCTCGTGTTTGCAATCATTTATTGCTCTGAACCGAAATTCGAACCGAACCCAAAACCAATAAACCGTAATAATTTTTATTTTCTCGAACCGAACACAACCTGAATCAACATTTATTTCCTGAATCTGAACCGAACCTGAATCATAAATATATTTCGGTTCAGGTCCCTATCTTTGCAACTTAAATTCTTTTATTTTTTTTTTCAGTTTTTCTTGAATTGTTGGTAAAACTAAGTTTTATTTCATTTTACATTAAAAATTAAATATTTTAGAAAACGTATCTTGCTATGTGCCATTAAGACGACAACAAGTCCGTAATATTCATAAAAATTGGCGATAATTTATGTTACAAATGCCGCTAAATAAGTATGGGCTGGAAATCGGGTGGGCCAAATGATGCGGGACGGCGCTCGTATAAAATTAATTCTTAATTTAGGTTACTTTGTTAAAATTGTAATTCAAGAAATCCATTATTTTTAAACTAAACTAATTTAAATTTCCTATGCGTCTCTTAAATCTCCGATTACGGTAAAATAAAATGGGTTAATAGCAGGTAAACCATGCTTTCGGCCCTTGAGATGCAAATGTTTTAGAATAAAACCGCCGCAATCGATGTTTACATTCACTAAAGGTTAGAGAGGCCACCAACACATAATAGATTTTAACGCACGTCTCTCGTAATTATACCGATGATTTTTATTGTTCCCTGTGACTGATTCGTTCATTAATTGCTTAAACGTTTTGTAAGTGTGTGAATCGACCATTCGAAATTGTGCGACCGAAAAAATCGACACATTTAGATAGTTTTTATGGTTGTAGGTGTGTCGTGAGAAACAGCATTTACTTTTAACTGATTTGCATATATTGAAACTGAAGTAAGGATTCTAAGCTAATGATGACTTGTGATCTTTACTGCAGGTTACTCATAGTTTCTTAGAAATTATTTGAATAATTATACCAATATATATTTACTTGTTTCACTTGTTTTCCTTTATATATTATGTTGGAGTACATATGTTTCATCGGTGTTTGTAATGCATGAATAACAATATCACGCACGCATAAATAACATTAATGTGTCATCACTTTCTAACTAGTATTGTTGAAATGACAGCTTACATGATATATCATTCATATCAGGCAAGCCTTATAATATATAGACGTACAGTTTTTATTTGAAAGAAATTTTAAACTATAAAGTGTGTATAGTTTCATTTTTTAAAGATCTCTGGTCAATATCATCGACGAAGTGCAAGAATTCAGATTTTAGCTCCACCCATTCGGTCAAGTCGTTGACATTAAAAAATTTAAAGATGTCCGATCAAGGTCATCTGTATAATGAATGAATTAACAAATTGACATACATTTATCTCTGTTATTTGCAAAGACAACAAATTCCCATAAACTAATTATTAAATTTATTCAATTTTGCATTAATAGTAATAGCCATGGTATTTTTGAACAAAAAGATAAAAAATGTATGTCTCTGACAGAGATGGTTAACTAGATTTTTTGTGTAATTTTCTTTTTAATGCTTGACAAAATAGTTATTTAAGTATTAAGGGCAGTAAGTGCACCTTACCGGTTGAGGATTAGTTTGGAAATCGAGACAAAGTCGAGATCTCCAATACATACGATACCGGTAAGAAGCACTTAATGCCCGCAATGCTTATTATATTTTTTGCACGATCGTCCCAATAATAAATTAAAGTTTATAATTATTTAAAAATTATTTTGACATTTAAAAAAAATAGTTATCATTTTTAAATAAGCTATGATCGTTGTTTTGTTATCGTTAAAGCTTTAAAAATTGTACATTTATTTTTTATTTATTAATTTCACCACCTACAGATCGGTAGGTAGTCACATCACTTACTGATCAGTACCACATCACTTACTGATCAGTAATTTGTAAACAAAGCTTACTGCCTTGGAAACTCTATCGGCAAAGTTTAAAAAAAACCTGATCGTGCAAAAATTAAATTAATAAAATTGTAATTTCAACTTTGCTCCCTTTATCGCCACTTCCGGTGTGCCTCAAAGCTCGAATCTCGGTCCTTTGTTGAACAAAAATTCTAAAATACTACTTTATGCTGATCTAATTTTTTTAAAAACTTCAATTCTTTACATAAATGTTGGCTTTTGCAAAATGATATAGAAAATGTATTGTCTTGGTCTCAAAAATCTAAACTGTTTTTCATTTTCAGCAAATGCAAAATAATGAGCTAACTAGTAAAAAAAATGTTTATACTTATCCTTATGCCAGGGAAAATTCCTATCTTGATCGGGTTACACAGTTTACGGACCTTGGTGTAATTTTTGATAGTAAGCTTTATTTCAATTTGCATGATGATCACATAAAAAAGTCATCATTAAAAATATTAGGATTCATCATTCGCTCTTGCAAATCATTTCATAATCTTTCTACATTACAATGACATCACAGACGCCGACTATGGGAGGGGGGCAAAGGGGCGTTGTCACAAAATTTTACGTTGCATCGTTGCTCCAGAAATTCGCACATTTCAAAAATCGCTACTAACACTTAAACACGTTGCACTCAAATACAATATCACGAAAACTAAACCAAATATCAACAATTCAAGAACATGTGGTTACAGAGGAGGTTATGCGCAATGTAATGATGTCAACCGCATATCACTAAATATCTCCGTTGGCGCATAATTCAAAATGTTCCGTTATTTTCTGAACAGTCCTCGTATTCAGATGAGAGTTAATAAATTACTTTAGATCTGTAGATATTTAACTTCTAATAATTATATTTCACTGTTACCATTATAACAGCTGTTAAAATTACATTTTTTTTCTTTGTAGTAATTTGTATTATTTTGTATTGTGTACTTTTTGCAGGGCTTTTATATATTTTATGTATTTAAATATAATCATCCTAGAATTGGAACTTATAGTTGGATTGTTTCAATAAATAAATAAATAAACATAATAAAATTTGTATGGGTTCTCGTGGCCGTGTGCCTGAGTGTCTGGTCGCGAATCTGGGGACTCGGGTTCGATCCCGACCGACGCCAAAAATTACTTCGAATTTTAAATGGCACAAAAATTAACCGTGTGGTGCACTCTCTACGCCAGCATTGAGTGCCCGTGAGGTGACGCCTGGTAAGCGTCCACACGGCATAAATATTTCATCATTAACGATATCTGTTTATAAAGCAGATTGGCACACCCAGCAATGGGTAATATGCCGTGATGA
The DNA here is from genome assembly GCA_951394225.1 of Harpalus rufipes. Lineage (NCBI taxonomy): Eukaryota > Metazoa > Arthropoda > Insecta > Coleoptera > Carabidae > Harpalus > Harpalus rufipes. Next base: position 14,399,042 of record OX596283.1, on the reverse strand, counting down.
TATATTTATTTTTTTATTTTATTTTTAAATTTGTACAAATTTTTTAAACAAAATGTCAAACATTTGTTTATTTTTGCCTTCCGTCACCTTTAGGTAAGGAAGGTATTGTCTTTGGTCAAAAAATTCAATGATGAGTTTTTACTGAATAAGCATGTTTTAGGGTCCCTATAATACGATTTTACCATTTTTACGATGATGTCTGTATGTATGTATGTGTGTGTGTCTGTGTGTGTGTGACAAAAGTTCCGGATCCCAGAACTTCAATACCACGATTCCAAAAATTATATTTTTTTCGTATTCCTCAAGTTTACATCCAGAAGAACAAGTGATTAGATTTTGGTTATAATTGGTGAACCGGAAGTAGCCTCATTTGAAGATTTAACAGTTAAATTTGATTTATTGACATTTAATATTATTATAACTTAAAGAATATTTTATTCTCTATACGATTTGATTACATTTTATACTTCATATTCATAGATACAGAGTTAAAGAATTTTAAAGAAATTAAATTTTATAATTCAGCCAGCTATGCTAAACATGGAAACTGCTAATATATTCATATAATTCAAATTGACAGATGTCAGTATGAATAAAAAGTAAATTAATGTGGCAGAGATGAGGATGTTGAAGTAGATGTAGGGAACACACGGAAAGATACGGTAATAAAATAACTCTAGTGTTACAATTTTCTAGAAAGATACAAGAAAGACGATTACATTGGTTTGAACATGTCATGAGGAGAAATGAAGAATTATATTTGAACAAGAATGAGTAGTTTAGTAATGGGAGGTTGAAGAAGCAGAGAAAGACCGAATGAGAACGACACGCAAAAATATCGACTCCTAACGAATGGGAAAAGCTAAATAGGAAGAAGATGTCAGTGTCAAGTGCAATTTGAATAGTTTGTTTATGAAATAATTTTACTGGAAATTTAGAATCTTTTCCAAGAAAAATTATGTATGGAATTTATACATTATACACAGGATTGAGGGAAGGTATTGTGCTGGCCACAACAGATTTTTTCCTATTAATTTAAAATTTAACAAGTTTAATAATTCATTTTATCTTTGTATTGATATCACAACCATTATTGTTGTCAGTCAAAAAACTGATTTCCCATGTTAATCTCCTTCGTGCACAAAAAAAAACACCCGGTATATATCTTTATTTTGAAACTTGTAATACATGTAGCAAATTTTATTTTTATTACTATTTTTTATTAAGTGTATACTAATGATATATTGCATATTGTTATACAACATAATAGAATATAATAACTCAAGTGACCTGTTGTGGTTTTGACATCCCGGATTCTAATCTGACCAATAATTTCTTCTAATTGTTACCCAGAAATAGCCCCTTTAGTGGTTTGATGTACCGTTCATAACATCAAAACAGATCATTATTACCAAAACAACACATCTAGCAGAGGATACTAGTCAGTGATGTTCTTTTTATAAATCTTTTACCTAATTTGTTTATCATTATAACGTTGTGAAAATATTTTCTTCGTGCAGGTATTATTATATTTAATAATCACTTCTTCGTGTATAGATTGTGTCAGATAAAATGAATCGTCATTTTCAATGTCTAAGAAACAATTAATATCACATATAATTTTCCGTGTATGATATATAAAGTAATTATTTGTGGTATAGTTGGCAAACAGCTCACGCCTTGAAAGCATAAAATTATTCTGTCAGGAAGAAAATTAGTCATCAATGAAGCATAAAAACAGCGAGTAAAAATTATGTGCATAGTCAACGTACAAGTTGCGAACACAGAAACAATAATAGAAACTTGGAATGCAAGGACAACGTAGACTTTCACAATTTAATAATGGATGATTTTATCCCCGTTATACGAACTGAAGCAACGCTTCTCGCAAATGATGCCGTGTTTTGTTTTTTACTCTTCAGAAAAAATACTTTTGAAATTTTAATGGGCAACTACTCTCCCAGTTCTTAGAAGACGATTTTGTTATTTTTGCAATGATGTTTATCAAAATATAAATCTGCGCTTTTTATTTCCAAGTTGAAAACTTGGAATTATCAAAGGTTGTAATCCAAATTCCATTAGCGAAATGATGTGCTGCACAAAAATGTACAAATAAATATTTATTTTCTGCCCGTTTACTCAAATTTATATTTAATGTCTTTAAAGGCGGTTATAATAAACGAATTGCATTCTAAATTTAGACTGCAAATTGAATATTCTTTGTTCAATCCTTTGCTCTTTATGAAGTGCTTGTTAAAATGTTATGCGACCGATTGTGGTTCAATTCTGGGGGGCGATTATAATTAATCTTTATTATTGTCGTTAGACTTGTTAACATAATTACCAACATACGTATTTAATTTTCTAGTTTGGTATAAGGTGGAGTAAGACTTCTATTTACAAAGTATTAAATTAAAACATTAATAGTTGTTTATACAACATGAGTAAAATGTACAGTAATATTTCAAGAATAGGAAAGTATGACCAAACGAGCCGTAGGCCGTAGACGAGTTCGTCAAATCCTATGAGAGAAATAAGACACTTTTTAGATGCATACACTGGCTTGCACTGTCATCACTATTTGATTTATTGTGGAGCAAGTTCGTCATTTTGTTTAATTTATTTACTATTAATTTACAAATATATTCCAGAAAAATGAAAGAACAACCAAGTATGTATTTGATTTTATATTAATATTGACATTAATTGACACTAGTGACATTGACAAGTTAAAAATCGACTCAATACAGCAAAAATAGGTGTAAGCGATTTTTTTGTAAGCAAGTGTACATTACGTCGACAATAAAAAACCTGTAGTGGCCAGCCAATACCTCTCGCCACTTCCGTTTTTGGTTACATAAGTATAGGGCGCGAGCAGTCATGTGACATTGTTGACAAGTAGATATGGGGGCCCGTGTCAGAATGACAATTAGTAATTATGTACATAGATGTCAAATGTCAGAATTATCATTAAATATTTCAAGATTTTCTGAATTCACGTAGCTAATTTGTCACCAGGAGTGTGGAATTTACTTGAAAATAAACCACATGGAATTGGAAAATCACTAAATTTATAGAATGAAAAATTATGATATTTGACATCTATGTACATAATTACTAGCTATCATTGTGACACGGGCCCCCATATCTGCTTGTCAAGGCCAACAAAATCACATGACTGCTAACGCCCTATTGTATTTAACATTTAAAAATTCTACTTATATTTATTCTTTATATTTAGATTTTTTAATACATTCTATGCAGAAATTTTGTCCTACTCTTCTAATTTTTCGAAATGTTTCAATTCGTTGTCGGAATTGACAGTATATATGAAGGGTATATTTAATATATCGATAATTTTAAATATTTAACTATTAATACAATAAGAAATGATATAATGTATGTACTTCCCAGAAAATATCATCATTTTAATTTTTCATTTGGTTTCCATGACATTATTTGGGCTGTGACATGTACAGATTACCTTATATTTCTTTATATCTAAATCTATAAAAGACATAATAAAATATTTATATGTATCAAATAGATAATTTACTCTTCTTTAATACTAGCAAGAACAAAAATTTTCAAAATATAATGTAAAGATTTTTTTTTTAAGAATTGTTACTTCCGGTTGTCCAATCATTACTAAAACCTTTTCAGCTCTTCCCAGTAATGTCCGATTGAGAAACACGTAGTTAAAACAGATATTAAGTATTATAGTTTTTGAGAAATCGTCCTTCCAACATCCTCACATACACACAGACGTCATCGTAAAAATATTGAAATCGGATTGTAGCGACCTTAAAACGTGCTTATTCATTAAAATATGGATATGCGATTTTTAGCATGAATCCAATACCTCTCTTAGCGAGAGGTAAAAAGTGAAAAAAGTACCATAGCATTTGCGTTAAAAAAGTGCACTTTTTTTTCATACTTTTATTGAGATAAAAAAGATTTACTTTATAAACCCATTTTAATGAAAAAAGTGTAATTTTTTAACGGACATAAAAAGTATAGTAATGGGTCAATTCTATTTAATACCGTAAGGGCCGGTTTTATAAAAAAAAATCTTCACTTAAAATTTAGTGAAATGAACAAATTCGAATCAGTTTATCTGTTCTTACGACATTTGAATCATTGCTGTCAAAAAAACGCATTGCATTTTTTTCTTTTCATTAAATTTCTTTGTAAGTCTTACAGATCTGAAAATCTGTAAAAAGTAACAAAAACATATATTTTTTTATTAATATAAAATTATACAGATTTACAGATCTGTAAGACGTACAGATGTGAACAGAATTGACCTATTATCTATTAATATAAAATTATACGTAAGAGTGACAGCTTTCGATTTTGCTCATTATTTTTACAGAGTTGCAGATCCGTAAGATGTAACAGAGTCCACCCATAAGTGTATTATTATAAAAATAATTAAACACGTGATATATAACTGATATTTTTATTAACATATTGACTAAAAAGTCGAACCAGTTTTCTCTTTTTAACTTTTTTTAACTGTAATAAAAAAACTACATTTTTACTTAAATAAATGAAAAAAAATTTTGGCAGGCGTAGAAAACACAATTTATATAGAGTTTTTTTCACCTTTCCTTTCCTGAAATCACGCATTTTGCGCTCCAGGGATAGAAGTTGCTACTTATGCCCCATGGGATATATTAAAGAAACAATTACGCCTGCCGAGTAACTTAAATTTTAAGTGTTCCTTAAACTGGTAATATCGCATCGAAATTTAAAAATTTCGATAAGCATTTTTCTGTTTAAGGATCGCTTAAAATTTATTACTAAAAACAAATGAATGCTGGATGCTTTATATTATTTTGACTTTTATCGCGAAATAAAAACAAAAAATCCAAGGCTATTATTACATTCGAATCATTTTAAGGAATTTTTTGTAATAATATTATTGATTTTAAATAAAGAAGTAGTAAATATCACGTGGGTGAAGAGTGTTTTACGTCCTCATTCTATTGTAGCCGTCGGCTATACGTTCTCGATTTCGGTAACCATTTAGTTTTTTTTTTTTTTTGTTCTTACATCTCAAAATAAAAATCTTTATGATTCTAAACATTGTAAACACTAGGTTTTGCTGAAATCAATATGAATTATTTATACAATTTTTTCTCTACATAAATATCAACTTTTGGACATCAAACCCATCACTTATGTAATTTTTCGTTAAAGAAAAATGCACATATCATTTTCCCATTCAAAAATTCAAATGTACTATTAGCTCAAGCTGATCACTAAATGAAACCTAGATAACATTCGCATTTTGTGATTGCTAACTGATCACAGCCTGCTGCAATAGTAGCATAACAATAAATTTTAATAGTGTTTGTTCCTGGAAATGTGTTATGCAATCCTATATTTTTACCTCTCGTAATAATAGTGAATAAGCACGTTTAAAGGTGCCTAGAATCTAATATTAATGGAGAGAGTTGATAAGGTTTTGATAACAAATGGACAACCGGAAGTGGTAGTCTCTTAAAAAAAATCTACTAAATATTATTTTTTGAAAATTTATGATATTACAAATAATGAATATCATTAAATTCTCATTCAGATACATTTAAAATTTTTGTTATATCTTGTGTAGATTTAGAGATATAATTTATAATAATATAGAATAATCTGTTGTAATAAATCTAGTTACCCAAACAACTCCATGAAAACCAGTTGAGATATTTAGATGTTTGTAATTGACAGATAAATGCAAAATGTCAGTGTCACAGACATTACTGTAAGCTTTTTCTGGGTAGTACATTTAATATTTCTTATTATATTATTAATTAAATATTTAAAATTATACGTTTATTAATATTACATGTACTTAAGAAATACCCGTAATACCGTCAATAAATATGAAGAATTTTGAACATAGAGGAGTAGGACAAAATTCCTCATAGAACGAAAGAGTATATGCAATTTGAATTATTTGTGTGTACAAGAAATGTTAAATTCGTTAATTTTGTAATATAAAATGAAAATGGCGAGGGGTATTGTGCTGACTACAACAGATTTTTTTTTACCTCTCGCTAAGAGAGGTATTGGATTCATGCTAAAAATCGCATATCCAGATTTTAATGATTAAGCACGTTTTAAAGTCCCTACAATCCGATTTTAATAATTTTACGATGATGTGTGTGTGTGGGTGTATGGATATATATGTGTGTGTGTGAATGTTAGAAGGACGATTTCTCAAAAACTGTAACACTTTATATCTGTTTTACTAAGTATTTCTCAATCGGACATTACAGGGAAGAGCTGAAAAGGTTTTGGTAATAATTGGACAACTGGAAGTAGCAGATTCTTAAAAACAATCTTCTAAATAATTTTTTTTTCTTGCTTGTATTAAAGAAGAGTAAATTCTCTATCTGATACATAGAAATATTTTATTATATCTTTTATAGATTTAGAGATAAAGAAATATATGGTATATAATAATCTGTTGGAGTAAATCTCACATGGAAACCAATGGAAAAATTAAAATGTTTGTAACTGACAGATAAATGTCAGTGTACAAAATCCAGATACATTACTGAAGATTTTTCTGGGAAAAACAACATTATTTCTTATTGTATTAATAGTAAAATATTTAAAATTATAGGTATATTACATATACCCTTCATAAATACTGTCAATTCCGACAATGAATTGGAAACATTTCGAAAAATTAGAAAAGTAGGACAAAATATCTTCATAGAATGAATTTAAATTAAAAAAACTAAATATAAAGAATAGACATAAGTTGAATTTTTGGTGTAGAGTATAGGTAGGTATACAAGTAATGTTAAATACAATAGGGTGCGATCAGTCATGGGATTCTGTTGGCCTTGACAAGGAGATATGGTGGCCCGTGTCAGAATGATAGCTAGTAATTATGTACTTAGATGTCAAATATCATAATTTTTCATTCTAAATTTCGTGATTTTCCAATTCCATGTGGTTTATTTTCCTAGACAAGTAAATTCCACACTCCTGGTGACAAATTAACGACCTGTATTTAGATAATCTTAAAATTTTGAATGAAAAATCTATGTACATAATTTTTAATTGTTATTCTGACACGGGTCCCCATATATGCTTGTCATTGCCACATGACTGCTCGCGCCCTATACTTATGTAATCAAAGACGGAAGTGGCGAGAGGTTAGTGCTGGCCACAACAGATTGTTTTCTCTACAAGTGCATATATTTATTTTTTAGCTGAAGTTAATTGCTTGGTTTTTGTTAAAAATATTATTTAACTAACACCCTTAATTATATAGAAAAAGTTAAATCACATCTAAAGACATTTTAAAGCTTCCTTATTTGAATTGGTGAAAAACAAGACATTAATTTTTTGTAAGACTTCATTAATTCGAACGGTTAACCAAAGAAATATCTTTTTATTGAAAATTTAATACGAGTATAGCAATTAAATGTTGTAATTAGAAATTAGTGTCGTACTTCGTCTATATGAAAATAGCAAACTCATAATGTAATTGAAATCAAAAGATGTATATAGTTGTCTCGTCCAAGATGTTGTATAGGCAAGACAGCCCCGATAATCTAATCTAATTATAAATGTATTTATAAAGACATACATTGAAAGTTTTTAACGTGTGTAGAAAATTAAGCATTTTCTTTACTGTCAAGTTTTTCTTAGTTGAAAAACAAGTACTTACAAGAAGCTATTAAATTTGTTGTATGCGATTACAAAGGCAGTAAATATCAAGGAAACAATTTTATCTATAGCATAAATTATAACAACTTTATCATATGAAAAACAATTCGGAAAACAAAGCAATAAATCTAAAAATACTGCGCGTATCTATTTTCCGAATGATAGGCAATTTTCCAATTTGCACGATTATGTAAGGTAGTGTAAAATGTAATTTACATTGGTTATTAAAGCAGTGTTATAATTATAATGATAAGGCTGTTCGGTAGACAACATTAATGTAAAATGCTGGTCTCTTTGTATCGTTTAGCTGCTATCGTGTAATTAACCGACTAGTACTTAGTTTAGTTTTACTTTAATTCGTTGTTTTTGTGTACGTGGCACACGCCCAGGATATCCTTACGCAGGAAAGGACTTATCGTTTTTCCCACCATCACTCGTGTGAGTCGTGTGTAATGAAATGAACAATAGTTTCAAAAGCACACCTGCATATACAAAAGTATGAGTGGGTACAACAAAATACCATTGGAATTTTATACTGATAATAATTACCTACTACAAACGTACATTTCAGTTGCATTTTTGTATAGACCATTTCAGTAATTAGTCTACTTTTGTATTTATTTATAAAATAACATACACAAACGTATAATCGAAAATAGACATTTTTCAAATGAGTTATTCTTTAAAATCTCTCAAAAAATCTCTGAAAATTAAATGTGTTAGTAAATTAATGCTGGATTTATACAGCGTAAGCCGTAACGTAACATAACGTAAAGAATAAAACCGTGATGTGTTAAACACCCAAAGATCGCCAACTTTTATCTTTCTACGTTACGGCACGTTGCTATATTACGAAAATTATTACGCTCCTGCACTTAAAGTATGCTTTAGTACGGCTAATATGTGTCAAAGTTTAATTTAATATATTAAATGGAAATAAATATAAAAAATCTGTTGTGGCCAGCACAATACCTCTCGCCACTTCCTTTTTTTGGTTACATAAGTATAGGGCGCGAACAGTCATGTTACATTTTTGGCCTTGACAAGTAGATGTGGAGGCCCGTTTCAGAATGATAATTAATAATTATATACATAGATGTCAAATGTCAGAATTTTTCATTAAAAATTTCAAGATTTTCTAAATTCACGTAATTAATTTGTCACCAGGGCCCTGTTTCATAAAACTTCTACACTTGTAAATTACCACTGTAGAACTTGTCAAACTAATAATTTGACAAGTTTCTGTTTCAAAAACCTACAAGTGTAAATTACAAGTGACAAGTAAACTAGTCCGTTTCTACAAGTATATTTTTGCAGTTTACAAGTGTAGCGTTTCAAAAAATATTTTCTGGTTTTTACTACTAGTATTTTACAAGTGAACAGTAACCACGAATGAAAGATTGGTCATTTGAAAATTACAAGTTAACATTTGAATTTTTTTATGACTTAATTATAGCAATTTTCTTTTGCAATTTTAAAAATGTGGTCCAGTGATTCAGAAGAGGTTTATGTTAATTTTCAACGGGCTAGGATTTTCAGAAGAAGATTGTCCTATGAACATATGGAACAATCGTATGAATTTAAAGAACGATTTAGATTGTCTTCCCAAAAAATAGAGCTTTTAATATTGCCAGTCCTTCTCATTTGAAATTAATGCGTGCGAAACACCAAATTCATGGATTAATTTCCATTTTTCACATTTCATATTTTTTATTAAATTTGTGGAAAAAGCGCCAAATAGGATGTCTTTATGTTCCTTCATTTCTCGAAGAAACGCCAATTTAATAGAATTTTTTGCCATATTAAATATAATTAGAATTAATTATAATTTTGCCTTTGATTCACAGACCATATACACTATTGCAAGGGTTGAATGTCAAAATGTGGTCAAAGTTAAATTCAATTATTTTAAAACGCAAACTTTTTAATGTGATTAAAAATATATATTTAATGCAAAGGTGGCTGCATGTTACATTCACTATGAAACTATGGTTTCAAACTTGTCAACTTGTAAAAATGCACTAGTAATATTGGAAAACTGACAAGTAGTCAAAAATTAATCTTGAAACAGAAATTACTAGAACTTGTCACTTGTACACTTGTCACTTATAACTTGTAACTTGTCGACTTGTAATTTTTATGAAACAGGGCCCAGGAGTGTAGAATTTACTTGTCGAGGAAAATAAACCTCATGGAATTGAAAAATCACTAAATTTAGAATGAGAAATTATGATATTTGACATCTATATACATAATTACTAGCTATCATTCTGACATGGGCTTGTCAAAGCCAACAAAGTCACATGACTGCTCGCGCCCTAATGTATTTAACATTACTTGTATACCTACCTATACTCTACACCAAAAATTCAACTTATATCTATTCTTTATATTTAGATTTTTTAATTTAAATTCATTCTATGAAGATATTTTGTGCTACTCTTCTAATTTTTCGAAATGTTTCCAATTCATTGTCGGACTTTACAGAAATTTTTAAAGGTATATATAATATACCTATAATTTTAAATATTTTACTATTAATACAATAAGAAATAATGTATGTATTTCCCAGAAAAATCTTCAGTAATGTATCTGGATTTTGTACACTGACATTTATCTGTCAGTTACAAACATTTTAATTTTTCCATTGGTTTCCATGTGAGATTTACTCCAACAGGTTATTATATACCATACCATATATTTCTTTATCTCTAAATCTATAAAAGATATAATAAAATATTTCTATGTATCAGATAGAGAATTTACTCTTCTTTAATACACCAAAAATTCTACTTATATCTATTCCATATATTTAGATTTTTTAAAATTTATATTCAATCTATGAAGAAATTTTGTCCTACTCTTCTAATTTTTCGAGATGTTTCCAATTCATTGTCTGTATGGAATTTGGAGGTGCTGAAAATGTAGAATTTTTTGTAAAATTTTCTTTATGAAATTTGTACAAAATACATAGAATTGACGGAATGTAATGTGCTGGCTTAAATGCTTATTCTAAAATTTACCCACCTCCCGTAAGAGGATATTTGATACTTTATATATTATTACTGGATATTTAAACTGCTCAGTTCTCTTTTAAAAATTACTTACATCATATAGAAAAAATGTATTTTCTAAACTTTATACACGATATATTCGTACTAAGGTACCTATCTGTGTATTTATATTTTTAACACAAATACATATTGTAAATAGTGATTGAAATTATTTTTTCAGCTCCTTCAGAAATTTTACGCAGAAATTTTGAGATAATTCTAACAATGTCTCATTGAATAAATACTGCGCAGCGGTGTAGAGTAACATTTCCTAAGACATTTCATTGAAGAAGTCAGTCATGAACGCTGTCATGCCATGCCATTCTATTGTTGTAGTTTTGTGAAGTGTGTGAGGCACAAGGCACAATGCACGATCAGCTGTGAAATTCACACGGAAATTTCTTAATCAATCGCACAACTTCACGTTCTAAATTGTAATTCGACTGTGTTTATGTTAATTCCCGCGCCGTATCCTTGTTTCCAGCACGGGTATTGTGAAATTACCTACGCCACATCGCCTCACAAATTTATAACCGATAGCTTTCATATATTCTGTTCAATTAATTGCCGCATTAAAATTTTACTGTAAATTGAACAAAAAATTTACGATACTTCTACGAGAGTTATAGATAGATACATTCGAATAGATTTAAATGGGCAAGAAAAACTAAATAGACTTTACTTAAACCAAAATTAATTATTTTAATTGAATAAAGAGCACTTCCTTAAAGGAATGAATGTCATTGTAAATTTAAATTGTTTAATATGAACTATAAAAATAGATATATACCAGTATTAATTGTTGGTTTATTATGTTTTAGGGACATAAAGAGATACTTTAGCTCCTCATACGAGCCCAACCACAAATGTATTCGTACCCTCTGAAATAAATATATTAACAGCAATAAAAATTAAATTTTTAGGTTACAATAGTTAAGACTATATTTGAGCAGTTTTTTTTATTTTATGTATTAATAAAGTGTACTGGATTTAAATGTAGAGCTATTAACTAAATTTCTCATTTAAACAATAATCTACGGGCAAATATATGACAAAAGACAGGCCTTAATTTTTTTCGTTCCAACAGTAAATAATACAATATTTATATTAATTAGTATTATCTATAAAACTGGGGGTAGAGGTAACTGACAATATACTCAATTAATTGCCATCTTAAATTTTATTACTTTAATAAAAATTATTTGCGAATTATTAAAGACGAAAACATTTGTCACATGCACACAATGGTTTATTTGCAAATAAATTATTATTAAACCTAAGAAATTTTATTATAAGCAATGTATTCAAGTTCTATACACTCTATTAATACACCATATAAAAATTTGTTGAAATGGAGTAATAATCATAGCATCCAGAAGTTATATTCTTGTTTTTAATATAATTGTAGGTGGTACTTTAATAAATAAATATCACTTTGCAAATAATTTTACTAAAAAAATAAAATTTAATTATAGTAATTAATTGAATATATTGTCAGTTTCCTTTACCTTCAATTTTATAAATAATACTAACATAAATATAGTATTATTTACTGTTGGAACTAAAAAAAATTGCACGTGTCTGTTGTCATATATTTGGCCGTAGATTATTGTTAAAATGATAAATTTAGGTAATAACATTATATTGAAATCCTGTACATTTTATTAATTAATAAAATAAAAATTGCCCAAATATAATCTTAACTATTGTAATCTAAAAATTTATTTCTTCTTGCTGTAAATTTTTTTCAGGGGGTGCGAATACATTTGCCCAATGCAGACTCAGTTTCATCCGATATTTCTTTTGAATCATCGATATCTTTATTTCCATTTGACACTAAGTAAAATTGGTTACAAGCAGGGCACGAAACCGGTTTTTTTAACCGGTTTAAAAAACCGGTTAACCGGTATTTTGGGTCTAAAATTTTGATTTTTAACCGAAACCGAAACCGATATTTTTAATTACTAAAAAAACCGGTAACTGTAAACAAAATTAATAAAACCGGTTTTTTAAACCGTTTCTGAAAAGGAGGGAATTTTAATTATAAATCACGATTTAGCCGGATGCTGTTTTATCACTCTTTTTATTTACCTATTGTTAATCAGTAAAAACTATTTTATATAAAAAAATCAGTTAAAAAAATACGTTTTTAACGTATATAGGTAATTAATATATACTTGATATTTGTTTCCTGCATGCTTTCATTAATCGCTTAATATAACTGGTTTAGTAAGCGGTTAATAAACCGGTTTATGTAACCAGTTTATCTAACCGGTTTACTTAACCGGTTAATGTAACCGGTTTACCTAACCAATATAAAAACCGGTTAAGTAAATAGTAAACCGGTTTTTGAACGAAAACCATTTTAAAAATTAAGTTCTCGATTTTGGTTAACCATTAACCCATATTGTTTTCGGTTTCTTGCCCTGGTTACAAGGAAACAATATAGCTAAAAACACATACTCACACGAACACACACACATACATACAGACATCATCGTAAAAATAGTTAAATCGTATTGTAGGGACCTTAAAACGTGCTTATTCATTGAAAACTCACCACCGAATTTTTTGACCAAAGACAATACTTTCTTTACCTAGGGGTGACAGAAGGAAAAATAGAAGAAAATTAACTAATCATATATGTATTTAGCAATATGACTTGCAAATTCATTTCGTTTAAATATTTATTATCTGATATTTTTATTTTGTGTAAGTGAAGGATTTCTTCGTAATGAAATATGCTCTAAATTTTTTGATGAATAACCCTGTGCATGTAGACGTATGCTCCACATATGTAATATGTTTAAGTAAGCATTTTTGATGTTATCCATTTTTTCTTGAAATTGTAGGCCATGATAACGTAATTGAATGATGAAACCTCTTACTAATTCTCACGGTTATTACGATATCCCAGAAGAACTGCAAAATACTATTCAGCACCGTATCTTTTCTTAACATGAGGTTAATGATACTTACCTGCTTGCACTCACGAATATAAATGCTTTATTTACTAGAATTATTTAAATGTTGTAATCTTTCAAATGTAATGGATATCGTACATTATGTTTTAGATAAACATATCTTGAAGTCTATTGAAACACTTTTGTAAAGACAAAAATAATACAAATCAAATATACTTACATAAGTATTATTACATTTGTATGTTGTTAAAAATAACTTTCACTTCCAAAAAATTAATTTGAAATTAAATGAAAAATCAAGCCGATACGTTATGCTGGTGTTTCTGAATTACTAATCTTATATCGTTTTCAGCTTTCACGTAAGTTGAAAATGAAAATAATTTTATTTCAAATACTCACAAGACACATGAGTTTACATTCTTACCTGTTTATCTTTATACCGGGAATGGAATTTATTTTATCTGTAAACATAGGGTATATCATTACCATAGTTACAGTATAATATCATTGACAGCAATGTATTAGAGCGTTTATACTAAAACTAAATATTAAATTATGAATTAAAGAAATGAGAAATTATTTATTTATGTTTATACACTTAAGAACTACATTAAACTAGTGAGTAATTTTTATTTTAACTTATCAAATAATCAAAATTGGTACCATTAACTTCTAAACAATATCCTAAACGATTATAAAATGAATTAATAGCCGTACTAATTCTGTTTTTAATTGTTCAGTATTTATTCTGATATCATTGTACACATTTTTATGTGTCCCCAAAGAAAAAAAAATCATTTGGTGCAAGATATAATTATTATAGATTTTTCAAATTGTTGCTGGGAAGGGTCTGGGTCGATTGTTAAATGTAGCAGCAAATATACCTGAAACTTTATTAATTGAATTATACCATGTTATAATCTGCACTTTTCTTCAATTGTATAAAAAAACCATTTTGAAATGTTACAGTTTGACGAATCTGACAATTATTCCGTATGTTTACTCAAAATAAATGTTTCAATACATTGCTGTCATTACAACATCAACTATTAACTCACATCTCTATCATTTTCTATATAAACATTCAAAAATAATTAATACTCTTCAAGTAATTTTACACCACATATTTTTTAACATTTACTCAGATATTTATTCTTACTTTGAAAAAGTATTGTAATGGTAAAAAAGAACCTTGTTTGAATACATATTTATATGTAAAATTATGAACGGTTTAAAAAGCAGTAAATTATAATTACAGGTTTCTTCATTTTATTCAAAAATAGATACTTATTACTAGAAAGGTCAAGATTATTTTACACAAATTTAGATAATTATAATTAAAATCAAATTACATGATAATGCATCACGTAGAAAATATAAACATTATACCCTGCTATTTCCTTTTTAAATGTAAGGTTAAGTACATTCAATATTCGCTGAACTTTCATTGGGTAATAAAAATTTCAAAGTGTCGACCATAATGGCTTATTATTAAATTATATTCTGTAATGATGATCTATCTTGTTATCGAAAGCAATACTTATTGAAAATTATAGTGTTAATTTTACGACAATTTTGCACGCACATCCTAAAATTACAAGCAATTGCCGAACATCATTGTTCCAGCATGATTTTCTTCAATAATTCATACATAAAATTCAGTCAAGACTTTATTGAACTCATTAAAATCTATTTACCTGCAATCGACTGGAAAATATCTATTTGCCTGCAACCGATTGGAAAATAGACATATTTCGGAAGATGTATTAATAAGAAAATAACACTTTAACTAGATTTATCTGGAAATAATTATTTACAAACTAAGTGCGGAAAGGCCTACAGAGCGTTTTTTTTAAAGCATGAACCAAGCAAGTTCTTCAATGGGGTAGTTTCGCCTTTTTTGATTTTTTTTATTAGAAGCCAGTATTTTTAAATTACTAAAAATGCCGGACATCTATTCCCGCCACTGCGACGTTACCCTTGCCGTTTCCGTTGCAACTTAGTTCCGACGTGCGGCTCGAAGTATGACAAAGATATTTTCCCATGTATGTCTTGCGGGGCAAGGGGAACTTGTTTTTTAGGTTAGATTGCTGTCAAGTTAGCATGTATTTTTACTTATTTATTTTTGTTTGAGCAAATTTGTAACGACAATTTGTATTACAGTTGATAAATATGATAAAAAAATCGTAGGACACTAGCATGGTTACCATAGTAATATAAAAATTTCTTGGAATTTTTTTATTACTTGGCTTACCTAAGCAAAATTAATAAGTGGAAATGTTTTGTCAAAAATGTCAGTTTGACATTTTTAAAAAAATATATTGAATTGCCATTATATATTCTTCTACTATAACTTGATTATTTTAAGCAAAATATAAAACCTAAATTAATTTTACTTTCTGTGTTGGTGTCGTTACGATTTTCTTGCCGAATCTGCCCTCGAGTATTAATTCATATCCGGGAATTTTTTTATCGTGCATTCCAACAACGTATTCTGCACTCGTGTTCCACTCGTGCTGATTAATACGTTGCTGGAATGCACTCAAAAAAAATTCCGGAAAGAATTAATGCTCTGGGTAGATTATAAGTGAATAAATGCCTACGAAAGAAATAGAAACAAGGTTATGTACACGGCGTCAGTATCACCATCAACTATCACTTTGACATGTCACATTCCATCGCTGTAAAATAACGATACTAGCGAAATTTGCGACTTTAAGTATGTAAGCGTGACGTCACAGAGAAGATGTCGATTTGAATCATGTAATATTTTAAAGAATATTTACATAATAAATGACGAATTTTATTACATATATATCTTATTATGAGTCATATATTGTAAACAAATAAGAATTTCATTAAATTTTAACATGGTAACTACCCCATTGCGTGAACGGTGGGATGACGTCTTCTCGTTAAACTAAGCAGCGAACAAAATTATTAACGAAGTGAAAACTTAGTGTTAACCATAGATTCAATTTTCAAGGTAAATGATAAAAATATTCCATGTTCGTTGTATTATACGGGCTGGGTGATTAATGTAAGATGTAATAGTTACATAAGGTAACCTATTTAATCACGAGTTTAAAATTCGGACACGAGGAGCAGCTAGTGGGCGAACGAACGAATGCTTCAATAGCCTTTTGCAACGACAGTTTTACACAATTTTCTCTGCTTCGGCGTTATGGAGGTACATTATATCTTTATACAAATCGTTGACAATTTCCATTAAGGAAAATTTTCGATAAAATAGTTAGATTGGTAACAGTGATTTGTGTTTTTATTCTTTCTGTTGCCAAGATATTTTGTGTATTTAGTGCTGTCATACCAATCACAAATAAGAAAATGTCACCCAAATCGTTTAGCAATGAAGCTCCTAGCATATGCGTGTTACAATATGTGATTCTAATTCCGAACAAAGAAAAATGATGTATAATATATAATTCTCATGAAATAGTATATTGTATAAAAGTGATACTTTGTGTGGCGAGCATGGAAGTTTGCAAGACGAGCGAAGCGAGTCGGACAATTGCACGCGAGACATACAAAGACACTTTTACTCCGAATGACATATTATATATTTTTTCAATTGCCCTGTAGCTATGGATTCTTATTTGTTCACTTTTTGTTATAAACATTGAAGTGAAAATTTTCACGTTTTGACGTTTAAATAAAAACTGCAATTTTATATCCTTCTTGTGTGTAATTATGTCGGAATTTGAAGTATTATAATGTACGCCCCCTGAAGTTGTTCCATTGGATGGAAATCTAACAGTGTGGCTGAAAGATATATCCAGGAATCACTGCAAAACAATATAAACTTTTCTTATCACTTTAATTCTAAGTTTTCTTATGTTCATTACCGTCCCTGTAATTGTAATCTGTAAGTCTGATATTCTTTAATATGTTATTTCCTCAAAAGTAAACTGTTTATATTTTAATTCATAGGTTATTTATTTAAATTTGAGAGCTATTGATGGTATTTAGTAACTTTATTTTTAGGTTACCTAGTGCGTTATAGTGACATTTAGGGCGATAAAGCGATATTACAGTTACTTCTTATTCGTTGATTCTGTACAATTTCTATGGATATTTATTTATTTTATTTCTACGCCACCGACGTTTGTAGAAAAACACATTTTTGACATTTTCTATTTTTAATTCGTACAACACGACCTGAAAGTCTTTTTATTGATTCTGACGGCTTTCAGTATTAGCCTGCAGCTCATTCTACAAATTGCCTACCATCCAGTAAAATATTACGTTCTTGATTTGGTAATGGCGGTTACTCTGTGCACATAGAGTCGTGTACAATCCAAGAGTCAAGAAAGTGAGCATAGTTAGGACTTTAGATGAGAAACCGTTTCGATTCCATATGATCTTCTGCAAACGATAATCTTTACGTAATATACTCGTATTGTTATATTCAACGGAATATTACATAATTAAAAACTTAAAAATTCAAAGAAAAGAGAAACAAATTTGATTAGAAATTTTCTCACGATTCATTATAGAATTTTATATAAAACAAATTAGTCACAGCAACCGGTTTCAGATATTTGGATTCTGAACAAAATTATTCTTATGTACTGTTATGCTTGAATATTACAGTTTTTTCTGATAAGATCATTAACCATTTAATTGGCTCGATGCAACAAGAAATTAGTGCCGAATTAATGCTTAATTTTCGAGAGGATATCTCAATTTGGAAAACACGATATTTAAGGCAGGAAATAGATCTGATGAACCATATTAACATTTTAAATTATTTGATTTCCATAAGAATTTTATTAGGTAATAATTAATTAGCATTTGCCAGGTGTAGTGAACATAGTACTACAAGATATGATGTTTGGACATTGGACGAACAAAGAATACACATTCACATTAAAGGCTTATATCCGGATTCTTTTAATAAAATCTGGGTTTTTTTTTCAATCCTATGCGTTAGCTATGGGTATGGAACAAAATCACAAACCAATGTAATGACAGTATCATCAATAGCTGTAAGGACCATAAATTGTTGTAACATATGAATGTATTAGTCGTAAAAATTTGAAGTTGGCCATGTGTTCGGCTTAAAAATGTACAGTAAAATTTTTGAAAGATGTCCGATCAAGGGCACCTGTATCACGAACGAATTAACAAATAGGCATACATTTATTTCTTTCTTTTGCAAAGGCTGTAAGAGTGTGTGATAAGGATGGATATAACACGCTTGTCTTTCAAAAATTCATATTGTTTCGACTAAGTTAGGACATTCCATTTATAAACGATGCTCGTTGTTGATAATACTTTCGCTGTAACGTAAGTTTATTTATTAATTCAGATACATTACCTGGATTCATAGCCGTACGTATAACGTTATATTCTGTCAGTCACTGACACTGACATTGTGTCAGTATCTTATTTTTAACATTTTTGGTTTTACATTTGCTTATAAACTTACTAGTTGACTTATTTTTGAATATTGAATGCTTTTCCTGTAAAATATATTTTTATAATAATAAAATAACAGTGGTATCTTACGTACCCTCATAAAAACTAAGCAAACGACACTACTGAATTTGTCATGATGGGCGGAGCAAAAATCTCAATTCATACAATTCGTAGACAACCTTGATCGGACATCTTTCAAATTTTTACTGTATATATAAAAATCTGATGTGACGAACACAGTACCTCCCGCCATTTACCTATGTATATAATTAAAGCATTAAAGCAAACTTGTAGAAAATGAAATAATCTTAAATTTTTATAATAACAAATTGAGAAAAAAATACATTTAAAGGTATTTTTTGAAGAAAAACTATCTTGAGCTTCAAGTAAACTGCCATTTCCGGTTATCCGATTGCCGCCAAAATCTAATCAGTTCTTTCCATATTAGAATAAGGTAGAAATACATGGTTTCAAAACTTTCTGAATGATAGTATTTGAGTTAGAGCGTAAAGAGGATCCACACACACACACACACACACATACATACACACAGACATCATCGTGAAAATGTTAAAAATGGATTCTAGGGACCTTAAAACGTGGCCATTTACCAAAATCTCGATATGCGATTTTTAGCACGATCCCTATACCTACCTTACCAAGGGTAGCGGGAGGTAAAAAATCGTAGAAAGTTTATATTATTTCTGCGACACCAAATATTTCGAATTTTAAATGCTTCAAAATCGACTCCTGTAATACATTATCTACGCCAGCAATGAATGCCCTTGAGGTAACGCCTGCTAAATGCTGGTACATGGCCCTCCCGACCAGGAAAGCTAATTGAGTAACGATAGTGATAATTTTTGGAGTTTGTTTAGTCTTTTTATTTTCAAGAAAATAAAATTGACGTTTTTGTATTTGGTGTTTTTTTTACAATTTAAGAGTTCTCTTATTCATTTTTAACAAAGCGCGGCAGCGGAGTGGTCTGCCGGAGGTAGTAGTTACTACTATAATTTCTACGTTTGTGTAGCTACTACAAATGCTCGCCCTGTACAAATATGTCATCATCATTACTGACATCTTTGTACAAAGCAGATTGGCACCCCAGCAATGCGTAATATGCCGTGATGATATATTTATTTATCTTTACTTAAAAACTAGAATTACTTATATTAAATGTTAAAAATATTGCTAGTTAAATATTAGACAATAAAAAATGATTTTTTCAGTTATTGTTTTTATTAAAACTAAATCGCGTTTCCCTTGTCAAATTAATTAGTAATGAATACAAAAATGAAGAAAAGTGTTTAAAATAAATATTACTTCAATTTATTTCAAGCAACATTTTGACAATGTCATTAGCATGACAGTACTGTTGCTACAGTTCTTAATTTGAATTTAAACAAAAACAACAAATGGTAGGTCTACAATCGAATTCATCCGAAATTTTATGATAACCTATTAGTAGACTTGGGGCGTCCAAGGGACTATGACATCATGTTTACAGTAATTAATCATTTTTATAGAATACCCAATTATCAATTATTTATTAAGTTTAAACGCTAAAATTATCTAAAACTTTTTTATTGTAACAATTTGAATATATAAATTTCTATTATCTAAAAATGGACTGACTTAAATAACAAAATTTATCAAGGAAGTTGAAATTATTTATTGTTATAAGTATATTTGTACATTCCAACACCATTACTCATTTTTAATTTAAATACATATGCAAGTAAACTTTCCATGTTTACATATATTTTTTGTACAACCTGTGCTGTAAATGAGTTAATAATTCATGTTTGAAACAAAATAATGTAGACTTGTAATACAATCATTGCAAAGCTTATAAAATAAGCAGATTAATTTGAAAAAGAATCATAAGTTTGGTTATAACTCGAGATTTATTAATTTTTCAAAAAATCTTAGACCTCATTTCATTCTACACAAAAACTATACAAATTGTCTTAACAATTATGTTCTACCTGTCATAATATATGAGATATTTTCAAAATGAATGAAGAACGAGGTATTGCCTGTAACTCAAAAACAAATGAAGAATTTCTGTGTCGATTATTAATTATTAAACTTTTCTCGAGATCCCTTAAAAAATACATTGAAAATGAGACACCCTGTACTATTCACAATTAACTAATTTTTATAATCAGTACACAAATATCATATGGCAATTTAAATTTGATACTTAACAGACAACACAACAAACATACACGGGTTGCCCGTGTAACCCATCCATACAATATGCTAAAAATTTGGAAAAAGCTATTTCACATTTTGATGCCCAGCGCACCAACCACGGAATCTATTATATATCGAAATGATTTTGTAACGAGTTCCCATAACAATATCTATAATATATTAAAATGTCATCATAAATTAATGTTCGGTGAAGATTAATGCAATTTCATTATATTTATCTACATACGTTTTAACATGGTTGTCAATATGTAATTTATAAATTATTAATATTGTTTTCGAATTCTACCTTTCAGTCTTTACATAATTACACTTGTAGTTTATAGTTGATCTTTTCTGGTTGCTATATTCTATCAGAGATCTTGGGTAATTAGAGATCTTTATGTAACAAACAGAATGACATAACAAGAATAAGCCGGCTTTTCCAAACAAGTAGCAAAAGAAATGAATTCGTTTCTTTAATTAAACTGAAATATTTCGTTTTGTGGTTTGTGGCATTATTTAATTAGACCAGCATAAAAATGTAAATGAAAAAATAACTTTATTATTATCAGCAGAAATACTTCAGTATTTAGTTGAGTTATTTCAGACAGATTCGAGTTTCATTCTTAATTGCTTCAAAAATTCCTTAATAATTTTCTATTTCTTTATTTATAAGACCGATAGATATAGGTATCGATATTTAAATACATATGTTCAAAGCGCATGGGCGCCGCCATCACTGATGACTTTTTTCTGTACTAGCCGGGATATTTCAACAGTCGGAAATATAATCAAATTACGAGTATTATATATTATATTGAGGCGCGTCCCAGATCATTTGGCCTATTTGTGAAAATTCATTTATCATGATTTAACTAATAGAATTTATAATAATAATTAAATAAATCTTTACTTTTTATTAAAATGAAATTTTTCAACATTGTAACGTAATTTTGAATTAAAATTTTAGCTAAAGATTAAAAATTTAACGGTATTAGAGCAACAAATTGATATATTAATTTCATATTATTTATCAATATTGGGTAATATCGCTTTTTATTGTAAATTATTACTGTAATTATTTTAGACATATTTAATAAAATTAAAATCTCACAATCTTACGACATAAATTCGTTTAAATTTTTACTTTCTGTCACCTTTGGTAAGGAAGGTATTGTCTTTGGTCAAAAAATTCAATGATGAGTTTTTTGTGAATAAGCATGTATTAGGGTCCATATAATACAATTTTATCATTTTTACGTTGATGTCTGTATGCATGTGTGTCTGTGTGTGTGTGTGCGGCGAAAATTTCGGATCGCATAACTTCAATATCACGATTACAAAAATTATAATTTTTTCGGTATTCTTCAAGTTTACATCCAGAAGTTGAGGTGATTGGATTTTAGTTATAAATTGTCCACCGGAAGTATCTTCATTTGAAGATTTTAACAGTTTTTCTTGAAAAAACGCATTTAAATATCATTTATTGACATTTAACGGTATAACTTAAATAATATATTATTCTCCATGCGATTTCATTGTATTTTATACTTCATATTCAATAGATATAGAGTTAAAGAATTATAAAGATATTAAATTTCATAAATCACCCAGTTATGCTAACCATGGAAACTGCTAATATATTCAGATAATTCAAATTGACAGATGTCAGTATCAATGAAAAGTAAATTAATATGTCATGGGAAGAGATGAAGAATATATTGGAAGAAGAATGAATAGCTTAATAATAGAAGGTAGAAGAAACAGAGGAAGACCAAAGATAAGTTGAAGGGACTGTATTACGGAAGACTTGAGAGAAAAGGAACTGAATGAGAACGACATGCAAAACAGAAATAAGTGGAAGAAAATAAAAAATAGCGATACTGATTGGAAAAACTTAAGAAGATGATGATGTCATTGTCAAGTGCAATTTGCAAGAGAATTTATGTTTGGAATTTATCCATAATACACAGGATTGACGGAAGGTATTGTGATGGGATGGCCACATCAGATTTTTTCAGTTTGTCTTGAATTGATGGAAAAAATATTAATTCATTTTACATTAAAACAAAATATTTTAGAAAAAAAAAACTTGCTGTGTCTTTAGAACGACAAAATGTGAGCCAACTGATGTAGGACGGGGCTCGTATTGTAAATGTTGAAATTCACATTATCTTGCATTATCTTCGATGATGTATTTTCTTTAATATACCGTAGTTTATTTATTCTAATTATTTTATGACCACATTCTTCTTAAAACTCCCACAATAAATAAATACGAAAGAAATTAATTATTAAGCATTGTATATTTATTTTTATCAAAAGTATGTAACGTATAAATTACATAATTACGCCACAGACTGGTATACTACCTATTAACTGTATTTACTTTTTATTTAATTTAACTGTAGTTGTAATACATTGTATCCCCGTCCCGTATTATATTTTAACGATTATTACCCCTATGGATGTATTATATATTATATACTTGGTTTAAATATTTCGAACCGACAACTCGTTTGCATTAAAATATGTAGCACCTGTTACTTAATTTTTTTTAGAGAACGCACTTTTATGGTAACAACGCTTTTATGGAGCACACTCCTTAAAAGCGCTTTTATTATAAAAGTGCGCTCGTAATACGGACCAAAGACTTTGTCATAATCATAATGATTTGTTAACCGAATTCTACATAAAAGATTTTTTATTTTGTTTTTATTAGTTACGTGTTTTTAAAGTAAATAATTATGTACAACAAAAATATTGTCTTACATTCAATTAATGCAGAGTACATTATTCAGGAATAGTATAATGTAAAATTAACGTGAAAATAATGCATTTTTGTACATAAATTGTATTGTAAAATTGATTACTACAATTAACTCTGTTAATTACAACAATTACCTACCTTAATTGCAAAGTATTTTATTCTGTAATATTATTAAGCTTAAAACAAAGTTTAAATGAAAAATCCTTTTTATTCGTTTTATATGCCCGCATAATTAAATTAGCGAACACGCATTGACGTATTAATTAACCTTTATTGAAAATATGCCAAATAATTTATCTCCCCATTTATCACAACCTGTCAAAGAGAAAACAATCTTCTCTGAGCATCTTATGGCTTATCATCCTCTTATGGTATAAAATACTACAATTCAATGTTTTTGTTCCGATTTTACTATCTCTAGTTAATATGTAACAGCGAAAAAATGGCGTATATAATTCAACAACTTAAGCAATAATATCATTGAAAATTTTCTCAAAGATGGAAAAATTGTTGAATAGTTAATTTTAAGTATAATTAAGAAATACAAAATATATAGCGGCCGGCCAATATGCTGTAAGAATGATTTTATTTTACAGCATTTGATCACACACGCTTAAGGGTTGTAATTTTTAAAACGGGCTATAACATAGAAAACAGTTATAAAAACACAAAATAAATTTAAAAATTTACGAAATTATGAAAATCTCATTAACCACGAAACTGATAGTAACAAATTTGATTTAAGGCAGCTCATTAATAGAAACGATTATTTATATTTTATTTTTTATGATTATTATTTTCATAGGCGCCAACTTTTAAAAATTTTGAGCAATTATTTTAAGGAGTAATATTACGTAAATTATTAAGAAAACATTTTATAAATTCATTCACTGTAGCAACTAGTAGAAAATTCTACTTTAAATTAATACAAATATAGTCTACTCTACTAGTACCTATATTAATATATCTAGATATTATAATATGATGTACCTGCTGCTTAAAAAAAAGTAACGGAACGTACAAGATTAGTAACAAAACAACACCAATTATCAAACTTCCTATAAAATAAGACATTATTTTGATAATTACTTTAATTTTTATTATATAATATAATAATTTTCTTGAAGGATTTTATAAAAATGTTTTTTTGTTTTGTTTTCAATTTAAAATAATTAATATTAAAAACATACATAATTACATACTTTTATTAATACATTTGCAAAAAACTTTCTACTTTAACAAAAAAAAAATCAGATTTGGAAAGACTAGCTCGTAGGTACCGATTTTTTAAAATTTTATTTTATGAATAGGCAAGAATTATTCAATTATTTCTTTTAAACCACAAATAATCAATCTTTTTTTAAAAAAACATGCGGAAATATATTTGTCTATTTTTTATATAGTATAAAAATAAAATTTGGACACGTACCCATTTATAGGTACATTCCTAAAATCTCGCGTTTTTTTTATGGAATTTTTCGAAAATTCCTACGGAAATTATTTTTTATACACTCTCAAATGTGATTCCAAATTTTAATTTACGTTTATTTCAGTATTTTTATGATATTCATTTATTTTAAAATACACGTATTAAAATAATTAGTTATGTGGATAAAAAAAAAATACCAACATGACTAACACAAAGAAATTTTAATATACAGGTGACACTGAAAAACGGACCACTCAAAATAACTATTGTATTTATAATTATTTTTTAATTCTTTTTTTATATTTGTATGAGCTTAGGGGCTCACAAATTATGGTATTTGGCATGATGGTAGCGCTTCCGGTTTAACCGGAAATGGCATTAACTTTCATATTTCAAATGGGACAGCCAAATATATTTTTATATATTTCGAATCTATGTAAAATTACAAATTGAACAATATGTTTGAAGTGAATTATTATTGAAGAAATAAATAACAAAACCGTAAGAGAAAATTATGAATAATTAACCTGGTAAGCCATATTAGGTAGGCTGTGCTAACAAATTTACATTTTTTTGTATTAAAATATGGAATCTTACAAAAATCATTACGTTTTTCTAATTTATTTCTACAATAAAAATAAACTTCGAGCATATCGTTGAATTTGTAATTTTATGTAGATTCCAAATATATAAAAATATACAGGTTGTCCCATTTGAAATATGAATGTTAATGTCACTTCCGTTCAAACCGGAATATCATGATTTGTGAACCACTAAGCCTAGTTTACAAATATTTAAGAGAATTAGAAAATAATAATAAATAAAAAAGTTATTTTGAGTGGCCCGTTTTTCAGTGTCACCCTGTATATAAAAAAATATATATAAATCAAAAAAAGAAATCATGAAAAAAACACTTCCCGCAAATCATGATTGAAGAAATTTCCGGCAGTTTTTCTCAGGAAAAACAAATTCATGGGGAAATTTTTCAACAAACATATGATATATGAACCTAATTATTGGTTTATTATCAGTATGTAACATCATAATGTCACATCTAGTAGTGTAAATACCAGCAACCCCTTTATGAAAGTATGAGAAATCTTCTCATCTTCCTAACATTGCTTATTAACCCCAATCCAGTGATGGGAACATTTCATTGTAATGAGAGACAAACGAACACGCGGTACTGTGTTCTGTGCTGTATGAGTACAGTGCGTGTGATGTCTGCTACAACTCTACAGCAACATAGCACACATTTCACTGTGGACGCACGCAGTGGCCCCAATTTTACGTCTAGTTGGATGTTTGCTCTACGGAGCCAGCATCCAGTTGAGAATGAGATGATAGATAGAGATAGGGTTCTTGTTGTTGTTTCGAGGCGCGAAGTGAATTGTATTTTGTTTGTAGATGCATTGTGTTTAAAATGTAGTCGGCGAGAGGAAAGAGAAAATGTAGAGTTAAAATTTATAAACTAAATTATGAATGAAAACTTTAAAGGAATTTCTAAGGTAACTTAACTCTTGTAACTTTTGGAGGGACTGAAAAATATGTAAATGTATTTAATTATCGTAACTAACTAAAATCATAGATGGATGCGTAGAGTTTCGCGGCTTGACTTGATATTCAAGTTACTTGACTTGACTTGACTTGAAATCAAGTCAAGCTCAAGTCAAGTAATAGTAGCCGAAAATCAAGTCAAGTAGTTAAAATGTCAAGTACTTGAAAAGTCAAGTAGGTATTTTTCAATTACTTGAAAAAATCAAGTAGTTATTTTAATTACCAGAAAAATCAAGAAGTTCTTCAAGACTACATTTCATTTTCATATACTTCCTTATGTTTTATAACAATATTAATAATACGAGTATACCTTGAAATATAGAATTTTATTGATAAAAATAAATTATACATTCAAATTTAAAAATAAAAAAAAAGTTTTGAAAGTATAATATATGGACTAACAAACTATTTATAGTATATGTATTATGGTGGACCTTAAAAGGGAGCAAGTCGAATT
Organism: Harpalus rufipes; assembly: GCA_951394225.1. Classification (NCBI taxonomy): domain Eukaryota; kingdom Metazoa; phylum Arthropoda; class Insecta; order Coleoptera; family Carabidae; genus Harpalus; species Harpalus rufipes. The sequence continues at coordinate 14,371,525 of OX596283.1, read as the reverse complement.
TTAACCGGGCCGCCCCCTAAAGTGATTCCAAATAAATAAAAAAAAAATATACTGGCAATGATTCCGCTTAATTTTAATATTTGAACGTGCCTAAATGCACTTGATTTTTACCCATTTAAATAACATTCGGTTTTAGCACATTTTGGAACTTTATTTTTCTCCGAGATATTAGAGGTTTCAAAAATACATTCATTATTGGAATATATACTAGAATGACCCGAGAATATGTTAACAAAATCTGAAGTCCCAATTATTATTCTTAATAATGGAGTACAGCGTTTTGGGCTTTTGTGCGATAGTTTAACCATCTATAGTTAACTTAATAATAATGATTAGAACTTCAAATTTTGTCGACATATTCTCGGGTCATTCTAGTATATATTTCAATATTGAGTGAATTTTTTAAACCTGCAGAAATTTTAACTTGCAATAGTGAATCAGCACAGCATATGGCGCGCCACGCCGTACCACACACAGCTAGATTACGATTCTACTGATTCGTGCGTTTTCGTACATAATCGGTTCGTTATCAAGTAGCTTGAATTTGCTTGATCAAGTCAAGTAGTAACGATAGAAAATCAAGTCAAGTAATGAATTTTTGAAAGGCTTGATTTTCAAGTCAAGTCAAGTAATTTACAAAAATATCAAGCTACTTGACTTGATGAAACTCTATAGATGCATTTGCGAATGCGTTTGACTGAGTTACGGTTCTAGTCATACCGTTTTTCCAAGGAGTTTCGTACCAGTGGCGGTCCGAGAATTTAGAGTGAGGTTAAGTTCTATATTTTGAGAACCGCTGATATAAATATATTTTTGTAGATCTCACCAATTTTATAAATCAAAATGGCACAATTTTGCTCATTTAACCAAACTAGTATGTCTTCAAATAAAAAAATCTGTTGTGGCCAGCCCAATACCTCTCGCCACTTCCGTTTTTGATTTGACCGATATGAACTAAAAGACAAATTGACAATCAGTTTAAAGAAAAAAATTATCATCTAAAAAGAGGAAATCCCGAAAAATCTAGCGTAGCTCAACATTTGTTCATTGATAATCACACAATTAACAATTCTAATATTAAACTTTTAAAAGATATTACTCGTAATAATGAGAGTTATTTAGATGCATACGAGAGCTTAATAATAAATAGATTTAAAAATAATTTGATCAACGCAAATCTCGATCCCATACCAAACTCTAAACTATTCGATTTAATATAAACTTAAATTCTATTTCTTATAGGACGTTTTAAATTTTAAATATCATTGGACGCTATAATCTTAGTTTATAATTGGTATTTATTCACCTGTGCCTCCCATCCCTATATAATCCCAGTTCTCTCCCTGTTTTTTCAGAGTTGTTAGGACCTCTGGCATGGTTTACATGTTGAGTAATCTTAGCTACTCTGCTTAATTTTGTACTACTGATGATGAGACCTTTGTTCTCGAAATACGTACTCGCATATAGCTTATTTTATAATTTTAAGGTTAAGGGGTAATTGTATTAGTTTTAGTTAGGTACTGTTCTTTATATTTAGATTTTTAAATTCATTCTATGAAGAAATTTTGTCCTACTGTTCTAATTTTTCGAGATATTTTCAATTCATTGTCGGAATTGACAGTATTTCTGAAAGATATATGTAATACATATACCTATAATTTTGAATATTTAACTATTAACATACATTCAGATAGAGAATTTAATTTTCTTTAATACTTGAACGAACAAGATTTTTTTTTAGCATCTGCTACTTTCGGTTGTCCAATTGTTACCAAAACCTTTTCAACTCTTCCCAGTAATGTCCGATTGAGAACTACGTAGTTAAATAGAAATTAAGTATTATAGTTTTTGAGAAATCATCCTTTCAACATCCACACACGCACACACACGTACACACAAATACATCCACACACGCGCATATACATCATCGTAAAATTGTTAAAATCAGATTGTAGAGACCTTAAAACGTGCTTATTCATTAAAATCTGAATATGCAATTTTTAGCATGAATTCAATACCTCTCTTAGCGAGAAGTAAAAGTTACTAATAGTGAACAAGCTTATTGAAACATCCTGTATAAGCCAGTCATCCTTTGATTAATAATAATTTTTAATCCATTGCCCTCTTGTGAAAAACTTTACGAGTATAATGTTTTTCCTTCATTCATGTTCTTGCATTCTAGTCTTCGCAAAAACTATAAAACTTTCAATTTGTACCTGTGGCAAGTAAGCAGATAAATGCCACAGTAATTTAAAAGGAAAAAAAATACAAACGTTCGTCTTTTGTTTTATGGATCTAAATCTACCTCGTATATTTGTCCCTTACAGTACCGAACAAGCATCTATATCAAGTGTTATATTTTTAGTATATTAATTAACATTAACACAATATAGACAAGAATTAATTTAATACCAATTACCTGTATGTAAAAATATAATTTGTGTTAAGATCTTTTGGTTTGAGTAGCCCTTGAGATGTTATTCCACATTTCACGATTTACTTTAGAATTGATGTACAAAGTACACCAAGCACAAAAATTTGGGACACACCGTTATATTCTAAACAATAAATTAATTTTTATAAAATGTTATAGAAAACTTAATGGTACTTGTTTGCAACTTACAATTTCTGCAAAAATGTATGAGCAGTACTACATGGAGTTCGAATACGAACCACTCATGCAGAGTCAGAACATAGCGCTACTTTTTGGTTAATACGAGTAGTTAATGGGTGCGGGATTTGAACCATTGACCTCTCATTTATCAAATGAGTCTACTAACTATTTAGCTACCACATACTGCTAACTTTGAACGGTACTCACATGTTTCCATGTAGCATACAAATTGTGCTACAAAAAATATTTAATTAATATAATTATATTAATATGTATCATTACGCCTTTTGCCCATTAACGATGTAGGTATCAATAATTGGTTTTACGCAGATTTCGCTAATAAATATACCATCTGCCGAACTGAGAAGTTAGTAGTTTAGAACCAATTTCAAATACATATTTTCTTTTTTAACGTTTTTAAGATTTCACGTTTGTAAATCAGAACCCAATTCAAATAGCAACATAGTTAATTTAATTAAATATGTACTGATTTTATTAAAACTATTTATCCTTAACAATAAATATTTAATTATCGCTAAACTAATTAATAACAAATACTATAATTACATTATAGCACGGGAGGGAATTACATTCTCATTACATATTTTTGTTTACAAACTATCATCATTTATTTTTATTATTTATAGTCGCTATAAATATACATCAGCACTAGAAAATAATCAACAAAAGTAAAAGACTTTCATCATTTACGTATAAAACAAATATGTCATGCTATATGTTAAGTTCACATATCAAATAATTCTTCCTAAAACTTCATGACCTTATTTAGGTCTAGGCAACTAAGGCAGTTGCCTAAGGTTAGAGACAATGGGGTCATGCACCAATATTCAATCATATACAGGTTTTCATTTTATTTTGTCCACTATTGCTATCTCGAGAACTATAAGAGCTACGAGGTCGATTAAATTAGCAAATAATTTCTATTTTACTAGATTATTACAACGAGCCAAAAAATATTTTTTTATATCAGTGATTCTCAAAATACGGGTACAACTTTCTTATTGTAAATGGGAACCTATTTTTTTATTCATTATTTTTTTCTGAATTCAACGATATCCATATGCAATACCCTAATATTACAAAATATTTAAGAATGCAAATTAAAATTAAGCTGGTTTAACTTAAAACAGATTGTAATAAATGTGCTTTGAAGAAAACAATTGAATATTTTGTTTCTTGTTAATTGTAGTTTAATATCAATATTTGCAAAGAAAAGCTTAATATGTATGAAGAAGTTTATATTTTGTTTTCTTCATAGCACTCTTATTACAATGTAAGTGAACGACATTGCTGAATTTGACATAATGGACGGATACAATTCGTAGCTGACCTTGATCGGATATCTTTACCGTACACAGCAGATTGGCACAACCAACAATGGGTAATATGCCATTATAAGACAGGGTGTTTAAAAAATAGAGGTCACGGATTTAAGGGTGAATAATACATCTCAAAACAATAAAAAAAGTTTATATAAAAATATATCCGGAAATGCCTAGTTTCAGAGCCACAGCGATTTTAATATTTTATTTCTGTCATATACAACTCATACTTTTAATATTACAATAAAATCATAGTGGCCGTTTACAATGGAAAATAGTCAATTATAAATTATAAAAAATCTAATGTGGCCAGCACAATACCTTCCGTCAATCCTGTGTATTATGTACAAATTCCATACATAAATTTTCTTGCAAAAGATTCTAAATTTTTAGTATTTTATGATTCCCTTTCTCGGCAACGGAATTCCATACTCCTGATAACAAACAAATCACATGAAATAAGAAAATCTTGAAATTTTGAATGAAAAATTATGACACTTGTCAGTTATGGACATAATTAATTGCTGTCATTTTGATACGGGTCCCCATATCTGCTTGCCAAATGCAGCAAAGTCATGTCACTGCACGCGCCCTATACATAATTTTTTTTGCAAAAGATCCTATATTTCCAGTAAAGTTATTTCATAAACAAACTATGCAAATTGCACTTGACACTGACATCTTCTTCTTCTTTAGTTATCCCATTCGTTAGGGGGTCGCTATTTATTATTTTCTTCTTCCACTAATTTTTGTTTTGCGTGTCGCCGTCATTCAGTTTCTTTTCTCTCAAGTCTTCTGCAATACAGTCTTTTCATCTTATATTTGGTCTTCCTATGTTTCTTCCACCTTCTATTAATTTATTCATCTCTCCTCATGACATGTTCAAACCAATGTAATCGTCTCTATTATATCTAAAAACTTCTAACACTAGAATTACTTCCCTTATTTTTTCATTCAATTAGTTGCTTTTTATTGATACTGACATCTGTCAATTTGAATTACCTGAATATATTAGCAGTTTCCATGGTTATGTTAGCATAGCTGGCTGAATTATGAAATTTATACGAATTTTTTATCTTTATTATTCTTTAACTCTATATCTGTTGAATATGAAATATAAAATGCAATCAAATCGTATAGAGAATAATATATTATAATAACATTTAACTGAGTTTTTCAAGAAAAACTGTTAAAATCTTCAAATGAGGGTACTTCCGGTTGACCAATTATAACCAAAATCTAATCAAGTCTGCATATGGTTGTAAGGAAGAGGAATACGCAAGAATTGTAATTTTTGGAATTCTAGTATTGGAGATATCGTCCACGAAAAAGCGGTCACATACACACACATACACACACACACACACACACACACACACGCACATACGAACACACACACACATACAGACATCATCGTAAAAATAGTAAAATCGTATTGTAAAGACCCTAAAACGTGCTTATTCAATGAAAACTCACCACCGAATTTTTTGACCAAAGACAATACCTTCCTGACGGAAGGTAAAAATGTTTTCATTGTAAACAGCCACTATGATTTTATTGTAATGTTAAAAGTATGAGTTGTATATGTCAGAAATAAAATATTAAAATTGCTATACCTCTGAAACTAGACATTTCCGGATATATGTTTATATGAACATTTTTTATTGTTTAAATCCGTGACCTCTATTTTTTAACACCCCTGTATATTTATTTATTTACTTATTTAATTTATTTAAACTTGTTTTAGTGCCGAACTTAGATTATCTGAATAATAAATAACGTGATACATTAGTTCTCTTGATCAACATTATTAATTATGGAGAATTTGTTTTGAAATAAAACTGCCAAACTTAAAATATAGCTAGAAATCGTGTTTAATTTAATTAATAATTTTAAATTTCTATTTAGTAATCTTATTTGACATGAATATTAATATTTAGAAATAAATGGCATAAATTTCTTAAATATGCAGTTCGAATTCCTTAATAAAGTTATAGGAGATTATAATCTTAATAAAGTCGTCATCTTAATCGTATTTAATGAGTATGAAGTATCAGATTTCTCCTCCTAACAGAATGCTTGACAATAAAAGGAGAGAGGTGTATTATATCTTGTTGATGAGTGTATCTATTTGTTTATCATTAAAGTGAGCGTGCATACAACGATCGCTTCTCAACGCAACAAAACAAGGAACTTTCCTACGTCATGTCTTCATTTATTTGCGGATTTTCGCCGTTCACTTATTCTGACTGACACACATATGTTTTGCATCTCATGAGAGTTTCCCATTAGGACTTTCAAGATTGAATTCTTGTATTTGTGCGTGGTGTTGGTGTACAGTATTATTTATTTTACGGTTGTGCTACATTTCAACATTATATTCCTGCAAAGTGCTGTACCAGATAACGTTTACTTTAAAACGAATAAATTTCCAGTTTTACTCCAAGACAAGACATAGTTTATATTATATTCTATTTATTGCCGATTTCATCTTTTAAACTTTTATTTTACGCCTTCGTCGGTTGACTCGTTTGAAAAGAAATAAAAAATAATTTGTTGGTTAAATTTAATTTAAATTTAAGACTTAATAGTATGTAAAAACCGAATAGGCAGAAGAAAATGAAATATAACTTGTAGAAATTATTGGGTGTTACTTATACTAGTATTAAGTAATGTATACTACTATGTCAAAAAAAGTATCGGGAATTGGTCAATAAAACATAAAATATGCATTATTAATCCAAATTTATTTTATCGCCTTCAAAGTAGGCCCCCTAATATAATCATAATACACTTATGCCAACGAATAATCCAATCATCAAAACATTTCTTAAACGCATTTTCACGAATCGACTTCAGTACTCGCCATTCTCTTTTATGTCTTCTATCGACTAAAACGGGTGCCTCGAAGTGGTAATTTGACTTTTGGAAAGAGGAAAAAGTCGGCCGGAGGCATATCAGGGGAATTCATTCAGAATGAGAGCCTTGTGAGATGGTGCGTTATCGTGGTGCAAAATCCATGAGTTTTTTTTTCACAAATTTGATCTTTTTCGACGAATTTGCACTCTCAAATGCCGCATAACGCTCAGATAATATTCTTTAGTTATTGTCTCACCTTCTGGCAAGAATGCCGAGTGCACAACAGCGCGGTAATCGAAAAAAACTGTCAGGGCTTCGGCACACGAAATTCCATTTGCAATGCAATATTTGAGACAGATTCTTTGTTCGATATTTTTATCCATTGTAAACATCGCAAAATACACTTGAGATGAACTGACAAATGTAGCACTGTAAACAAACTAAATGACAGATGGCGCTCAAACTCCGCGTGAGCATAGAGCAGTTGTGCCAACGTAGCGACAAAAAGAATTTCGACACTCCCTTTAAGCGGGCTTTTTAAATATACAATTCCCGGTATTTTCTTGACAGAATATATAATTATAATATTTACTATTTCTAAGAATCTTTATCCCTTTTACGGAATATAAAATTATTTGAAATAATTGTAGTTTATTTTCGTACTATACGTTGGCACTACTGAGAATGTTATGTCAAATAATTTTATATTTCGTAAAAGGAATAAGAATGAACTTAGAAATAATTGTAAATTCATAAATAAATAAATGATCATGGCATATTACCCATTGCTGGGTATGCCAATCTGCTTTGTACACAGATATCGGTTATGATGAAATATTTGTACCGGGCGGGCACTTACCAAGAGTCACCTCACGGTCACTCAATGCTGACGTGGAGAGTTTCTTAATACAGGTATATTTTTTCTTCTTTTTAAAAAAAAAATAACACCAACACCCAATAATTTCTACAAGTTATATTTCATTTTATAAGGTTCATAAGGATCACACTAGAATTTTTCAGAATAACTCACTGGGTTCATATTTTTTAGAATTTTATATTAAATATAGATGTAAACTAATTTCAGGGATACTTAATTACTGTCAAATTAATTTCTGGTAACTTCAAAACTGCCAAAGCTCTCAGAGTAATTACCGGGGGACAAAAAAACTATGTAATTAAGATCTGACTTAAAAACTTTCATTATAAATTATAATTCGAAAATGCTGTCTGGATAATTCCATATTTTCTCTCACAAATATACTTTAAAAAATTAAATAGCTAAGTTGTAACTCAACTTTCGCGGATCTTAAAGGCTTATTCTGTAAAATATTCGCTTAACGAAATCGCGAGCGAAATCGTTATTACGATTATCATTACCTCCGTATCTGTACTATGTAACACATTTTAAAAAATAATAACCTTGGGATCAAGTTAAGAACTTTATTTCCTGAGTGTTTGGTCGCGAATCTGGGGACCCGGGTCCGATCCCGACCGACGCCAAAAATTACTTCGAATTTTAATGGCACAAAATTGACCCCTGTGGTGCACTCTCCATGCCAGCTATGAGTGCCCGTGAGGTGACGCCTGGTAAGCGCCCACACGGTACAAATATTTCATCATTACCGATATCTGTATACAAAGCAGATTGGCATACCCAGCAATGGGTAATATGCCGTGATGATATATTTATTTATTTTTATTTATTTATAATTATATTTTAATTCTCTTTTTATATTTGTAAACTAATAATAATTTCCTCTTATATTTCTGTAATTCATTTCTTCAATAAAAATTCGTAATTTTACGTAGATTCTAAATATATGAAAATACAGATGTCCCATTTTAAATATGAAAGTTGTCACTTCCGAACTTGACCGGAAGCGCTTCAATCATACCAAATACCTTGATTTGTGAGCCCCTAACCCTAGTTTAATAAAAATAATTAAATAAAAAAAATATTTTACTGGCCCGTTTTTCAGTGACCCAGTATACCAGAAGTCTCATTGCGCATATTTTTGATACATAAATAGCTACAACTAAACTAATAATTGTAAAACTTAAAATTACTTTTTCTGTTTTAGAAATAATATATTACAATAGTACAATACAAGCATTATTCTAAATACTATATTAATTCTAATCTAATTTTTCAATAACACATATACACAATTCTGCTTTTAGTAGAGCTGTCACGCCTAATATAATTAAATAATTGAATAATATATTTTCCCATACAGTTTGAATTGAAATAACAATACGGTAAACTAATTTCAGAAACCCATATAAACTAGACAGCAAACTGTAATTAAATAATTAAATCAGTAACAGTTTATGTAAATACACCCGTACCGTAGTTACTTTTAAAATTTACCACTAATAATAAAATAGTATTTAAGTAAAGCGTGTTTCTAACGGGTTGAAATTGAAACAACGAACCGTTTAAATTAGCAAATTGATTAATACGTACAGTTAACTTCAAAACAAACAGTTAAGTACTTTGTTTCTAATACATTTTGAAAGCAAAGGTTAACAATATGCCAATGTCCATTTTCCATAACCAAAGGCGATGAGAACAACGTTATTTATTTTACTGTAATAATCATAATAATAAACTCACTATTCCAACAATGGAACACGCGAGAATGTTTTTAGGAAATTGAAAATAGCTGTATTTGTTTTCAATCTTTCTGTGAGACAAATTATAAATTTCCAATAAATATGGAAAACGCCAGGAAATAGAAAAGACTTCATTTCACTATCCATAAATTTAAATTTAATATTTATTTTGAAATGTCACGAATAGAAAAGTTCATTTTCCACTTATTAATGGGCATTAAATAAAATTTTAATGTGTTATGAAACATTTGCAGTTTTCTTTTTGTCGGAGCATTCACTTTTGAATTTACTGAACAAATTGGGAGAGAGCAGAAAAAAGTGAGAGATCACTTCACAAATAAAACAACTTATAAAATGCATAAAGTGAGTAAATTTTTGCTTGATGTCAACAAGTATTAAATATGCCCGAATATGAAAGTGATACTTTATTTTTAAGTAAATCATTGTTACAGCATACTTTCATGTGCTTTAGTTGCGTTTAATTTACACGACTAAATTATAGTGTTTCTTTTATGTAATACTTTTTCAGTAACTAAATAATGGAAAATAATTAATTACCTACATAAAAACTTATGAAATATTATTGACGAAAAGTACAAAAATTATAGTCTATTTATAAAATTAGGTAAACTTATAAGGCTCTATTTTTTCGCTTTGGTCTCTAAATAATATAAATAATTCAAATTTAAAATATTTTAATCTAGAATTTTACAATAAAGTGTTGTTATTCAAACAAAATTACGAACAATTGTATGACATCTTAACTGCGAAAAATACTTGTTTAAAAGTATGGAACAGTTTTCTCATAAAGAACAGCTTTAGATTATAAAATGGTGTTACTCTGGACAATTTTGTTTGACTTAAGTAAATCATTGTTACAACATACTTTCATGTGGTTTTAGCTGCGTTTAATTTACACGACTAAATTATAGTGTTTCTTTTATTTTTTATGGTGTTTTAAAATACTGTTTTTGCTTCATGTTTTTTACAGATTTCGTATGAAAATACGTCATAGACTATATAAATAATTAATTGCTCAGTTGCTCATACAAGTGATCCCCTCTGAAAGGTTGATCAGTAGTTAAATTTGCCGTATAATATCGCCCAACTTTGTCCATTTAACTGTCTTTCTATCTCTTCAAATAAGAAAGTTAGCAATGATGGGGCCCGCTTACGGTAGACACTCTGTACTTCTACTTATTATTTATTTAGCGTATGGCATACATTCATCACATAATTTATATATATATCAAATGATAAATAATAGTATATTAAAGAACGAATGTCATAATTGTCATTTTATTTTGTGAGAAGGAACCTTCGAACAAAATAATCGACAATTATGACATGAGTTCTTTATACTATTTTTTCTATTTTGCTCTTTTTATGATCTTTTTAAATAAATATTCGTAAATTCAAAATTTAGGGAATTTTGTGTTAGTTGGTAATAAGGTGACATTTAAAAATTCAATTGTTTGAATTTAAAATTGTCTCGTGTTGTTTACAATCAAATTCATATCAAATTAAAAATAAATACAGACGATTTTTTGTGTACTCCACCTGAAATACGTGAAATTATGGAAAATACATTTTATAATTCCAAAAACAAACAATGAAAAAAGTCAGGTTTCATATCCATAACCAAATATAAATTTTTTACAAGTTACTTATATTTTATTGTATAAAATTAACTGAAAAGGATGTGGAAAGTGTAAAAATATATAATTATCACATCTTATTTAAAACACTATTTTCTTATAAATAAACACTTAATTCTTGTTGACATTTCTCCTCCGCCGCCATTTTGCTTTTATCTGAACTACTACACAACCTGCGTAACTTTGGCTATGACATCAGCGCCAAAAAGCTCGAACTAATTTACCGACAGAGTTCATAAATAAATAAAAATAAATTACATATTTTAAATATCAACAATTAATAGTATTTTGAACTATTTATGCCCTAAATATATATAAAGAAAAATAAAAATCTTAACAATCGTTAGTATCGTTTATTCAGTGAGGTTTGACATTTGATATTTTTTGACATAACATTTCAGCTATGCTACCAACTTTATAAAAATAAATTGTACTAGGCTGTTACAACACTCAAACGAGCTATTAACGAACTCCTTTGGGTGCTGTAATAGCTCTGTTACAGATGCAAAATAGAAAAAATAAGTTGTTGGTGTACTTCTACTATAAACTGGGGAGAGGGGCCCGAAAGAAATTTTGGCCTAGTGCCCGAAAATCTAATAAAAAAGCCCTGCTACTACTAAACATTTCGACTATATTTGTATTTTTGTTTACTTACACAACCCTGTGTTTTTTAAATTAGTTCCATATTTGGTAATAGTGAGTGTCTAACTCAACTAAATAATTTAAACAATTTTTACAAGAGTAAAACTAGTGGTCTATCTAAAGAAATTATTAATGTTAGTATGAAACTCGTTTGACACGGACATAATTTTGATAACAAATTTATTACTAAATTTAAGAAATTTGTTAACATAATTTTGTAATCGTGTCAAACAGATATATCTTAATTTATAATGAAATTTGTGATGGAATATAACATCATATTTGTCAAAACATTCGTTTCCAATTAAACAGTTTATTACCAAATTTGTTAACAAAGTTATGACAGTGCCAAATGAGCTATAAATTTTAAAGTTACTTAACATTGTAGGCGATACAATGAGAAAATTCAAATTTAATGAATCATTTTGTGATTATAATAATAATAATTAGTGGTGGGATCCGGATCCGGATAGTTTCGGTTTCGGATCCAAAAATATCCGGATATCCGGATAATTGAATGTTGAACTATCCGGATCTCGGATCGAAAACTCAGTATCGGATTTTGGATCCGGATCTTAGTATCGGATTTTGCATCCGGATCTGAGTATCGAATTTTGGATCCGGATCTGAGCATCGGATTCTGGATCCGAATCTGAGTATCGGATCTTAAATCTGCATCCGAATATCGATTCCTGGAAACGGATTTGAGTATCGGATCTTAGATTCTAATGAGTAAATGTGTAATAAAAATAATACAAATTTCAATTTTTTATTCACAATTTACTAAATAGGACTCTGTTAAAGTATAAATTCCGTTTTTCTTTACATTTGCACAAACAACCTGGCTATTTTGGAGGGGTATTATAAAAATGCATTACTGTTTGTTTACTAGTGTATACAGAGCGCTGTAAAGTTAAACAGGACCACTTTAACGGTTTGAAGTTTGAATTTGAACTCAATTCCAGATGTTAGCCTTCGCATTCAAAATGAAGAATCGTATCCAGAATTAAAATTTGGATCCGGATCCGTAAACAAAATATCGAATCCGGATCCAAGTCCAGATTCAGATGCAAGTTCAGATCCGGATCCAAATTCGAATTAAATTTTCGGATATCCGCTTCAATATCCGAACGTCGGATATCCAAGGATCCGGATATTTTGAAATCCGGGTTCTCGGATTCAAGTTTTGTCGGATCCTCACAGCACTAATAATAATGTTAGTTGTAAATTATATTGTTGTAATCATGAAATGGTGGATATCAAATATTGAGTTTATTTTTGATTTGAATCAAGTACATATTAATTCACAAATTTCTAACAATCATCAATTTAATAAATAATGTAGCGTATCTCAAATCCTACATCAATGTTCTTTGAAATGCCAGAACATGTTTCTGTTCATTATCCCAACCATTTAATATTAAGATAGTTAACTCTTCCATTACTTTAACAAAGCAATTCTCCTAACAAGACACAATCTAAATGTACCCGACGTATCTCTGCATCACATTTATTTAGTTAGTCTTCATTTAATTGTGCTAGTTTCTGGTGAAAGTCTGCATCATCAGCAGCCTGAGTCATAAGCAAATAAGACTTCAACATCAGCTTCCTCTGCGAACTTTCTTCTTTCTTCCCACAATCTAAACACTCTAACCTACAAACTGATTCATTATTTCACGGGTTGGACTGATCTAGCGTAGGGAAAGTAAGTACAATCTGGCGACGATTTAGTTCACTGAGCAAGTGAAAGGTTACTTTGAATTATTTCTGTTTTGATCTCAAAAGTCAAAATTTCTAACTTGTATTAATAAGTTTCAAGTTTAACAATGTATTCATTACTCTTGACATTAAATGTGATTTAATTCAATGAAATGTTTTTGAAGGCTTATTACTTATTCCTATTATAATCACACATCTTTTTATCAACAATGTAAATATTTATACAATGGTACAATACTTGAAAGTAACTTGTTTATTATAAAAACGAGTGAGTAATGTATATTTGTTTAATTTTTTATCGCAACAAGTGTACATACATAATTTGTTTATTTTTAAAGGCTTCTGTATTTTTAATTTAGTAGCAGTAAAGTATAAAAAATATCAAAAAATAAAGTTAATATTTAAGTATATAATTAAAATCCCACCAATTTCAATTTCAATGGAGAATATATTAATGATCTCTAAATTCTATTATTTATTATGTCTTACAAAAGAAATTGAGACAAGTACCTCAATCATCAATTTTTCTTTTCATTCATTATTGATACTCCATGTCTCAAGTTACACTTTTCACGACCTCTACAAACCTATATACCCTGTTATATGCACATACCTCTTTTACCTTCATAATATTACAATGCAAAACTTTTTCAGTATCTGAATAATAGAAAATAATGACCTACATAGAAACTTATAAAATATTATTGACGAAAAGTACAAAGAAATTATAGTCTATTTATAAAATTAGGTAAAATTATAAGTATATTTTTATTTATTTATTTATTTATTGAAAAATCAATCCTACAGGATAAAAATCCCAGTTACAGGACGATTATAGCAAGGTACAAAATATAACACAATATCATATCGTTATCATATAGGCTCTATTTTCCTGCTTTGTTCTCTAAATAATATAAATAATTCAAATTTAAAATATTTGAATCTAGAATTTTACAATAAAGTGTTGTGTTATTCAAATAAAATTACGAAAAATTGTATGAAATCTTAACTGTCAAAAATACTTGTTTGAAAGTATGGAACAGTTTTCTCATGAAGAAAAGCTTGAGATTATAAAATGATATTACTCTGGGCAATCCTCAAAAAATTATGAAAATCTTATTACTAAATTGGATGCAAAATTTAATTCTCTACAACATTTATACTTTTGTCCAAAATGATTTGGGAACTTTTGCGCAAGAAAAAACTGATTTCGCATGTTGTATGATGGTTGGTTGCTTTAGATTTAGACTTATGCGAGGTTGTTACACCTTTCATGAATTAAGAACTCTACTGCAACTGCACTAGTAGGAATCGGTCATGGCACAAGTAGGTACTTGCGGTATCCGCAGATACTTACTTTTCTAGGGCTAGTGCACTAATGATGTTGATGATGAAGACATATTGTTATTTTTGCATTAAAAAATTAGTTCCCGTACCTCGTATGTGAAGCATGAGGCACGATTTATATTAGTGCAGTAGAGTCTTTAATCGATGCAAGTATCAATCAAGTCATTCTATTTCTATTGGTTCGACTCGAAAATGATCTCCATCCGACCAATAGAACGATTTGTCTCTGTTTGCGAATTAGTTAAAAATTCTTCCATTATCGTGCATAACATTGGTCTATGTGCAAATATAATAAGTACAAGTTTCGATGTTGGGTGCATTGTAAAAGAGATCATTTAAAAAAAAATCTGGTGTGGCCAACACAATACCTCCCGTTTAATTTAATTTTTATTCATGTAAATACTTAAAATTAAATATAAATACCGAGTTTCATCCCGACCGATGCCAAATATTTCGAATATAAATAATAATAAACTTTATTTAGCATGTTGCTATACAATAAATAAACAATAATAGTATAAGTACATATAGAAATATTTCATTAACTTATTAATTTACATCTGTTAAATTCTGTGTTTATTTAAATAAATATCCTTAGCCTTTAATTTAAAGTTTCTTACCTAAATTCTTAAGATTATCAGGTAATTCATTATATATTTGTACTCCTTTGAACAGCAGTGCATTTTGTCCTAGTGCAGTGTTTTTTTTTTCGTTATATAGTACGGATTTTTGTTACGAGTATTGTAATAATTGTGAATATCTTCAATTTTAATTAATTTATTTCTAAAATATTCTGGTTGAAGTTCTATTTTAATTTTATGTATCAGTACAATTATCTGTAATTCTAATAAATATTTTACATTACACCATCTTAATTCACTTAACATTTAATTTACATTGGTGTATTTATTACATTGTAATATTGTTCGCATTACTCCGTTTTGAATTAATTGCAATTTATTTAAGTTACTTTGATTACATAAATTAAATGGCACAAAAATGATCCCTGTGGTGCACTCTCCACGCCAGCAATAAGTACTCGTGAGGTAAAACCTGGTAAATGCCCGCACGGTACAAATATGTCATCATCGTTACCGAAATCTGTGTACAAAGCAGATTGGCAGACCCAGCAATGGGTAATAGCCGTGATGATATATTCATTTTATTTATTTATACAGGGTGTTATATTTTAATGGACCCAGCAAATATCTCGCTTATTTATTAAGTTAATAATTTATTTCATATAACATCATCTATACAGCAACATGTAAGCTACTTGATGACGGATGTACATTCATGATACCACTTCCGGTTTATTAGTAATTAATATCAACTTTGAAATTTCAAATAGAGCATACTATATTTTTTACAAATTTGAAAAGTACATCAAATTTGCTTTACAATCATGTAAAATAATCCATATGTTACATAAGTGCGCTTCTCATTTTAACAAGTGTGACAAAAACAACATTTTAATTTATTTTGATTTTGAATTTCTAAAAAAGTTATTTTTTACAATTTTCAGGCAGTAAAACATATCAAATTAAAAATAATAATTTTGGTAGTTCAAAATCAAAATACGTCAAAATATTGTTCTTGTCAAAATACATACAAATCAGCATTCCAAGCCCTCAGGGTCGCACGAGCAACTTAAAGTGCTTGGAATCAGCTGATATGTGTGCGCGTGTCACTTTGACATGAACAATGTCACTTGGACAAGACCAATGTCACTGACGAGGTCAATGTTGACTTATTTTAATTTTGAACTGTTAAAAAAATATTTTATTAATAAGTCAAAACATTGGTCTTGTCAAAGTACATTGTCCTTGTTAAAGTGGCATGCGCACACAAATCAGCTGATTAAAAGCATTTCAAGATCGCCTAGAGTCACGTATCTGTTCGCGCCCTATAGTTTACCCTTATTTAGTCGGTAAAAGAGTTCTCAAACTGAACCTGTACCATCATTAGTCATCAGGTCATCAGTGTAGTGTAATTTCTTTATTTTACTTTTGAAATTATCTCATATTCCATTTAACATGCGTCTCAGAGCTTTAATTTGTGCGCCTATCCGTACCGGCATAAAATTCAGATATTTCAGCAATGATCATCAGACAAATAATCATTGTAACTATTTATTGTTATAAATTTTCCATTTATAGCAATTCTAACCCAACTTTTATTTCCAGTAACCACCCCTCACCCACCGCAACGACCCTGGATACCTTTAACCCGACCGAGCCGCAACCGGCCAACATGCATCTTCACCGTGATGTGCTACAACGTCCTTTGCGACAAGTACGCCACGAGGCAGATGTACTCGTATTGTCCGAGTTGGGCGTTAGAATGGCAGTACAGGAAAAAAGGCATCCTCGACGAGATCCGACATTATAGCGCTGACATCATCAACCTCCAGGAAGTTGAGATGGACCAGTTCTACCACTTCTTCCTTCCTGAGCTCAAGAATGATGGTTATGAGGGTATCTTCAGTCCAAAATCAAGAGCAAAAACGATGGCAGAGAATGAGAGGAAGTATGTTGACGGGTGTGCGATATTTTACAGGACATCGAAGTGAGTATAATTAATAATCTATTATAATCTCACTGATCTGTATAAAATATTTTTCCTTTGATAACTTTTGATACAATAATTCAAATAAATGTTGTAAGAATACTGTTTCTACATCAATTTTTTTAATAGTGAATTTTAAATAGATACCTATTTAAATTTGTTTTGTGATCTTTTTGCCGTAGTTAGTCAATAGGTAATGCAAAAAATATACAATTACGACATATTTTTCATGTTCATTAACAATACCCTTCACATCATTATGTATGTTTTAAGATTTCGTCATAATTCACCTTAAAAAAAACTGACATTTACGTTAAATACAAGACCGGTTCAAGGGTCTATGGTTCCTACCAGCAATAGTTATTTATTTTTGTATCAAGATACTGAAGTTCTATTTTTTATCGCGAATATGGAATTTAGTTGTCGAGGCCGTAGGGAACTTAAGTGCCGAGGTGCATATTAAATTTTACCCATATTTTTTGTCATTTTACGTACAAATTTAGTGTACATAATATACCTACCCAAATTATCTTATATGTACAATAATTTTATATTAACAAAAATAATAACAATGGCCGCTAGTATGAACATTGATTAAGGGTGATTAACGGCTACTATTGTTTTATCTGTCAATCGTTTATAGATTTTAGTGAAAAATACTTCAAATAAAAGATGCATGTAAAAAAGTATTTATTGTTTTTTTTTTTAGTTTAAATCGAACAAGCATAGTCTAATTCAGGGCTTCTTAAACTATGGGTCGCGACCCCAAATGGAGTCGCTTAGCAAAATCCCGGAACCGCGAGATTAAAATGCAAAATATTGAAATACACGAATTTATAAAATCTAGATGTATATTTGTGACGGGAATCACATTTACACACACGCAAACAAAGGGTTAAATGTGCGCGCACACTAACACTTTACATTTTGTGTAATTTTTAATTTTATATTTTTGTATGTTTCTAAACAAATTCTAAAACTATATTTTTTCATATGTATGTATATTATTACCTAATCAATAAATCATCACAAAATATTTATATATCTTTTTTATATTTATGTGGGGTCGGCAAAAAGTCATAATCATAAATGGGGTCGTGAATGAAAAAGTTTAAGAACCCGTGGTCTGATTTATCGTACTGTATGATTATATTATTTTTTATTTACATTTTTGTTGTATAAAATTGTTTTAAAGTTTGATATTTTTTAAAGTTGCAAAAACCAGCCATGTTGTGACGTCACGTTTCAGAACTGCAAGTTAAGATTTATTTCAGAAAGACTTATCATTTGAACACAGAATCTCTAAAAGAAACAAATATATAGACTACAAATTGAATATTACATATCTAAATATACTATAGGCGAAGTGAAATAAGATCGCAGCGCCAAAGTGGAACTAATGTTGATAATGAAATGTGACGTCGCTGGGGGAGGGGCAAGGCGGGGAAAATCTGCCGCTTTTTGAACAATGTTTTTTTTAATTGCAATTTTTTCATTATTTAAGATCGATTTGAGGAAAAGTAAAAAATAACGGGGCTATTATTTTTCATTACACTTTCGATTAAAGTTAAAAATGAAAAATCGTGCATGCCCTCATTAATTTTTCTATATTATTTGTGTTTTTCTCTAAAATGCTCGCTGATCACCCGTAATCAGTTTTTCATACTTCAATATCATTTATATTTAATTGATTACATACATAATTTTCAATAATTTATTATTTTTGAAAACTTTATTCTACATTAATTTTCTGTAACATTTATTTGAAACATTTTTCATACAAGTTAAAAGGAATAAGTTTAAATTTCTACATAAACATTCGTGATATACTCCTTTTATGAGACACCATAATTTCAAATCCACTTTAGACTTACATAAATAGGCTTTAAACTACCTATATTCTTTTAATTTTAAAAGTCATATTCACATCACCTCACGTTGTAACTGTAATTTTCTGTCCTTTGATTTGAAAAAGAAAGGCCCTCTCCGAACAGGAGTTAGCGAACTCATACACACAAGGTAGTTATTAATAAAAGTTTAAAATGACGCCAATTTATTTCTTTAGGGCCGGTTTTATAAACATCCAATTAAATTTAATTCTAAAATAAATTTATTGAAATAGACAAATACAACAAAAAAAATTGATATAGTTTGGTTCCCAAAAGTTGACTATTCAAGGTCATTTATAAACCATTTGATATATTACTTGCAGATAAATTCACAACATTTCGTATGTATAGGCGTGCAACATGAAATATTTATGGATACATTTTAACTGAAAAATAAGTGTAATTTATTTAATAATTATGTTTCGTTTTCAATAATACCTTTCTCAAAGATTTTTGTTCTTCTTGACATAAACCATGGAATAATAATTTGATTTAAATGTCAACGACATTGGGTAAACATTAGTATAGAGGGCAGTGTAGTAGATAATTAGATATCTGTATCTCTACGTTATACGTCATTATTATTTGTAGTGTATTAGAAAGTAATGTCACCATTTACATACAGGGTGTAACAGAAATAAGTACATTAAATTTAACCAGTGATAGTACTCGTCGAGTGCAATAGTATTTCTTAATAACTTTTTCTTGTAAACCTTCTAGATATTGAGTTAAAATTCTTCAAAGTTTTGTTACATATTTCATTACCCTTCCTACGGTTGAATTCAAAATGGACGCATGCGCAAGATACTGCATTTTTATGTTACAACAGGTTGGACAATTCAAAAATTTTAGGACATTTATAGGATGCAGTCGACCAAGAACAACTCTTACAATTGACGGAACAAGAAAACACATAAAGATGATGAAAAGTGATGCAGGCTTAAATGAAATCACATTAAATTTTCAAAAGGACGACCGTCATTGTCAATACACTCTGAAGGCGTCGACGAAATGATGTAACTATTGTTCTTTCAATATCCTACAAATTGTCATATGTGACATTTTGTGATGTAGTGCTATTCTTCGAGTACTAAAACCTGGCTGAGAATCAACACTTATTTTATTTACATACATGTAAAAAGATGCGAACGTTTGGAATATGATGATTCGGAAAATGGTCGAAATAAATTTGCTGGTCTTTGGCAGCGTTTCTCTGAGCTTTACGATAGGCCAGCACAATGTCTGTATACTAACTATCCGTAAAGGCAAGCATATTTACTGATTATAACTTTTATAATAATTATTAATCGATTTATTTGCCAAAATTTATTTGAAAAAGACAACTCACATTTGTCAAAAACATTGTTTCATTGTTATTGCCACTGGTTCAAATTATTATGAAATACCTAAACGACTCGTCAATTTATAGGGGGGGGGGATAAAAATCTAAAAAAAAATGAGGTTTCGAAAAAAAGTTATTAAGAAATATTGTTGCTCTCGACGATTTCTATCATTGGTTAAATTTAATGTACTTATTTCTGTTACACCTGTATATCTGTCACACAACATAAATTACCTAGACATACCTCAAATAATCTTTCTCTTTCTAACATGAAATGTTGCTAAGCTATTGTTGTATAAAGTGATGTGTATTCTTTCTTCAAAAAAGTGACATTTTTTGAACCAAACTATAGCAATAATTTTAGTGTAAATTAATTCGAATTTGTTCACTTAATTAAATTTACTTTGGAAGTATATTTGACTGGATGTTTATAAAGCCGGCCCCCAAAGAATAAAAATAATTAAATTATATATTTTGTTATAGATTTACTTTAGTAAAAGAGCACCTGGTAGAGTTCAACCAACTAGCGATGGCGAACGCAGATGGCTTGGACCACATGTTAAATCGAGTGATGCCGAAGGATAACATCGGACTAGCGGCTCTGTTACAAACGACGGAGAGCGCGTGGGATAACGCAGGCATCTCCCCAGAGCCGTCATTAGTGCACCAACCAATCCTCGTCTGTACGGCGCATATTCATTGGGACCCGGAATTCTGCGACGTCAAACTCATCCAAACCATGATGCTCTCCAACGAGCTCAGGGGGATATTGGACGATGCGGCGCATAGTTTTAGAAGTGACATGAAGATCGATGCCAGTAATGTCCAGTTGTTGTTATGTGGAGACTTTAACTCATTGCCAGACTCTGGTAAGGAAATAGAATTAGTTTTTATATGCCAACCATAACTTTAATTAAGCTTAGGAAATTATGATATACTTGCTATCAATTTAATAGCTGTGACTTACTCTGAAACTGAAAAACCGGCCACAGGGATAGGGCCGGCTTATAAACAATAGTATTTATTTACAAATACTAAATAAATTAGGTAATATAATTTAATTTTTTACATTTTTCAAAATGTAAGTAATAAGGCAAACTTGTAATGGGCCCATAAACCTTTTATTATTATTGCTTTATTACAAAGATATGACAATTATTGAAAACCCGATGTGAAAATTCCTTTTATTACGCAAGATATTTTTTTTAAAGTTTTGCAATGAGTTTATGACGTCATCTGTGTAGGTATAACTAGGGTACCTTTGTATACAGGGTATGGCCATGGGGCAAGATCGCCGCCATAAGCGAGCCAATGTCAAACATACTGATAATTCATTTCCCTATATATTTGTAAGAAATGTGATATTATATTATAAAGGAATATTAAATAATCACACTATGAATCTATAAAGGTAATAAAAATTCATTTATTTAAGAGATACACAATTATTATTATGACATAAATTTAGAGGTTATGTAGAGCATAGGATATAGGTCGTTATTATCACATCTAATTTATTAACTGTGGTTATTATTTACATAATAAGTATTTATTTTAAACTTACCTTTTAAAAATTTAAATGTTTGTGCTTAATATTGGTAATTTTTATGTGTTTTCAATATTGCCAGTCATTGTAGTCAGTATCTCAAGAAAATATACAAATAAATAAAATAAAAGTATTACTTACACTTTAAATAAATATTAGAAATATTTTTAAATGTGTTTTGCATTAAAATAAAACAAATAGCCACGAAAATACATAATAATTTGCGCAACAACAACGAATATGACAGTGGCCCGCTAATGGCGGACGAAACGCGAGCCACGTCATGGCTATACCCTGAGTATATAGGTACCCTAGGTATAGCTAGCAGATAAATCACAGCTGACTCGTCCGCCATTTTGGAGCCACTTCAATCATTCAATATCAGTGTTACAGTATTATTAATCATAGAAATTATCCACAATGACTGGTTATTCTGCTCCAAATTGTGCAAATCATTTAAGAAATGGTTATAATTTTTACATGCAATACAAATATTTTTCTCTAACCTCAAAAATCTTAACGGTCCGTATTTTTTCTTGTTTTACTATTTTAAATAAATATATGACAAATATGGAAGTTATATAATGAGGAATAATATTTACTACGTATCCACAATATGGCTGTATGAGTAGGTACGTCCAGTGGCACTGAAATAGTGTTCTTTTATGAGAGCATTTGTTAATATGAAAACTATATTTTCAAATTATAAGTCTTACTTAATATTAATTAAACTTAATACAAAGGCATATAAAATTATATTTTAAATTTTAAGGTATTTAATGAGGTCATGCAAAAATATAATTGTTATTTTTTTATTTATATCGAACAAGCATAGTATAATTTATCGTACTGTATGATTAAATTATTTTTTATTTACATTTTCGTGCATGATCTCATTGATATACAAGTAAGTGCGATGCAAATGTTTGATATAACAGCGGCGCTAGTGTTGTAATCCAGAACTGGCAATTCGCGGAGCTCGGTGGAATTATAAGCGGGATTCTCAGGCCAATAGAATCAAATCCACACCCGTCACATCATAAAATGATTAATAGTTATAACTTTATAATTATTATTTTTTAATTGTTTAGTTTTACTACTTATTTATCAGTAAGTATTTTACGATTTTTATATAAATTTGTTGTGTTTCGATTTTGGTTTATAATCCCATTTAATTCTACACAATTTTAAATACGTTTCAAATCTGATGTACGCAATTTAAGTATATAATTTAAGCAATATTTTGTGCAAACTGTTCTGTATATGACAAAAAAAAATTGATTGATTCTTGCAATATACTGGGTGATTTGTTAGCTTTGTTTCAAAGTTAGACAACAGAAAGTAGACTTAATTTTAAGATATATCGTATAAACATAGCTCCAATTTTGTTTCCAATTTATACAGGCTGAGATGGTGAAAGATAAGATGATGAAAAGGTCATTCCTTTCACGGGACTGGAACCCAGTACCCTTTGGTTGCAAAGCATTATTGCTTCCACCCACACTACGGGGGTCGGCACGCAATATATTAATAGGCTGAAAATAAACACGTCATTCGAGCGAACATGAAATGCTTTGAATCAGCTGATTTGTGTGCGCTTGTCACGTGGACAAGAACGGGAATGTCTTCAACGTCCGAATATTCAAAGCCAGAATAGACATTCTCAGAATCATTCAAATCCCGAATATTCAAAAACAGAATCGCCCGTCACTAGAAAGCGCTTCGACCAAATCATTCAATGGACCTTTTACATTTTTATTGCACCGTGACGTAATTTTTCAATACACTACGTAGTGAAATTTTTTTAAACTAGAGATGAGTAGGCACCATGTTGTCAAGTAAAATGATTAAAAGGACAAGCATTTACGCAATTATCTGTCACTTTATGTGGTGTTTATTTAGCGTCGTTAGAACATATAACCACGTTTCTGATTCTCATTTACCCGTCCTCTTGTCTTGAAATATTTATCAGCACAAACGCTTTGTGTGAATTTATTTAATATAGTTACATTCTTATTTCCGCCATTTCAAATTTAGTTTGAAATATATCTGGCCTCCTCTATGCGCAAACAAACTACTGCGCACTATATATATATGTCATATTTTCTCTATCTCTTTCTTTTCATGTAAAAGGTCCATACCGGTTGGCCCAGCGGAAGTCACTTTAGGTTAGGCTATGTTTGAGTGGGTTTGGTTATATTAGATACGCTTTCATGCAATGCGCGATTCTGTTTTTGAATATTTGGGAATTGAATAATTCTTTGTATGCATCTTCTGGTTTTGAATATTTTAGTTTTGAGATTCTGGTTTTGAATATTCAGGCGTTGAGTATGCACCCGACAAGAACATTATGAAATTAAAAAAACAAGTAATAGATTACATTAATATTGAATGTTTTATTTTTTACATTTTCTTTCTTAGTCATTTAAAATTTTTACTCCTAAATCTGTGTTTTTGGAAGCTTACTCATTAATTATGTGTAACTAAGTCTTTCAAAGAAGAACGAGTATAAATTTCTTGTTTTATATTATAATAATTACAAAAAATCTGGTGTGGACACCACACGACTTCCTTGTACGATTTTAAACTATACATATTTTTTTTAATAAATAAATTACAAAACATTAATTTTAACTTAAAAACAGTAAGATATATAGCGACCATAAAGGGAGTTTTTAAAGAGAGTTTTGATTACAACAAAAAAATAACAACAACAAATAACAATGAATATAACTAATTTCACAATAGAAATATAATATTTGTTATTGTACGAATCATAAAATTGTACGTATTTAACGTAATTTGACATGAACATTTTTTTAATTTTTTTGTCCTAATCCATAGCAAGCTTTATTACAAAAAAATAATTTTTAAATTTACATATCTCGCTTATTTAAAGGGCTAATTTAATAATACTTGATGTGCTAGACGCAGAAATTAATTCTCTAAAACTTTTATTTGAAGCATTTATTTCTAAAATCAAAATAAAATCATTTTATTCAAGAAAAACTGTTAACAACTTCAAGTAAAGTACCACTTCCGGTTAGCCTATTTTAACCAAAATCTATTATGTTATTTCGATTGACATAAAAGTCTTGTATACCAAATTTGAAAGGTTTTGGATTATATTTTAAAAGAGTTTTTCATTAAAATCTATTATAGGCTTCATGTAAAGTACCACTTCTGGAAATTGTGTAATAACCATAAAGGAGGTGCACAACTAGATGTTATAGGAGTCCTAAATACAAAATTTCAACTTTCTACGGCTTACCGTTTTTGAGTTATGCGAGATACGTACGTACAGACGTCACGACGAAATTAGTCAAAATGGATTCAGGGATGATCAAAATGGATATTTCCGCTGAAATCTGAAAACCGAAATTTTTCGCGATTACAATACTTCCTTTACTTACGTACAAGGAAGTAAAAACGATAATAAAATTAAATTTTGAAATGACAAGCGCACACAAATCAGCTGATTTTGAGCATTTGAAGGTGACTTGTTTCACGTGTCTGTTCGCATAAATGATAATGTCAAAGCTTTTTAATATTATTTCTTATATCTACTGTACTCTTTAAAAAGTTATTAAATAGTAATTTATGCAAGCCTCATCACGAAAATTATTGACCGAATGTCATAAAGCTTGTTTACACTTTAGTTGCATACATTTTTTTTTATACGATCTTACATTCTATCTATACATTCCGGAAACAAATTAGAAATTTGACAAACGATCAGACAATTTGAACAGACCAAATACCGAGTTCACATGTACATATTTAACAGATAACAAAGCTGAAGTTGAATCTGCAGTACTCAGTCAGTATTAACAACATGAATGTACAGACAAAACTAAGTTTAGGTAAGATAACTTAAATGCCACACGTGTATTGATGGTGGCAGCTCTGTAACGTTCAAAGTAAATAAAATAGGAAAATCGTTTACTTTACACACTGTTTGCAATGTGTAAAGTACCAAGTTTACGCATCGGAGTATAGAAAGGAACTTATAAAATCATATTGAAACATCTATATAAATGTGAAAGTATAATTTCATAACATAAAATAGCTCTTAATTTTCACAAATAATTTAAAATTAATATATTTTATAATAAAGAGGTGTACTTTTTTTTTCTAGGTGTGATAGAATTCTTATCATCTGGTAGAGTACCTTCAGACCATAAGGATTTTAAAGACCTTAGCTATCAGGCGTGTTTAGAAAAAATTGTGGGCTGTGATAAACCGAACGAATTTACACATTCCTTCAAACTTGCGTCGGCATACAGTGAAGACATCATGCCATACACAAATTACACGTACGTAAGCTTTTAATGTTTATGTTATTACACTATCTAATTTTAAACTTATTTATTTACAGTTTCGATTTTAAAGGAATAATAGATTACATATTTTATTCAAAACAGAGTATGACTCCATTAGGTTTACTAGGCCCACTATCTCAAGATTGGTTTAGAGAACACAAGGTTGTAGGGTGTCCTCATCCACATATTCCATCAGGTGCGTAACGATTTGAAAAATCAAAATTTGCTTTAGATATAATATGCCTGGTTTCTCCAGAGCAACTTAAGGCGTTGCTTATTCCTAAGTTTCACTTTAACTGTTGCACCTCGCAAGATATGAGACGTAAGTGCACTTAAATGTAAGTCGAAAAGACGGTGACTTATGTCAGTTGACATATCGGTAAGTCGCAGTGAATTTGTTTCGTTTTGGGCTGTTACGGTGTGAAAATTCAACGAAGTGGAGAAGAAACGAATAAATTATATTGAACCATCGCGGGACGCCGGGTAGATGTGAAACATCGAAATTTATTTTTATTGTATTCATTGCTCGAAACGACGCCGATATATCAATACACACAAGTAAAGTGGCGAGCATAAACCGCCGAGTCGAGGCGGAAAGAGCCGATGAGTCACGAGGCTGGCCGAATGGCACGACCGTCGTGTCATAGGACCCGTTCTTACCTCCGTATAGGCGCGCCATTAGATGTTTCATATCAATAAAAAACCAATGCGGTGTCCAATATTAAAAAAGATAACACGTGAAAATTAATATTCATATCTATAGTAACGTTTTTGGTTATTTTGAACCTACAAAAAAATCTTTGTCGTCATATAATTACACCAAATCAATTTGTCGCGGAATTTTAACGTCGGCAAAATTAACTTCGTGCTCATTATCCAACACGTTGACGTCGTCAAAAACACGCACTTGCGATATAAAGCCTACTTACAATTAAGTAGCACTTTAATAAACAACAACTTACGTTGCTGCGGAGAAACCTGGCATTATTCTTTTTGTAAGCTAGAAACATTATTTCATTAATGGAAGAAAAGAAGTAAAATGAATTGCAAGAATTTACAATTTATACATTTATTTAATTACAGATATATACATTACAAAAATAAGTATAGCATACTGGAAGAATAGTAATAAAATGTATAATTTATTTTACGATTTAATTGTAGACAAGAATAAATTTTATAGCAATATAAATTTTGTAAGATTATTCGTAATAAATGATGATAATCATACGAAAGTTTGCTTTTGATTTTGTATTTTAAACTGTGTCAGTTGATGATGATGATGAGCCAGTATAAAATACAACAGTATAATAATTAGAGAGTTTGTGTTTGCTTGTTCGGTGGACTATATTCGAGTAAATATTGATTGTAGATCATTTCCCATTGCTGGTGGAGCTAGAAATGATGCCGACAGTAACGTCGGTGCCAAACGGACTGATCGGTCACAGGTAGCAGCGCTGAGTAAGTAGTCATATGATTCGTTAGCCATTCTCGCCTTTCTACTACTGTTTCCATCACCGAGTACCTGGTGCAGGATCGTGATCCATCATCACTCACTTACCATCGACATCAACACAGTACATTGTCACACGACGTTTGGCTCGTATGGTACCTGACATCTCATGTCGTCCTCCAGCCTTCTCAATATTCAGATAAGATATTTTATTATGGGATTTTGTAGATTTGTAACAACTCTTTGATAACGTGCGCGCACATCACATAAACACATGCATACTCTATCATTTCTACTTAACACACGTTCATTTTTATACTATTTTAAACATAAGTTTTACCCACGACTTTAATTCTATTGATTTTTTATTATTATGATTATGATCAATTGTAATTATGTGAGAATTTTAACCGAATTATTTGTGTAAATACACAATTTAATGTTATGCATGTGCTTTATGTCTTATTATAAATATAGAGCTATATTTGTATAAGTGAACAAAAATTCAAATCATGTGATTAAGTAGAGAAATAACCATTTACTAAATCACTGTTTTACAGTGATTTTCGAAAAAAAAAACTCCAGTCTATATGCTTTAAAGAAATTTCTAATAAAGAGTAACAAAATTATTATAAGTTTTGTATTAATCACAAATGAATTTTAATAACTAATGAAAAGTTTTTTATAAAAAACTTTAAAGCAACATAGTTACTTAGTTTGTTCAAAAATCATTAAATCTTCATTGTAATATGCTTAAAAATTATTTTTATACATAACATTTAGAACTGTATATTGAGTCTGGAACTTTAGTTTTAAAATTTCTATTTACAATAATAATGTAGATGATAATATTTAGTTCTTGCTCTTAAATCAAGTAATTTAGGACATGAATAAAAACTTGAAAGGTAATTTCATACCTAAAAACATTTATTTTGATATACAATTGGAGGTATCAAAATTGTTCTATGAATAGCAATTTATTTTAGTGAATATGCTGCATGAATTAAATCATGAATATACGTAAATTTTTATGAATTGTATATAGAATGTACTTATTTTATTCATTATTATTGAGTGTAAATTATTTTAATTATTTTGTTTTATATATTTCGTCAGTTGTTGTCCGTATAAAGGTTGTAAGATTTTGTTATATACATTTATATAATTCATGCATCGTATTCAATATTGAATAATTTTAGAGAATAGGAAATGTAAGTAATGTGCTTACAGTAAATGAATTCTTTTCTTTCGGCATAGCTGAAAATGATGATTAATC
Source organism: Harpalus rufipes (assembly GCA_951394225.1). NCBI lineage: Eukaryota > Metazoa > Arthropoda > Insecta > Coleoptera > Carabidae > Harpalus > Harpalus rufipes. Next base: position 14,342,331 of record OX596283.1, on the reverse strand, counting down.
TATTTGTATGTTTTGTTCAAGGTTCTGTGCTCTCAATTTTAGTGAATAGTAGCAATTAAAGATTAGTCATGCAAATTTGAAACAAGAAACGTAAGAATTCGTTCATATATTGGTGTACATTTTGTATTATTATTATTTGGCATGTAAATTTTATTAATACAATCACAATTTTAATATTTACAGTTGCTAATATCGTTTTAATGAAATTTAGACATAATTATAGTAGAATACATTTTAATGAAGAGGGCCTATAAATTATTTATTATAGCTGGCAATTTTAAATAATTTTAAATGTATAGATTTATTTTCAAATTTGTATAATTGATTTTTAGTACATGGACATATTCTTTTATTATGTAACATCTATTTTAATTTATTACTGAAGTATATAAAGTCAGGACAGTGCATTAAATATTTTTATTGCAGTAGTGATACTTATACAATAATTAATGGGTTTAGGTATATATACCGTGTTTTTAATTATGTCAACATCAAGTCAGATCTCATTTTGTAAAACGATATTGTTTATGACTTTTCTCTAGTATTTGTTGGTAATGGTTAAGTGTTTTTAACTAACAGTTTATATGTAGAAGGCAGAAGAATACAACTTAGCTCTTGAATTTTGTTTGTGTAATCTAAATTGAGATTTATAACAAAAAACTTTTGTCTTAAAAGATGTATAATGTATTTTAGGTTTAAATGAACTGATGAATGTAATTTTTATTTGTAAATGATTTCTTGTCAGGGAAAATGTTACTAAACTGTACAATTATTCAAGCAAAATATTTGATGTTAAATGACAAGTTATGCTAGTTGAATCAGGAGAACAATTAAATCTATCTAAAAATATTAACATTTTGGTTTTTATTATTTAAATAATTTCATTAGTTTATTGCTGAGATCATTCTGTACTTCAAATTCCTGTTCTAAGTATGTAAGTATGATTTTTATATGGCTTCTAAATGTTTATTAGTATTTTTTAAAAATTTATGCCTAAAGACGTTAAAAAAACCTAACTCCGAGTAGGCTATGAACAAAGGCGTTTTTTGTTCATGAAACCGAGTTACATATGGTGCAATAAGTTCGGTAACCGGTGTGAATAAAATATGCCCGGTTATTACAGACGTTTCTGTCAAATATTTATCTCGTTCATAGTGTGATACATTTAATTTAAAACGTATTTCTGAAATACAAAAAATGTCACATCCATTTCTACTTTTACGCAAGTATATAACCGGGATGCTCAATAAAATGCGGTGACTAACCGTGGACTAACCGCTCTGAATAAAAAACGCATGTATGTATTTAATTAAATGTCAATTTGTTGCGAGATATTCGTTGTCAAAAAAAATGTTATCTAAAGAAATCAAAGCTTTTCTTTTTGAATCTTATTTTAGAAATGGAAATAAATTGGAATTGTTACAATGAATATCAGGAAAATTACATTTCATGATCACTTCTGACAATTTGACTTTTGAATTGAATAATAATCATGTGAATAATCAGACATACGTTTCTCTGTTCATAGCCTATTCCGAGTTATGTTCTTTTTTGAATATAGGTTTATTCGTTTCGCTATCCTGCGTCTACCACAAACCACGGCGGAGAAATTTGACGTTTTATTCATTTCGCGATTAACTGTAAAGTCTCTTAGATTCTGTTCGTTCCGTTTTTCTAATAACTTGGGGTACAACGCAGCGGTAGCTGGCGGTGATAATTTTTACAAAACTGGCCTTCAGCCGAGAAAGCACCTAACCTAGTAAAAATTAGCGCTATTTTTTAACGCTAGATGCGTACTGAATCGTATTCATTTATTAAAATTAGCGGGAAAGCGCTCTTTAAAGTAAGAAAATAACTAACAGTTCTATATGTATAGTATTGAAATCTCGTACACTTCATTTTGAAATAGAAATTATTAAGTACTTGTTTTAGCGAAATATTTCTCGCTAGCTATTTCTTCTAGCGCTAGATTCTAGCAAACCGTTCATTTATTTGCTGGTCTAGCGCTAACCCGGCTGAACGCAATCAATGGCTACGTTCAACGAGAACTAGCGCTAGAAATTTAGCAAAAAGTCAGTAAAATGGCGAATGCTCTTTTGCTTGAAATAATATGTGAAAAAAACATTGGACGAAATTATATTTGTGGCCTCTACAATAAAAAATTGTAATATTAATTTTATTAACAGTAATTTAATTACTAATTTAAACATGGTAGACGTATATGTATGAAACTTTTTTGAAAAAGTTGTTCCGCAGTACTCAGAAGAATCATGAAAAAACATTTTTGCTGTCCATTGACCATTTTTGTAGCCATTTTAGTTATTTACCTCGTACCCAAAAAGAGCGCCATCTACATAGCGGATAATATAGCGCTAAAATCTACCCTAGATTTTGCTCGAGCAAACCGGAAACAGATGATGCCTAACAGTACGTTCAAATACAAAGCGCTAGAATTTTTACCTAGCGCTAGCGTCGTTGAACGTACCACGTACCCAATGATTCAATAGTAAACAATTAAAATAATGTAGAATGGGATAATATATGTTTACTGAGTACTCTGTATAATTATAATAGAGCGTGAAGTATCTTCGAAAATAAATAATGCCTAGTTACACCGCTAACCCTTAAATTTTAATCCAGGCGTAAACAAAAAAATGCAAATCGACATGTTGACAGCAACATTTAATTTTTCATTTGACGTTTCGATTCGATTTTGTCAATTTAAGGAACACTTAAAAATCAAGTGTCAGCAGTGCAACCGGGCATAAGTAATTAAACGAAAATGGATTGAACAGAAAAATATTTTTTTAGTAACTAAAATTATTACCGCGGCGATAGGCAGTAAAATCGCAAACCGCCGCCTTTTGCGGTAAAACAGACCGTGGGTAAAACGCAGCAAACCTACTAAAATTCATATTGTAACAAATTTTGTAGAAAAATTTAAACATTTGCGGTCAAGAACACGTGGCGCTGCTATCGGTGGCGTTTACAATTTTTGTCATGGCAGTTACGTTTATGTCAAAACAATCACGTTTCGGCTTTTGCGACGTGTCAAAGTAAATGCGTATTATTTTAAAGAATACATCAATTAAAAAACATGCTTACTACAGAGGATATTTTAAATCTAGAAAATATGAATTTGGATACATCAAATTCCAATAATATCGGTGAGTGGTTTTACGTTTTGTTTAGTAATTACTTTATTGGAGGTTAATTAACAAAAATAGATTCTTACAAGTTTCTTTGTTAAACTAAATTTAGAAGGACACGAAGATTTTATTCATCAGTTGTCCACGGAATTGGACATACCTTTATTGTTAGATCAGAATGGACTATCATTTGAAAATGAAGATGATATCTTATCAGAGGTAAAATTTGTTGACTGTTTTGTCCTTGTGTTTTATAATTTTAATTTCAGGTAATGACAGCAGATGTGAATTGGCCACAATATGATGCTTTAGATAGTTTAAGTAGTATCGATTTTTCTTGCATAGATACTGAAGATACGCCTTTCATTAAATCAGAAATAAAATTAGAACCGTTTACTCCTAGTAGTCCAGAAAGTTTATATACAGAATCACTTAAATCACATTCGCCGACTCCATCACAGTCTAGCGATGGTTCACGGAGCAGTATTGAAATAAAAACGGAACCTACTGCCGGATACGATACTCCTCCTGTATCTCCACAAGATAAATCGAAAAAAATAATTTATCAACGAATATCAAACGTTAAAGGCAATAAATTTAATATAATTTCAAAATCTAATTTAAAACGTGTTCCTATTCAACCAAAACCACCGTATAGCGTATCTCCGGCAAAAAATAAGAGAAAGTTAGTACCCACAGAAAATTTCATTATTAATAATGAAATTGATAGAGTTGCGGTAAATCCACCTTTAGTAAATAATTTAAAACACAGTGCAATATTAAACAACAACACAGGGAAAGTTGTAGTTCTTGAAAACGTTCCCATCAAAACATCGCCGAAAGTAACGCAAGTTGTTAATATTAGTCCTGTACAAATATCATCCGTACCTGTTATTTATAAAAACGATAATTCAAATATATCCTTCGCCATTTCATCCGACATAGATGCAAAAGCTTTGAAACGACAACAGCGAATGATAAAGAACAGAGAATCTGCATGTTTATCACGAAAGAAAAAGAAAGACTACTTAACGTCTTTGGAGAAAGAACTCGCTGATCTAAAGTTAGAAAATCACAAACTTAAACAAGAAAACGCTCAATTGAGGGAAAGATTGTTTGGGAAATCAAAAGGTTTGGCCTTTACACTGCCCAATAAAAATAGTAAAAATACGGCATTTTTGCTCGCAGTCCTTTTTATGGTATCCATAAATGTTGGCTCCATTCGGTAAGTTTCATATTTTACAACTGATTAGCTCTTATCAAAATTATCTACGAGTTATTATATGGCTCCATAATAGCTGTAACGCCCTATTTAACAGAGATAACAATAATATTTTTATCAAAATTATACTTAGCAAAAAAATAGGTATATTAATCCTTTTTTCTATTTATATTTAACCTTGCTCTCTATTTGTTAAGTAATTTCTCATAATTTATTTACTTTTTGTAATTGCAATTTTTATTTTAGCGGCCTATTTAATTTTAAAACAGAAAATTCATTTTCATCTGACATATCAATAAATCAAGAGACACATCATGGACGAAATCTGCTATGGGCAGCAGAGCAAATGGACTCCAATATTCCAGTATCTGCTAATATATCCACAGATTTAACAGTTTGTCCGATGATTTATGTCAATCAGTCAGAAAGCGTCCGACTTGCTAGAGAATTGCATAGGTGAGAATGTAAAAGTTTTCTTTTACATATTATTATAAGTCTATTCAAAAGTAAACTAAAATTTTAGCTTTAAATAATAATAAATTTATTACTTTAAAATGTTTACAACCCATGATAAGTAAATGAATTACAGTAATAAGGTTTACAATAAGAAAATATAAAATTCATCACAAACAAAATATAATAACTGAATATAACAAATTGATGATTTACACAGCACATTTGAATTATACGAAGAAAGATAAAAGCTTTCCGTACAGCATAAAGACAATCTCGGTACACGAAAATAAAGTTTCGTTAATAAATCTGGACAATCAACCTTGTATTAAATTATTTTGAATAAATAATCTAATGTAATATCATTAAATCTTGATATAATTGAGTCAATATTGAATGTTGTAAATAAAGTTAAAGGAGGAATACAAAAAAAAATGTAATTTTTGAAATTGTAGCACGCACACACAGCTACATACACACACATACAGACATCGAAAAAATAGTAAATTCGACTCCAAAACTTACTTATTCTTTAAAAACTCACCATCGAATTTTTTGACCAAAGATAATACCTTCCTTACCGTGACGGAAGTTAAAAACATGTAAATATATATTCCATTAATACATACATTTACTTAATAAATGGAAGTGAGAATATAAGTGTAAGTTCTTACGGGAATGAAAACTGCAATACTAAATATTATTTCAAACAAAAATAGCGTTATGTTAAAAGAACAGTAAAATTATTTTACTATACAGTACAGTGGGTGTTATGCCGATTTGTTATAATTACGATATTTATAGTTTTATTGCTGGACCCGACTGTCAATCGTTCTGACTGTATTCACCCACGACGAAATATAACTAGACAAAACTTTATTTGGTTTGTTTTGATTTCGGCTGGCCAGATATAGACAACTAGAAATAGAGATATGTTTCGTCTCGTTGGAGCATTGCTCACTAGGGGCGCAAGTGTTCTTAATAATAAATTCTTTGGAAATAAAAAATAAAATTACTTAACTATGATCAAAATCAACAAAAAATTATAATCCAACATATTCTAAGTCGATTAATTCAGTACCTATCTACCTTAGTAACTGGGTCAATGATCTTGCCGAGGTGTTAAAATATCTTGTAGCAAATTTCTGCCTTTCAATATATGGAGCCAAATGGTGAACTGCTAGTGGGTCTCGTCACTTATAAAATGTATTTAAAAATACATTCTTGTTGCAAAAGGTCTGAAAAGGGTTTTCGACTATTTAGAATACTATGTGAAAGAAAAAAAAAAATTTAGTGTAACTTTATAAGAAGAACTGGTTTTCGGTTGCAAGGTTAGTTTGTTTTCGTATAAAGTCAATAATTTTGTATTTTGTAATTATAATACATAATTAATAAATATTTTACGTTGAATTTTTTTTATAACGATAAACCTATTTTTCATCGTATTGGCGCTTAAATTTTGACTTTAACAATGGATAGCATCTAGTGAGAAATGCTCGAACTAGACTAAATATATATCTATCTCTAGTTGTCTCTTTCTGGCCAGCCGAAAAGAAAACATTCAGTGAGGAGGGATAAGAAATGTTTTGTCTAGTTATATTTCGTCGTTGATATCTACTATGTAAGCTGGTAGATACCATAAATGCTGTGTTCCGTAAGAGAAAATTTCGTGTGAAAGAAAGCATGTATGAATGTGGATGAAAATAAAGTATGTAGTTTGGATGAAAATATTAGTGACATTGTTCGTAGGTGGATCGCGAAGCCATTCAACCACAGTTCACCCGTAAAACAAAAACGTAAAAGAAGACAATACATGACCCCCTCAGAACTTAGAGTTCCAATGTATCGCTCAGGACGTAAAAGTAGACGTATTACACATTCAGATAATGAAATCCAAGTGTTCACACCACGGCCTGAAACTCTGTATTCCGAATTTTTTGAGGCAATCAATCGTAAAGATGACACCTTCTACGTAGTTTCTTTCAATGCAGATAATATGCTATTACCTGCCTTACACCATAATAATACCAGAAGACCTAAGATGTCGCTGTTATTACCAGCAATGTTACCAAATGGTATGTATTTTTATATTTTGAAATTGTTATGCATCGTTTTTCCAAACCACTAATCGGGAATCGACTCAACGAGTGTTAGAATATACAAAGACCCCTGGACGTCGCGATTTGATTGAAATCACAAAATCATTTAATAATTTCATCATTTAAGGCGTTAAATATTTCGATTATTATTCGCTTTTATTAAATCACTTGATAATTAAATTACTTTTATATTTAGCGGAAGTGACGTAGATCTTCCTAATGACATTTACAAATGCAACAGCAAAACACACTGACTATGGGGTCATTTCATATTTTTTAATTTATTTATTTTTACAAGTCTGTAGAATCAAAGATGATTTTTTTAAAAGTTGTCTTTAATTTAAAATATTTGGACGCTGAAGTCATGGTTACGACACGGCTTAGCGGATGCGGCAGTAGAGCTCTACCGGTTTTGTTTGGAACTATGATTGTTTGGGTTATCCCTTGTCAGTTTGATTTTGTGACAGCAACATATTGTTAACTAAAAACATATTTCATACAACTTTTGATATTTATGTTAATAAATGTTTTATTTACATACCTTTACTCTTAACTCTGCTGTCAGCTGTCATAATTTTAGGTTAGTTTGTTTACAATAGCAAACGGAAACCATGTGGATCGTACATGTGTGTGTGTGTGTGTGTGTGTGAGAGAGAGAGGAATGTCTTTGTATGAGTAACAAACCGCGACGTCACGAATTTTACAGCCGCGAAAGTTTATTAGAAAATTTATGAATGAAAAATCACATTACTTTATTTACTATATTTATTAAATGAGACAAATTTCACGATTTTATAACAAAAACAACGATTTTTTTAAATGACCCCATTGTACGATAGACTGGGAAATGGGATTATATTTAAGTATTATTAGAAATATCACTGATATAAAAAATATTTTAATTACAGAAACCTCAGCAAATCACAGCAATGTAATATCATTAATGCAAATAGATTGTGAAGTATTAGATACTAGATTACTTCATGTAAACTCGAAATCTATTCCTCAACATCTTCGAACATTTGGTAACTACACGAGAGAAGAAGAGTTCAATAATAATATTACAAATCAATCATCCACGGATAGCAGTAATGAAAAGTTATATAAGCCGTATTTTATTAAAAACGGATCTCTAAAATCGCACATAGATAGACTTTATTCGGAAAAAGCAAAAAAAGTTTTTAAGTATGATTAATAATTACGAAATATTTTAGCAGCACCAATTAGAATTGTACAAATTAAGAACTTAACACTATGTGTACTTTTTTTTAAGCAATTTAAAGTGCACCCAGCGTCTGAAATAGTGTCATATGTGTGTTCCAGTATTATTCTTTTGCATTTTTATACGATCTTAATTTTATTATTATAATTTTTAATGGGGTAATCAGGTAAGTGTGCAATAATGAGTAGCATCACTAGTTCGACTAAGTCTGTTATTTTAAAAGTTCAAGATAATATATTGTGTTGTTTTAAAAGAAATATTGTAACAATATTAATATATTAGTGATTTATTTAATGAAAAATTTGTGATAAATATTTATAAAGACCTTGTATTCACACGTAATAAATGAATGATACAAAGTGAATATTTAATATTCATATAAAAATATAAAATAGATTCATACATACATTTTACTATTTTTGTAAGGTTATAGAAAAGTGATTGAAATAGTTAAAACAGATCTTAATAATTGAAATATATATTTATTCATTTTATATAAAAAAGCAATATATATATATATATATATATATATATATATATATATATATATATATATATATATATATAACAATTATAAGAAATGTTTTATAAATTAATTTTAAGTTTATGGGAATTCGGCCTTGGATAGAGTATCAATGGGATGTGACCATAATCGAATTTAATATACATACGTCATAAAATATAAAAACCACTATAGATTCTCATAATAATAAAAAATTAAACATTGGTTTTTAATAATAATGGCCCGTATTCCGAGCGCATTTTTACAATAAAAGCGCTTTTACCTTATATTCTTATGATGAGTGTGCTCCATAAAAGTGCGCTCGGAATATGGGCCATTGTTATTATTAGCAATTTAATATTTTGGAAAAGGGATATGTGACGTGAGCAAGGAAGGATTGTGGAAGAAGACAGGTAGAGTGGGAGGGAATGAGATAGTTATGGATCAACATCGCGATTATTCTGGTAGGTTATGGCATGGCAACAGCTGTCTATAGGGTTGCCACCCTTTAAAAATTACAAAGGAGGACATGGCCAATCACAAAATAATATGAACACAAAGTTACAATAAACAATTATTATATTACCTACCTATCGATTAAGAACTCGATTCTATCATAAAAATTAGAATAAAATAAATATCCCCCATATCTGATTGCTCAACAAAGTCACATGACTGCTCGCGCCCTATTAATGTTCAAAAGTAGAAGAACATAGGACTTTAAAACGTAAAATCGGACTTTCCCAATTTCCTGCTTTCCCAATTATTTTAGGTAAAAAAGCTTTAAATTAAAGTTGAAATTCTGCATCTGAATCAATAAACAAAATTAATTTTGAGTGCCTTGTAACGATAGAAATTAGGTATAAAAATGTCGAAAATCACCCCAAAAATAGCTGTAACCATGGAATTGAAACAAAATTTTAACAAATGTTAATAACGATTTAATTTATTTTTATTATTTTTTGTAATTTTTGTTCAAATGGACAAATATCAATTTAAATTAACAGATAATTATTAACTGGAACAGAAATTAGAAATAATAGCTAATAAAAAGAAATTACCCTAACATGACAGATAAATCGCTAGACTGCTAGACATTTGTTTTTTATTTTCTAGAATTTTATACACTACAACTTTTATTTGAAGCTTTTTTTTCTTAAAATAATTAAGGAAGCAGGAAATTAAGTACATGTTAAAGTCCTATGTTCGGCCGTGCCGGTCACCAACCACCCTGTATAAGTAATTTTTATTTTCAATGAAGTAAAACAGTTTTGTCGTAGTAAAATAAAAGTACTCACTATTATTTTAATTTATAAAATAATTTCAATTACTTCGATTTCACATAGTACAAGGATCACGATTGAATTATTGAGACACATGGTTCATAATTTTCAGAATTTAATTTTAAATATATTCAAAATAGTTCCCTTCAACAATAATACATTTCATCATTATTTCCTTAAAAGCTCCTAACCAATCTTTTTTTGGAATGCTTTCAAAATAATCATAAATAGCACTATTGTAGTATCAATTACTTCTTTAAAAAAACTACTTTTTTTTAGATCCAAGAAATAACCAAATGTCCCAAAAACAAGAAAATGCTTTCTGATTAATTCCAAATTTTCACGCACAAGGATTTTCTAAAAAATTGATTAAGTTCTAACTTAATTTTATATGAAAGAAATAACTGTTTAAAATGATACTGCATATTCTATTTTCCATGGCCTACATCATTTTCTTATTCTTAATAATTCTGCTGTGATCGTATTACATATTTAATTGCTGCTTACTTTTCATTTAAAATCTACTATTTACATTAAAAATACATTTTTCAAAAATAATTATCTGAATCACATAATCATGAATTTTTTTACAGTCTTACGTAAAAGTTGAATATTTTCTGTTTGCTAGATTCTAGATTGTATGCTTGACTAGAATTATTATTGAATTACGAAATTCTACCCAGGCCTGCGTAATATTATTTTACAATTTTTATATTTTCAGTCTGTATTGATTTTATTCGCGAAATATTAAGTTTTCATTTTAGATGCGGAGTACTGGATCCCAAGTAACATCTCAAATCATTAATTGTAGATTTGACGAGTTTTGCTGGAATAGTAGGTAAGTCAAGTCTTTTGGCCGCTGTATACCTATGACAACCTCCGAAACTATAGTAATAATCACCACCTTCTTCTCCTGTGATCCATAGTACATCTATAGGCGGAACTGAAACTCTTTGTTTTGGATCCGACATTGCTTGCATTAGAGATTGTACTTTATCTTCATTCACTTCTGGGATGAAAGGGCGAATTAATATTTTCATTGGTATGTCATGTACTTCAGATATGTTTGCTGCATGTATACTAGTCATGTTTCCTTTAATGTAAATAAAAATATATTGATATTTTAAGGAGAAAATATTTTTCAATAAAATTTAAAAATACAACTTACTATTAAAAACTTGTTGTCTTACCAGAATACGTACTTGGAATATGTTTTTATAAATCCTACACAGCATTAAATAGCAAGACAAGTAAACAAATTCTAAATTTAAATTATTATCGGTTGATAAACACAAGTTGACTGTGATTACACAGTGTCACTATTTTTATTTTCTTTACCTTGATTATGTAAAAACATTGAAATTACTTATTGATAAACTTTCAATTTACCTGAATCATTGTAAGGTTAAAACAATAGCGCGTATTTTCAAATAGTGAAAGTATAGGTAGGTACTAAAGTGATTTATTTGTTTGGGATTTTCAGGTTCAATCTTGAATTGAACCCAACTCAGGATCAGTTTTGGGTTACTTAAAATGTGCCAACTTAACCTATCAAATTACCCGAAAAGTCCCAAATAAATACGACCTTTATATACCCAAGATAAAACTTGCAATTATAAATATTTTTCTTTCATGTCCTTTCTACGCCTTCTACACGAAGCAGCAAGATTTTGTACTATTTTTTTTTTATTTTTCACAGGTTGATTGCCAAAAAAAAATATGAAAATTTAGAAATAAATACAAGATGGTAACTTAGAGGTTTCGATTTTATTTTACATAGAAATACATTGAATTATTAATTTTAAAAAAATACTAAATTGGGACATTGGTTGTTTTTACGTTAAACCACATTAATATAAAATTATATTGTGATATTAATATCTTTTCATTTTAAACATACATATATTTTTTGAAAAAGTATCATACAGGTTTTAGAAAATATATTTTTTTTTAAATTACGTAAATTTTTCTCCGATTAAAAATTATTATTTAATTGTTTATTTCAGCCTGTAGCACAAGCCTTTTGCCGGTTGCTACGTCATTATTAAGTATTAGATAACCAATTATTAAAAAAAAAATGTTAATCCTCCTAACACCTCATTTGCAATTTGTTCTTCATAGCGAAAGGATGGTTGTACTCTTCTGGCTTTGCTGGGCCGTGCTCGACCATTCTTTCTTTTTATATTTGTATTTCGTAGTATCAAATTTGTGGTAGTCTTTACCCTTAAAATAATTAATTTCTCAAATTAAATTCAATAAAATAAAGTGCGCCTAGACCCTAGACCATCCCAGGGCCCAAAGAACAACGTGGGATACTCATTTGTATATTGGTATTTTGGTAAAATGTCCAGGTTTATCCTGAGACAAGGTATGTGAAAAAGACTTCCCAGCAAATTGAAAATTTATCAAATTTTTCATTAAGCGTTTTTCCAATAATATATGTAAAATAATAATCAACTAAAATATGAAAAATTTAATTACATTATAATGCAATGATTAATATTGATTATTGTTTTTATTTTCAAAATATTTTCGGTCAATAACTTGGCATTTTCCTCAATCTAATAATTGTTGCAGTACCCAAATTTGGGTATAAAGACATAACAATACTATACAGTATACAATACAATGAATTTTAAAATACAGTACTAGCATTACATATATAATAAAAATATAATTATTGTTTACTTATTAATTGAAACTATTTAAAATTTATAATTTCAAAATTTGTGAAACAAACATTTTCCTATGTCTCATAGATCGTTGACAAGCATTTTTCATTTAATTATTTATATATACAAACTATCAAATAAAAATAAGTTAAATAATACACCCAGCAATGGATATTATATATTTTTTTTACTATTAAACAGACTTTTATAAAATCAATTTTTATTTTAACTAAAACTGAGTACACTATGGCATATAAAGGAATCTTGCTCTATAAAATTGCCCGGGAAATTTTATACAGTGAGACTAGCTTTAATTAACTTAGAAATAAGTTAGCTTAGAATAAGTTAGTTATAAGGTAGGGCGCCATATTTGTACTCAGTTTTTTTTTCTTTTATTTTCAATATATTTGTCATCATAATAGTAACTTGGACAAATCCTGTCAGCAAAATATGTTTCATTAGAAATTATTTTAGTTTAATTTTTAATATTTAATTATTTCAGTTTGCACTATTTTTTACTACTATTGTATGCCAATTAGTTTCGGGTTCAAATCCCGCACTCCACGATTATAAAATAGAGGAAATTGTAACAATTATTATAATTTTGCTGGGAAGTAGCTGTACATTGCAATGATTGTTCAATTTTTAATAAATGAAAAGATATACAAAAATAATTAAGAATGAAAAGTGTGAATGAATGTGGATCGTGTATATGGGAAAAACAAAAAAAAAACAATAAAACCAATTTTTATTTGTGTGAATGATCCCCTGAATGTTTTGTGTGATTGAGGTTTATTCAGGCACAATAGGCCACACCTAACAATAGGGATGTCCAAGTTTTTATTTTTTAATATATTGGTACATTTATTCAATTTTGCCGTTTTAAACTGTCATTATTAACTTCATAGCAACAAATATTAAGTAACTGTTTATTTGCTAGTGAATTAATTTTTTTAATTCACTGTGCAACAAATAATTAATTTAAAATTACATCAGGTTCAAAAATAAAACTCACCACAGTCTTTATTAGACAGAACAGCCATTTTCATTATTTTTTACGACAGAAAATAAAGCTTGTTTATCATTTCGTCAAAATTGAATAAAATATTGTATAAACCATATGAGTTAAGAGTGTTTATTCACTTTCCTTTTATGAATAAACATTTTAACTCACTTGGTGTATAAATATCTATTATAATGAATAATTAGTCAAATAAAAACATTCATTGCAGTACAGCCTAGTTAAGTTTAATTTAAGGGGACGCGTCGTTATCCTAACTTTAACTTTTAAATCTAGCTTAAATTATATCTTTCGTTTCGGGTGAATTTGCTCGCGTAACCCGGCATAAGGCCCGGGTCGTTAACTTCCACGTATTCCGGCATGAGGTCCGGATCAATTCCGTTCCGTATGATTCAGCATGAGGTCTGTATTGATTAGGCCAGGTCCGCTGGACCTGGACAATGGGGGACAACGTGGGACCGAGAAATGGGCAAGCATCGTCATCCTAATTTAACTTATATTTAACTTACCGGCAAGAGGTCCGGATTGTTTTAGTTTTGTTTATATTAGCTCGTGTTATTCGGTATGAGGCCGGATCGATTAGGCCAGGAACCCAGGACCTCTACAACGGGGGACTGCGAGGGACCGGGAAATGAGCGAGTCTTCGGGCATCTAGATCGCGAAATTTTAAACAGATTTTAATAGTATTGTTATTTTTTAAATAACTTAAAGTAGTTTGGGGTTTGCAGGGTTAATTTTTGCCATAAATTTGATCGCGAAAATCGATTTATGATAATTCATTTGGGGTGGGATTTGGGATTGTTTCTTTATATTATTATTATGTTATATATGCTCGTATATAATATAAATATAATATATTTATTTGTGTACATGCTTTTTTTTCTAGCGCACTGGGTATTCGGTATGCCAGTACTTTGTACTGTGCAATGAATACTCATCAGATTCCGCCGAAAGTCTCTCGCGGGCATGAAAATGTTCGGTGGACTTTACACATGGTAAAAAAAGCTTTGTTGCAGATTACTAAAATTGGTACCAGCAGCTAATTTCGTAATCAAAATTGAGTTGTTTTTTACCGTGAGGTGAGCAACCCTCGTCCAAGATTGGATTTCGCGGATTGAGGAGGGCGCGGCCATAGGTCCAAACACTGAATGCCATATTACGATGAGCTATAGTTTATCGGCGTATTGCATAGCAGTGGTTGGATTGCGCTTGGCCCCGGCAGGGCCGCGTCCATGAACAAGCCACAATAGGTTCATTTCATCTCATTATCATTTTTGTTAGGGTTTCAGGCGCGGACGATTCTATTTAGTTAATATGAGATCGTTAGGGTTTTGTAAGGCATCCCAGTCGTGGTTTAGACCGGGGTGACTCTGTCCTCAACTCCTTTGAATCGCAGGAGGTTTGAACAGGGTTCCCTGCCCAAGTGGAGAGACCTTGTCGTGGTGGCAGGGCTTAACCATACCCAAAAATGGGTTGGGACCAACGTCTCCACAAATTAACGAAGAAGATCTGTTCTAATATTTTCACATTAATTGAGGAGTTTATGATAAAAACAATATGAGTTACATACTGGGATATGTATTTTCAAAATTACCAAATTGTTTTTCGTAAAAAGTATTTTAGTCATAAGTTATTACATTTAAATAATAAATCAAATACAGTAAAAATAAAAACAAAATTATAAGAAGTTATTTGAACAATGAACTAATCACGTATTTTTAAAGAAAATATTTATTTTTGAAAATTTTGGATGTCTCGAAATTTAAATTCAAATATAAACATTTATTTCTTTTAAAAATCCTAACTTTTATATATTTTGAATGTTATAGGGTTCTAGTATTACACCACAAAAATGCAAACAGTTTTAACGTTCCTACATGAAACCCAATTTACTACAATATCGTCGTTGGAGAGTGTTTCACAAGACGTGAAGAAGAATTTTCCAGATAGAACACACCTCTATGCCCGCCCTACAAACCCTGCTTTGAATATAGGTATTTGTGTCCATTGCCTTTTACAATATGTGAATAAAATTGATGCATATTGTTGTAAGATGAATTTAAATTACAAATTATTATTTGGGAATTTAAAATAATATAATTATTTTCAAATAAATATTCTTTATCCGTTGAAAATTCATAGGATTTATCGTATTTCAGTTCTCGTTCTATATCCAACAATCACAAGCTTCGTTATTTTCGCCAATCGTGTTCGTGCTTAAAGCTTATTACGTTACGTATGACCACGTCGTGAGTGTCGCCACCACGCCACCACGCCGCCTCGCCACGTTGTGCAAGCTAGCAGGAATATGTCAACACGTGGTTTTACATTTTTGTGGTATATTTTGTGTTTAAAATAGTGTATTTATGTGTTATATTTGTGAAATAGAACTCAAGCTGTTAAATTTGAATGCCTAGCTGTAGTTTGAAAGGTAAATTACTTAATTTTGTCATAACTGTAAGGACAAAAATCATATTGAAATATATATGACGCTATCTGCATCTTCAAGTTCTAAATATGTATTTGTATATTGAATTCATCATAAACCAGCCTAAATTCATATAATGTATTGTTGCGTTTAATATTCTTTTACATTGGTAAAGTATTAACACTTTTTTATACCCAAAATATCCAACCTTGCTTTTTGAAGGTTATACATAATTTGCACAATTTTTAACATAAACGTTAAATTTTTGGATGAATGACTCCATTTTTTCAGAATTTGATTTATAATAGGAAAATAATGAAATTAACTCTGAATAGTTTTATGAAATAATTATATTTTCATAAATTATATTATATTATTGGCGATCGATTTCGTCTTACGACATCTTCAGGCCACAGCTGTAAATACATGTACATATAAAGTTTTGTAATTATTACAATTTATGAAAATAAATAAAATATATTGTTAGAAAGGAGACGACAAGAATTTTATGGTAATTAGTTTGAACCTACGTCATCTTCAGGTTACAGTTGTAAATACATTAGGAATTTATATAATATTTGTACAAAGTTAAATATATATCTAAAATGTTTTTGAAAGACAATTTAAAGTATATAAAGATAAATTATTAAATTGAAATGACAAGAATTTTCTTTATAGTTATAAAGTATAGTAGATATGAAGTATATTTGTTGGTTAAGTGAATGCAAATATCATAAACATTAATTATAAAAAGAATTAAAACAATTGAAATGAAATAATTAAGGGAAGAAAATACTCACCGTCAATAATGTTGAAAATTGAGATGAATTGAAATTGTGAATTTAAATTAAATATAAAAAATAAAAAAAAATATAAAAAATATAAAGACATTGAGAAACACGTGTTTCCCCAGCCAGAGAAACAAGATTTATGAGGAAAAGGTTTGATAAAGGAAGTTAGGTGATTATTTAAATGGCGCGAAATTTTTGAAAATATGCTGCTCTGGGAAGTCCGTAATTTCATTCAGAAGTGGTTTATTTTCTTTTAAGTGTTTTAAAATTTCGTATTGTTCCAGAAGAATTAATTTATGGTAATCTGATTCGGAGTGTAAAAGTTCTATATTGTTAATAGTGATGTTATGGTTTGTGTCGAGAATATGTGTGTTGATAGCTGATGGTGGGTTATGTTTTTTTAAGTGTTCTTGGAATCTAGTCTTTAAATTTCGGGTTGTCATGCCTATGTATGAATTATTACAGATGGTGCAAGTAATTTTGTATATACCGCTTTTTTCTAAAGTGTGTGTCTTGGGTGTGTTATTTTTTAAAATTTTAAACAGATTAGGTTGTGATTTTGATGTTAACGTGAGATTAAAATTATTGAAAGGTTTTTTTAAAAATTTGTGAAGGTTTTTGTAGTATGGAAGCGAAATAAAGCGGTTTTGGTGTGTTATATGTTTGTATATTTTAGTTTGTAATAATTGTTTGTGTTTGATATTATGAAATATTTTTGTTATCTGTTCTGTTGTATAATTATTGTTAATGCCTATTGTTGTAATTGTGTTATATTCTTTTTGAAAATTTGTTTTGGATAATGGTGTGGTTAGTAGTCTGTGAAAGAGGAAGTTGAAAGCTGTGTTTTTTGTTTGGGGGCTGTGGTATGAATTTTCAGGAATTATAATGTCTGTGGAGGTGGGTTTTCTGTAAATGTCAAATGATAAGTTGTTATTATTATCTTTTTGAAGTGTTAAGTCAAGGAAATTAAGTTTGTTTTGTTGTTCTATTTCTAGTGTAAATTTTATGTTTGATAAAGTATTGAGTGTATTGTGAAAATTATGTAAGTCATCAAGACTGCCAGTCCAGAGTATAAGAATGTCATCAACGTATCTTGCCCAGAGCAGCATATCTTCTTTGTGGGGTGTGTTCATAATTTGTGATTCTAAGTTATCTATATAAATATTGGCCAGTAGACCACTTATCGGGCATCCCATTGGAAGTCCATCTGTTAATTTATATGTTTTATTATTGAAATTGAAAAAGTTTTGTTGTGTTACTGTTTTAAAAAGTTCTATTAAATTATTAATGTCTAAATTTGTAAGATATGGGTCTTCGGTTGTGTTATTATTATTTTCTAAGAAAGTTTTGAGTATGTTAAGTGTTTCGGATGTTGGGATATTGGTATATAAGTTTACGATGTCGAAAGATGCTAATATGAAAGGTGTGTTATTATCATATCTACTATACTTTATAACTATAAAGAAAATTCTTGTCATTCTCAATACTTTATCAAACATAAAATTTACACTAGAAATAGAACAACAAAACAAACTTAATTTCCTTGACTTAACACTTCAAAAAGATAATAATAACAACTTATCATTTGACATTTACAGAAAACCCACCTCCACAGACATTATAATTCCTGAAAATTCATACCACAGCCCCCAAACAAAAAACACAGCTTTCAACTTCCTCTTTCACAGACTACTAACCACACCATTATCCAAAACAAATTTTCAAAAAGAATATAACACAATTACAACAATAGGCATTAACAATAATTATACAACAGAACAGATAACAAAAATATTTCATAATATCAAACACAAACAATTATTACAAACTAAAATATACAAACATATAACACACCAAAACCGCTTTATTTCGCTTCCATACTACAAAAACCTTCACAAATTTTTAAAAAAACCTTTCAATAATTTTAATCTCACGTTAACATCAAAATCACAACCTAATCTGTTTAAAATTTTAAAAAATAACACACCCAAGACACACACTTTAGAAAAAAGCGGTATATACAAAATTACTTGCACCATCTGTAATAATTCATACATAGGCATGACAACCCGAAATTTAAAGACTAGATTCCAAGAACACTTAAAAAAACATAACCCACCATCAGCTATCAACACACATATTCTCGACACAAACCATAACATCACTATTAACAATATAGAACTTTTACACTCCGAATCAGATTACCATAAATTAATTCTTCTGGAACAATACGAAATTTTAAAACACTTAAAAGAAAATAAACCACTTCTGAATGAAATTACGGACTTCCCAGAGCAGCATATTTTCAAAAATTTCGCGCCATTTAAATAATCACCTAACTTCCTTTATCAAACCTTTTCCTCATAAATCTTGTTTCTCTGGCTGGGGAAACACGTGTTTCTCAATGTCTTTATATTTTTTATATTTAATTTAAATTCACAATTTCAATTCATCTCAATTTTCAACATTATTGACGGTGAGTATTTTCTTCCCTTAATTATTTCATTTCAATTGTTTTAATTCTTTTTATAATTAATGTTTATGATATTTGCATTCACTTAACCAACAAATATACTTCATATCTACTATACTTTATAACTATAAAGAAAATTCTTGTCATTTCAATTTAATAATTTATCTTTATATACTTTAAATTGTCTTTCAAAAACATTTTAGATATATATTTAACTTTGTACAAATATTATATAAATTCCTAATGTATTTACAACTGTAACCTGAAGATGACGTAGGTTCAAACTAATTACCATAAAATTCTTGTCGTCTCCTTTCTAACAATATATTTTATTTATTTTCATAAATTGTAATAATTACAAAACTTTATATGTACATGTATTTACAGCTGTGGCCTGAAGATGTCGTAAGACGAAATCGATCGCCAATAATATAATATAATTTATGAAAATATAATTATTTCATAAAACTATTCAGAGTTAATTTCATTATTTTCCTATTATAAACGTTAAAGTGTGTGGTGTGTCTTAAGCTGGCAATGTTATTGGTGCGTACATTTAAGATTTTGAGATATATTTTGGTGGTATAGTGTATTTGTTTTTAACCCTGCGTCCGGTACGTGAAATTGTAAAATTTTTAGACAGATGGAACGTGAATAACCCCAATCTATTTCTTAGTTTAAAAAATTAATTTCAAGCATTTTGGAATAATGTTAATGAAATTTATATTCTGTAACATTTCGTTTGTGAAACAAAAATTGCATAATTTGCAAAAGAGGATCATAGTATTATATATTTGCCTTTTAATAAAAATGGCTTTTATTGATTCCAAGAAAACATAAGTTCCTTCAAAATTGAATTCATAATATATGATAGTGCACATATCAGATTTATTTATTTTTAATTTCATCCTTGTACAGTAAATTTTTTGAAAGATGTCCGATCAAGGTTGTCTACGAATTGTATGAATTCAGATTTTTGCTTCGCCCATCATAACAAATTCAGTAGTGTCGTTTGCTTAGTTTTTATGAGGGTACATAATTTACTACTGTTATTTTATTATAAATATATATATTATAGGAAAAGCATTCAAACTTCAAAAATAAGTCGACTAGTAAGTTTATAAGCAAATGTAAAACCAAATATGTTAAAAATAAGATACTGACACAATGTCAGTGTCAGTGACTCTGACAATATAACGTTATACTTACGGCTATGAATCCAGGTAATGTATCTGAATTAATAAATAAACTTACGTTACAGCGAAAGTATTATCAACAACGAGCATCGTTTATAAATGGAATGTCCTAACTTAGTCGAAACAATATGAATTTTTGAAAGACAAGCGTGTTATATCCATCCTTATCACACACTCTTACAGCCTTTGCAAAAGAAAGAGATAAATGTATGCCTATTTGTTAATTCGTTCGTGATACAGGTGCCCTTGATCGGACATCTTTCAAAAATTTTACTGTATAACTATTATTTATTTAAAAGTATTTACATAATATTACAATAATCGATAACTACATTTTCTCGATTAATAACAATGTAAACAATGATGTACAGTCGAATTATTTTCATTTGATATGAAAATCGACCATAACTATTGGTTTGAAAATTGAAACGTAGTAAATAGTATATTACATCCGAGATGGGGTATATCTCATTACACAGAGGGTTTATGGATATTACTGAAGGGCGAAGCCTCGAGGAAAATAAATCAATGATTTATAACATTTCATTTTATTAATATTTTTGACAGCTTTATTAAAATTTGTTTAGCTTTATTATATAGGGATCTATGACATTGTTGCTAGGCATCCCCTACATAAACATTTTCAACCCGTAGGGTGGAAGGAAAACCTGTTATTTCCCAACCAAGAGATTGCCATTAATCCTCTAAAAGGTTAGGAATCGACATATTGCTATAATGATTGTGAATAAAATATTATTACAAGCGACATTTATTCTAAATAATGACAATTTTTATTTTATATATTGATCTATTTATGGCTCTGTACATTATACATAAATCTGATAATAAATTTTCTCAAAGACATTGAACTGAAGTCACATTAGACAAGAAAATACTTATTGTAATAATAACCAATGTGGATATGTCAGTAAAATTTTGTAGGGCTTTTAGTACTATAAATACTTTAAATCAGAGAATTAGTGACATTTGTAATCAAAATTATTAGTGTTTAATGTTAATGTAATCCCGGTTTTATTCACATTGAAAATTACGTATTTGAAATTACTCATTTCCAAAGTCAAAAAATATTAACATTGGTTGGTTTTGCATTAAACTATATATGTATAATATGTGTAATTAGGCGAAAATACAACTTAATATCAAATTTATTTATAGTTAATCCTGTATTATTAGTACTATATTTCCTATTGATACAGTTTTTTTTCTAAGACTTTATAGTCACACTACATCAGTTAGTATAATACAATATATAAATTGTATAATAAACTTCCACAGGAAATAAAAAGTATAAAAGGTAAGAAATCTTTTAAACTTAAATTGAAGTATTTTTTTATCGAAAAATGTTATTATTGACAACTGACAAGCTGCGACATGACATCTGGTGGGAAAAATATGTACTTTCCGATTTGGTACTATATTGTGACTATGCTTGAGTTACATGAGGTTTGATCATTTGATGTGAATAAAAATGGGATGTCGTACAAATTGTTATGTATTCTGATGTCACCCAAGATTTGGTCGAGACACAGGCATTGGGTTTTATAATTTTCCGAAACATGGCCTAAATTAAGTTAAAATTACGACAAGAGCAGGTGTTGAAATGGACATGGATCGACGAAAAGCATAGGAATATGCAATTCGTTGTGCATAACAAATAACAAAACATATGAAAGTTTGTTCTCGTCATTTTTAATCGGATAATTACATATTTCATGGTCTTTGTCCAGCTTTACACGTGCATTCTTCACTAATAATTTTTAAATTTTCTCTAAATGTATTTTGATTTCATGTGGCTTTACAGAAATTGCACCTCGAATTCGATCACCTGCGATCATCAATTTCGATTGATTAAATATACATATATAGAATTATAAATACATTTTAACATATCTTCTATAATACATCTAGAAGTAGCTGTTGCTTCCAGAAATCTAAAATGTTTTGTGATACCAAGCCCCATTTTAAGTGAAAAAATTGCTTTTGTTGTTTGTTTTCATATGTCACAACACTGTGAGTACCAATTCAGAAGCAGCTGATCGGTCCGATGGTGCTGCCGCCATCGGACATGTCAGTTCTCAATAGTGTTGACCTGTTGACGAATTTCTTAATGATGTATGAGCAATATTTTGTAATTATATTTAATGTACTTATTGATTGTTCACAAATTTGTATTTCATTTTTTGTATTTCTTTGACGTGCCATATGTCAATGTATATTGATCAACTGGCAAAAATAAATATTATTATTATATTCAAATTAAACATATATTTGTTTAAAAAACTTTGTGTTAAATTATTGATCTATTTGTAATTGTATCTCTGCATATAAATCCTTACATAAGCATTATTTATTTGAAAATATTTACATATATATGTTTTAAAGGTAATTCGTGCGGTGTGTTCGCCACTATAGCTGTGAGTGCTTATGAGGTGACCCCCTTATAAACCTTCTCGTACAATAATACAAAATATATTTATATTTAAGGATGTATAAATACAAATAACTCGTAGAATGTTTAAATATATTATTAACACAATTCAGATTTTTGCTCCGCCCATTTTGACAAATTCAGTAGTGTCGTTTGCTTAGTTTTTATGAGGGTACATAATACAACTGTTATTTTATTATTATAAAAATATATGTTACAATAAAAGCATTCAAAAATAAGTCAACTGGTAAATTTATTAGCAAATGTAAAACCAAATATGTGAAAAATAAGATAGACACAATGTCAGTGACTGACAGAAAATAACGTTAATTAATAATTTAAATTATCCAAAAAGAGTCGACGACTAAATTGAAACTTTTCTTATATTGGTGGCTATTAAGGGTGAACATAGGAACTTAACATTGGATTTGCTGTTCATTTTACTTAAGGTAGTTGTCACTCGAGTGTA
Organism: Harpalus rufipes; assembly: GCA_951394225.1. Taxonomy (NCBI): domain Eukaryota; kingdom Metazoa; phylum Arthropoda; class Insecta; order Coleoptera; family Carabidae; genus Harpalus; species Harpalus rufipes. Next base: position 14,318,902 of record OX596283.1, on the reverse strand, counting down.
CCTATTCAAAAACTTGTTCTATGTTTAAAATAAAAATTAAGCTAATGCAGTTTATATTTGCAATAACTTATATTTTTTAACATTATATTATATAAACAGATTGCATCAAAATAGTTAAAAGCTAATATCAACGACTGTAACATATGAATTTTCTTTATTTTTTCGTAGAAAAGTTTTTTTTTGAACTGTACCACTCGCACTAACACATACACAAGTGTTGTATTTCAATGTTGAAGAATAACTGTGGCATCGTCGTATCTAGATATTTATTGGTACATTCGGGTATAAAAGTAATAAGATATTTTAAGATATAATAATAATTTTAAACTACAAATGGAAACTGCAAAACAAATTAATATATTTCTTTCTTAAAATTACGAAAGTAATATTATACTGTTTAAAGTTTTCATGCTTTTCACGTAAAATACCAATTTCAAAAATATTTCTTTCGAATGTACGTCTGAAATTCATTTAGCCTAAGATCACCTCTTATTCGCTAATACCAAGCGGGTGTTAACTTAACTGATACTTCATCTGAAACGCTTGTACATGGTTGTCAAGTATAATTCTACCTATTTATCATATCTTCAGATTAAAATTTTCTAGAGGCAATAAAATTAAATCTGGGTGGTAAATAATTTTCCAATTTTTACACAAAATCCGTTAATTAGTTTACTATAACATACTAGTTTTTCGATTAAATGTCATAGTGGATATAAAAGTTATAATTTAAAATGTTGTGTTTATTTTGCCATTTCCTATTCTTCACGTGTTAAAAAGGCCAAATTTAATTGCAAATATCTCAGGTACCGCGTGGTGAATTGTTTTAAAACTTGGAGAGCAGGTATATTATACTTCAATTGAGATGTACTTAAAATTTCAATTAATTCTGATATAATGGTTTCACGATATAACTACCTTAAGAGTACAAAATTAAAACTTGTATACAAAACTGTTCTTACATTTGTTTTAGTTTCTTTTTAATTTTAATAAGAAATTTCTCGTGGCCGTGTGCCTGAGTGTCTGGTCGCGAATCTGGGGACCCGGGTTCGATCCCGACCGACGCCAAAAAATTACATCGAATTTTAATGGCACAAAATTGACCCCTGTGGTGCACTCTCCACGCCAGCTATGAGTGCCCGTGAGGTGACGCCTGGTAAGCGCCCACACGGTACAAATATTCAATCATTACCGATATCTGTATACAAAAGCAGATTGGCACACCCAGCAATGGGTAATATGCCGTGATGAAATATATATTTATTTATTTATTTTATTTTATTTCTAAAGTTCCGTTAATTAGTAGCAATATCCATGACTTTTGACATTAGTAGAAAATATTATTGTAATGTGTAATAAAAATGGCTTTACTATACTAGTGAACTAGTGTAACCTAGGCAGCAAACAATACATGTGTTTTTAGTTTTTAATAACATTTTTCTCGAAATAATTGTTATACTATACAGTGTTTATATCCTTGAAATCAGAAAAACAAAAATCTTTTATTTAATGTGCTTATAAATTATACATCATATAAAATAAATTTTTGTTCCACCGTTTGAGAACCACTGTTTGAATTTTTGGTTTGTTATTACTGATAAATTAGTCCCTTATTTTTGATCACTTTTTATATATAACATTTTCCTCTAAAGTCATTAGTTCGCCCAAAAAAGGGCTGGTTGTTTTAAAGGAAACCCCCTGTATACAACTTTTAAATTAAATTGAACTATATAATCTAGCAAAAAAATATTGGTAATTTATCAAAATTTATGATACCATCCAAACCTATATATCATCCCCATATATCATCATCACAATAAATAATGATGATGTTCCAGGATGTTCTTGTGCAGTGCATTAGTCATACGTCTGTTTCGTTGAGTGTGAGTGGTTGTGGATCTCGTTCATAAACTTCTGAGCTACTAGAATTTCATACATTTTCTCTGGTGAATGTTAGTGCAGTGTGCTCTGTGCGTCAGATTTGGAAACGGATTAACAACGACGACAGTGAAATATAAATACCTAAATAATAATTGCCAATAATATCGTTTAATATAAATGTGTTGGTTTTATTTATTATAAGTTGTCAGTATTATATGTGTACTGTGTGTTACGTACATATACCTATGTGTATATTGTTTATTTGTCAATATGTATGAACAATGTATACAGGGTGTTTGGCGTAAGTCCGGCACCACGAATATTTCGTTTATTTTGAGAGATACAAAAAAATGTTAATAAGCAAAGTTAAACTAGACAAAGGGGCTCATAAGATGATCATAGCAGAAATTTTGTATCACTTCCGGTTTTAGCGGAAATGGGTACAACTTTAAAACTAGCATAGGGAATCGGTATTTTTATATTTTATTTCAGAATGTACATAAAATTTGCTTCACAATGATACTAAATTATCATAGTTTTACTTTCACCATTTCAAAATGGCAACCATCTATTTTCAAAATATGTATTAATAAAATTCTATACAAAATAAAACATAGCAAGCTATGAAAACAACTTTATTATCTTATAACAAAAGAAAAGAAGAAATTTAAAAAAAATTAGGCGTGAGGTATTATTTTTTTATTTTTTAGCATGTTATAAGATAATAAACATTTTTTTGTATCTCTCAAAATAAACGAAATATTCGTGGTGCCGGACTTACGCCAAACACCTTGTATACATACCTATACCTACCTATATCAATAGTACATGTAATATACATAGTACATAGCCTGAGATACTTATATACGAAAAAAATGTATACTTACTATAATACATATCAAATATTATACAATCACATATTCCAACATTCAAACGCTTCAGAAAAAATCATAATCCTAATTTTTAGTTAAAATATAACATTACCCTTACCATGGCGAAGAAATTAGTATAGTTTGTTCATGCTTACGCTATAAAAGAACTGTATTACGATTTCTCTTTTTATTATGATAAGTATTTAATAAGTAAGATTCATTCTAATATTCTAAATAAATAAAAAAAAAACATATTTCGTATATATTGATCTATTTATTGATTAATACATTTTTTACTCATGTGTTGCTGACGAATTTATCATGTATTAACTAAACATTATTTTCACATTCTTTAATAAAGTTTAAATTGCAAATTCATATATCACTATTATTAATTTTTTAAGCTGTTAAAACATTTAGTTAATAAATGCATACATGAACATATTAAAATAACAAATCGCGAGAAAATAGCTAATGAAATGAAACATTTTTAACAATAAATCCTTGTTCTCCAAGATGAATTACTCAAGTTCCGTTAGTTCTCAACATACAAAATACGTACATACATGCTAACTGCATTGGAAAACAGAACTTAATATGTGATTGTACATATCTGGTATTAATTGATTTATAATCAAACCTGCATCATAATATACTTGCTCTGTTTAATATCTTGATACCTGATATAGTTTTTCTAAGACTTATAGAAACACTAGTTATTTGCATTATAAAATATAATATACATTTATCTACTTTTGTGTCTTGTAATAACATCCAAAATATCTCCATCTCGATAAGTCTTAGAAAAAAATGTCAAAATATGTACATAATGTAACCACATGAAGAATATATAACTTAGTAATACATTTGATGATACATATTTAATTTTATTTATTTCTAAGTTCTAATTCATATCGTTATATATTAGATTTAAAAATGTATTATGTGAATGACCAATAAACACAACAAAATGAATACAATCTTTCAATTCAAAATCCCAATTTTTCCATACCCAAAATTAATTTTTTTCAGGCAATCTACAATTCACCTAAATACGAACTAGAACTAGAGCATGGATTTGAGATCAGCAGCAGCTTCACGATTTACAACCAGCAAACTTGCGAACTAAAAAATGCAAGTTCGATTCCAGCTACCAGCTAAATCAAGCCGAGAGCAGCGGCAAGCGGACCACAGCAGCTCGATTATGTAATCACCGGTATACAGCGAGCAAACTATGGCAGCCGATTACGTAATCACCGAATATACAGCGAGCGATCCACGGCAGCTCGATTACATAATCGACAATATACAGCCTACAGCAAGGCTTCTGGTCGATAAAATTCAAAAATCGTGTAAAATCAACGATTTAGAGCCGTAGCGGCCGAAAAGTAGCATTTTTGAGCTCTCAGACAGAATTTCAGCCGATCTCAAGGCATATATCCAACAAAAATAAAATTTGCTGGCTCTGGCAAGACCAAATTTTAAAATTCGCAGAATCGAAAGGCTATAGCAAGACATGTACCCACAAAATTCAAATTTACTGTCTATAGTAAGACATCTGATTATCAAAATTTAAAATTCGCAGAATCGAAAGGCTATAGCAAGACATTCTCTCACAAAATTTAAAATTCAATCGTCTGGTGGTGGATTCATGAATCCTAGGCCTCCCACCACAGATTTCAGCCTTATATACAGCTGTTTGATGAATTTATAGCCATTCGGCGTGAGCGGTGGTATCGAATCGGACACTTTGCTCCGTGAAATTACGTAATCGAGCTATATACATGCTGTTTCTGGATTCTAGCTAGCTGGCCAGCTGGCCACCAGGACCTGTGCCTAGACCGCAGGCTAGGCACGGGCTGGTGGCTTGCTGGTTGCTAGCTAGGATGGAGTGAATATTCTCGGGTGGTTGCTGGGGTGCAGGTAGCTAGTAGGCGGGAATCGAATTTGGATCTTTGGTTTGCAGGATTTTGTAGGTCGCCGTTCTGGTTGCAGATTGGCGGCCTACAAAATGCCTGCTAGGAAGCGGGATATGAACCTAGATCTTTGAAATGCGATTTTTGATCGGTGTATTGGAATGAAATAGTTTGTTATTTATAACAAGGATTTATTTGTCAGAGATATGTTACATAATAATGATATTACAATACATAATACATTAAATACATACATTATTTTAACAATGAATAAATAATATTTGATTTGTGTATTTGTGATACATTATTTGTACAAGACGTTCGCAGTTTCACAAATACAGAGATATGTGATCTAATTACGTCAAATTTGACTTTGAAAATGTTACTATACATAAATTCTTTATCTCATAGATATATGCAGAAGGAATGATAGATTTATAACAAGAATATGTAGTCTAATTTTTATTAGGAATAAGTTTTATTGCGACGTTTAAATAACATATTTACAGTGATACAGTTTTGCGATATTTATATATTTACCTAACTATGTATATGTTTAAGTGTATTCAATATATGGGATGAATATACAATCAGAAGAATATAGAAATGTAAAGTTGTAAAGTATATCATATATAATTTTAATGTGTGTGCAACAATACATTATCAACAATGCAATTACGAATACAAACACATATGTATTTTTATAAATGATTTTACTAGCTTATATACAACAGCGTAAGTAAAAGTATATCGTTTCTCCGCAAGAGTTATTTTTTCATATAAATATGAGAATATGAGTGTTTTTCTACAGCGTAAAGTCTGTAGAATAAGTAACAATAATATAAACTATATTATACATATATTTATTATGTGTTTGTATTCAATATAATCAGTGGTGAGCTATAAAAAAATTAACAAAGGGCTCGCTCCATATTTCATAAAAATGAAAACAAATGATTTTTCAAAACTTAATCGTCACCGCATAGTTAGTGACGATTAATAATTGACAGGGTACTGTTCTATTTTGTCTCTAATCTTATGCGAAGAAAATGTTTTTAAGATATATGGACAAAACCAATAAAAAAAACAACAATGGACTCACAAATAAAAAAAGTTTATGAGGCTCGCGCGAGCCCCCACGGACCACCTATAGCTTACCACTGAATATAATGATTGTATAGTATATTCGTATGAAGAGGGATTAACACTTGCGTTTTTCTGTATATGATTTTATTCAGGTATATTATTCTATATAAGTATAACAGAGTAAAAGTATGTCATTGTTTACGTGTCTAAGAAAATACTAATTTTTCAAATTTGTAAAAATATACATATGAATAATTTTCTAAGTGTATAAAGTATACGACTATACTATACTTGCCGTCAAATTAGTATGGACTGGACATTCCTACACTGTTGCCAATACAGTGGTCATAATGAAAATGCTAAGTTATGAAGAAGCGGCAACGTCGAAGAATGCGGATAAAGGAAAAAGTTAAGCATCAGTCCATACTTATTTGACGGCGACTATAATGATAAATAGTGTGGCAGTGCATGTACCTATTGTTTTTTAAACAATAACATGATTTTCTTTCTAAGTGAAACAATATAATTTTTTCTACATCCGTTTTATAAATAGGCTTTTCAAGCTGTCAGTTTATAGCAGAATATTGATAATTGAAGTTGACAGAACAACTTACAGTTTTCCTATTTCAAATATTAATGTAAATTTTTAGCTAGGATAAATGAAAAATGGAATTAAAGTTTGAAACCAAAGTGTTTTTAACATCTTTTCAACGGACGTAGAAAAAATTATATATGTTCAATGCATTTGTCATGAACGTAAAGTGTCATTCTTCGATCTAGATACACAGTTACTATTTTACAAATTGCGAATTTATTATAAAGTGTTATTCAACAACGGTGAAATGTGTTATTAATAAATATAATACAAATGAAACGGTTTTTCCTATGTTTTATTTAGAATGATCAAAGTTTCTCAAAGTATTAGATTACTCGTATATGTATGTATGTAGCAGATGCAAAAGATATTACAGAAAAATAGAGCAAAGTTCCAATTACTTATACGAGTATGGTTTCGAGATACTGAATTTTTAAAGTTACTACGTATGTGATTCTTATATTGTGTATAGTACATTTAAAATTAAATACTTCAAGAATTAAGAGTGATAGCGAATTACCCTAATCTTATTTGGATTTATAGGATTATTTTCTATGTTTAACGTAATTATGGAATCCCTGAAAACATTTTCAGTAACGCTTCGTTCAAGGCAGGTATATGTCTATTGAAAATTGCAACCAAGTTTCAAGAAATCGAATTGCTGAAAAAAATGTTTGTTTCAAGATATCTAAATTGCTATTGTATATATCATGATAAAAATTAAATAACTCAAAAACTAAGCGAAATAACGACTTGCGGTTTTCAAATTTGGATTCAGGGGTTTGTTTTTATGTATGTATACATAGTTTCAGAAATTCGAACTGCCGGATACGGTTTTAAATTTATGCAGGTATTGTTTGAATAGTGTGTATGTATTTTTGTATTGTATGTGAATTTATTATAGAAAGTAAGAATGTATACTCCTTAAATACTGCCGAAACTGTGAAATGTATGAAAATGACAATATATGTATGTGTTTATGAGGATAAATTTTATTTATTTATGTACATAAATCTTATAAATAAGTCTTGAAGGGGCACCAATACATGTTGGGGTATCCTCAGTGTGATGCTCTGCAACAATATGATCATCTCCAACGCTGAAAGTAGGATATAGGTATGTCCTTCTGCCACTCACTCACGACCAGGTTTGTAGTTCATCTCTCTATAACAATAAAAATATAATCGAAATAATATTTAAATTAGTAGTTATAGATAATAATAATATGGACTCAGATATGTTTCAATCGTGTGTAATTATAAAAAAAATATATATAAAAGAAAGTGCGAGAAATTCGTTACATATTGAAAAGAATATTGAAATAAAAAATAAAATTTATGTTCTAAAATATTTAGTACGTACAATAATATAGGATATTTGTCTATAGTAGTAGCACTAAATAATTCTAAATTAATTCAAATTATTTTCCACACATCAACATTTAAAGTATACCTACAGCTGAAATAGTCTTTAGCAATAATGGCTGATATACCCAATAATGGGTAAAGTAGTTCAATAATAATAATAAAAAAATTACTAGTAATAAATTATTTCCCTAAATATAACTCCAAGTCCTGAAGGTATCCAAAAGTCCTCTCCAAGAATCAGGAAGTCGTCCTCGAAGGCACAGTACACGAGCACAACACACACATCTGTTCATTAGCACTGTAACAATAAAACTGACAATGACAAAATTCATCTATGTAACAGTTAGGCATTAGATAATAATAAAAAAAATAGTAGTCAACAATCAAAATAATAAGTAATTTTTAATTATAATTTATGTCTATGCATTACATAATTCTTTACTAGCCCGTACGATTTTTCAAAATTTGTATTAGTAAAGAAGGCCCATATATTACCCGCGAAATATAATTTATGAACTTTAGGGTTGATAGAAAGAGTGCTAGATAGATTTTCATTTATGCTTGTCAAAGACAAATGTTTTTTCTATACAAACATGCCAATTTTCAAAGTTGGTGAAATGATTAAAAATTTTCATTTATGCTTGTCAAAGATAAATGTTTTTCTCTAAGAAATTTCAAAGTTAGGGTTCAATAGTTCTGAAACTAAACAAGATACGAACTTGTACGTTTCCAATGTGAATTCAACATGCATTTCTCTACAAACATGCCAATTTTCGAATGATGAAAAAAAAAATATACTTGTTCAAAGATAATTGTTTTTTTATAAGAAATTTCAACTTCAAACTAAGCAAGATACGAACTTGACGATTCAAATTTGAATTGAGCATGCATCTCTGTATAAATAAGTAAAGTTTTAAAACAAAGGAAAAAGTTGCATCAGTCCATACCTATTTGACGGCGACTATAATGATAAATAGTGTGACAGTATATGTACCTATTATTTTTTTTTAACGAAGACATGATTTTCTTTCTAATTGAAACAATATAATTTTTTCTACATCCGTTTTGAAAATAGGCTTTTCTAGGTGTCAGTATAGAGCAGAAAATTGATTATTGAAGTTGACAGAACAACTTAGTTTTTCTGTTTCAAATAGGAATGTAAATTTTTAGCTGGGATAAATGAAAAATGGAATTAAAGTTTGAAACCAAAGTGTTTTTAACATCTTTTCAACGGACGTAGAAAAAATTATATATGTTCAATGCATTAGTCTTGAACGTAAAGTGTCATTTTCCGATCTATTTTGCAAAGTGAGAATTTATTATAAAGTGTTATTCAACAACTGGTGTATGAAGACGGTGAAATGTGTTACTAATAAATATAATACAAATGAAACGGTTTTTCCTATGTTTTATTTAGAATGATCAAAGTTTCTCAAAGTATTGGATTACTCGTCTATGCATGTATTTAGAGGATGCAAAAGATTTTACAAAAAAATAGAGCAAAGTTCGAATTACTTATGCGAGTATAGTTTCGAGATACTAAATTTTTAAAGTTACTACGCATGTGATTCTTATACTGTGTATAGTAACATTTAAAATTAAATACTTCAAGAACGAAGAGTGATAGCGAATTACCCTAAACTTATTTGGATTTATATTATTATTTTCTATATGTAAAAGTAATTTCAGTATTAAGGAATCCCTGAAAACATTTTCAGTAATACTTCGTTCAAGGCAGGTATATGTCTATTGAAAATTGCAACCAAGTTTCAGGAATACGAATTGCTGAAAAAATGTCAATCATGTTTGTTTCAAGATATCTAAATTGCTATTGTATATATCATGATAAAAATTAAATAACTCAAAAACTAAGCGAAATAGCGACTTGCAGTTTTCAAATTTGGATTTAGAGATTTGTTTTATGTATGTATACATAGTTTCAGAAATTCGAACTGCCGGATACGGTTTTAAATTTACGCAGGTATTGTTTGAATAGTGTGTATGTATGTTTGTATTGTATGTGAATTTATTATAGAAAGTAAGAATGTATACTCCTTAAATACTGTCGAAACTGTGAAGTATATGAAAATGAAAATATAGGTATGTGTTTAGGAGGATGAGTTTTATTTATTTATGTCCATAAATCTTATAAATAAGTCTTGAAGGGGCACCAATACATGTTGGGGTGTCCTCAGTGTGATGCTCTGCAACAATATGATCATCTGCAACGCTGAAAGTAGGATATAGGTATGTCCTTCTGCCACTCACTCACATCCAGGTCTGAAAGTTCATCTCTCTATAACAAAAAAAAATATAATCGAAATATTTAAATTAGTGGTTATAGATAATAATATAGACTCAGATATGTTTCAATCGCGTGTAAATTATCTCCCTAAGTATAACGCCAAGTCCTGAAGGTATCCAAAAGTCCTCTCCAAGGATCTGGAAGTCGTCCTCTAAGGCACAGTACACGAGCACACACCACACACGTCTGTTCACTAGCACTGTAACAATAAAACTGACAATGACAAAATTTATCTATGTAACAGTTAGGCATTAGATAATAATAAAAAAAAATAGTAGTCAACAATCAAAATAAACAGTAATTATAAATTATAATTTATGTCTATGTATTACATAATTCTTTACTCGCCCGTATGATTTGTTTAAATTTGTATTTGTAAAGAAGGACTTACCGCGAAATATAATTTATGATAGGGTTGATAGAAAGAGTGCTAGATAAGAAGTTATACGTTTCAAATATGAATTCATCATGCATTTCTGTACAAACATGCCAATTTTCAAAGTTGATGAAATGATGAAAAATTTCCATTTATACCTGTCAAAGACAAATGTTTTTCTCTTAGAAATTTCAAATTTAGGGCTCAATATTTCTGAAACTAAGGAAGATAGGGACTTGTACGTTTCAAATATGAATTCAGCATGCATTTCTCTACAAATACGCCAATTTTCAAAATTGGTGAAATGATGAAAAATTTTCATTTATGCTTGTTCAAAGACAAGTGTTTTTCTATAAGAAAATTCAAATATAGGGCTGAATATTTGTGAAACTAAGCAAGATAGGGACTTGTACGCTACAAATATGAATTCAGCATGCATTTCTCTACAAACATGCTAATTTTCAAAGTTGGTGAAATGATAAAAAAAATTCATTTATGCTTGTTCAAAGAGAAATCGTTTTCTATAAGAAATTTCAAATTTAGGGCTCAACATTTCTGAAACTAAGCAAATTAGGGACTTGTACGTTTCAAATATGAATTCAGAATACATTTCTCTACTAACATGCCAATTTTCAAAGTTGGTGAAATGATGTAAAATTTTCATTTATGCTTGTTCAAAGGCAAATGTTTTTCTATAAGAAATTTCAAATTTAGGGCTCAATATTTCTGAAACTAAGTAAAATAGGGACTTGTACGTTTCAAATATGAATTCAGCATACATTTCTCTACTAACATGCCAATTTTCAAAGTTGGTGAAATGATGTAAAATTTTCATTTATGCTTGTTCAAAGAAAAATGTTTTTCTATAAGAAATTTTAACTTCGGGTTCAATATCTCTGAAACTAAGCAAGATACTACTAACTTATACGTTTCAAATTTGAATTGAGCATGCATCTCTGTAATAATAATAAGCAAAGTTTTAAAATTGATGAAATGTTGACAAATACTTTTTTATAGCATATTTCAACATTAGATATTAATATAGAAAAGCGGTTCTATTAGTACAGATGAACACAAATTGCAGATACAATAAATAAGTTATTACATTTGTAATTTTATTAATAAATCTTATTTTTTGTTACAGATGATCACGTTTACGAAGTTACGGTGGTCAAAGATGCAGACATCGCGACTTGGAGGATCCGTTCGTGCGTCTAGAGTATCCTGGGGCTTCTCTCCGTACCTGGTGGATTTCATTTCGTAGCCAGCATCAGGAAACCATCTCCTTCTTATCGTGACGACTTGAACCGGTTCGCCTGATCTCTGTACAATATAAATGTGAGTTAATCGCCTCTGGAGAATCTCAGATTTTAAATTCATATCTCAGAAACGGTTAGAGATAGAAAAAAGTGTATAGGACCTTTTTTGTAGTAAATTGAATTCTACGAGGGGTATATATTCAAATTTTTAACATACGGCGTACCAATTACAACGGTTTATATAGGTTTTAAAGGGTTTCCATGCCCACACCCTTAATTTGGGGTAATATCGAAAAATGTATAATAGACAATCTACATAACTTAAAATTCTCTACAACTTTTGTCATATAACATTTTCTCATAAAGTTGATAGTTTGGTAGATAATAATGTTATACCCCAAAATGGGTGGAGATTTGTAGTTTGGATATCGATTTTCGGAATATACGTATTTTTCTCCGTATATACCCAAAATTTTGTTTCTGAATTATAAAAAATAATAAAAGTCCTAATTTTTCCACACCCAATACTAGGTCAAATTAGAAATATTTTTTGATGAATCTTATATAATTTTTAATTCTCTACAACTTTTGTCATATAAAATTTTCTTCTAGAATTAATGGTTTAGACGGAAATGACGTTACATATTAAATAGGGTAGAGATACAAAGTTGATGTATTTTTTTTCGGATTCTACGTTATTTTATACAAACGTGTCTAAAATTTAGTAATTTAATATTTATAAACATAGGTCCTATGATTTTTTAAAGTTTCGAATTATTGAAAAAACAACAAATATTTTTAATTTTAGTACTTACCTTCTTGTAATGGCAATGATCGGCGAATTTTCTCAACATATCGTCCGCTAGTACTTCATCACTGAATTGTATTGGCTTTGGCGATTTACACTGATTAGAATACACTTTCAAATAATCATTACACAACACTCGCACTATTTAAATTAACATTTGCAGCACTTAATAAAACAAAGTTAAAAATATCCAGTAATAATGAACTAATAAATATAGTTTTAGCGTAAATTTGAATACTCTTATTTAGATCGCGAACTATAAATTGAATAAGAGAATGATTATAATAAAAACTATTAAGTTTTTCGGTTCATATCAACACTACACTATCGCAATACACGATTATTCACAAGCACCCCATGTTCTCTTCACCAAAGCCAGAAAGGAACTGAGGTCTCCCTTATAAAAATATAATATTAATATTATAACGTAACAACTAAGAGTAATTAAGTGTTAATTGATTACGTTTTTTATACTTTGGCGCTCAAAATAAACACTGTTTATGTTTGTTGTCAGATCCCCTTTACCCCTCCCCCCCGTACTACTCCCAGAGATAGGATACGGTAACCACAACACTGGATGAAGATAATAGATGATTTTTATGAGAATAAATAAACAATATAGTTTTTTATTTACCTTTCCTATGTAATAACAAAAGAGACAGGGAAATATCTTAATATTTAATGATTTTTTCGAATTTTCCTATGCTATCATTTAGTATTAAGTTGTCTAGGTACGAAAATAACCATCTGATAAGAGTCCGCTCTTTTATAAAGAGGGCTTATTTGAGCCCTTAGGGAAAATCCGACCACGAATTTCAATTTTGCAGATCCAAGTAAGTTTAACAACACTTGTCCGGTCTTTCTAGCCCTTTTAGATGAGGAATTAGGCCAGGCCCTTCCCCACACTTGAAGCGAAAATATATTGTGAACCAAAGGGTTTCCATCAATTCTGTGCAAGCCAATGGAAAGCGCGGGTTCAAATCCTTCCGCTACGCTATTTTCCGGCCTTGTAGCCCTTTTAATTAACGAATTTAAGCGTTAAACCCTTCGTAAAGCTTTAACGGTCCATATCTCGGAAACTATTAGGGCTAGATTACGAATCTTAAGTCAGATTTTACCCTAAGGGCTTATTTAAAGGGCGAAGGGCTTAAAATAGCCCTTAGGAAAAAACTGACCTTGGAATCGCGTTTTACGGGTCGAAATTAGCCTAATAATTTTTTTCCCGCCCTTCTAGCTTTTTTAATAACGGAGTTAGCGTATGCCCTTCGCCATAAACTTTAGGGCTAAAAATGTTGTAAACTGAAGGGTTTTCAACAATTCTGCGCAGCCCAATCGAAAGAGCGGGTTCAAATACCCCAGTACGCTATTTTCCATCCCTTTAGCCCTTCAAATAGACGAATTATAGCTAGGACCCTTTGGAAAACTTTAAGGGCTCGTATCTCGAAAACGGCTGGGTTTTCAGAGATTGCCTTGAAATTTCGCGTTCCCATAGCAACCTTTGAAATGTCGGGGTCGCAGAACAACATATTTAAGTTTCAAGGGCTAAGGGTTTCAAAATCGCCTAATTGAAATTTGACAGCTTTTAATTAAAACATTTTGATTCAAAACGCATCACACTAAATAAGAAAAATGGACTGTAACTTTGAAACTATTAGGGTTAGAAATGCGAAACAAATTCTATTATACTAATTTCAACCCGTAGATTTCGAATCCGTAGTCATATTTTCCCTAAGAGTTAATTTAAAGGGCGAATTCAAAACGCAACATTTTTAATTATGAAAAATGTGTTATAACTCTGAAACTAAAGGGGTAGAAGGGCTTAAATGTGCCCTTGGGAGAAATTTGAGCTCATATACGTAATAAACATGTAAAAATTAGTGTAATAAAATTTATTCGATCCTTCTGGCCTTATTAATAACAAAGCTAATCCATACACCCCTACAAATTTGAAGAGTAAATATATCTAAAACTAAAGAGTTATAAGCAATTCTGCGCAGGCCAATCGAAAGAGCGGCTCAACATACACCCGATACGCTATTTTTCAGCCCTTAATTCCTTTAAACAGGCAAATTAGGGTAAAATTTCCCCCAAAATCTTTAGGCGCTCGTATCTCGGAAACGGCTGGGATTTGAGCGATTTCCTTGAAATTTCGCGGAACGAATTAGCATTACTTGAAATGTCGGGGTCGTAGAACAACATATTTAAGTTTCAAGGGCGTAGGGCCAAGGGTTTAAAAATCGCCTAATTAAAATTTGACAGCTTGGGTTTTTAAAAAAGTTGAACAAATTTTATAACATTTATTAATATGCATAATAGAGATCTCATACTTCCCTGTTGTTCCACTGAAGCCGAATCAATTGTACATAATTCCCTGTCTCTTTGTTGTGCTATTTTCTTCTAAAATAAATAAGGGGTTGTCAAATAAAAACTTGTATTAGTTTAAATTATCTTTATTGTTTATTTGTAATACATTGGTGTCTTTATTATGTTCATAGCTTAAATTATATTTTATTAATAAATATACTTACCCTTGTCCTGAAAAATTAGAAATAGGGATGTTTAAATAATAGTTTGTGTAAATTTTACTTGTATTTATTGTTTTTTATACATTATATTGTTGTATTTTATGTGAACTACCCTAATATACAATATTTTATATAAATATACTTACCCTTGTCCTGAAAAAATAGAAATAGGGATGTTTAAATAATAGTTTGTGTAAATTTTATATGTATTTATTGTTTTTTGTATCTTACATTGTTGTATTTCATGTAAACTATCCTAATCTACACTATTTTATACAATAAAATATAAATTAAAATTACTTTCTTTTTTTAAAATTCCTTCTACTTAGGGGATGAATTCTGTAAATTTTTCAGTGTCTATACGTATATAGTTCTTAAAACGGCCGTTAGGGGGCAGCACCTATCGTAAAGCATTACCCCTAACAATATAGGTAAGTTGAAATATTGCTATGTTTATATAAACGTACATACGGGATTGTAAATAGTTCCGAAAATGGCCGTTAGGGGGCAGCACCTACTTTTAGTAAACATTTAACTAGGGCCTATTGTGAATTTGGAATCATTGGTGGGACATATATTTCAGGATCTGAATATGGGAAGCGGATGATACATGAATATTATAATTCACCATGTAATGAAAACAACCTGGCCGTTTTAAAAGCTCCAGACGTACTGGAACATTGAAAAAAAAACATTTTGCAGATAGCAGAAGCAGATACATGGATGCTATCTGTAAGCTCGCATTCAAAATGGACATAACATCCCATATTTAATTATTCTAAACTCTAAAGGCTATTGAATAGTGTATGTACTTCGTTATGTATACAAAAAAATATTTTTTTAGTCGGATTTACTCTTTTGTTGCTATCTTTTTCGACAGGTGCTGCCAACTGGTGGCCGTTTTAAAAACTACATACGTGTAGGGAGTTGGAAAAAAATCAATTTTTTAATAATATAAAAATATATTTGTATTCTAAGAAATTACAACACTTTATCTCATAAAAATCAAAGTTTATTGATTACAAAGGACTGTTTGACAATCATAAATATTTAATAGATTTGTTAACAAATTTAGTAACAATTATAAACAGACATATAACAAATGTATAGTAAAAGATTTAAAAATTCTGTTTATAATTATTTCCCACTAAATTTATTAACAAATCTATTAACAATTTATAACAATGACACACAGGGTTTAGTTATAAAACTAAAACGTTTGTTGCCATAAAAATTGTCATTATTATGGTTATTTTATTTGTTGTTAATTATTTTGCATTTTTATTCTGCAAATAAAAGTTTAACCGGAAGATTTAAATTTTATTTACAGAATAAAGATGCAAAATAATAAACAACAAATAATATAACCATAATAATTTTATTTGGTAACAAACATTTTAGTTTTATAACTGATACGAAATTCTAAGTTAATATTATATATGTTTAGACTAAAACCGTCCAAATATATAATATATTAGAGTTCCGTTTACAATACTTATGGCCTAATTTAACAAATTAAAACTTGGCATCCCCAAATAAGATTCCTTGTTCCCATTGTTAAAGGTACAAGATTTCTTATTCGGTTTAAGACCGTTTGCGAACCTTTATATTAATTATATATTTTTTTAGTGTTACCGCCTCAACCACCCACTCACAAAAATATATATTTATTAATATAAAGCTTCGTTTACAATAAATACTTAAAATGTAACTTTGCCCTGACCGCGTCAAAATACTTAATAATAATTACAATTTTTACTAAAACTACCTAACTTCAAAACTAATGTGATGGGTTTAAATAAAAATAAACAAAATTAAAAGATTGTTTTATTGTACAAACATTTTAAAGAAGTCTTTATGCAGAGGAATTCTTTTAACTTATAACTATCTTAAAACTATAAATGAAACGCTTTATTTAATAAATGGTATATATATATATATATATATATATATATATATATATATATATATATATATATATATATACACAGGGTGTCCCTAAACTTCGAGCAAAAACTTTAAGGGCATATAGTACTGCCCAAAATGAATAAAAAAGCTTCATCAACATAGGAATGATCTTCAACTGTTTCCGAGAAAAGCGAAAAATCTAAGAAAAACTGACAAAGATAACGATCGAATAAAATTTTGTCTATGTCAGTAAAAAAACTATAAAAAACAATAAAATTTTATATGAAACATTTTTCTCAATTTCTTATAGTTACGTAGTTATATGAAAATTAAATATTGACCAAGGTCGCCACAACATTTCACTTTTGATTTTTATAAAATAACAAAAGGCCATCTAAGATTACCTCTCAAAGGTAAACAAAAAGTCTCAATTAATCAAAATCGTAATTCTTATAGTTTTTGAGATAGCAAAGGTAAATCTCGTAAAAACTCATTTTTCACTGCGTTATATCTGGGATTAAAGATCGGACACATTTTGACTAAGCTTTTTTTACTCATTTTGATCAGTATTATATGCCCTTAAAGTTTGTGCACCAAGTTAAGGGACACCCTGTATATAGGGAGACACCACCCTCAATGCCACCCACGCTCCCTATATATACCATTTATTGAATAAATACAATTCTGTATACAATAATACCTTATAATCTAACTTAAACTATTGCAGTTCCCCCCAAATTAAGTTTATGAAGTGCGCAAAAAATCCTATCTTACGTTAATATCTCTTTCAAACAAAAGCAAATCTAAAAATGGAAGTTACGTTAATTTTCTCTCTCTCAAAAAGCAAAAACAACCCTTGCCTATCTTATATCTAAGCTATCTTATGTCTACGCAAGCTATCTTATATTTAGACTATGCTAAGCTAAGATGAAGTGAAGTGAGAGAGAGATATACGACCTAAGACAAAAAGTGAAAACATCGGGGGTAGTTTTCACGTGGTTTACGTGGGGATTTTGCCGACCCCAGTCGCGACCTCGAGGGTTTACGGCCTACAACGCGAGCTAATTAAGGACAAGGGAAGCAATTATGTGATATTCCTCGGCTTGGATGCAATAAAGAGCTACTCCCGATGGCATCGCCCGGCCATTCCCGAAACACCTAACACCGAACGCGGTCAACCCGTGTGCTCAAACAAAGTTAAATCAAAGAAAAACTTTATTTTGTCTTTAATTATTCGTTGCCATTAAAATTAAATGATGATTACGTTGCCTCCGGATGAGGAGAGCACATAACGCCATAAGAAAGCTTCCTGTGTAAGCATTCAGGTTCGTTTAAAACTTTGCTCATTTGAGTCTAGCGGTTATAGCGTCCAATCTAGAGCAGCATACCGAATGAAGGTCAGCACTGGTACAAAAGAATTAAACTGTCCCTAGAAACATTCACAAGTGTGAAGCGATTCACCAGAATAAACAACTGGTTTCACATAGCGTTATGAATGCTATACATATCAGTCCACTCAATTATGGAAATCGCGCACGAATCCTGCCTAACCATCCCACTAACCGTGATATTAATAATAAAAAAAAATAAGGAAACCCGAACCCATAAACAAGTTTCGAATCTCACACCCCCTACTTCCTGATTCTCTCACCATTCGACAGCAAGCATGCCCCGACACACCAATACATATGTTTTTTTTTTTTCACATTCACTCTCCCTAGATGCCGTCTGGGCAATCAAAACGCACGATTTTTATGATGAATCATCGAAAGGGAATGCACTTCAAGTTAAATAAATTTATTTTTAATTTTTAAAGAAAACGCGTGTTTGCTCAACGGCGCGATGAGCCAAAGTTTAATTAAGATCTGAAAATACATTTCAAAGAACTTAAAACTAACTTATATTCTATATTAATGATTCTCAACCACTGTGCCGCAGCACTTTTGTGTGCCGCCAAATTTTAGAAATGTATATAGTAAAAATTATAATACTTTTTATTACGAATAAAGTTTAAATTAATGAAATTATCAAAAAACATCAAGCTCAAAAGTATTCTTATTATTAACTTGTAATTAATCCCTTAATAAACGTACTGTTGTATTTGTAGTACAAATATTATTTTAGTTTACATTCAAAATTTTTATCATAAACTATTTTACACAGTGTATTATAGGTAAGTAAACAACTTTTAAACTTATCTTTTTCTTTGTGTACCGCCAAATTTTGAAATCGTTAAAAGTGTGCCGCGACATAAAAGATTGAGAATCACTGTATATATTATTCTTCACGAAAGAATGGCATTGTTCAATAATGCTTTGTTTATAGGTAATTCTGTGTTGACAACGACTAGAAAACTATTTTTTTCTACATTGTGCAATGTTATTCTTAGGTGAAGAAACCTATACTAAAATATTAATCTAGTCTTCTTGATGTCCGATTCCTGAAAGATATATGCTAATCATTTGTTTCCAGATATTGATTTTATTGATAAATAGTCAACATTTCAATTTTAAATTGTTTGAATATTGTACAGATATTCATGAAAGTTATATTTCTTTCAATGTAGTACTCAAAATCGAATTTGAGTACAAGATAATATTTAGACATTTATAATAGTCATATTTCATTGACAAGTTCTCATGGTTGAATATAAGAACAAGTTAATGATTAGGCATATAGTCATAATCCTTTAACTATAAGTTCAAAATAGTACAGAGAAAATCATTTTGCACCACTCTGTCCGTCGAGTGGTTATACAAGTGGAAAAGTGCACCACTTTTTAAATGTTTAGTTATTCTAGTGCAAATATTTCACGTACAATACAGTTAAATCTGTTTCAGGTAGTCCTTATTGACTAGTAACTAGATTTGAACTAATTCTTTTTTATTTCAAGTTTCGACTCTTGAATTATAAAGTATTGTTGCAATACTAACAACATTAGTGATTCCAGCCACATAAATACATTTAATAATGATAAAAAGAATAAAAGTTAAATGAATCATAAACAAAATTGTAAAGCAAATAGTATGAAATCTAGTAAGATTCTTACCTTACACATGCTGACAGCACGCTTGAATTTTTGAGTTGTGGGGCCCCAATGCAGTAACTACGTTGTTTCCTGTTTCTCTTAAAGGTGCTCAGCCTTCTTCTGCTCCACTTCAATGTTTCCGAAGCCCTCATACAATCTGAAATAGAAAGAGAAATGAGTTACTTTAATTATGCTTTTGCGGCTTTCATTTAATTTGTTAAGTAGTTGTAGAATGTTCGTACTAACATTTTGCGGCGTAATAAAAATGCTCGCTAAATATATGTTCCAGGAACAGGCGGTAAACTTTAAAGAATTAAATGTTGATGCAAGTCATGTGAACATAAAATGTATATTTTGTATTATAAAAGTAAGTAGTGAACAATTTTTCTGGAAATTAGTGCCCTGGCGAGGAAGTTTATACCCAATTAAATTTATTAAATATTAAAAATTAGATGGTGACATTCATATAAAAAATTTAAAGCCATTGCCATCTTCGATTTATAAATTTAGCAAAAGGAAAACATCTCTTTTTGTCTGAAAACTGTGGTGAACGTATTTTGTTATTGTAGTATGTACATTTTACAGGGTAAAGACCGACACAGCCAAACATAGGATTTTAACATATAAAATCAGACTTTCATAATTTCCTGCTTTCTTAATTATTTATATAAAAAAACTTCAAATAGAAGTTGTAGAGCATAAAATTCTGCATCTGAAACAATAAATAAAATTAATTTTGTGTGTCTTATAACGGCAGAAATTAGGTATGAAATGTCAAGCTAGGTTAATTTATTTTTGTGTGTGTGTGCGTATCTGTGTGGGACGTTGGAAGGACGATTACTCAAAAACTATAAGACTTAATATTTGTTTAACTACGTATTTCCTAATCGTACATTACTGGGAAGAGTTGAAAAGTTTTTGGTAACAATTGAACAACCGGAAGTAGCAGATTCTTGAAAAAAAATCCTCTAAACATTATTTTTTGAAAAATTTTCTTGGTAATATTAAAGTAAATTAAATTCTCAATTTGACACATTTAAGTTTTTTATTATATCTCGTATAGGTTTGGAGATACATATAAGATATAATAATATAGAATAATCTGTTGTAATAAATCTCGTTGCCCAAAAAAAGTTGAGTTATTTAAATGTTTGTAATTGACAGATAAATGCAAAATGTCAGTGTCAAAAATCAAATTTTTCTGGGAGGTACGAGTACATTTAATATATATATATATATATTATTGTATTATTAAATATGTATTTAAATTATAAGTATGTTAATATTACATATATCCTTAAGAAATACCGCTAATACTGTCAATGAATTTGAAGAATTTTGAACATATTAGAAGAGTAGGACAAAATTCCTCGTATAACGAAAGAAAAGATACAATTCCAATTATTTGTGTGTACAAGAAATGTTAAATTCGTTACTTATAGGGCGCGAGCAGTCATGTGACTTTGTTGGCCTTGGCAAGCAGATATGAGGATCCGTGTCAAAATGACGGCTAGTAGTTATTTACATAGATGTCACAATTGGCATATGTCATAATTTTTCATTCAAAATTTTAAAATATTATGTTTATTTGTCAACAGTATGGAATATACTTGTCGAGGAAAATAATCCACATTTGGAAAATCATAATGTTTTTAATGAAAACTTATGATACTTGACACCTATGTACATTATTACTAGCTGTCATTTTGCCACGGGCCCCCATATCTGCTTGCCAAGGCTAACAAAGTCACATAACTGCTCGCGCCCTATGCAACATAAAATGAAAATGGCGAGAGGTATTGTGCTGGCCACAACAGATTTTTCATTTAATTTTTGACATAATGAGAAGCATTGTTCATTCGTAGCTTACGTTATTAATACGTATGAGTGATTTAATGGCACTGAGTGTCATAATGAGTGTCAACTGAAAAAACTGATATTAAAACAAATAAGAATATATTAATAAGATTTTTACCTTCCGTCACCTATAGGTAAGGAAGGTATTGTCTTTGGTCAAAAAAATCGGTGGTGAGTTTCCCTTGAATAAGCACGTTTTAGGGTCTTTACAATACGATTTTACTATTTTTACGATGATGTCTGTATGTGTGTGTGTGTTCGTATGTGCGTGTGTGTGTGTGTATGTGTGTGTGTGTGTATGTGACCGTTTTTTCCTGCACGATATCTCCAATACTAGAATTCCAAAAATTACAATTCTTGCGTATTCCTCTTCCTTACAATCATATGCAGACTTGATTAGATTTTGGTTATAATTGGTCAACCGGAAGTACCCTCATTTGAAGATTTTAACAGTTTTTCTTGAAAAACTCAGTTAAATGTTATTATAACTTAAAGAATATATTATTGTCTATACGATTTGATTGCATTTTATATTTCATATTTAACAGATATAGGATTAAAGAATAATAAAGATAAAAAAATTCATATAAATTTCATAATTCAGCCAGCTATGCTAACTTAACCATGGAAACTGCTAATTCAAATTGACAGATGTCAGTATCAATAAAATGTAAATCAATGACAGAATAAGGGAAGTAACTCTAGTGTTAGAAGTTTCTGGATATAAGAAAGACGATTACATTGGTTTGAACATGTCATGAGAAGCGATGAATATATTAATAGAAGGTGGAAGAAACATAGGAAGACCAAATATAAGATGAAAAGATTGTATTGCAGAAGACTTGAGAGAAAAGGAACTGAATGAGGAAGACACGCAAAACAAAAATGAGTGGAAGAAGAAAATAAAAAATAGCGAGCCCCTAACGAATGGGAAAAACTAAAGAAGAAGAAGTAGATGTCAGTGTCAAGTGCAATTTGCATAGTTTGTTTATGAAATAACTTTACTGGAAATATAGCATCTTTTGCAAAAAAAAAATATGTATAGGGCGCGTGCCTTTGGCAAGCAGATATGGGAACCCGTATCAAAATGACAGCAATTAATTATGTCCATAACTGACAAGTGTCATAATTTTTCATTCAAAATTTCATGATTTTCTTATTTCATGTGGTTTGTTTGTTATCAGGAGAATGGAATTCAGTTGCAGAGAAAGGGAATCATAAAATACCAAAAAATTAGAATCTTTTAGAAGAAAATTTATGTATGGAATTTGTACATAATACACAGGATTGACGGAAGGTATTGTGCTGGCCACAACAGATTTTTTTAATATCATTTTATGAATTATTGACTCACATTTAATTCCTCTACATAAGAAGAAAAATCTATATCGATTTCAGAACACATTCAGAACTCATTTTCAATGATACAACGCATGAACTGACATAAGCATTAAATTAATAAAATAAATTCATTTATTTTCACGGCAGCGCTTTAGTAAATTTATTTTGAAATCTGTATATTAAGCTGTCATACGAGCCCAACTCCAAATGTATTCGTACCCTCGAAAAATATATTAACAGCAAAAAGAAATAAATTTTTAGATTACAATAGTTAAAGACTATATTTGGGCAATTTTTTATTTTATGTATTAATAAAGTGCACTGGATTTAAATATAATGTTATTACCTAAATTTATCATTTTAACAATAACCTACAGGTAAATATATGACAACAGACACGTGCTAATTTTTTTAGTTCCAACAGTAAATAATACAATATTTATGTTAGTATTATTTATAAAACTGAAGGTAAAGGGAACTGACAATATATTCAATTTTTTACTATATTAAATTTTATTTTTTTAGTAAAATTATTTGCAAAGTGATATTTATTTATTAAAGTACCACCAACAATTATATTAAAAACAAGAATAAATAAACGTCTGGATGCTATGATTATTACTCCAATTCAACAAATTTTGATGTATTAATAGAGTGTATAGAACTTGAATACATTGCTTATAATAAAATTTCTTAGGTTTAATAATAAGTTATTTGCAAATAAACCGTTGTCTGCATGTGACAAATGTTTTCGTCTCTAATAATTCGCAAATAATTTTCATTAATGTAATATTATTTAAGATGGCAATTAACTTTACCCTCAGTTTTATAGATAATACTAACATAAATATTGTATTATTTACTGTTGGAACGAAAAAAATTGGGACTTGTCTTTTGCATATATTTGTTTAAATGAAAAATTTAGTTAATAACATTATATTTAAATCCAGTACACTTTATTAATACATAAAATAAAAAAAATGCCCAAATATAGTCTTAACTATTGTAATTTAAAAAAAATATTTTTTCTACTCCCATGCGTGAAGTGAGTACTTCACGTATCAATTTTTATGTGTGAAGCTTGTTTTTTGTACACTGTGCGTGAAGTAAATAGTTCAGTTTTAACACATACAATGAATATCTTTATATACACGTAAATCATGTGTTGGTAAATGGTCCGTAGAAATAACATCATGAGAAATGTGTTATTAATTTATAAAAAAATATTATATTTTATTGCAAGGTCGTAGAAAAAGTATAATATGTAACACGTGTGTGAAGCCTATTTTACATTCGGGTAGTTTGCAACACTCGCCTTCGGCTCGTGTCGCAATCTTCACCCTCATGTAAAAATTTCAGCTTCACACACTTGCCACATAATATACTATTTTTTCATAACTGATTATATAAATAAATATTGCTTATTGATTCAAATACAACTACAACTTTTATTTGAAGCTTTTTACTTAAAATAATTGGGGAAGCTGGAAATTATGAAAGTCTGATTTTATATGTTAAAGTCTTATGTTCGCTGTGCCGGTCACCACCCTGTATGTTAACTAATATTATTGCCAAACAATTATTCACGAACTATGTTGTTGAACATATGTTCGCCAACAATATTCGTTTCAATGTGAACCCGGCTTTAAATATTGAACACCAAATATTATAATTTGATTACGTAGGGGTGTTGGAATATACATATAAATTGTATGTATACATTATACATACAGAAGAACAATATATTCAACAAGGTATAAAAAAAGCAAAACTCATAAGCGTCTCATTTATAAAACGCATTTTCTCTTGGAAAAAAAGATGTAACTCACCGTCTGATAACATATTTTCAACATAGGGACCTTAGTCTAAATTGTAAATATATCCGTATTTGTTTACATTTTCATATTACACTTTAAATATTAATATTTACTGCACAGATATATACGTCCATTCGCTCCAATGTCTCACAAGATTCTTAAGCCTCGTACAGACCTGCGAACCACGTCCAGACCGGCGCAACAAAACGGCGATCAGAGAAAAGCAATGCAACACGTGCAACGTTTGCCTGCAACGTTTCCGCGATCCATCCGTTGTCGGTATTTCAACGAACGATCAAAGGATGTTGCGCGAACACGTTGCAGCTAGTCTGGACGCGACGGCGAACGGATACTTGCAACAAAATATTTTATTTCACTTTATTCTTTGGTTCGATGTAGATGTTTGCTCTTCATTAATACTACATTTACCAAAAATGGAATGGTCTAATGACAATACTTTAAAATTTATCGAACTGTACAGAAATCATGATATTATTTGGAATCCGCAAAACATACATAAATATATGTATCTGCAACAATATTGGAAAAGAGACGAACATTCCCCCACCATCATCTGCTAGAACTCGTCGAACCGTTCGCCGAACGGTTAGGCGACCGGCGTCCGTTATTATAACGGCCGCCGGGCGTTAAGTTTTATAACGTGCGCCTGCTATTAAAGATAATGTATTTCTAAAAAAATCAGTATCGTGAAGAACTTATTACGAAAAATTTTGAACGCCACACGACCGATATGCAAATAACGGACGCGGCTGAACCTAGGTAACAGCCGAGGTTTATAATCAGCCGAGTTATTTGCTTTATATCGGCTTAATGACGTACGGTTCGTCGAACAGTTCGCAGGTCTGTACGAGGCTTTAAGTTGTGCCAAGGCGGTACCGGTCTGCCACTTTAAACAAGTTACGGTCGGCTCACGGCAATACAAATTAATCTAAAAAAATCTGATGTGGCCAGCACAATACCTTCCGTCAATCCTGTGTATTATGTACAAATTCAAAATAATGTTACTGCACGCGCCCATACATAAATTGTCTTGCAAAAGATCCCATATTTCCAGTAAAGTTATTTCATAAACAAACTATGCAAATTGCACTTGACACTGACATTTTCTTCTTCTTCTTTAGTTTTTCCCATTCGTTAGGGGGTCGCCATTTTTTATTTTCTTCTGCCACTCATTTTTGTTTTGCGTGTCATTCCTCATTCAGTTCCTTTTCCGTCAAGTCTTCTACAATACAGTCTTTTCATCTTATATATGGTCTTCCTATGTTTCTTCCACCTTCTATTAATATATTCATCTCTCCTCATGACATGTTCAAACCAATGTAATCGTCTCTCATATATCTAGAAACTTCTAACACTAGAGTTACTTTCCTTATTCTTTCATTGATTTACATTTTATTGATACTGACATCTGTCAATTTGAATTACCTGAAAATATTAGCAGTTTCCATGGTTAAGTTAGCATAGCTGGCTGAATTATGAAATTTATGTGAAATTTATTATTTGTATTCTTCTTTAACTCTATATCTGTTGAATAACAAA
Source organism: Harpalus rufipes (assembly GCA_951394225.1). Taxonomy (NCBI): domain Eukaryota; kingdom Metazoa; phylum Arthropoda; class Insecta; order Coleoptera; family Carabidae; genus Harpalus; species Harpalus rufipes. The sequence continues at coordinate 14,292,401 of OX596283.1, read as the reverse complement.
TATAAAATGCAATCAATCGTATAGATAATAATATATTCTTTAAGTTATAATAACATTTAACTGATTTTTTCAAGAAAAACTGTTAAAATCTTCAAATGAGGGTACTTCCGGCCGACCAATTATAACCAAAATCTAAACAGGTCTGCATATGGTTGTAAGGAAGAGGAATACGCAAGAATTGTAATTTTTGGAATTCTAGTATTGGAGATATCGTCCACGAAAAAGCGGTCACATACACACACACATACACACACACACACACACACACACACACGCACATACGAACACACACACACACACACACATACAGACATCATCGTAAAAATAGTAAAATCGTATTGTAAAGACCCTAAAACGTGCTTATTCAATGAAAACTCACCACCGAATTTTTTGACCAAAGACAATACCTTCCTTACCTAGAGGTGACGGAAGGTAAAAATGATATTTTTAAAGATTTATAAAAGTAATATATAAATGTATAAAGTGTTAAAATTTTTTTTTTAAGAAAATACAAAAGTGTATAAAAAATTATAATTCAAATTATTTTTTATTATATATTTGTCGATACCCTCATCATGACTCGTCAAAACGCTGCATTGGTCGCTGAAGTTATGGCTAAACTGCTCAGTGATGGTACTTTTATCACTGAATTAGCCAATGAACTATTCAATCGACTGAATAGCAAGTTGGAGGAACAAAAAAAGAAATATGAGGCCATCATCGCTGATCTTAACACCAATAACAAACAACTTGAAGCTAAAATAGATGACTTGGAGCAATACTCTAGGAGGAATTGCATCCGTGTCTTTGGTGTTCCTGAAGATCCATCTGAAGATGTCGAACTCAAGGTTTGTGATATATTCAAGAATAAACTTTCCATAGATGTCCCTCCAGAAAATATTGATCGGTGTCACCGTGTTGGGAGAGTGAAAAATGCTAGTGCTAGTTCTGTGTCCTCTCGTGAACGTCCTCGAGCAATTATTGTCAAATTTACCTCTTATAAAACACGAAACACTATACTGAAAAATAGAAAACATCTAAAAGGCACAAACTTAACTATTAAAGAAGACCTTACCAAGAAGCGCCTTGATTTGTTCATTTTTATAAGTAAAAAATTTGGCTTTAGAAATGTCTGGACTGTCGACGGCAATATATTTTATAAATCGGATAATGTTGTAAAAAAGGTTACATTACTTGACGGCTTAGTTGATTTGTAACCATTAGTTATTTGACACTATCATTAGGTACTATGTTGCACGATCATTACTAACGGCACTATATTTATTTTTTTCTTTTTTATAATGCACTATACTGTTATTATTCTTCATAGATCAGCTGTAAAAATTTCCTATTTTATACTCTTTCGATTATAAATAGCGAATCTTTACTTTTTTTCTATACATTTCATTAAGATTTTTTTTGTTCTTTGTACTTTGATCGTACTTGGTTTAGTCTTAAGCGGTTTAATTAAGTAACTTTGTATATTATTAGGTATTTGTTAAATTAACTATACGGAGCGTCATTAATGTTAATATTGGTGATATATTACTGTTTGCGAGCACAATATTCAATCCATATCATTTTTATTTTATTTCGGTTAAACAGCTGTCTTCAAGATCTTTTTATTCACACTTATAAACAAGTAACAATCTGTTATTCTCATAGTTCATTGCACTTGTCGTCTTATTCGAGGTTTCAACAAGTCACTTTATTTTACCAAGGTTTTTACACTGTTTCGCTTAAACTCATATTATTCGTATTCATTTTTGTTCTACACTACAAAAATAACTATTTTTTTTCTCTGTGATTCATTATTATGCATATATTTTACCAAAATGTAAGGGGTTTAAATACCAAACTTGATTTTTTCTATAATAACTGTTGTTCTACGGACTATGACATCATTTCCATAACTGAAAGTTGGTTGAATGATAGTGTGCATACTTCAGAATTATTTATGTCTCACTACAATGTGTATAGGAGTGATAGGGACGCAGCACTTTCAGGCAAATCACGTGGTGGCGGTGTAATATGCGCTGTTAACAATAAATTTAAATCTATCCCTCTACATATAACTTTTCATCCCAACTGTCTTTCAGATATCGTTGGCACTAAAATTTTTCTCACGTCTAATGTATTTTTCTATGTATTTGTTTTTTATTGTCCACCACCTATTTCAGTTGAGCAACATAATTACATTTTCGAAAGTTTTTCATCTTTTCTACCCCTATTAGATAACAACTTTATAATTATGGGAGACTTAAATATCTCAAAACTTGTAGATTCCATCAAGCTAAATTATACTGATAATATAATAACTAACTATCATAACTTCATTTCTTTTTTAAATGCAACACAGTATAACATTGTCACTAATTCCTCTAACCGAATTCTGGATGTCGTCATATCAAATATGTCGTGTTCGGTAGCTCGTGATATGAATCCAATTGTTGATGAGGATCCTCTTCACCCTTCATTATCAATTTCTTTGCCTTCTATTTTATCTGCAAAACCTTCCGTTTCTTCATTTAATTCGAATTCTAAAACCTATAACTTTCGTAATGCAGATTTTCATCTTCTATATAATTTACTCTCTGAATGCAACTGGAATTCTATATATCAATGTAATGATATTGATACTGCATTCTCTATATTTTACTCAACATTGTATAATATTATGAACAAATGTATTCCCTGCAACATAAGAAAGACACCCAAATACCCACCTTGGTTTAATAGTAACATAATTAAGAATATTAAACGAAAAGAATATACTTTGAAATTGTACAAAGCACATAAGACTGAATATTACCTCAGTGAATTTAAAAATCTCCGCACTCTTATTAAAAAACAGATTAAGTTTGAACACAAAAAATATTTAGATGGCATAGAAAATAACTTAGCTATGAATCCTAACAACATATGGACTTACATTAACAACAAAAAACGCGTCTCAAGGATTCCGGGTAATATGCACTTTAATAATAAATCTTTCGATAACACAGCAGATATAGTTCAAGGATTTGCGGATTATTTTTCTAGTGTATATTCCACCACAGATAATAATTCAAATATGTATGCAGGAACAACAACTGATATTAACTGTAATGCAGTATCAATACCTAACATTACTGAGGATGATATCTTACTTGCAATTCGGAAACTTAAAGCATCACGTAATCCTGGTCCTGATCACTTACCTGCATATATCATTAAAGCATGTAGTCACTTTTTTGTTAAACCTTTACATTTTCTTTTTAACCTCTCTCTATCAACCAATCGCTTTCCCTCTGTACTTAAAAACTCCTTCATTTGTCCCATCTTCAAAGCTGGTGACAATACTGATATTTCTAACTACCGTCCTATTACCATTCTTTCTAACATCTCTAAAATCTTTGAATGTATTTTATATAAGTACATATATAATTCTATTTCCACACATATTTCTCGTCATCAACATGGATTCATGTCTGGTAGATCAACCACGACTAACCTTATGAACTTCACTGAATTCACTCTTAATTCTCTACGTGACAACTCTCAAGTAGATGTTATATACACAGATTTTAAAAAGGCTTTCGACAGTGTAAATCACAATGTGCTTCTGGAAAAACTCAGTAAATATTTTCACTTTACTGAGGACCTCCTTCATTTTCTCAACTCCTACCTCAGAGATCGCGAAATGACTGTGCAACTAAATAACTTTAAATCAAACCCGTTCACTGCTACTTCTGGGGTCCCACAAGGATCAAACTTGGGCCCACTATTATTCAACCTCTTCATTAATGACGTGGTGGACTGTGTTCAACATTCGCAAATACTTTTGTATGCCGATGACATAAAAATTTATAAAAACATCAACTCGATTAATGACTGTATTCTCTTACAAAACGACATCAACAACATTTTAAAATGGTCCCATAACTCAAAATTGTTCTTTAATTACAGCAAATGTAAAATAATGAGTTACTTTGTTAAAAAATACGTTTACACTTATGCTTATCACATGGAAACTAATTCGCTTGAGAAAGTAACTCAGTTTAAGGATCTTGGGATTATATTTGACCCAAAACTAACATTTAATGTACACATTGAGACTACTGTAAGATCATCCTACAAAAATCTTGGATTTGTAATTAGAAATTGTCGGTCTTTCTGTAAAACAACTACACTCAAAAGCTTGTATTATGCATTTGTCCGCTCCAAGCTAGAATATTGTCTACAAGTCTGGAATCCAATATATCATAAATATATATCTAAGATTGAGTCTGTCCAGCATAAATTCATTAAATATTGTTATTTTAAAATACATGGACAATATCCTATCTTTACCCATGATTATTCTGATTTATTGCCTGAAGTGAACTTGGTGCCATTAAGTAGCAGAAGAAATTTACAATTATCTCTCTACTTATACAAATTAATTAATAATTGTATTGATGACCCATGTAGTCTTGAGCTAATACCATTTCACGTTCCACGCGTCACTTCAAGAAATAAAGTAGCATTTCTTTGTAAAACAGCTAGGACTAATTATGAATTGAAATCTCCAATAAGACAACTCTGTGTAGCATATAACAGTGTATCATGTATTATTGACATTGATATATTTGGCGACTCCTTTTCTAAATTTAAGAATATCTTATTAAAATATTTCTTGTAATAAGTCATTTGGTAAATTTCTTGTATGTATTTACTGTTCAACTCATTCGTTTCTTTGTTGTAATAAGTCACTTGTTAAATTTCTTATATGTATTTACTGTTCAACTCATTCGTTTCTGTATTTGTATGTCATATGATCGTCCTGTAATTGGGATCTTGAATCCTGTTGGATCGATAAATAAATAAATAAATACAATGTATGAATGTAGCTATGAAATTTTATAAATTTAGGTATATTTTTTTTACAAATATATTTCCCCATTTACCAATATATCCCTTACTTAGGGGAGGCAAATATATTCAATTTTAGGACATCTCTTCCGATTATGCTAACAAATGCAAATTGAGTTAAAATTATGTTAGAGGGGGCTGTACCACAAGTTGCCCATTTTAAATGGGCTACCATTGTTATCAAGAGGACTATAAGAGCTACAAAGAACGTTAAATGGACAAACTATGTATATTTTACTAAGTATTGCAAAGAACAGAAAAAATGCTGTTTTTTACCTCTCGCTAAGAGAGGTATTGGATTCATGCTAAAAATCGAATAACCGCATTTTATTAAATAAGCACGTTTTAAGGTCCCTAGAATAAGACTTTAACGTTTTTACGATGATGTCTGTGTGTGTTAGGATGTAATTTAACCCGAACGAATTTTACATTTCTTGTACATATAAATAATTCAAATTGTATCTATAGATACTTAAATAAGATATTATTGCATTAACATAAAGATCTTTAAATTCTCAATCTGATACATTTAAAAAAAATATTATATCTTCTATAGATTTAGAGATTTATAATAATATAGAATAATCTGTTTTAACAAAACCCGTTTCCCAAAGAACTCCATGGAAACCAGTTGAGATATTTAAATGTTTATAATTGAAAGATAAATGCAAAATGTCAGTGTCAAAAATCAACAGTTTTATTAATATAACAGAAAGCTTTTTCTGGTAAGTAAGTACATTTAAAATTTCTTATTGTATTAATAATTAAATATTTAAAATTATAGGTATATTAATATTATTAGATCCTTAAGAAATACCGCTAATACCGTCAGTAAATGTAAAGAATTTTGAATATATTAGAAGAGTACGAGAAAATTCCTCATTCACAGCATTTCGTATGCATGCGTGCAACAAGAAATATTTATGAATACATTTTAACAGAAAAAATAAGTGTAATTTTCGACCTTTTCAATGCATATAAGTTATATTTTATCGCAATTAGATAATTTATTATTATTATTGTTTTTAGACATCCTACCTATATTTTAGCTAAGAAATACATATAAATACATACATAAAAAACACATAAATAAGTATACATAAACGGGGGGGGGGGGTTCTAACGGTGTGTACTAAACGACAGTGCCGAGTTGTATAGTGTACATCTTTCGCTCAACCCCAACCAAGGTTGTCTACGAATTGTATGAATTCAGATTTTTGCTCCGCCCATCATGACAAATTCAGTAGTGTCGTTTGCTTAGTTTTTATGAGGGTACGTAAGATACTACTGTTATTTTATTATTATAAAAATATATATTACAGGAAAAGCATTCAAAATTCAAAAATAAGTCAACTAGTAAGTTTATAAGCAAATGTAAAACCAAATATGTTAAAAATAAGATACTGACACAATGTTAGTGTCAGTGACTCTGACAAAATATTACGTTATACGTACGGCTATGAATCCAGGTAATGTATCTGAATTAATAAATAAACTTACGTTACAGCGAAAGTATTATAAACAACGAGTATCGTTTTTAAATGGAATGTCCTAACTTAGTCGAAACAATATGAATTTTTGAACGACAAGCGTGTTATATCCATCCTTATCACACACTCTTACAGCCTTTGCAAAAGAAACAGATAAATGTATGCCTATTTGTTAATTCGTTCATGATACAGGTGCCCTTGATCGGACATCTTTCAAAAATTTTTTACCTCTCACTAAGAGAGGTATTGCATTCATGCTAAAAATCGCATATCCAGATTTTATTGAATAAGCACGTTTTAAGGTCTCTACAATCCGATTTTAACATTTTTACGATGATGTCTGTGTGTGTGTGTGTGTGGATGTGTGTGTGTGTGTGTGTGTATGTGTGTGTGTGGGATGTTGGAAGGACGGTTACTCAAAAACTATAAGACTTAAAATTTGTTTAACAACGTATTTCCCAATCGGACATTCATGGGAAGAGCTGAAAAGTTTTTGGTAATAATTGGACAACCGGAAGTAGAAGATTCTTGAAAAAAAATCTTCTAAATATTATTTTTTAAAAAATTTTCGTGGTAATATTAAAGAAAATTAAATTCTCTATCTGATACATTTAAATATTTTATTATATATTCCATAGATTTAGAGATAAAAGAAGTATAATATATAAAATAATCTGTTGTAATAAATTTGACAGCCGAAAGAATGCCATGAAAAATAATTGATAATTTAAATTATTTGTAACTGACAGATAAATGTCAGTGTCAGAAATAATGAGTAATGAATTAAAAATGTACTTGGAGAATCCCTTAGTTCTTGATCTGTGACTATTATGGAGATGACAAGTCTAGGTTGAAGGACTTAAATTTGTTTCAAACATTATAGGACAATGTACACCAGTACTGTAGACTAGAGTAACTTTGAATTGCGAAAAAGCTATCAAATTCTTCTCAAGGAAGTTGTAAATATTGACAAAATCGGAGTGCAATCTATCCGTCACTTTATTAAAGGGAATTAAGGTTATTTAGATGTAACAAGTATGAAAAAATAAAATGTAAAAGAAGATATATAAGAATAGATGCACAATCCAGATATATACATTTTAGACCGCCCAAAATTAATGTTTTAACTAGAAGAATATGAAGAGAAAGTAAACAAAGTTGTTCGAATTGAAAATTGCTGTTACCAGCCTAATATTTATATATGGTAAACTCTACTTTGTAATTTATTGTAACATAATTTATGGTAAAATATCTTCATGTTGAGACATGCTATTATTGAATAATAAAGAAGTTTATACGTCATAGATTTATATGAATATATTATTTGTATTTATAAGAATAATCTTTGCTTTATGCATACAGCCAGGTAAAATATACGGCGAGAGGTTATGTGCTGGCCACATCAGATTTTTTAAACTGCAAAATGAAACTTTAAAATTCAAATAAACTAATTATACTACTTTAATTTAACTTTAATTGCAAATTTAATTAAATGTTTTATTTGTTCTAATGGCACAAGAGCGCCTTCTGTGCTACTGTCTCCATCCCAGCGATGAGTGTCCGTGGGGCGACGCCTGGTAAGCGCCTGCACGGCATGAATATATCATCACTCAACATGCTGTGATGATATAGATATATTTATTTACTACAAATACTGGGTATCAGAACAGGAAGATACTCAGTCCGGCGAACTGAAATCGCGAAAAACCTAATGTTCTTAAGATCTACAAGCGTGCTATAGATCATTGATAAATGTAGTGTCGTTTTTTATTGAAATGTCCGTTTATTAATTATTTACTACAAATTAATAAAATGATTGAATTAAAATTAAATAAATTGAAATATTACAATATGTGTACGTTTTTAAATAATAATACAATGTAAGTCTATTGAACACTTTTGAATCTATATTAAAAAAATCTTTATTTAAAAAAATACAACAAATTTTAGATTTAGTTTTGAACCCGAGTATTTTACATTTCTAGCCATTTATTTTAGAACTAATCATGTGTAGTATTAAATTAAATTTAAAAAAAACTGACCCGAACCCGAAATAGTATCGGCAAAACTTTAATTATATTTTACGCTAACTTTAAAATGCAAAATAATTTAATTTTAATGTAATATTAGCAAAAAAACTTAATCGCGACTTTAACTAAAATAATTCTAACTATTGTTGCCTTCTTGTGGTTGTAGATTGGGCTTAAAGTCCTTAAAGCCTTAAACAAAGCTTTAGACAAGTCCTGCTGTTGATCAAAGACTTAAACAAGCCTTTACACTCCTTTGAAACTTCGCTGGAACCCTGTATTGTAAACCGTACTTGTTTAAAAATATTTTAAACAAATACAATTTTTTGGGAAAAGAAGCCCTATTTCTGAACAAACGGGTATTTATTTAAACTAATTCTAAAAAATATAAGTTTCGGCGATTTATTTACGATATTGTAACGAGTTACAACGCCCGGTATGATAACAAAGAGATTCACAATGTGCCTCGAGAAACAAATATAGAAAAAAATATAATTATTTAAATTAAATTCAACAACATAAATCATATTTCCTGGAGAAAAATTAATTTACTTTTGTGTTATGCTGAAAAAATAGCAAAAAAGCGACAGCGAAGAAAGGGTACATAATATAACGACTTACATTGATGAACAAAACTCAACGACCAGCAAGACGAATCATTCACGCGCAACACGGCTGCATGGCTCAGCTATCCCAGGACGGCTCCTTGAAACAGCAAACTCCAATACGGATCGGTCCTCCAAGAAACATTATTTCATTCACTGGAACTCTGGAACACAAACATAATTTATTTTAAAATATAAGTATTTGAATAATAAAACATGTTATCAGCATAGATAACTATTAAAACAGTTAAACTATAGTTTAAACTTATCATTGTTGCTAATTTGCAACAATATTTCATTATTAAAATATTCAAGATACTTCAATAACATAAAAAAGATGGCTAGTTTGTTGACAAGGAACATAAGACTGGCGAACCGGCAGTGGCGTGATTATTAGATAATGACGCTATTAAATGAATAATTAAAAATTAAAATAAAATTATATTTTATTACCTTCCGTCACCGTATGTAATCATTTTTTGATATTTTATGTTATTATAAAATATTGTATTTTCTATTCGATTTAATTATATTTGTTTCTTCATATTCAATGAATTTAGAGATAAAGAATTATAAAGAAATATCTTGCAACATATGCTGCTAAAGGCTGCACTATGGAAACATAATATTCAAATATTACTGATTGACAGATGTCAGTGTCAAATAAAATTGACATATTGTTTACATATCTTTGGGAAATGATTTTATTGGAAATATAAAAATGTAAAATAATTTAATGTGGAAAAAACAAAACATATAAGGTAATACAATGGATTATAGCCACAAGCCAATTCAGCAGATTATTATGTAGTAAATATAATGCTATATATGTTTTTATTTTCTACTTCTTATTTTTAAAAACATACTGTTAATTGTTAAAAAAAATCAAAAACAATAAAAAATGCAAAAACAGTTTTGTATGTAACTTTAAATTTTGAACAACTTTGCAGTTTTTATTTCTGTGGTGCACTCTCCACGTAGCAATGAGTGCCTGTGAGGTAACGCCTGGAAAGCGCCCACACGGTACGAATTTATAACATCATTATTGATATCTATGTACAAAGTAGATTGGCCAACCCAGCAATGCCATTATTTATTTAGAAACAAGAAAACAAATGCCTTGCCTATTGCTACTAATTAAAAAAAAATATATTAATAAAATCAAAAACAATAAAAAATGTAAAAACAATTTTAATTCTGAACAAGTTTGTACTGTATAGTTTTTCCCGTCAAATGAACAGGAGATTAGGAAATTATATAAAATTTATATACGTTAAATCCCTATCTACCGAGATATATTTGAAGACCTGGAGCAATTATCAGATTAATATTTTATAACTAGATCACAATTAAATAGATTGAAATTTGACCAAATTCATAAAAATAATCACAATTTCGTATTAATATAAAACTTGAAATTATAAATATAAAACCATACAACATAATATTCAATAGGAGTAATCAACAAATTATATTGTATGGATATTCGTAGACATAAATATAAAAGAAAATTTTGCTATTAATACACAGTTCAATAAAATTCCAAAAGAAAATTTTGATTTTAGACTCACTGTTCAAAACAAAATTCTGCAAACATGCACTAAACAGTTCAACCAAAACCACGTGTTTTATAAAATTTTCTGCTCGAAATATGTAGAATTTAGGTTCGGCAGCACTTCAAAAACTATATCACGGTAATAATAAAGGCATAATAATTATTATTATCGTATTTCTGGGACTGTTTCATCAATTTTTCCTTTCTTATCAGTTTTTGTATCTCGGAGCACGCGTCTGCAACATTGTTTGTTGCCATTACGTAGCGTCTTTTCCCAGACTCAGACTGCAATGCTATGAGGAAGAAGGCTAGGATTGGCCGAAATAGATTAGGTGGGGGTCACGTGGTTCAACAACAAATTCATTTGAAATATGTAAAAATGTATTTCTTTCAGACGAAGGAAAAATGAATTTATTTTTATGTTTTTGTAATGTGCAATACATATTATGAATTTGTTGTATATTAATATGTTATAAGTTATTTTACAATATTTTATAATTTTATGGCACACAGGAAATTGAATACGATACCGGTTAAAAGTTTTTGTCTGCAAACTGGTATCAAGGATAGTTTAATAGTTGCTAAACCGGTTATTACACTGAGAGAAATGTATATTAAAAATTGTATATTGTACATCAAAATTTTAAATTTAAATATGTAAATATTAAGTATTGGGAAACGTATATGTAAAAGTATTATAAAAATGTATTTACTATTAAGATTCGTATATTTTTAAACGATATATATTTAAAATTAAAGACAGCATATTAAGAATAATTATATGTATATTTGCCGAATATATTTAAATATATAGATATATTTAATTGTATATTACATATTAGAATTAAATATTCGATATATTCAACTTTAAAATACTCAGGTATTGCGGCTGACGGCGTCAACAAGTTGAACAGGCAAGCGATGATCAGGGGAAGAACAGTCTCCCTGTTCACTTACATGGTATATGCTTCTGCGTCGATTAAGTGGAAATAAAACAATAAGATCGTGTACATCAATCCTCAAATATAAATGTGCAACAATTATGTAATAAATATTTTAAAATCGTAGTGGCTTGAAAATTTGTGTGAAAGTGTTAGGATTATTATTTAGAATTTAATTTATTTTATTCTTGTTATGACATCTGTTTCGTTGAATAGTATTTTTTGTTATTACATTCACGTACTTAGAAAAATAAATTCTATTTATAAAAGTTGTCTTTAAATAAGGTACCTGTACTGTACACCGATTACGTTACGTAGGAATTTAATGTGCACACCCTATATCTACTATAAAAATGTAATATATTAGTTTGCCCTTATAAGTATGCTGTAATTTTGAGCCTAAGATACCTGTTTACTTGAAGTAAATATTTTGTATAGTAAATTTTACCACATACTATAATAAAATTTAATATAACTTTATAATTATTAATAATATCTCGAATATTAAGGATGAAATATTATTTTAAATTTGAAAATAAGTATATATTGTGACGTGCGCCCCCGAGAGAATAGTATACAACGCCACCACTGAACGAATATACGAGAACGATGACGCAATCCCTGGCGCCGCAGCGGCTGGACTCTTAATTGCGCCGTGACCTCGTCCCTTTGTGTGCCGGTCATTGTCGCTTGGAAGGCTTCTAGTGGCTTCTAGACTGTTACGCGCTGTATAAATATTGGCCGGGAGAAGGCGGAGTCACAGTTTTCATATATACAAGCAACCAGATATGAACTCAGTGATATAAATAAACAGTTTAACAGTTGTTAACATAAATAAGTGTAGTTATATAAATAAGTGTTGTGATATAAATGTTAGTTAGATAAATAATCGTAGTGTTTAAGCATTTAATAATATTCTTAGTGTTTATAATTATTAAATCATAGTGTTAGTTGTTTTATTATCTTTTAATATTTAATCATTTAAACAGAGTGTAAAATCATACTGGGCGCAATGGGACTCAATGATGATTGAAGATGGCCTGTTAAAGCGTTTGGTGGAAAATACCGATGGAACTGAGAAGAGAACTCAGTTGGTTATTCCTAAGAATAGAATACCAGACGTGCTGAAAGAGATCCATGACGGATCTGGAGGCGGCCATTTTGGAGTCAACAAAACATTAGAAAGATTGCGCCAGCGATTTTACTGGGTTAACTGCAAGGAAGACGTTAAAGACTGGTGCAAGAAATGTGTAGTTTGCGCTGGAAGCCACGGCCCTCATAGACGACGGAAAGCTCCAATGCGTCAATACAACGTTGGCAGTCCATTTGAGCGCATTGCGATTGACGTGGCCGGACCATTTCCAGAAAGCGAAGACAGAAATAAATACATCGTGGTTGTCATGGACTATTTCACCAAATGGGTTGAGGCCTATCCATTACCCAACCAGGAAGCTACTACGGTCGCCGAAACCTTAGTCAAGGAGTGTATATGCCGATTCGGAGTTCCACGTGAACTTCACTCCGACCAGGGGAGAAATTTTGAGTCTGCCGTTTTCCAAAATATCTGTAAGATATTAGGGATTAATAAAACGAGGACAACTGCATTACATCCGCAGTCCGATGGCATGGTTGAACGCATGAACAGAACGATCAACCGATATTTGTCGAAGGTAGTCTCCAACCACCAAAGAGACTGGGACCGACATCTTCATCTGTTCTTAATGGCTTATCGTTCATCCGTGCATGAAACCACAGGGCAAAGTCCTGCGAACATCTTATTTGGGCGTGAGTTGCGCCTGCCATGTGACTTGGTGTTCGGCAGTAAACCTGGGGAAGATCTGGCCGGGGAAGATTACGTAACGGACTTACGGAGAAGAATGAACGACATTCAGGAACAAGTCCGCATAAACACTCAAGCTGCCAGCGACCGAATGAAGGACCAGTATGACATCAAGGCAGAAAAAGGTGGATACCAACCCGGGGATTTAGTGTGGCTTTACAATCCTCAAAGGCGCCGAGGTTTATCACCAAAGCTACAAAGAAATTGGGAAGGTCCATATGAGGTCGTTAAGAGAATAAACGACGTGATATACAGAATTAGAAAAACACCTACCGGAAAGCCGAGAGTAGTACACTTTAATCGGCTAGCCCCGTTCGCCGGTGACAACAATGAAGACCAGCATGGAGCAACGGTTCGTCGGATCATAGCTCAGGAACCGACTTTTGAAGACTTCATGGAACAGTATTCCTTTGGTCACAAGGCGCGGTATGGCGTGACGACAGAAGAATATAGAGATCTGTTCACCGTGTCCTCAGATTATTCCCTCGGCCACTGCGTATCGGAAGACTTAAAGATGTCACGCGGCATAGCGTCAGTCTTTAAGACAAAATTTGGACGACTACAAGAACTGGCCAACCAAGGTCCATCCGTCGGGAAGACGCTACGACTGAGGGATAACAATACAGAACAGCAGCGGTATATCTACTACCTGGTCACAAAACCACGCTCGTACCAAAAGCCGTCATATCGCAACCTATGGAGCTCGCTGTGTGACTTAAAGGATCATCTGCTAGAAAATGACATTTTGAAGTTGGCAGTACCGAAGTTAGGCTGTGGACTAGATGGCTTGGATTGGAGAGTTATTAGGAACATGTTAGAGATCCTCTTCCGCTATACCGGTATCGAAATTCTCGTCTGCAGCTTTAACCCTAACAGACAGAAAGGAGAACTCCAGCGGACCATCGACTGTCACTTCTTCAAGACTTCAAAGTGTACCAAGGGCAATGCATGTAGATTTCGTCATCAAGAACTGTTCCGGGACGAAACAGTCTTAAGGAGGGGGCAATGTGACGTGCGCCCCCGAGAGAATAGTATACAACGCCACCACTGAACGAATATACGAGAACGATGACGCAATCCCTGGCGCCGCAGCGGCTGGACTCTTAATTGCGCCGTGACCTCGTCCCTTTGTGTGCCGGTCATTGTCGCTTGGAAGGCTTCTAGTGGCTTCTAGACTGTTACGCGCTGTATAAATATTGGCCGGGAGAAGGCGGAGTCTCAGTCTCATATATACCAGTAACCAGATATGAACTCAGTGATATAAATAAACAGTTTAACAGTTGTTAACATAAATAAGTGTAGTTATATAAATAAGTGTTGTGATATAAATGTTAGTTAGATAAATAATCGTAGTGTTTAAGCATTTAATAATATTCTTAGTGTTTATAATTATTAAATCATAGTGTTAGTTGTTTAATTATCTTTTAATATTTAATCCTTATTTAATTATCGTTTAATAAACGTATTCTTTTAATAATAATATTTGTCTATGTTTTACACTTCACCCATATAAATAAAAACGTTACAATATTTAAAATTAGTATTTTATATATTTGCTCTTATTACATAATATTCTAAACTTTTTAATATCCATACATATTTAATTCAAATATCTTGCGTATTTGTCCCTTTTTTAAATATAAAATATAATAACAACTATTATAAATATATTTATCATAACAACACATTTCTCTCGGTGTAAGCCTGCTAAATTAACCGGTTAAAATTGTGTCACTAAATGTGAGATACTATTATTTTATTATTACAAAAATGAATGTTACTTACAATAAACGCATTCAAAATTCAAAACTAAATCAACTGGTAATTTTATTCGCAAATGTAAAACCAAATATGTAAAAAATAATATACTGACACATTGTCAGTGACACTGACAAAAAATAACGTTATTCGTACGGCTATGAATCAAGGTAATGTATCTGAATTAATATATAACCTTACGTTACAGCGAAATTATTATCAACAACGAACATCGTTTTAAAGTGGAATGTCCTAACTTTGTCGAAACAATATGAATTTTTGAAAGACAATCGTGTAATATCCATCCTTATCGCACAAGCTTATAGACTGTAAAGGAGAGAGATGAATGTATGCCAATTTGTTAATTCGTTCATGATAAAATTACCTTGATCGGACATCTTTAAAAAAAATCTGTTGTGGCCAGCACAATACCTCTCGCCATTTTCATTTTATGTAGCATAGGGCGCGAGCAGTTATGTGACTTTGTTGGTCATGGCAAGCAGATGTGGGGGCCAGTGTCAGAATGAGAGCTAGTAATATACATAGGTGTCAAGTATCATAAGTTTTAATTCGAAACATTATGATTTTCCAAATCCATGTAGATTATTTTCCTCGACAAGTATATTCCATACTAATGAATAACAAATAAACATCAGAACATTTTGAAATTTTGAATGAAAAATTATGACATATGACAATAATTGTGACATCTGTGTAAAAACTACTAGCCGTCATTCTGACACGGATCCTCATATCTGCTTGCCAAGGCCAACAAAGTCACATGTCTGCTCGCGCCTTGTAAGTACACACAAATAATTAAAATTGTTTCTCTTCTTCCGTTCTACGAGAAATTTTATCCTACTATTCTATTATGTTCAAAATTCTTCAAATTCATTGACGGTATTAGCTGTATTTCTTAAGGATATATGTAATATTAACATACCTGTAATTTAAATATATAATTAATTAATAATACAATAATATATATTAAATGTACTCTTACCTCCCAGAAAAATCTGACACTGACATTTTGCATTTACTTGTCAATTACAAAAATTTAAACTGTTTTTCGGGCAACGAGATTTATTACAACAGATTATTCTATATTATTATATACTATATCTCCAAACCTATACGAGATATTATAAAAAAATTAAATGTGTCAGATTGAGAATTTAATTATCTTTAATATTTGTAGTAACAAATTTTCAAAAAATAATATTTAGAATTTTTTTTTTTAGAAACTACCACTTCCGGTTGTCCAATTGTTACCAGAACCTATTGAACTCTTCCTCCTCTTGTAGGGACATTAAAACGTGGTCATTTACCTCCCTTACCAAGGGTAGCGGGAAGTAAAAATTACTATACATTAAAGGATATAAATAAAAGAATGGATAATATTTTAACAATTTCCTGCATTGTACGTGTGTACAATATAGGAAATAAATTAAGGAATGGATATCGTATCTCTAACCATTTCATGCATTGTACTCTTTTAAATTATTGTTGATCAAATTTGAAAATTTTAATATTAAAAATGCCAAGAAGATGGTACAGTTTGGTTCACGAAAGATGACTATTCAAGGTTATTTATAAGACGTCTGATATAATTTTATAATTGTAGATAACTTCACTGCATTTCGTATGCATACGCGTGCAACAAGATATATTTATGGATACAATTTAACTGAAAAAATAAGTGTAATTTTCGAACTTATCGATGCAGTTTAAGTTATATTTTATCGCAATTAGATAATTTATTATTATTATTGTTTTGATACACCCTACCTATATTTTAGCTAAGAAATACACAAAAATACATACATATAAAACACATAAATAAGTAAATGAGGATGTGGGCCTCCTGATAAAACTTAAAACTAAATATACATAAATGAGGAGGGGGGTCTAACATCTGAAAGAGAAAAGTTAGCTCAGGAGGCCCCGTTTAAGCTGCTCACGCCCTGACTACCTTACATATAAACATGCACAAATACATAATATACATACATAAATAAGTACATAAGAAATCAACAATATATACGGACGAAATCGCGGCGACGAACGGATAAAAAGGTAACACGAATACAGAAAGCACAATTTGTGCACATATCTTTTATTTATTTTTACATAACATATATAGATATATGATTTCGAGGGTGTGTGTGTGTGTGTATGTTTGTAAAATTAATACGAAAGCAAGTGTGTGTAATTATAATTTAATAAGTTAAAACTTTAAACTAATACTTTAAAATGCAAGTAAACTAATAGTAATTCATGAAAACAGTAGATAAAAATTTTAAAATGCAAATAAACTAATTGTAATCATTTAAAACTAAACGTATACTTTAAATGCAAGTAAACTAACTATACTTTTTTTAAACTGCAAAATGAAACTTTAAAATTCAAGTAAACTAATTATTCTACTTTAATTTAACTTTAACTGCAAATTTAATTGAATCCAATTATAATTTATTGTATGTTCCAATGGCACAAGAGCGCCTTTTGTGCTCCTGTTTTTCACCTGTTTTCGTCACCTGATGTTTTCTTCACCTGAAATCGCGAAACCTAATGTTCTTAAGATATACAGCCGGTGCTATAGATCATTGATAAATGTAGTTTCGTTTTTAAATGAAATGTCCATTTTTCAATTATTTACTACAAATGATTGAATTAAAATTAAATAAATTGAAATATTACAATATGTGTACGTTTTTAAATAATTATACAATGTAAGTCTATTGAACACTTTTGAATCTAAACTTTAAAAAAATATCTTTATTTTAAAAAAATACAACAAATTTTAGATTTAGTTTTGAACCCGAGTATTTTACATTTCTAGCCATTTATTTCACAACTAATCATGTATAGTATTTAATTAAATAATGGGGTAGGGTAGACACTCCACATAAAAACTACGCTAACCTATCCTTAAATAACGCGGAAACCGACCCGAACCCGAAAAACTTTAATTATATTTTACCCTAACTTTAAAATGCAAATTAATTTAATTTTAATATAATATTAGCAAAAAAAAAACGCGATTTAATTAAAATAATTCTAACTATTGTTGTCTTATTGTGGTTGTAGATTGGCCTTAAAGTCGTTAAAGCCTTAAACAAAGCTTTAGACAAGTCCTGCTGTTGATCAAAAGCTTAAACCAGCCTTTACATTCCTTGGAAACTTCGCTGGAACCCTGTATTGTAAACCGTACTTGTTTAAAAATATTTTTAAACAAATACAATTTTTTTGAGAAAAGAAACCTATTTCTGAACGAACGCATGTTTATTTAAATTAATTAAAAAAAAAACTAAGTTTCACCGATTTACGTACGATATTGTAACGTGTTACGACGTCCGGTATGAGAACACACATGACATTCACAATGTGCCTCAGAAAAGATATATAGAAGAAAATAAAATTATTTGAATTAAATTCAACAACATAAATCATATTTTCACAGGAAAAAATAATTTACATTTGTGTTATGCTGAGAAAACAGCAAAAAAGCGACGGTGAAGAATCATCTACGCCCAACACGGCTGCATGGCTCAGCTATCCCAGGACGGCTCTTTGAAACAGCAAACTCCAATACGGATCGGTCCTCCAAGAAACTTTATTTCATTCACTGGAACTCTGGAACACAAACATAATTTATTTTAAAATATAAGTATTTGAATAATAAAACATGTTATCAGCATAGATAACTATTAAAACAGTTAAACTATAGTTTATACTTACCATTGTTGCTAATTTGCAACAATATACTACAATATTTCATTATTAAAATATTCAAGATACTTCAATAACATAAAAAAGATGGCTAGTTTGTTGACAAGAAACATAAGACTGGCGAACTGGCAGTGGCGTGATTATTAGATAATGACGCTATTAAATGAATAATTAAATATTAAATAAAATTTTTATTTATTACCTTCCGTCAGGTAAGGAACGTATTGTCTTTGGTAAAAAAAATTCGATGGTGAATTTTTAATGAATAAGCACGTTTTGGGGTCCCAAAGAATATATATTTACTATTTTTACGATACTGTCTCTCTCTCTCTCTCTCTCTCTCTCTGTGTGTGTGTGTGTGTGTGTGTGTGTGTGTGTGTGTGTAATATACATTTTTATAATAATAAAATAACGGTAGTATCTTAAGTACCCTCATAAAAACTAAAAAAACGACACTACTGAATTTGAATACATCTTTAATTTTTTTTTCTGTAGTTAAATAATTAATGTTTATTCGAATGAGGAACGTGTCTGTATTATAAATAATTATAGTAGAAATAGATTTGGAAGAATACGGGATTTATTTTCCATAAGAAGTATAAGAAATTAAATTAACGATCTCGACCGACTCCAAAATTATGCCGAATTTTAAATGGAACAAAAGTATCCCTGTGGTGACTCTCCACGTCAGCAATGAGTGCCTGTGGTGAAGTCTAGTAAACGCCCGCATGGTACGAATATATTATCATTATTATTGGTATGTGAACAAAGCAGATTGGCTCACCCAGCAATGGGTAATATGCCGTGATATATATTTAAAAAAAAATGCCTTGGCTATTGCTAATAAATGAAGATTTTTTTTTTAAATTATTAATAAACCAAAAACAAAAAAAATAAAACAATGTTAATTCTGAACAAATTTGTACTGTAGTTTTCCCGGAAAATGAACAGATGATTAGGAAGTTACAACAAATTTATATATGTTAAATCCCTATGTTCACCCCTAACTGCCACTACATCACCCGGAATATTAAATTCCGAAATCTAATATCCAGAAATACACCGAGATCTATTTCAAGATATGGATCAATATTTGATAACAACTAGATCAAAATTAAATCGATTGAAATTTGACCAAATTCATAAAAAAATAAACACAATTTCGTATTAATATAAAACTTGAAATTATGGATATAAAACCAGAGCACATAATATTCATTGAAATTAACACAAATTACATCGTTTGAATATTGGTCGTAGACCTATAAATGTAAAAGAAAATTTTGCTATTCATACAATTCAATAAAATTCTAAAAGAAAATTTTGATTTTTCACTCACCGTTCAAAACAAAATTCTGCAAACATGCACTAAAAATTCAACTAAAACCACGTGTTTCATAAAAAAATTCTGCAGGAAATATGTTGAATTCAGGTTCGGCAGGACTTCAAAAACTATATCACGATAATAATAAAGACATAACAACAATTATTCTCATATTTCTGGTACTGTTTCATCAGTTTTTCTTTTCTTATCAGATTTTGTATCTCACAGCACGTGTCTGCATCACTGTTTATTGCCATTACCACTGAATACATAATACATAACAAGAAGAGACATCCACGTGCTTTAATTTCAATCACTATATTATATTAGAAATTCAACCACTAATTTCAATTAGCAAGAATATATAATTTTTAATAACAGTAAATAATATTACATTAATTAATAAACTTATTTCACGTCTAGTGTCTATTGAATGCCGATCGAGAGTATGTGGTCCCTCTCAAAATTTCCTCCGTAGCGGTCTTTATCTTCGCTTACAGATGCAGTATTTGATACATAAACAAACCTACAATAACAGTATCTTATTACAATAACAGGGCCGCCTTCACCAGTTTCAATAGTTACTTCCACAGAGAACATGGATAAATAAATCTTGGGATTGCTGCATTGCTGTCGAAGCAATACCGCGACGATGTTCATATAACGTAGTTCTATGATCTCCAGGATTAATCCACAAGTGTAATACGGCACAACATTCTTCTTGTCGTAATAAGTATGTTTGACGACAGATGTCACTACGATCTTTTTCGCAGCGCCGCGTAGTGTTAAACATATTTATGTGTGTGATAATTATCCATATAGTGTCTCTTCTTGTTATGTATTATGTATTCAGTGCCATTACGTAGCGTTTTTTCCAGACTGCAATGCTTTGAAGAAGAAGGCTAGGATTGGTCGAAATAGATTAGGTGGGGGTCACGTGGTTGAACAACAAATTTATTTGAAATATGTAAAAATGTATTTATTTCAGACAAAAGAAAAATGAATTTATATTTATGTTTTTGTATATTAATATCTTATAATAAGCTATTTTACAATATTTTTAATTTTATGGCAGGCAAGAAAAAATTGAATAAAATGCCGGTTAATAATTTTTGTTTAAAAATCGGTTTTCAAGAATGGTTTAATAGTTGCCAATCCGGTTATTCAAACCGGGTTTTCAGCCTGCTAAATTAACCTGTTTAGGTAAATTTTTAAATCGCGTTTACACTAAAATTCTTAGTTCATCCTCTTCTTCCGGAAAAATTGAAAAAAAATGGTATAGGACCCCATTACAATTTTTATTATTCATTATTTCAACAGTCTGCTTTATCGAAATAGAAAGGCGGCTTCTAATGGATTGACATTTGAAAAACAAAACAATTAGTTTTGTACAAAATCGTTCAAAAGAAATTAAACAATTTCTAAAATAATTATTTTACAATATTTATTGGATTTATTTTTAAAAAAAATCTGATGTGGCCAGCACAATATCTTCCGTGAATCCTGTGTATTATGTACAAATTCCATACATAAATTTTCTTGCAAAAGATTATAAATTTTTGGTATTATGTGATTCCCTTTCTCGGCAACTGAATTCCATACTCCTGATAACAAACAAACCACATGAAATAAGAAAATTATGAAATTTTGATTGAAAAATTATAACACTTGTCAGTTATGGACATAATTAATTGCTGTCATTTTGACACGGGTCAAAGTCATGTTACTGCACGCGCCCCATACATAAATTTTCTTGCAAAAGATCCTATATTTCCAGTAAAGTTATTTCATTAACAAACTATGCAAATTGCACTTGACACTGACATCTTCTTCTTCTTTAGTTTTTCCCATTCGGTAGGGGGTCGCTATTTTTTATTTTCTTCTTCCACTCATTTTTGTTTTGCGTGTCGTCCTCATTCAGTTCCTTTTCTCTCAAGTCTTCTACAATACAGTCTTTTCATCTTATATTTGGTCTTCCTTTGTTTCTTCCACCTTCTATTAATATATTCATCTCTCCTCATGACATGTTCAAACCAATATGTAATCGTATCTCTTATATCTAGAAACTTCTAACACTAGAGTTACTTCCCTTATTCTTTCATTGATTTCATTTTATTGATACTGACATCTGTCAATTTAAATTACCTGAATATATTAACAGTTTCCATGATTAAGTTAGCATAGCTGGCTGAATTATGAAATTTATATAAAATTTATTATCGTTATTCTTCTTTAACTTTAATATCTGTTGAATATCAAATATAAAATGCAATCAAATCGTATAGACAATAATATATTCTTTAAGTTATAATAACATTTAACTGATTTTTTCAAGAAAAACTGTTAAAATCTTCAAATGAGGGTACTTCCGGTTGACCAATTATAACCAAAATCTAAACAGGTCTGCATATGGTTGTAAGGAAGAGGAATACGCAAGAATTGTAATTTTTGGAATTCTAGTATTGGAGATATCGTGCCCGAAAACGCGGTCACACACACACACATACCCACACACACACACACACACACACACACACACACATACACACACACACACACATACACACACACGCACACACGAACACACACACACACACATACAAACATCTTCGTAAAAATAGTAAAATCGTATTGTAAAGACCCTAAAACGTGCTTATTCAATGAAAACTCACCACCGAATTTTTTGACCAAAGACAATACCTTCCTTACCTAGAGGTGACGGAAGGTAAAAAAACCAATAAACTTGTCATATTTTAGAAACGAAATTGGAATATGTTGTCTGTATGTGTTTGCGAATTCTTGTAAAAATAACGTTTTTCATCTCTTGGTCATGTAATAAATTATTTTTACCTTCCGTCACCTATAGGTAAGGAAGGTATTGCCTTTGGTCAAAAGTTTCGATGGTGAATTTTTAATGAATAAGCACGTTTTTGGATCCCTAGAATACCAATTTACTGTTTTTACGATGATGTATGTATCTGGGTGTGTGTGTCAGTGTGTATATATGTATGTATGTGTATGTGCGTGTGTGTATGAGTGTGTGTATGTACGTGTGATTGACAAAAATTTAATCTTCGATAACTCGAATACTACAATTTCAAAAATTATATTTTTTATTATTCCTCTTCTGTACGTCCATATGGACAATTGATTAAATTTTGGTTATAATTGATCAGTACTCTTAATTGAAGTTTTTAACAATTTTTATTGAAAAAATGCAGTTAAATATCATAGTTTGACAATTTATGTTATTTATAAATAGTAAAAGTTATTTATTATACAAGGCGATAAAATATACTTTATCGACAAGTGGAAGGTGTTAATTCAGTCTCAGAATTAATTATTTAGTTATTATTATTAATTCAACATGACACTTACATACACAAGGAAAAAAATTAAAACTAAAATACGATATATGATACTATAGTTACATTATGAAATAAGAAAACCGAACTTTATTACCTCTCGCTAAGAGAGGAATTGGTTTCATCATCAATAAGCACGTTTTAAGGTCCCTAAAATCCGATTTTAACATTTTTACGATGATGTCTACGTGTGTTGGAATGACGATTTCTCAAAAACTATAATACTTAATATCTGTTTAACTACGTATTTCTCAATTGGATATTACTGGGAAGAATTGAAAAGGTTTTGGTAATAATTGGACAAGCAGATTCTTAAAAAAAATCTTCTAAATATTTTTTTTTGAAATTTATTATTCTTGCAAGTATTAAAGAACATTAAATTATCTATCTGATACATATAAATATTCTATTATATCTTTTATAGATTTAGAGATAAAGAAATAATCTGTTGTAATAAATCTCACAACGCAAATAATGTCATGGAAACCAATTGAAAAATTAAAATGTTTCTAACTGACATAAATGCCAGTATCAAAAATTCAGAGCCATTACTTTATTTCTTATTGTATTAAAAGTTACATATTTAAAATTATAGGTATATTACCATTCAGAAATACTATCAATCCCGACAATGAATTGGAAACCTGTCAAAAAATTAGAAGAGTAGAACAAAGTTTCTTTATAGGGCACGAGCAGTCATGTAACTTTGTTGGCTTTGACAAGTAGATATGAGGGCCCGTGTGAAAAGACAACTACATAGATGTAAAATGTCATAATTTTCCAATTCCATTAGGTCTATTTTTCATTGGGAAGTAAATTCAACACTCCTGGTGACAAATTAACTACTTGAAATCAGAAAAACTTGAAATTTTGAATGAAAAATTATGACATTTGACATCTATACACATAATTACTAGCTGTCATTTTGACACGGGCCCCCATATCTGCTTGTCAAGGCGAACAAAGTCGCAAGACTGCTCGCATTCTACAGAATGAATTTAAAATTTAAAAATCTAAATATAAAGAATAGGTAAGTACAATTTTTGGTGTATACTATAGACATACAAAAAATGTTAAATACAATACTTATGTAACCAAAAATTGACGAAACGTATTATGCTGGCCACAACAGTATTTTTTTGTGGGAATACCCCATTCTTTATTATTAAAATTTATATATGCATAAGTATATTATAAATTATGATTTTAGTGGAAAAACACACAACATCAAATATATTTATATTGATTTGGTCAAATCACGTTTTAAATCACCTTATTTTGATTTATTTAACAATTTAACATAAAGTAACCATTAAATTATTAAGTAAGAAATCATTTCCTACCTACCTACAATTCATTCTTATCTGGTCTATTTTATCTACTTTTCTTTCTGAGTCTATATAATTTAAAACAGGTACATCTATATACAATATATTCTAAAATAAACAGAAGTATAGCAACTCCGAAACCAGCGCCCAAGAAAGCAAAAGCAGGCCCGGCGTCGACTAATCCGACGGATACAAAGTTGTTACCCCCACCTAAACATTTAGGCTTGCTATCAAATAGACGACTTGATTCTCGGGACTGAATACCAACTTCTGCAAGTTTTCGTAAACTAAAAAGAAGGAAAATATTATTAAATATTAATATTTAAAATACTATAATAAAATATGTTTATATTTAAGTATTATACTCCAACATATTTAAAATATTAATAGTTTAGGAAAGTATTTAGATATATTTCAAATACTTTTACAATTTCTTTTGAAGTGATAACTTCTTCAGGGTGAACCGCTAAGGAATTCAGACCTGGGGATTGAGATTTTTCCCCATTCCAGTGCCCAAGCTACCACTGAGAGATGGCAAGAAAACGCACGCGTATCTCTCGTTCTCCCTAGCTACCGGCGAAGCGACACGCCACACCTCACGTTTTTAAATATTTTATACGTTATGTGTTCGTAAATAAATTATCAATTAATTCAAACCATTTACCAAATCATTTCATTTATTCTACTGTTACGATAAAATTACTTTAACTTAAAATAACTACGGACAAAGTTATCACTTCTTTGGGTGTTCCGAGACCCACATTTTTTTATGGTAAGAGTTAAATTATTTTTTCTTCTGAAGACAAAATGTAGGTATCTAATATTAGGTTAATAAAACACAAACATTATACAGGATGTTTCTCGGATACGGGACACCTCGATTACTTTATTATGGGAAATAGATGAAAAACATTCAAATAAAAGTTGTAGATCAAGGGGATATTCATTTTTTTGTTATATTTTTTAAATGGGATATATTTTTAGGCCCATTCGATATTGAATTATTTAGTGCATAATGGGGATCCTCTACCACTACCATAACGGAAAATTAAGTAAAATGTTAGTTACATTGAACGTACATAAGAAAAAATCATGATTGAAACGAAAATAGCTTTAAAAAATTGTTAGTTTTTGAAATATTTCAGATTTTAAGTATCTACATTTCTATTTCACACTATTACTATTTTTCTCGCGCAGCCTACTATATAAATTCGTGCGAAAAAGATAGCAATAGGTTTTGTTAACGTCATTAAGCCGATATAAAGCAAATAACTCGGCTGATTATAAACCTCGGCTGTCACCTAGGTTCAGCCGCGTCCGTTATTTGCATATCGGTCGTGTGGCGTTCAAAATTTTTCGTAATAAGTTCTTCACGATACTGATTTTTTTAGAAATACATTATCTTTAATAGCAGGCGCACGTTATAAACCTTAACGGCCGGCGGCCGTTATAATAACGGACGCCGGTCGTTATGGGCACCTTTTCACTTTTGTTTATTGTTCGGGGGTCCGTTATAATCCTTAACGGCCGGCGTCTGTTATAGATTCCTTTTCACTCACGTGTTTAGTTCTGTTAAATCATAATAACGGTATTGTATTACGAAAAAAATCAAATAATCGAGGTGTCCCGTATCCTATATACAATTTCTCGTTTTTCTTTTAAATAATAATATACTTTTGTATTCTACAAATAATGAAAAATGTATTTTAAAGAATATTTAAATACCTAACTATTTAAACAATGTCGAATTCTGAGTTACGACTTATGCCTCGTGCCCTAAATTTTTGATAACATTTCATAGAAAAATTGAGAATTACAGCTCTGTTGATTCACTATTTCCCATTTTATAAACGAAGGACAAATTTATTTACAATAACTTTTTATACTTATTAGAATGAATTGAAAGCACGTGAGGTGACTGACTAATGTACGAATAGCAGCAAATAGCCACAGCCAGAAATGGATAATAATCCTTGGCGATATATTTATTTTTTGAATAAATTGTTAAAAATGTAGTACTGGATAAGCTTTCTGACACATACCTTACTTTGAAAATTTCTTTAAAACTACTATCTTTTCTACAGGGAAGCCAAAACTGACTTGCTTCAATGTACTGCAGAGTTTGAAGTCCACATTTTTCATCCTCGTAAAATGTATCCCCAATAACTGTATACATTGGCGGCGTTTCGTGGTGAAAAGCAAAGAATCCTTCTCGAACTCGTCTTATACCCTCGTCAAGTGTCATGAATACCTTATCTCCTTTTGGTTTTATTTTTTTCTCATATATTAACTTTCTTATCGGCTCCGTTGCATTCTTGAAATAAAGAAACAACTTCATTGCAATTGAAATATTTTTTATCTATCTATGTACATCTAATTGGACTATATATACTTTTTAATGCATTATTAGTAATATTAGAATGTTTTTTTTTTAAAGCGGGATGGGTCCCCCAGCGCCAGCAGCCAAAGCATTACCAACATATAAAATACGAACCTCGAAGTAAAATTTATTGTAGGGCATATCCGACAATCCATAATCCATTTTAGAGTTTAATAAATCTTCCAATGTTTCTATATCCGTAGATACTGATTGGAGTAAAACAACAATATACGCAGAATAAGACGTATATACAAAAAGTAAAGCAACGAAAACGAGAAAAGTGATTATTTTTCCAGTTCCACTTTTGGGTTCATAAGTTGTTCCTTGTTGACAAACAGCGCCTACTGCTAACATAATTATTTCCAAAAGGGAGTCATCTTCTTCCTTGAAAATAATTATAAAAGAATAATAATTTGTATTTTAATATTTACTGAATATAATAATTATTCAAATTTCACAAAAACCATGTTATTCATTTTGTAAAACGATATTTGTATATATTTGATTTGTTTATTTTAGGAAATGATTTTCAGTATAGAGAAAGGCGGCTTTGATAGATTGACATTTGATAAACAAAACAATTAGTTTCATAAAAAATAGCCGAAAAGAGATTAAATGAATAAAAAATTCATTCTGTGAAGGTCATTTTTCTATTATTTATAATTAAATAAGAAGTATTAAATGTTTTTTAATTTTTATCTTTTTAGTTCTGTCATTGGCTAGTATTTCTTGGACGTCACAGGCAGTGCAATTTGGCGCCAATTCAAATAGTATACTTTTAAATTGCTACTGTGTTTATACGGAAATTTGAACAGAAAATCATATTTACTAATACTATAGAAAGTACTTAATCGAATTTCAGAATTAAAAATATGTATTTTTTTTAAACACCTCATTGAAGTCTGCAGTAAAACAAATTAATATAGAGGTTTTATATACCTCGACCAAAAAAAATTACATATGTACCTTGTAATATAAATAATTATTTACTTATTTACTTATTTTACTTACTGGGCGATCATCCAAATGTTTTCTCTCCCACAACGTGACAATATAGATAAGTATAACCGCAATAAAAAATAGCCCCAGAATACTAAGCCAAACAGTTCGTGAAAATGGTAGAGTGAATAAATTTGAAACGTAACTCAAAGGCGGCTGTTTGTAAATAAACTGTATAGCTGTTGGTGTTGTCCAAGACATGTAATCGACTGCTTGAAGACGCTCTGTATTCACAAACATAGATGTACCTACAAATTATAGGCGTAGTAAAAATAATCTATTAAATGATTATTAATTTACATCCAATATCAGCGTCACCAGTTTGCAGAGCACCAATCATTCCAGTATAAAATGTTTCAGAGGGTTTTTTGTATCCCCAACTATTAAAATATTCGAAACCTTTTGTACCATTGAAATATTCTATCATTATATTTACCAATCTTATGTTTAGTTTGGTTATTGAATCTTCTTGTTTTTCTCTGTATCAAACAAGGTATATAGTTATCTAAGTATATGTATTTAAATTTTACAGTGCTTGCAATTTTAAATGTTAAAACTACAATAGTAATACAAAATTAATAATATATTTAATATTGTGGTCAATTTAACCGTAATTTGATTATCCTAAAGAATTTTCCATATTACAAACCACACATGCTGTTGTTCTGTGGTATTGTAATTTTCATGAGTTATCAACTACCAAAAATCTTACAGAAAGTACATTTTTTGACAAAGTTTTATGACATATATAAAAACGTATACGTAAATATTTAAATGACATTAGTATTAGAAGATATATTAAACTTTACAACTATATACTTCTATACAAGGTTGTTCATCGGTTTGTTCTTTTTTATTAACTCAATTATTTTAAATATTATAAAAAAATTCAAACAAAGTTTGTTTTATATTAAAATGTCTATAAATCTGCAATAAAGGGTTTTCTACAGAGTGTTCCATTTCTACGCAACGGTATGTAATTTTACATTTTCAAATGGAACATCCTATATATTTATTCAAATTTGAAAAGTACATGAAATTTAGTATCCAATAGTATAAAAACAATTATATTGTATTATTAAAAAATACAATGGCGAATGATTAATATATTACATTTTTATGAAATACAGAAACCTTTGCAATACTAATTTTACCTATCGCTAAGAGCAGTATTGGATTCATATTAAAAATCACATATCCAGATTTTAGTGAATATGCACGTTTTAAGGTACGTAGAATCCGATTATAACATTTTTACGACGATGTCCGTGGTGTGTGTGGATGTTGGAAGAACGGTTTCTCAAATACTACTAGACTTAAAACTTGTTTAACTACGGATTCCTCAATCTAACATTGTTCCTAAAAAAAAAAAATTCTAAATATTATTTTTTGAAAATTTATGTTATTACAAATAATAAAAATCTGATGTGGCCAGCACATAACCTCTCGCCGTATATTTTACCTGGCTGTATGCATAAAGCAAAGATTATTTTTATAAATACAAATAATATATTCATATAAATCTATGACGTATAAACTTCTTTATTATTCAATAATAGCATGTCTTAACATGAAGATATTTTACCATAAATTATGTTACAATAAATTACAAAGTAGAGTTTACCATATATAAATATTAGGCTGGTAACAGCAATTTTCAATTCGAACAACTTTGTTTACTTTCTCTTCATATTCTTCTAGTAAAAACATTAATTTTGGGCGGTCTAAAATGTATATATCTGGATTGTGCATCTATTCTTATATATCTTCTTTTACATTTTATTTTTTCATACTTGTTATATCTAAATAACCTTAATTCCCTTTAATAAAGTGACGGATAGATTGCACTCCGATTTTGTCAATATTTACAACTTACTTGAGAAGAATTTGATAGCTTTTTCGCAATTCAAAGTTACTCTAGTCTACAGTACTGGTGTACATTGTCCCATAATGTTTGAAACAAATTTAAGTCCTTCAACCTAGACTTGTCATCTCCATAATAGTCACAGATCAAGAACTAAGGGATTCTCCAAGTACATTTTTAATTCATTACTCATTATTTCTGACACTGACATTTATCTGTCAGTTACAAATAATTTAAATTATCAACTATTTTTCATGGCATTCTTTCGGCTGTCAAATTAATTACAACATTATTTTATATATTATATTCCTTTTATCTCTAAATCTATAAAATATGTATAAAAATATTAAAATGTATCAGAAAGAGAATTTATTTTTCTTTAATATTATCAAGAAAAATTTTCAAAAAATAATATTTAGAAGATTTTTTTTCAAGAATCTTCTACTTCCGGTTGTCCAATTGTTACCAAAACCTTTTCAGATCTTCCCATGAATGTCCGATTGGGAAATACGTTGTTAAACAAATTTTAAGTCTTATAGTTTTTGAGTAACCGTCCTTCCAACATCCCACACACACACATCCACACACACACACACACACACACACACACACACACACACAGACATCATCGTAAAAATGTTAAAATCGGATTGTAGGGACCTTAAAACGTGCTTATTCAATAAAATCTGGATATGCGATTTTTAGCATGAATCCAATACCTCTCTTAGCGAGAGGTAAAAATGATTAAATTCTCAATCTGACACATTTAATTTTTTTATTATATCATATATTTAGAGATATAATGTATAATAATATAGAATAATCTGTTGTTATTAAATTTCACTGCTCAAACAACTCCTTGGAAACCAGTTGAGATATTTAATATTTGTAATTGACAGATAAATGCAAAATGTCAGTATCAAAATTCAGCATTTACTGACATTACTGAAAGATTTTTCTGGGACGTACGTGTATATTTAATACATCTTATTTTATTATTAAGTAAATATGTATTTAAAATTCTAGGTATATTTATATTACATATATCCTTAAGAAATACCACTAATACCGTCAATGAATTTGAAGAATCTTGTACATATTAGAAGAGAAGAGGACAAGCTTTCTCATAGAACGATAGAATAGATACAGTTTGAATTTCCTTTTTAAGTAACATAAAATGGAAATGGCGAGAGGTATTGTGCTGGCCACAACAGATTTTTTAAAAATTAATTAATTAAATATTTCATCTATTAAATTAAAAAAATAGTATTTCATAAAAATAAAATTTTATTCATTCGTCATTGTATTTTTTAAAATAACATAATTGTTTTTATAATATTGGATAGTAAATGTCATGTACTATACAAATTTGAATTTAAAAGTGGAACATTAAGTACAAAAACTATACTGTAGATTTATAGACATTTTAATACAAAACAAACTTCGTTTGAAAAAAAATCCCATAATATTTAAAATAATCGAGTTATTAAAAAAGAACAGACCGATGAATCACCCTATATATATATATATATATATATATATATATATATATATATATATATATATATATAACTATTCTGTACCTATAATCATATAAATGGTTGTATGTGTTATTATCTAAAATCACAGCAGCACCAACGATTTTCGTCCCCATGATATTATGTCGTCCAGTAGATAAAATAGTAGGGATAGAATGGTTATTAAAACCTGAACCATTTGTCCAAATATCAATTACCCGATTTTGTATTTCTCCAGTTTTATTAAACTTGAATATTTCATTTAATGAATACTCTGTATCTGATATTTTTTCTGCCAAATAAAATGAACTATCAATAAGAATATTTAGTTCTTGTAAGTCGTTCTTTTTTCTGAACTCTTCAAAATTATTATTAGTTGACAATAATAACCAGTTATAGGGACTTGCAAATAGGTTTTGCATGTTTGCCTAAAAAGTATAGGTATATAGAATATAAGAAATTAGTTTTTAAAATTCAAAACAACAAAAATATTATTAAACAACTCAAATCAAAAACGAATGAATTAGAATTTCATTTGAATCAAAGATTCAAGCTTATTTAATATTTTAGAAGATTTTTGGGTCGAAAATACAACTTTTGACGATTGAAAGAAACTACTTATGCAAAATAAGATTTCGGAAACATTTTTTTTTCTATTTCTTATAGTCACCATTAAGTTGTTTACTTATATAAATAAAAACAAATTTTCTATTTTCTACAATACAAACCAGGAAAAGTACGGTCTCTGAAATTTCGCAACTGCTGTCAATTACGAATAATATTTCAGGCGAGCGTTTAAAATAAGGATTTTTTAATGATGGATTATGTATTGATATATGAATATTTTCTTTAAATAATGTTTCTGCCAGATTCATATTATCATCTGTAAAAAAATATCAATATAAAACACATTGACGTCAAATAATTAAAACATACTTCAATTTATTATAAATAGTAGAAAATTCAGAAAAAATATATTACAATCTATTGATTTTATAATTTTATTGGAATAAAACATTGTTAAAAGTAGATCCAGTACGTACTATTTCAAAAAATAAACGTATCATTTCTCATTGCACTTTGTATAAGGATTAAAACTTTTGTTCTAAAATTAGAATGCAAAATGCTTAATCAACATGGATCCACAAATGAACTATTTTGGAAATATGAGCTATTTTCAATATTTGCTAATGTGTTTCTTTAGAATTTATTGACGCCTTATCAAGTATGCTATGCTAATGAAAAAAAAAAAATTATTATACAAGACGATAAAGAGATACAGTGTGTTCAAAAAAAATCCTAACTCGGAGTAGGCTATGAACATGGAAACATATTTAATTAAATGTCAGTTTGACACGAGATATTGTCAAAAATGTTATGAAAAGAAATTGAAGCTTTTCCTCTTGAATCTTATTTTAGAAATAGATATAAATTAGAAAACGAAGAATGGCAATTGTATCTTTCTTTATTTTCTTTTCTCCTTAAATTATATTTCAAGGTCAATTTCGACAATTTGACTTTTGAATGGAATAATAATCAGAGATACGTGTCTTTGTTCATAGCCTACTTCGAGGTAGTTTTTTTTTACACACTGTAATTTATCGACAAGTGGAAGATATCTTTCATGCAACTTTGTCAAAATTATAAATTACAACTTTTTCTTTACATTATGCATTATTATTATTATTATTTTTATAAAGTGTAGATAAAATTTATAGTGCGTAGATAAAAAATGATTTTATCTATTGTTGATGTTAAATTGTTACTTTGTCAACAAAAAATGATCGCACAAAGCCTACTTTTAACATCAGGTACAAAATAATAAGTATTTTATGGCCGGTTGAACTAACTTAAATTTGATATTAAACTTGTCTTAAATAGAAAATATTGCATCGAAATGAAATGTCAAATGAATTATAATGTATTGCTGTCAAAATTTCGATTTGCATTTATTTTGTCTAGCTTACCATTTAAGCCTTCTTTGTGCAATTGGGCATTAATAATAGTTGCCCGGTTGCAAAAACGTTCATCAACATCAGTAGTGGCAGCACGCACTTTAGAATTCTATCATAGAAAACAGGCGAATGCGATTTTACTTTTACGAATCTTGGTAGCATGCACTTTAGAATTCTATATTAGCTTTTCGTTTCGGGATTTTTGGGGTTTTATACTATTAACATAGAAAATATTATGACAATTGAATATAATAAATTTATAAATTATATATAAATTGTCTTTGAATTAAATTGGGACGTTAGTTTAATACTTTCGCCTCGAATCGTACGCTTGCAGGCGAATATTTTGAGACACGCATGCTACCAAATTATCGCTTTGCGGCGAAAAGCGAAAACAAATGCATCATTTGATAGAATTCTAAAGTGCGTGCTGTCACTACAGGTAGCGGTATATAAAAACGAACAAACTTGAATCAGTTTACTTGTTTTTATCACATTTAAATAATTGCTATCCAAAAATCGCGTTGCATTTTGTTCGTTATGATGAACCGGGCAATCAGCCTTATTCTCGTGACACTTGTATTGAAAACAATATTGTTTTGTATACAATATTGAAAACAATGTAGTTTAAGATATTGTATGAAATTCGTATTCCTGTGACTCCTTGTAAACTGTCTGTATACAATTTATTGTATTGTAATGTGTACAAGTATGAAGT
Source organism: Harpalus rufipes (assembly GCA_951394225.1). Lineage (NCBI taxonomy): Eukaryota > Metazoa > Arthropoda > Insecta > Coleoptera > Carabidae > Harpalus > Harpalus rufipes. Next base: position 14,258,110 of record OX596283.1, on the reverse strand, counting down.
TAGTTCATTTCCATATTTGACATTTATTTACTTAATTTTTTGACATAAGTGACATTTCCTAAACCCAAAAAAATTATTGTATTTGTTATTAATACTGTTGTGGAAGAAAAAAAGTATTATAGAAGGCAGAATAACAGATATAAGTACAAGAACATTTAAAAACCGGAAGAAAAAAGCCAAATTGAAATTCTTAAATATCTTAGGTATGACAAGAAATGGTTTTAAATTTAGATTCTTGTTGAAATGAGTCATTTAGAAACGAAGAAAACTGGCGAAAAACATAATATAAACAGTTAATATGGTATTACAATTTAATCAAATTAACTAGGGCTCTATCTATCATAAAATTCTAGTAATAATCTGCTGAAAAAATTATTTACGTTGTACAATAGTACAAATTTGTTGAAATTAATCATATAATAATTATTGATTACATTTGGTACCAGAAATAAGCATCCACCAACTGATATAAAAAATAACACTATTTAACATCAATAGAAAACTTCTTTCATTAAATAAACGTAACAGGTATTTATAAATAAATAAAGAATAAACAGTCCAATAAAATACATAGTTTTATTGTCATAAAACAGAAATTTTATCTCGATCTGTATTTGGATAATTTAGCAGAGATGATACTTAAATTTATTCAATAGCATTCATACTCTTAAAAGGTTTTTTTAATTGAGCACAATATTCTAAATTATTTAATTCATAAATGTAAATCACATATATGTAAGTACATTGGATATATATTCCTCTGGCATATCATATTTCCTCTTTTCGAAGTCAATAATAGCTCTAATTAATGTAATAAAAATTGTATTTATCATTATTCACAATTTATATAGTATTTTAAAAATTATTGTTTCCGTAACAAGTAGCTCAGTGTCTTGTTCAGAATACAATGTTTTAAAACAATTATTGTTTTCCATACAATACAATTTTGATCATCTGAATACCAAAAATTGTATAGTTTACGATAAATTTTTGACATTTCAATTTATTGTTTTGTATACAATATTGTTTCAGATTCAATGTTCACGTGAATTTCAAAATTACAATTTATTGTATACGAAACAATAATTGTTTTCATTACAATATCATTTTCTAAACAAGTGTCACGAGAATCAGGCTGAATAGCTATCTCTGAATAATTACATAATTTGCGGACCCATGATAATGTTGGTAATTTGGTTCATATGTTACATATATGCTCTTAAATGTATGCAACGTTTTTCTAACACCCTATATAACAAAAAAGTATATATCCGGTATTTTATTCAAAGTATTATAAATTATACTTACTTATATTCCAACATAAATATGCATTTACTTGTACAGAATAAAATTCTGCTGCTAGAAAATCTTTTATAAAACTAATTTCTATCTCTTTACTTAATACTTTGCCATTGAAAAATAATGTAAATGATATAACAAGTAATGGGATCATTTTATTTTATCAAGGTTGATATTCGTCGTATATGTTTTATACCTACTCGTACAGCAAATATATTGACCAAGCATTTTTTCCTGATTTAAACAAATGCCTGTGGTTTCCAAACACTATTGTTTATTTACGATCATTACAATGAACACATTTATTAAATTTTTACAATCACATTCCAATACGTTTGACATAAATTCTAGTTACCATTTTTTCATGATGACAGTGTAATTGTGCATATTATCATAATAAAAAAGTGCCTCAATACAATTTGATTTAATATTCAAAATTGTGGTCACTATACATTGTTCGATTATTCCGAAGAATATTTCGTAATACAAACCACAAATTCTTGATAATGTGGTACGCAATTTCCATGAAAGTAATTACTGAAAATCCGACGAAAAGGCCAAGGATTTCACCTATGTTGGCAAAGAAATGTGTAGTTGAATAGATTTCGCTTCTTTCAAGAGCAAGGAATTCAGATTCGGTGAAGTATATGTTAACGTGGCTGAATTCAATACTAAAATATGAAATATAACATTATACGCAACATAGGTACGTACGTACAAATGGTGAGGAGTACATGTACGCAGGACCGTGCGGTGATATGGAGCAAAGGAGAATGATCCAGTTAAGTATAGCTAGAGCCAGTTCGTTCTATATTCTTCTGTATTGGGCCAAATGAATGAAAAATTCACTCTTTTATAAATAAAAATTGTTCTTACGACCAGTGCCACTCCGTGGGTAAAAGGCGCCCTTGTGCAGTTATATTTCAGCGCCCCCCATAATGTATAATTTGCAAATTAACACACTCTTCAAATTTTAAACCATATTTTTATTCTTCGAAAAATACTAGATTTCAAATATTGATGAAATATCCTTTGTTAGATTCATTCTTGTAAGCAAAATTGTTTGTTGTAATCAACAATTTTACAGTTACAACAATATCAGAAAATTATCCGTTTGGCAGGATATTCATTTTTTTTATTTCTACTAAATTCATTTTTATTTTAATTCTTGTAACCAATATTAATGAACTATAACCAATATATTCATTGTTGTAATTAACAGTTTCACAATTATTATTTGAGTATATCAATGCTAAAAAATATCCGTTTGGTAGGATAATTATTTTACTTAAACTTAATTAGAGCTCTAATGCAAACAAATTAATAAAAAATATTGTTCACTTCTATCGCCGTACTATGTAAGTTGAATAGGCAATTTTTTCTTTAGAATAGAAGTAGTTTGCAAAAAATACTATTATTTACTGTCATGAAATGGCGCCTTTGTGCCCACCCACACGGAGTGGCCCTGCTTAGGGCGCTAAATTGAATATTATGTGCTCCAGGCGCCAAAATACCACCGCACGGCGCTGCATATACGGAGTGAATACTTGAAACCCGAACGGGAAAATCGTTTTTCTCAGACTGTTGCTCGTCGTTTCAACTGACAACAATGATTGTGATGTGAATAGAAAGATATATTCTCCATCAAATGACACCAAATACATGTAAATTTGCAATATTTTAAACCCATAAATTAATTATTCAATATCTTAATAATATCGGTAGCCATGATGGGATTTGAACAAAATGACAAGCAAATGTTTGAAATTTTATCTGTCAGAATTCGTTATAACTTTTACCTTGTACAATTTTTATTATTTAATATATTATTAGTTTATTTTCTGTAACAAAATATTAAAAAGAAATTAAAATAAAAAAATTATAGCTAACGAATTCTGACAGATAAAATGTCTAACATTTGTTTGTCAGTTTTTTTAAATACCATTATGGCTGTCGATATTAATAAGAAATTGAATAAATTGAATATATTTTGGTTCACGAAAAATGACTATTCAAGGTCACTTGTTTGAAGATAGAATACACAGCACTTTATACAGCAGTAGCTTAGCAACATTTTATATTAGAAAGAGAAAGATTATTTGACGTGTCCTAGCCTAGAGTTATAGATACCTATCTAATTATCTACTGCACTGCCGTCTGCGCTAACGTTTACCCAGTGACGTTGACATTTAATTCAAATTATTATTCAATGGTTTATGTTAAGTTCATGTTTTTGTGTTTTGTAAAAACAGGCAAAAATATACATCTTTAAGAAAGGCATTATTTAAAAAGAAACAATTTTCAAATAAATGACATTTTTTTCAGTCAAAATGTATCCATACATATTTCATGTTGCACGCCTGTGTATACGAAATGCAGTGAGGTTATCTGCAAGTAATATTACTTCAGACCATGGGCGGATCTAGGAAATGTCCAAGGAGGGGGCGAATTAAGATACTTTAACTTAATTGTTCGAAGTAAAACTGCTTTGGTTTTTTGATAAAAAAGAGTCCAATGTATTTTGTTGGTGTTTTTGATTGGACATTTTATAATGACGTATACTGAATGCAATCAAATAAAAATTAAACTAAATTGATTTTTATACTTTACAATTATCGAAGACAAATACGTGCAAATATCTTTAGTTAAAATAAGCTATAGTGCTGGTATATTTAGATGCGACGCAGCGTAAAAGTTGTCAACTTGCCCTGTATTATTTCATATCAAGTAACCAAACGATAATATTTACGAGATAATATGTTTTTTTAATTATTATTTTATTAAAATTTACCAACCACCAAGAAGAGAGCCATCGCCCCCATCTCCCCCCGCTAGATCCTCCAATACTTCAGACTGCTTATAAATGACCTTGAATAGTCATCTTTCGTGAACCAAACTAATTAATTTATGGGACTAAAATATTGCAAATTTACATGATCATGTGTCATTTGATGCGGAAATGTTTTACCGCAACCATTGTTCTCAGTTGAATCGGCGAGCAACAGTCTGAGAAAAACGATTTTCCCGTGTTAACGGGCTATGTTCGGGTTTCAAGTATTCACTCAGTATGTATAGCATACGAGGGTCACGCTAGAATAATTGAGATTAAAACATATGGCTCATATTTTTTAGAATTTTATTTTAAATATGTTCAAAATAGTTTGTTTCCCTTAACAAAAATACACTTCAACAATACAATCACAATAAACATGAATTGCACTATTGCTGCATCAATCTCTTTTTCAAACGAAAGCGAAAAAATAGCCATAAATCTCCCATTGTCAAAACAGGTGAATATAGCACGTGCTTTATTACTCTTATTGATTGAAGAAAATGCTCTCTGTTTAATTCGTTATTGTCATTTATAACGATTATTAAAAAATTGATTGTTTTATAGTCCATTCACGATAGCGAGAGAATTTTGAACTAACTGCTGGGCAGAGACAAGCCGTCAGTTTCGTTCAAATACAACGATTTGTCTCTGTTCGCGAGTTAGTTCAAAATTCTCTTGTTATCGTGAATGGAATATGACTAACTTACCTTTCGCAACTTAATTTCAAATTAAACATATTTAAAATGAGTGCAAATTTTATTTTCCTCGGCTACCTGATATTCTTATTCTCAATAATTCTTGCATGACCCCTCGTACCTATATACTCAATTTTAGAATAAACTAACGCTGCCTAGGACAATAAGTAGTTTTTTCTAATTCCATTTCAAAATATCAACTTTTTGTTTGTCATTTTGAATACCAAAATGACATTTTTTCACACTATTACGAAAAAGTGACAGAACCGTTCATACGATAATTTAAGGAAATTTACCCGGTTACCAAAGGCGTAAATCCAAAAATTTTGCTATAAAAAAATTCAGAATTGTATGCTCTAAATCTAAATTATATTTTTAATGCACCCCATAAAATTTTATGGGACTGATAATATTTAAAAAAAACTGTTTTCTCATGTTAAATGGCTGTCAGGGATTGTTTGAGACATTCAGTATATATGGCATGAATCTGATTTTTTTTCTAAATTTCAAATAACTATATCATTTTAAAAAACATTTATTTGTTTACTTTATAAATTATCAAATTTATCCCTAAGTTATCCAGAACAGCTCGATTTTCGGATTAACCGGCTACGGTCCCATTTCCGCCAGAGCCGGACAAAATGGAGTCTATTGTAATCTAAAATAGTCTTTACCGATTTGTTTTATCACTTCTAAATTTCCACTGAACAGTTTTGTCAAAAAGTAATTGAGCTTGAGAAATCTGACTATTATAATCCAACGACACACACGATTTCAGGCATTTACATTTACGAAATATATTGAATTTTTTCTCTTCCAGCTTAGAATTAAAATTGTTTCGCTTTGTATTGACCATATTTTCAAATTTGAAAAATATATCTGAAAAAAACCATCACAATTATTTATTTTTTAATTTAGAATTTAGAATTCGTACTATGTACTTCGTTAATGCAATTCATTTTTAAAAATCCACATGTTCTGGATTGGTTATCTCCTACAAATATAAAATATTAGATCTTATTCAAAATCCATAGTTGTACAGTAGGCGCTTTCGTAAAGTCAATCGGAATTTTTACGATCGCGTCAAATATGATTTGACGTTTAAATTATAGAAGTTTAATTTTTTAAAAATTGATAAGAAAATAGCGCTTTTTTATAGTTGTACATAATTTTATATACAACGACTCAAGTGAGACTGAAAGGCCATTTGAATCATTTGTTTAGATTATTTCGATTAGAAATTGTTTCATTTGATCATTTATTTTTTCGAAATAACTTATAAAGACTTCACAAAATGCGAACTATCATATTTTCTTCAGAACTTGCTACAATGCTGCAATGTTTATAATAAGAAGAAAGATTTAAATACATTTTTTCTTCATAAAAGTAGCATCTTTTGTGACTTAATTCACAAGGTAGAAATAAAATACATATCCATAGAAACTATAAAGAATCAACGAATAAGAAGTAACTTGTATAAAAGAAACCTGTAATATCGCCCTAAATGTCACTATAACACACTAGGTAACCTAAGAATAAAGTTACTAAATAAATACCATCAATAGCTGTCAAATTTAAATAAATAACCTATGGATTGAAATATAAACAGAGTTTACTTTTGAGGAAATAACATATTAAAGAATAGCAGACTTACAAATTACAATTATATAGGGACGGTAATGAACATAAGAATACTTAGAATTAAAGTGATAAGAAAAGTTTATATTGTTTTGCAGTGATTCCTGGGCATATCTTTCAGCCACACTGTTAGATTTCCATCCAATGAACAACTTCAGGGGGCATGCATTATAATACAAATTCCGACATAACTCAGATAAGGAGGGTATAAAATTGCACAGTTTTTATTTAAATGTCAAAACGTGAAAATTTTCACTTCAATGTTTATAACAATAAGTGAAATAAGTATCCATAGCTACAGGCCAATTGAAATCGCAAACGTAATTTATGTAAAATGTAACGTCAGTAGTAGATATTTTTCTTTAAATATCTACGTTTGAAGAAAAATATAATGTGTCATTCGGAGTAAAAGTTTCTTTGTGTGCCTCGCGTGCAATTGTCGGACTCGCTTCGCTCGTCATGCAAACAATATACTTTTCTGAAACACATATGTTTACAATTTTAAATTGGTGCGCGGAATTCGTACTAATAGTGTAATCCGAAATTGAACCACGGTAACTACTGAAAATGGTTACGGTTTAACCGCGGTTACTATGTTACCGACACCGGATTGGAAAAACTCTTTTCTCTTAACATTTGGTACCCAGCTAACAGCTAACTTCAACTTGTAAAATTAAGATAAGTAGTTGAAATCTATGAAGACAATAAGACAAACTAAATCTTAACACGTGCACACAAGTGCTCATACGATCCTCCTTAGCCTATAAGTTAATCATTAGTATATTTTCTATATGCTAATCTGTCATAAGCCAAAATGTAACCGCACCATAACCGCCGATCTAGCGCAGTTAGCTTGGTTACGGAAAAGTTACCAGATCTTTCAGTAACTGCGTTCCAAAAATACAACCGGTTACTGAAAAAGTTCAATTTCGGAATACACTATAAACTTGCACATGAATGGATCGGAAATTTTTGATCGGATCGCACGGCCTGACTGATCGGAGTGAGTTTACGAACGCGTCAGATTAACCCGATTGACTTTACGAACGCTTCAGATAGCATCGGATCGATCCGAGTGACTTTACGATAACGCCTAGTATAATTATTATTACTTGGATAGTAAAATGGTGTACATCCACAATGTACATTCGTAATATTAACTAAACATTCAACTTTGCAGTTTTCAAGACTGTACATTTTGAAAAATCTTAAATCTTTTTCATTAGAAAAGTAACATTTTCTAACATGCACAGGAAACTTTTGTATATTTTTAGAAGCTTTTATAAGTTGTGGTGATACTGCTATATTCACTTTACCTGTTGATGATAATAAGAAATATTTTTCATTTATTCTTGGCAACTCAGCCGGATTGTGAAGTAAAGCCTAATGAAATATTTAACAATAAATATATTTCAAAAAATGTTTAAGTGGTGAAATTACTTTAAATCCTTTAATGCTTGAACCACATGCTGGTTCTCTTCTATAGGTTAGAATTATTAAACTAAAACTAAGTCCATAGAAAATACCAGCTTTTAAAGTTCTTGCAGGATAAGCATCTATATTATTATTAACATAACCATTTTCTATAGTCCAACCTGTATTATTTTTTTCATTATTATGGTCAATATATTTTTCATTTGCTCTGTAAAACATACATTGTTATGTACAAGAAAATTAACTTTTACTTAAAATATTTAAATTCAAAGAAACTTAAGAGCCAAAAAACATTAAATAAGATCTTTATATGACAACGAGCTAATCCCAGTGAGTACTACTTATACTTACAAATAAAAGCGTAACGTTTTATTACGTCAGTGTCAGAATATTGATTGTCAAAATAAATACTAATAATTTGACGTATAAAACGTTACGAATTTTGTTCGTCTTTTGTTTCTAATTCCATGGCTAATACTATTTATAATACCCCTGTAGGGAATTTTGACACTGTTTGTATGTAACGATATGAGAGGAAATTTTGAATAACACTGTCTATAAATAAAGTTATTATTTGAAATTTCAAAGTAAGCAAAAGTAAACAGTACGAATAAATGACCCTATTTTATAAGAAAGTTGTTAAGTCTTGACAACGTTGCTAAAAATAATTCACCAAAATTGTAATTCCGTGAATTTTCAAATTTTATTTCTGCAGTTATGAAGTAGCCAAAATGTTTTTTTTATTGATTCGGATGTAGAAATTTTTGCTTTACAACATCCATTTGAAACATTTTGTCTAAAATAGTTAGGGGAGCGATGCGCACGGAAAAACTGATTTCCCATGTTAAACGCCTATGTTTCATTTTCCGTGATAATCCTTGTATATGTATTGTAATTCAATACTTACAGAAAATTTCTTGCAAAAAAAGATTGACTAGATTTGAGAGCTTTTAAGAACTGGAAGGAAAGAATCATGAAGTGTAAAAGATATTTCACAAAATTTTGTTAAGAAAAACTGTTAAAGCTTCAAGTGAACAGTGAAAATTGTTATTCATTAAAAACTCATCATCGTATTTTTTTATTAAATGGAATTTTCTTCACATGTAGGGAACGGAAGATAAAAATGGCACATATATCCCTTTGAATTTAAATCCAATTGTATATTCTTACGCTTGTTCCGTAAATATATCGTTCCAACTTAGAGCATTGAAAGTATAGCAACGTCCTTCAGGCGTAAGTGAAGTGGAAAATAAATAATTTTCTGGACTGAGATAACTTTTATCTACATTTTGCCATTTTAAATCGTTAATTGTATCATACTCATTAAGAGTCAACTACGTATAAAATTTAGATATTATTTATTATTATAAGAATAATGAATACTATATTAATCTTACCGCTTTGATATTATAATACCATTCTTCAGATGCTAACTCTGGTGCAGTAGTAGTATTAAGATCTTTTCTTCCGCATATCATGGATATATCCCAAAATTCTCTTTAAAAAAATAAAATAGTAAACACAAATCTTAATCAAAGCGATAAAATGCGATGCTAAAATTTGATTAATTAAAGATTTCTTTTTAAAAAATAGAAACAGGACACCGTTCAGTAATGAAATACCTACACAAACCTATAAAACCTGACTCTGAAGCAAAATTTTGAAGATATGGACAAATACTTTGGGAAGATCTTGTCCTTCATACACAATGGTAAATAGTGGGAGCCCCCTCCCCCTCCTGAATTTAAACATAGAAAGGCAAGCATTGAAGATAATCCTCCTGCCACTATTACCAGTTAAAATATCTGTTGTGGCCAGCACAATACCTTCCGTCAATCCTATGTATTATGTATAAATTCCATGCATACATTTTCTTACAAAAGATTCTAAATTTCCAGTAAAATTATTTCATAAACAAACTATTCAAATTGCTCTTGACACTAACATCTCCTTCTTCTTCTTCTTTAGCTTTCCCCATTCGTTTGGGGTCGCTATTTTTTATTTTCTTCTTCCAGTCATATCTGTTTTATGTGCCGTTCTCATTCAGTTCCTTTTCTCTCAAGTCCTCCGCAATACAGTCCTCCCATCTTATCTTTAGTCTTCCTTTGTTCCTTCAACCTTCTATTACTAAGCTATTCATTCTTCATCCAATATGTATATTCTTCATTTCTCTTCATGACATTTTCCAACCAATGTAATCATCTCGCTTGTATCTTTCTAGAAACTTGTAACACTAGAGTTATTTCCTAACCGTATCTTTTCGTGTCTTCCCCAACATCTACTTCAACATCCATATCTCTGCCACATTAATTTACTTTTTATTTATACTGACATCTGTCAATTTGAATTATATGAATATATTAGTAGTTTCCATGTTTAGCATAGCTGGCTGATTTATAAAATTTAATTTCTTTCAAATTCTTTAACTCTATATCTATTGAATATGAAGTATAAAATGCAATCAAATCGTATAGAGAATAATATATTCTTTGTTATAATAACGTTAAATGTCAATAAATCAAATTTAACTGTTAAATTTTCAAATGAGGCTACTTCCGGTTCACCAATTATAACCAAAATCTAATCAGTTGTTCGTCTGGATATAAACTTGAGGAATACGAAAAAAGTATAATTTTTGGAATCGTGGGATTGAAGTTATGCGATCCGAAACTTTTGTAACACACACACACACACACACACACACACACACACACACACACACACACACATACATACAGACAACATCGTAAAAATGGTAAAATCGTATTATATGGACCCTAAAACGTGTTTATTCAGTAAAAATTCATCATTGAATTTTTTGACCATAGACCTTCCTTACCTAAAGGTGACGGAAGGTAAAAACATCGATATAATTCACGATATGATCATGACAGATCGGCAAAAGAAATGGCAGAGCCTGTGGGCATGTGCTATGTTTAAAACATTTTGACTAATGACTAAGGAATGATAAAAATATCTGCGAGGTGGGTCCCCGGTTTCTGACGGTTGATCAGAAACGTGTTCGTTTCCAGACGTCGTCCAACTTGCTGCTCCATTATGAAGCTGATCCAGATATGTTTATGGAAAGATTTGTTACTATCCAATCCATGAAACGAAGCAACACCCGAAACAGTGGAAGCAAAGGGGTTCGCCACTTTGCAAAAGTCAATGCACACGTTAATTCAAACAAATGCAATTAAGTCATAAATTAGTGAATTACGTTTCACAGACAGTAATGACAGTTCACGTAACCTTACAAACCGCGAACTTTTCAATCCATCTTCGTATTCGTTACACTTTTTTGCGTAAAATTGTTAAGTATAGATATTCTTTCGCGGGACACCTGCATAACTGGGATGGCCGGTAAAAGAAAGATGTCTTACACTTACGAAATTACATGCTTTTCTTTCAAATTATGAATATCATTTATCTTATTTGAATAATTGTATCGATATTGATCTATTTTGTTAAGTGGACATAATGTAACTGCTGGAAAAGGGATGTCAAATACAGATGTTTGCTTTATTTCAAATGAAACAATTATTGGTTTATTTTTCCATTTAATGTAAGCACTGTTTAAGAAATAAACACATCCAATTATACTTAAAAATATGCAAAATATCCACCAAATTCTAAAACGTATTAATACATCATATTATACATAGATACGAAATTATAGAAAAAATAATGTAAATGTATTACTTTTCTATTAAATAATTGTTAGCTGAAAGATATTTAAGTCCACTAAACGTAGAATCTGCGCATATTTTTTTAATATTTGCTAGAATATCTTTTTTTATTTTTTTATTTCTTGTTCTTATTGTCCAAGAGTACATAGTTGTTATTGTTTGTAATAGTAACACGTACGTATAAGTAAGTAATAAAATATATATCAATTGTTCCATTTGTTAATATTATACATTACCTACAACCTACCTAGACCCATTGGATGTCACAAGAACACATTTCGTTTCATAATATAAAAAAATAAAACTATACGATATACATTAATTAGAGCATTAGCGTGGTAATATTATATTTTTTTACTATATTACGAAAGTATTAAGAATGTTACATATATTTTGCATATTTAATATTACTAAGTATGTACAGTGCCGTCCAGAAATATGGATACGCCTGCTGATTGTAAAAATCCTTCATATAATGTTTAATAAAAGTAACAAAACAAAATAATATTGAATATTTTATTTTTGTTGTATTCTTACCTCTCGCTAAGAGAGGTATTGGATTCATGTTAAAAATCGCATATCCAGATTTTAATGAATAAGTACGTTTTAAGGTCCCTGCAATCCGATTTTAACATTTTTGCGATGATGTCTCTGTGTGTATGAATATGTGTGTGTGTGTGTGTATGTATGTTGGAAGGACGATTTCTCAAAAACTATACGACAATATCTGTGTAGGTATATGTATAAGAAATGTTAAATACAATAGGACGCCAGCAGTCCTGTGACTTTGTTGGCCTTGACATGCAGATAAGGGGATCCGTGTTAGAATGATAGCTAGTAACTATGTACACAGTTACACAGATGCCAAAATATCATGATTTTTCATTCTAAATTTCGTGATTTTCCAATAGCATGTGGTTTATTTTCCTCGACAAGTAAATTCCACACTCCTGGTAACAATTTAACCACGAGAACTTAGAAAATCTTGAAATTTTGAAAGAAAACTTCTGACATTTGACATCTATGTACATAATTACTAGTTGTCATTCTGACACGGGCCCTCATATCTGCTTGTCAAGGCCAACAAAGTTACATGACTGCCCGCGCCCAATAATTATTTAACTAAAAACGGAAGTGGCGAGAGGTATTGTGCTGGCCACAACAGATATTTTTTTTTTACTGCATACATACATAACTACAGTGTGTTCAAAAAACCTAACGAGGAGGTGGCTATGAACAGAGAAACGTATGTCTGATCATTATTCAATTCAAAAGTTGTTAAATTAATCTTGAAATGAAATTATAAGTAGAAAAGATAATAAAGAAGGATACAGTATATTGCAATTCGCCGTTTTCTATTTTGTATTCATTCCTAAAATAAGATGCAGGAAGAAAAGATTTGATTTCTTTAGATAACATTTTCGACAATATCTCTTGTCAAATTGACATTTGATTAAATATTTTTAAATTGACATACGTTACTATGTTCATAGCCTGCTCCGAGTTAGGTTTTTTTTAACACGCTGTAGTTCAAAAATATATGAACCTTACAAAAGCAAGAAAAACACTTCTGTTTCTATGGTATACCTTGTCCAAAGATATTTCGTTATGGCCCTCTCAGCGGGTCTATTGTTAGGGATTTAAGCCTGATTTATAGGGGTGCAAGGACAGGTATGTATTCAATATTTCCTAATTTAATTTAATTTTTAAACAGAGAATTTTGTACAAATATTATTAATAATAATGAAGAAAAAAAAAGTTACATAAAAGTATCATTGTATAACAATTCGTCATTTAATTAAATAATGCAATTAAACAATAGTGCCATACATAACAATAAATACATAATATTACACTGGTATACATATGTAATTATTCGACAATATCATTCTCACTATCACAATCCATTTCACTATCGTCACTTGAGTCTTGAATATTTATAATAAAGTCTTTGGTAATATTATTAATATCAATATATTGATTTTCTATATCAATCACATGACGCACACTGTTAGCCCAAAGTTCTGGTGTTATATTGTTCATTTCACTTATTATTAGTTCGATAACATCGTCACTTACAGTCGGTGATGTATTCTTCCGTCTTATATTGCATTTTAATTGCCCCCAAATTAATTCAATTGGATTAAAAATACAATAATAAGGAGGCAATCGAAGTACATCATGTCCAAATTGCTTTGCTAAATTGTCACACACATACTGTTTCACAGGAGGTTTAATTTGAACAACTTCTAGGTATCTTAGTTTCCCTAATATGAATTAATACCGGTCAAGGACGATTTATTTTGCAATCCTACCCTGTGCGCCAACAGGTAGAATCTCTTGCTGTGTGAGGTTTACCACAGGCTTAGTAAGTTAAAGCCATAACGAAATATCTTTGGACAAGGTATAACAAAGCAGGTTTTAATTTTTTTCAACTGAAAATAGTGGAACAAGTAGTATGGATAGATAAAATAATGCTTTAACAGTAAAGGTAGATAAAAGTACTTTAATTTTTACTTTGTTTTGTTTGTGTTAATAGCAACTTCATTTGTTCAATTACGATACCTACCAGAAAGATTTCTTTTTAGAATTAGAACTACAACGTAATCAATTTTAAAATTTTGTTTAAATAATAATTTGTTCGATTTTTGTTATTTCTTTTCTTTAATCTTCTGTAGAAAAAAATTGAATTTTATACATGACGATAAAATTTAATTACTGACGCCAAAAATAATTCACTAGCGATTTCTTCGTTTTTGAATTATGTAAGACTTTCCGCTTATCGATGAAATAGAATTTATAAAAAATAACCATTATCTCCTTTATAAGTTGTGTATTTGCTGCGCAATATTTTTTTTATCACACTATAAAATTAATTGAAAAGAACAGTAAAATTTTTATGGTTTAATCGTCACTCTATCTTTTCAAATAAAAAGGACTCCCTGTAGTTATAAAAAGACAGAAATATATTTAAATAATACACATTTTATATAAATTATATAAAGCATTTGACACAAAATATCACAGAAAAAATACATAATAAACTAATTATAAAATTTAAACTATTCAGAATTTTTATTCATTCTTTCTTGCCGTCTTTTGCGCACCAAGTCATTAAAACTGGTTGGAGGTGTCCGGTGGAAGTCTTCATCATCGGGTAAATATTGCAGTAAATGTGGTGGAGCCTTCTTCAAGAGGTCTTCAATGTATTCGTTGGGGTAGTTTAACACTTCTTCCCCTGTACATACTGTTTTACCAGTGCATTTGGAAGTCTCCACTACGGGAGTGAATTCATCAACTGGAAGGGGACAAAAAATTAATTTCAAGCTCATAGTTACATAAGTTAGATTAGGTTCATTAACTTTCAGAAATAATTTTTATTGTATGTGGATTAGCAGGATACTGGATATCCATTTTATTATAGGAAAGCAACACGTGCTATTGGTCAAAGTGCCAGAAATGTTTGAAATTTTATTATTTATTACAAATTGTCATTCTGGCACGGGCCCCCATATCTTCTTGTCAAGGTCAACAATGTCACATGACTGTTCGCGCCCTATACTTATGTAACCAAAAACGGAAGTGGTGAGAGGTATTGTGCTGGTCACAACAGATTTTTTTCTCTGAATCTTATGCTACTTTGGATCACTTTCAATTATTTGTAACGTTTAATTTTATTTAAAATAAAATCCAAATTTTTAAATATACAATTAACCGGCCCCAACAGATATTCGGCCTTGCCAGATATCCGATACATCCCTATTTATAGTACCCCTATAGGTAATTTTGACACTTTTTGTATGTGACGATGTAAGAAGAAATCTTGAATAATATTGACTATAAATAAAGTTATTATTTGAAATTTAAAAGTAAGCAAAAGTAAATAGTAGGAATAAATGGCCCTATTTTATAAGAAATTTGTTAAGTCTTGACAATGTTGTTAAAAAAAATGTAAAGCCTGACATTTTCTTGTTTTATTCAGTGTTCGCAATTATTATTAGTTATTTGCTACAGCAATGTTGCTAAGATATAATTCTTTTACAAAATAGTGAAAATGTTCAACATAAGTTTCCATTAAAAAAATATTATGTTTGTATTATATCTCGAGAATTATTAAAATTATTTAAACATTTTTTACCTTCCATCACCGTTAATGTATGTATATGTGTGTGTGTGTGTATGTGTATGTGTGTGTGTATGTGTGTGTGTGTGTATGTGTGTGTGTGTGTCTGTATGTGTGTGAAGAAAGTTTCGGATCACATAACTTCTATACCACGATTCCAATAATTATAATTTCTACGTATTTCTCAAGTTTGCATCCAAAAAAACAAGTGATTAGATTTTGGTTATAATTGGTGAACCGGAAGTAGCCTCATTTGAAGATTTTAACAGTTAAATATGATTTCTAAGGAACATATTACTCTCTATACGCTTTGATTGCACTTTATACTTCATATTCAATTGATATAGAGTTAAAGAATTATAAAAATATCATTTTTTATAAATCAGCCAGCTTTGCTAACCGTGAAAATTGCTAATATATTCAGATAATTCAAATTGACAGATATCAGTATCAATAAAAAGTAAATGAATGTGGCAGAGATGAGAATGTTCAAGTAGATGTTGGGGAAGACACGAAAAGATACGGTAAGAAAATAACTCTAATGTTACAAGTTTCTAGAAAGATACAAAAGAGACGAAGAAGAATGAATAGCTTAGTAATAGAAGGTTGAAGAAACAGAGGACGACCAAAGATAAGATGAAAGGACTGTATTGCGGAAGAAATGAGGGAAAAAGAACTGAACAAGAACGACATGCAAAACAGAAATAAGTGGAAGAAGAAAATAAAAAATACCGACCCCTAACGAATGGGAAAAGCTAAAGAAGAAGAAGAAGATGTCAGTGTCAAGTGCAATTTATATGTTTTGTTTATGAAATAATTTTACTGGAACTTTAAAGTCTTTTGCAAGAAAATTTACGTGTGGAATATATACATAATACACCGGATTGACGGAAGGTATTGTGCTGGCCACAACACATTTTTTATTATTTTTCATAAGTGAGATACGAGGTATTTGCAAAATAAGTGAAAATCAAGTTTTGGCCTGTAGCTCAAAAGCAAAAATCGATCGAGAATTCTTGTAGTGTCCAATAAAATTGCCTGAAAAAGTTGGCCGATAAAAACCTACGTCAATTTTCTGTAGCGTGCACAATAAGAAAGTTTTTAATAAAAGAAACTCGAATTTGTTTCACCCTATACATATAAATCCAATAAATATTTCGAACGCAGTAAATTTGGAATTTATCATAATAACGGATATTCCAAACAAAAATATCTTACCACAAAAACATGTCGACGTAAATGACAAAAATATAAACAATCCACCAAAAACAAACGCAGTATTCATCGCAATTGCACTTTACAACTGGTTAAGTCAACGAACGGCACAAACGAACTAATCCCGCTAAGAACTCAAGCAGGCATTTATATGTGTAGTGTTGGAAATCCCAGTCGAACCGTAAGATTTTTATTTTGTTTAAATTTTCCTACACGTATGATTTCCGAAGGAGATATGAAGGCATTGGCATTTATCAGTGAATCAGACCATTAATATTAATATGGATTCTCCAAATATGATGGAATACTCTACGAAGTACTAGAAAGTGATATGATATACGACACCAAACGTCTAGAGGTGAAAGAATCTTGCAGGAGCTAAGGCGTCAACAATGTCTGATATAAACAGAATTTTTAATATCTTTTCTTGAAATATGATAAATATTTGTGGTTAATTTATAATAATCCTGTTTTCGAAATATTTACAAAAACACTATAATAATAATAAAAACATTTATTAATGACAAGACATATTTTTATATGTTTAAGTTAATATTATTGCATAAAAACCGATCTTAATATGTTTTTAAATACTAATATATTTTTATACGTAAGTTACATAAGAATTTTTTTGATACCATTAATCTATAATTTATAGTGATAATGATTTGATATTAACACAAATTGGAAGTAAGCAAAAAATCAATTATTTAAAATGTTATTTTTTAAAAGTAAAAAAATATGGTGTTAAATTTTTTCCATAATTATTAATTATATAAAATATAATAAAAAAAGGAAAGGACAATCAATTAATTAGTATTATTATTATTACCTATTAATAACAATAATAAAATAATATGTCGTAAATGAATAATAATTTTACGAAAATTGGTTTTTCCTTGGCAGATATAATCTCCCTATTTTTAATAGCTATATACCATTTATAGTGAAGTTAATAATTTAATTACGATATAATTATTACATATTTATTTGTATAGTGAAGTTAAGAATTTTATTATAATATAATTATTAAGTATTAATATATTGCTTATCATTACCGATATCTATGTACGGTGGAGGACAGAAAAAATCAAGTAAACTTTCTTCTATAAGATTTAGTTGCTTGAATTTGGCTTTACAATTATGACGTTTGTCACTTTGATTTGTCAAAAATTAAATTGTCGAATCGAAGTAAAAAAAATTCGTCGAATTAGCGACATTGTGAAGTGTTCGGTAATTGTTAAAGCGGAAGAAGGAATACCGATCAGACAAATTGCCCAGCGCTTATAATATGTCAAGGATCAGTTTACACTAGAAAAAAATACTGTCCTATTTTTTCTGTCCACCACTGTACACAGCAAATTAGTAAACATGCCAATATAGGTACCTAATATGCGGTGATATATTTATTTATATTTTTTTATTATTTAAGTTTATTAATTATGCATAACATCTGCTTTTTAACTCAAGTCGAATGTTCAGACAACTTAAAAAAAAAGTTCTTAATTTAATATTGAAATCTGTAATGTCATGGGTTATTTTAATGTACAGATTAAGATTTTTTGTACATTTCGTAAATGCAAATGTGTAGTTTTAATTTTTGAAATAAATATAATGGGTCATCCACTATTTTTTTAAATATTTACTTTCTGTAAGGTAAGGAGTATTGTCTTTGGTCAAAAAATTCGATGGTGAGTTTTTAGGGAATAAACACGATTATAAAAACATATGTATATTTATGTATAATTAACGTGGTAAATCATATTAGGTAGGCAGTGATAACAAACTGATTATTTTTTTTGTAACAAAATATGGATACTTACAAAAATAACGTACTATTTAAACAATTAACTTAAATATTACTTAATATTACCTCAACTGTTCTCACTGCTTGCCTGTTATCATGGCTCACTCGGTTAATTATGAATATTTTTTTCTTACATTTTTGTAATTTATTTCTTCAATAAAAATGCACTTCAAGCATATCGCTGAATTCGTAATTTTACGTAGATTCCAAATATATAAAAATATATAGGATGTCCCAATTGAAATATGTATGAAAGTTAATATCACTTCCGGTCAAACCGGAAACACTACCAACATGCTAAATATACCATGATTTGTGAGAACCTTGCCTAGTTAAAAATAATTATAAATAAAAAAGTTATATTGGGTATTTTGATATAAATAACCCATATTTTAATTAGGCATTATGGCGGAAGATATTAAGTAAGTACCTGCTGTTTTTTTTAAATTTCATTATTGCAATGTCCCTTAGATTTTAAATATCCTTCATATTTAACGGAACTGTTATTAGACGAATTATTTCATTCATCTTAATTAATTTGTTACACTTTGTGTCTATCTTGATATACCCGTAGCGTTTTTCTACTTTATAAAATCTATAATGTATTTGCATACGTATAACAAGCAATTAGTTCTGTTTTTTGCATTTACTACGGAAGATGATATAACCCGTTACAAATCAACATTTCAAGGGCAATAACATATGAAGGTAGATATTACTACTGATGCATTGGGAAATTTTATAGCAAGAGGAAGTGCAATAGTACACATAATCATTCGTAGAAATTAAACAGTAAACAAACACAATAAAAAAGGAAAATTTTGTCATTTACTGTGTATAACACATGAATATATTAATTTTTTTTTTGATCAATGTACGAATGGAACAAATCTCCCGGATATTACGAGTAATTCCCGATGTCATACGATCTGCTTATAGTGGTTCACAAGAATCTAATTAAAATCTTCATCAAGATTAGAAACAATTACTCAACGCAACGAATAATAAAAAAAACTGCGAGGTTACAAAAAATTGTAAAATAATGTTGACTCGCCCCCATTTAATCAACAATTAATTGTAATAAGTTGTACAGAACTTTAAATATAATACAGATTTTTTTTTTAAGGGCGTGTGCAACTACTCTGGTTATTACGCAACACAGATTATTATTATTATTGTTGTTATTATTAATATTAACATTTTAAATAATTACATTTCCATGTAAATTCTTCATTATGCAAGACTGTTCTCGAATAAAGTACTTTTGTTCTAATATTTATCTCTGTCGTGTAGGATAAAAAATATTGTGTAAACCACGAGGGGAAAGTGATTTTCCGGGCTTCAAGAAAACATACCTTTCCCGCCTTAGTATACAATTTACTATTTCTGACAATAATATTATGTGACAATTCCCTGACTTTTCCTTTATTCCTTGACCTTTGGCCACCCAAAAACTATTAGATATTGTTGAAAATTAGAGCCAAAGATCACATAATTTTTATTCATAGAAAAGAAAAAGAACATGCCTTCTTAACTCTTTACTGCCCGAAAGTACAATAAAGTCCATTTAATTTACTTATGCTCGTATTGTGTACATTGATTTTTATCAACATTTTTGATCATAATCAAAGATGGCAGCATAATAATATACAGGTGTTCATCTTAAATGGGCCACCATTGCTATCTCGAGAACTATAAGAGTTACAAACACGGTTAAATGGGCAAACAATTACTTCAATTATAAAACATTACAGAGATTATGACTTAATAGTTTATGTACAGAATTTGAATACCGGAAAACATTTTTAAATGATAAGTAAGGTCTTACGACAAAATATGAAGGTTAAGAAGTGACGTGAGTCTTATTTTTTTATAAATTTTAAGGATAATTTGAATCGACTTATGGTTAATTATAATATATCTAGACATGTATTAAATCAAATGCATGGTATGTCTGTTAATTCCGGAATTTTATTTTTTATTAGTTTAAAAGAGAAACGAGGGATGAACGTCTAGTCGTCATATCGAACCAATCAATGTCATTCAGTTAATAAGATTTGAATATCTTACGGTTTTTCGTATTTTTCTTAGTAAAGTATACGTTGTAAGAATAGAATGATACAAGAAAATATTCATTAATTTTAAAACACCGGTACATTTTTAAATTTTCAAAAAAAAAATATAATACTTACTATCTTGTGTACTTAGTTAAATTTACAAATTGACAACGTTCAAAGCGACCACCACCGTTCGAATCGCCTAGAATCGTGGTTTCGATTCCCAACAGAAGCTTGGATGTTTCATCGCACCTCCATCAACGCAACGTGAATAAATGTAATGTTAAAATAAATATAATAAAAAACTGACTTATCCCCATCTATATTACCAATTGTAATAACTATAAAAGTTTATACACAATAAAGATTATTATTATTATATAATAAATAGTGTAATCTTTTCCTCTAATTAATTTATTTCTTTGAAGATGTGAAGAAAGTATTTACAAAATTAATACATCTTTAAATCAAACTGCGCATTTGAATTTATATCCCGGAACAATCGTTTACTAAAATAATTCTGTGCCAATTTAAAAACAAACGATTTTCGTAGAACAATAACTTTGAAGATTCTCTAACGACGTTGCTAATTAACTCACGTAGAATGAAAATGAATCAGTCATAATTTGAGAACACAATAAATCTGTCATAAGATGAGAACAGTTTCACAAATTGCCTCGGGCAAGAAATTTTCGGCAATCGAGATGAAATTATTTATCTTAGAGTTGTACTCATTCTTTTTCCATTGTTAAATATGATCTGGAAATAACCTCTATAATTCATAATTAGGCTTGCATATAACTAAGGAAAGTGATAGTTATAATTTCGATAAGGAAACGAATAAACTAAAAACATTTTAAACATGTAAGTGACCAGGTCCTTAAAATTTGTAGAGCATGATATTTGTACCCCGTTGATGTTTTCCAGAACCCTGAGGATGGTCTAATTGAGACCGAAACGTCGGTATTGTTTTAAATAAATAATATTTTAACCAAGGACTGAATATCTATTATTTCACCTCTCCAAATCATCATTAACAGTCGATTAAAACTTATTGCAATAAAAAAATTAATTATTAATAAATTAGTCGCAAATAAAAATATATATTCTTAGACTCAAATAAAGAGATAAAAAATCTGATGTGGCCAGCACAATACCTTCCGTCAATCCTGTGTATTATGTATAAATTCTTCCTATGTTTCTTCCACCTTCTATTAATATATTCATCTCTCCTCATGACATGGTCAAACCAATATGTAATCGTCTCTCTTATATCTAGAAACTTCTAACACTAGAGTTACTTCCCTTATTCTTTCATTGATTTCATTTTATTGATACTGACATCTGTCAATTTGAATTACCTGAATATATTAGCAGTTTCCATGGTTCAGTTAGCATAGCTGGCTGAATTATGAAATTTATATAAAATTTATTATCGTTATTCTTTTTTAACTCTATATCTGTTGAATATCAAATATAAAATGCAATCAAATCGTATAGACAATAATATATTCTTTAAGTTATAATAACATTTAACTGATTTTTTCAAGAAAAACTGTTAAAATCTTCAAATGAGGGTACTTCCGGTTGACCAATTATAACCAAAATCTAAATAGGTCTGCATATGGTTGTAAGGAAGAGGAATACGCAAGAATTGTAATTTTTGGAATTCTAGTATTGGAGATATCGTGCCCGAAAACTAAATAATAAAAAAATCCGATATGGCCATCACATTACCTTCCGTCAATCTTGTGTATTATGCACAAATTCCATAGGGTGCGAGCAGTCATGTGACTTTGCTGACCTTGGCAATCACATATGGGGGCCCGTATCAGAATGACAGCTATTAATTATATCCATAACTGACAAATATAATAATTCTTTTGGTATTATATGATTCCTTTTCTCGGCAACCGAATTCCACACTCCTTATAACAAATAAATCACATGAAATTAGTAAATCATGAAATTTTGAATTAAAAATTATGACCATTTCTCAGTTATGGACATATTAATAGCTGTCATTTTAACACGAGCCCCCATATCTGCTTGCCAAGGTCAGAAAAGTCACGTGACTGCTCGCGCCCTATATGTAATTTTCTCGCAAAATATCCTACATTTCCAGTAAAATTATTTCATACACTATGCAAATTGCACTTGACACTGACATCTTCTTCTTCTTTAGCTTTTCCTCCTCATGATATGTTCAAACCAATGTAATCGTCTCTTGCCCGGTTGCAGAAACGTTCATCAACGCTTTGTTTAATTAACGGATCATCAAAACGAACAAATGCAACGCGATTTTTTAACAGCAATGATTTAAATGTCATAAGAACAAGGAAACTGATTCGAATTTGTTCATTTTGATGGTCCGTTAATTAAACAACGCGTTGATGAACCTTTCTGCAACCGGGCATCTGTCTAGAAACTTCTATCACTCGAGCCATTTCCCTTACCTTCCCTGTCTTTCCGTTTCTTTCCCAACATCTATCTTTACATCCTCATCTCTGCCACATTCATTTTTTTTTTCATTGACACTTACATCTGTCAATTAGAATTTTCTTAATATAGTAGCTGTTTCCATAGTTATAGCATTGCTGGCTGATTTATAAAATTTAATATCTTTATAATTCTTTAACTCTATATCCATTGAATATGAAATATAAAATGCAATCAATTCTATAGATAAGAAAATTCTTTAATATTGATAATAATAACATTAAATGTCAAAAAAACATATTTAACAGTGTTATTTCAAGAAAAACTGTTTAAATCTTCAAATGAGGGTACTTCCGGTTGACCAATTATAACCAAAATCTAATCAAGTCTGCATATAAGGAAGAGGAATATGTAAAAATTGTAATTTTTGAAATTCTAGTATTGGAGATATTGCGGCCGAAATTATAGTCACATACACACACACAGACACACACACACACACACACACACACACACACACACACAAACACACACATACACACACACAGGTAAGGTAATGTGATGGCCACATCGGATTTTTTTATTATTCATTCAAATGATTGAGTGCTAAATAATTAAAAAAATAAAACATTGTTTTCAAATAAATTGTAAAGACTGTGTATCTGTGTGTAACAATAGCTTTATAAATATGCTTTTAGTTGTATGAGAAAATTACTTTTGAATATTAAGTATCAGTATTCAGTTCAGTAACGTACATTTCTACTTAGTCACATTGAAAAATGTGTTACAGTTTCTTAACTATAGAATAATTAATATTCGTTGCAATATGTCCTAATTTCTGATACTATCTTAAGAATTCAGATATACGAAATATATTTCTTCACTGTTATTCTCTATTATATTCTATCAACAGATTTTGGGTAAATAAATAGTGATGAAAGATTAGAATGTATGACATTTAGTCATAAATTATGGTTTCCGTTTGATATTTTTCTGTTTTCCCAACGAACTGACTAATCATTTTTTTTATTAAATTGAGAATATACTGCATGAATATATGACGATTTGGTTATTTCACAATTTATTTACCAAACAGGTTCAAATAAATATAAATAATAATATATAGAACAATAAATAACTATATATGTAATGTGTAAATGAATGTTTAAAGCATAAAGTACATTATACATTTATCAAACGTTGGATAGTATTTCACATCTTATATAATAAAATTTCTCAATAATGAAATCACTATGAATTTTCCAATTTAATTGAATTACGGTATAAGAACTAAAAAGTAATTATTAAATTTGTCTGATGTGAAATATAATTCGTGTGATGCTACATTAGCATTAAAATTTTTCGAATGAACTTAATCATCTAAGTCATTAAACTATTGTGTTATCACTATTAAAAGATTATTTTATCTTCCTTGTACAAAATAAAAATGATTTCAAAAGTTTATATATTTATATTGATTACTTTACTTACCAGTGTCGATTTGAAGACATATGTAAGTAGTAGTCGTTGATTTCTGGAAAAATAAATAGAAGTTGTGAAATATAAAATCGTAAATGTACCCGCTGTAAATGCTTACAATAGATATCTATGCACCAAGTGAGTTAAGATAATGTTTATTTATGAAAAGAAAGTATAAGCCACGAGCCCGTAGAGCGAGTGTATGAACATACTTAACTTACGTGGTTTTATACAATATTTTATTCAATTCTTACAAAATAATAATAAAAACCATTATAAAATGTAATTTTGGTAAAATAAAAAAACAATTAATTTGTAGGCTGTGCATAGCAATCGTCAGTGATAGACTATTGCATAATTTTGCCCAAATTATGCCCAGTTTTGCCCAACTCTTATTTTTTTGCCCAGCTTCCCATAACCTATGAGTCAAAAGTCGATTTTCTGGGATGTGGCACCCCCATAAACGAATTCGCTTATGAGGATTCCACACCATAGATATTCGACTATTGACTCACTGGTTAAGGAGAGGGGGCAAAATAAAACAAGTATTGGGCAAACCTGGGCATAACTTTGGTTAGGCTAGGTTAGATTCGATTAGGTTAAGTTTGGTTAGGTTAGGTAGATACTTAATCCTGCAATTGTGACGAACTCTATCGGTTTTATAAAAAAAAGGGCTGGGCAAAAAAATAAGAGTTGGGCAAGTTTTTTCTCTTAATTTCTACGTGGGGGTGCGAACTTCACACGGGTTTTATTTACTGTCATTTGTGTCGTGCAAAATAATAAAAATGGCTGATATGTCTAATAAAGACTGTAGCGACGATGTTATTTTCGTTCCTGCTGTTATTTTAAATGCATTATTTGTTGCAGAGTGAGGTAAAATTATGTTAAAGTGACTTATTTATAGTAATAAAAAATATTATGGGCTAATGTAAATAAATTATAAATATTTGAATAGACAATATTTTATACTCTTTGGTTTCATAATAAAATGGTAGAGTACGAAACAAATAAAATATAAAATGCTTGGTAGATATTAGGTTATCTATTTACATAAATATTAACATATTTCATTAAGTTTTCAAAATAAAAAATATAGGCAATTATAAAGAAAAATAACAAATAAATAGATGCTAATAATTGTAAGCATAACTTATTTTTCCTTTTCGCTACTGTATATTGGAAACATTTCTTCATACTATCGTACGGATATGTATGTCATTTTCACACTAAGGATGCGAATATGAAATTCAAAGCCAAATCTGTCAAGAATGCACATAAATTTAGGGCGCTGAAGCTGGCACAACCATTCCGGCACAATCACACGGAATCAATCAGAAAATCTAGTATTCATTCATTACTAATTAATTAAAGACCAAATTTATTACGGTTGTTTT
The DNA here is from genome assembly GCA_951394225.1 of Harpalus rufipes. NCBI lineage: Eukaryota > Metazoa > Arthropoda > Insecta > Coleoptera > Carabidae > Harpalus > Harpalus rufipes. The sequence goes on along the minus strand of OX596283.1, from coordinate 14,232,008 downwards.
TAAAAAAATTCATAGGGTTGTGCAAATAGTAACAAAATATTTACAGTAGAATTTTTTAAAGATGATCAATAAAGATTATCTGTAACATGAACGAACTAACAAATTAGCATACGTTTATATCTCTTATTTACAAAGACTACAAGCGTGTGCGAAAAGGACGCTTGTCTTTCAAGAATTCGTAATGTTGCGACTAATTTAGGACATTCCATTTTAAAACGATGCTCGTTGTTGATATTACTTTCGCTGTAACGTAAGTTTATTTATTAATTCAGATATATTAACTTGATTCATAGCCGTATAAATAACGTTATTTTCTGACACTGACACATATTTGGTTTTACATTTGCGAATAAACTTATCAGTTGATTTAGTTTTGAATTTTGAATGCTTTTTTAGTAACATACATTTTTAGTAGTATCATAGGTACCCTCATGAAAACTAAGAAAACGACACTACGTAATATGACAGAATGGGCGGAGTTAAAATCTTAATTCATACAATTTATAGATGACCTTGATTGGACATCTTTCAAAAATTTTACTGTACTAGGATTACAGAGTCCAACAAAACTAATTTTTGTCCAGCATTAAATTCCAGCCCCTCCTTCGTCCAATAGTTAAAACCATTGTTAATGTAGTTCTTGCCGTCCCTGAAAAGTTAGGGATGTTATATTAAGCATCGATGGGAACTAACACGGAGCGTAGCGGAGTGATTGGCTTGCGGCGACGTATTCTTGTTGTACCAACTATTATTATAAATTCAAACTAAAACTAATTTTATAGGTGTGTAACATGAAATAATATTAGTAAAAAAACTCCATTGTTAATAAATTGAAGACTTTAAAATGGATTATTTTTTAGAACGTATATTTTTATGAAAAGCACAAAAAGATCCAGGTCTAGTTGTGTTGGTGAGGCTACGACTGAGAGTCCACTCCTGGCCGCGATCCCACTACTGCCAGACACGGGGACTTTTGGCTGCTGGGTTTCCCCCCTGACCCGGTGCGCCCCTCCTTAACCAACCTCCACGGCCCGGACTCCTCCGGCCCGGCCATGTTGATGCCAGGCTTAGTGCGGACGTCCAGTCAACGTGGACGACCCAGCCGTACCGTTCCCCACCTCAAACCATCCTCTGAACCCGACCTCCAAGCAGCTGGATTATAGGAGTGCGCCACGCTCCCAGTCGAATGGAAATCTGACATATCGGGTTTCTATATCACAAAATATATTTTTATATTTTTTTTGATTTTATTGTATATTTGAAAAGAAAAAATCTGATGTGGCCAGCACATAACCTCTCGCCGTATATTTTACCTGGCTGTATGCATAAAGCAAAGATTATTTTTATAAATACAAATAATATATTCATATAAATCTATGACGTATAAACTTCTTTATTATTCAATAATAGCATGTCTCAACATAAAGATATTTACCATAAATTATGTTACAGTAAATTACAAAGTAGAGTTTACCATATATAAATATTAGGCTGGTAACAGCAATTTTCAATTCGAACAACTTTGTTTACTTTCTCTTCATATTCTTCTAGTAAAAACATTAATTTTGGGCGGTCTAAAATGTATATATCTGGATTGTGCATCTATTCTTATATATCTTCTTTTACATTTTATTTTTTCATACTTGTTATATCTAAATAACCTTAATTCCCTTTAATAAAGTGACGGATAGATTGCACTCCGATTATTCTTATATCGATGTGTAATTTTGTCAATATTTACAACTTACTTGAGAAGAATTTGATAGCTTTTTCGCAATTCAAAGTTACTCTAGTCTACAGTACTGGTGTACATTGTCCCATAATGTTTGAAACAAATTTAAGTCCTTCAACCTAGACTTGTCATCTCCATAATAGTCACAGATCAAGAATTAAGGGATTCTCCAAATACATTTTTCTTTCATTACTCATTATTTCTGACACTGACATTTATCTGTCAGTTACAAATAATTTAAATTTGCAACTATTTTTCATGGCATCCTTTCGGTTGTAAAATTAATTACAACATTATTTTATATATTATATTCCTTTTATCTCTAAATCTATAAAATATGTATAAAAATATTTAAATGTATCAGAAAGAGAATTTAATTTTCTTTAATATTATCAAGAAAAATTTTCAAAAAATAATATTTAGAAGATTTTTTTTCAAGAATCTTCTACTTCCGGTTGTCCAATTGTTACCAAAACCTTTTCAGATCTTCCCATGAATGTCCGATTGGGAAATACGTTGTTAAACAAATTTTAAGTCTTATAGTTTTTGAGTAACCGTCCTTCCAACATCCCACACACACACATCCACACACACACACACACACACACACACACACACACACACACACACAGACATCATCGTAAAAATGTTAAAATCGGATTGTAGGGACCTTAAAACGTGCTTATTCAATAAAATCTGGATATGCGATTTTTAGCATGAATCCAATACCTCTCTTAGCGAGAGGTAAAAAGTTATAAAAATTTTCAAAATAAACTAACCATAATAATATAAATAATTAATATTGTATTATTTAAACCTTTGGAGTCTAGGCTGTTATTCTTGTCGGGGGCGATTAATAACCGAAGCCCCCCTTCTAGAAAAAAGTGTTGATATCAATGTTGTATCTCAATCTATTTTTGAGTTATGCACAATACCCTCCATCAATCCTGTGTATTATGTATAAATTCCATACATAAATTTGTTTGCAAAAGATTCTAAATTTCCAGTAAAATTATTTCATAAACAAACTATGCAAATTGCTCTTGTCACTGACATCTTCTACTTCTTCTTTCTTAGCTTTTCCCATTCGTTAAGGGTCGCTGTTTTTTTATTTTCTTCTTCCACTCATTTCCGTTTTGCGTATCGTTCTCATTCAGTTTCTCTCAAGTCTTCCGCAATACAGTCCTTCCATTTTATCTTTGGCCTTCCTCTGTTTCTTCAACCTTCTCTAATAATAAGCTATTCATTCTTTTTCCAATATATTCTTCATCTCTCCTCATGATATGTTCAAATCAATGTAATCGTCTTTCTTGTACCTTTCTAGAAACTTCTTATACTAGAGTTATTTCCCTTATTCTTTCCATCCTTACCGTATCTTTCCGTGTCTTCCCCAACATCTATATCCACATTCTCATCTCTGCCACATTCATTTACTTTTCATTGATATTGACATCTGTCAATTTGAATTATCTGAATATATCAGCAGTTTCCATGGTTAGCATAGCTGGCTGATTTATGAAATTTAATATCTTTATAATTCTTTAACTCTATATCTATTGAATATGGAGTATAAAATGCAATCAAATCATATTGTAAATTTTTTCGGGGTCGTCTATCTATTTCTTAACAATAAGTGTTGTTTGGGATCATTATCCTTCTGGAATTTATAATCCCATCCCAGTTCAAGTTAACTCGCATAAAATTGCAAATTTTCTTTTAAAGTTGATAAACATTTACTGTTTTCTGAGAAAAAAAAAACTATTTCAAAATCGAGAACATTCAGAAGTCTAGCTAGGATTTATTTAATTCTATTAATTAAATTAAAAACGTATCGTGATTTTTCTAACGGAATTACCATGATCTCAAGCATTTGAAAATATTAAATATGCATAATTATTACTTTCTACTATAAATAAATATAAACACATATCAATCAAATGTTGACACTACAAAACATACATTTTAATCTTCAAGGAAAGGCCTTCATTTCTTTTAAATGACAATACAATTTACAGAAATCTATTCATAAATATAAATTATACATTATTACATATTTTTATGGTCATATTCATGTTGATATAATCTCTTATTTTTGTAGACAGAAGTCGATCAGTCAAACGAGTTTCGAGCTAATGGAATGCAGTTCATTTGGTTGGTAATTTGCATTATTAATTAATGCATAAGGATACGTAATCCAATGTCAACATCGACAAGATTGAGAAAATATGGAACAAGTGCTCCAGTAAGTATTTGCAACGATTTAATGATTTTTTCCCTTGAAAAAGAGTTGATTAAATTCTTGAATTCTTAATGATATAGTGAATCTTACCTACATACATAAATTGTGTGTCATATGAAAGTAAAAATGAAAGAGGAAATCATTTCTCATCTTAAATCTTTCCGTAGAGAATTTTTAAGTATTGTTGGCACATTTCTTCCCATCAAAATTAATCATGTTGGAAATAGTGTAAAGTAAATATGCGTAGTTTATTTAGGCTATATCTCTCAAATGAAAGCAGTATGTACATGTTAATACTATCTAATACTGTATAATGTGCCATATTGTTAAGTGATTTGAATAAGATATTTATAGTATGATGGTGATATATGAAAGCTGTATATATTTTAAACTAACTATAAAAAATCTGTTGTGACCAGCACAATACCTTCTGCCATTTCTATTTTATGTTACATAAGTAACGAATTTAACATTTCATTACACAAAAGTAATTCAAATTGTCTCTATTCTTTCGTTCTATAAGGAATTTTGTCCTACTCTCCTAATATGTTCAAGATTCTTCAAATTCATTGACGGAATTTCTCAAGAATATATATAATATTAAATATACCTATAATTTTAAATACATATTTAAATAATAATACAGTGTGTTAATAAAAAATCCTAACTCGGAATAAGCTATGAACAAGGAAGCGTGTGCGTAATGCAATTTAAAATTATTTAATTAAATGTCAATTTGACACGAGAGATTGTCAAAAATGTTATCTAAAGAAATCAAAGCTTTTCTTCTTGAATCTTATTTTAGAAATGGAAATAAATTAGAAGACGGCGAATGGCAAGGTACTGTATCCTTCTTTATTATCTTTTCTCCTTAAAATTACATTTCAGAATCAATTTTGACTATTTGACTTTCAACTTGAATAATGATCATACATACGTTTCTCTGCTCATAGCTTACTCCGAGTTAGTTTTTTTTAACACACTGTACAATAAGATATATTAAATGTACTCGTAACTCCCAGAAAATCTTTAAGTAATGTTAGTAAAACTGCTGATATTTGACACTGACATTTTATATTTATATGAATTACAAACATTTAAATATCTCAACTGGTTTTCATGGAGTTGTGTGGGCAGCGAGATTTATTATAACAGATTATAATATTATAGTATACTATAATATTATATATTATATCTCTAAATATATAGGAGATATAATAAAAAAAAAAAATGTGTCAGATTGAGAATTAAATTATTTTTATTATTTGTAATAACAAATTTTAAAAAAATAATATTTAGAAGTTTTTTTTAGCATCACTTCCAGTTGTCCAATTGATACCAAAACCTTATCAGCTCTTCCCATTAATGTTAGATTGAGGAATCCGTTGTTAAATATGTCTTAAGTCTTGTAGTATTTGAGAAACCGTCCTTTCAACTTCCACATACACACACATACACACACACATACACACATACATACACATACACACATCATCGTAAAAATGTTATAATAGCAATTGTTATCAGAACCTTTTCAGCTCTTCAGTGAAACAGGTCTTAAGTCTTATAGTTTTTGAGGAATCGTCCTTCCAATATACACACAAAAAATGTTAAAATCGGATTCTTACAATGTGCTTACTCATCTGGATATGTGATTTTTAGCATGAATCCAGTACCTCTCTTATCGAGAGGAAAAAATGAATGAATCTATATAAAACAAGTTTATTATTTCAGGGTATTCACGATTATATGTCTAATATGGGGATCTCGAATACAATAAATACAAAGTCGGTAAACTTAGACAAAAATTGCGCCATCAGTGGGATATTTTAGTAGTGTATTGTTTATGCGGAGAAATTGAATAGGTCGTTAGTTATAGACGAAAATGTAAATTTTGTATTCTTTCATTTTTACAAATAATACATTTTGTCATAGTTCCATGAAATAGTAATGAATTTTGGTTTGAACTTCTTTACGACACTTTTTTATGCTCTTTCGAAAGCTGATACTCATTTTTTTATCACTATTTGATTTCAATTTATGATGTCAAAGTTATAATTTGTATATGGGTGTCATATTTGAAATTTACAGTAGTGAATAAGAAATATTTTTACTTTCCAATGATATATAACTTTTCCATTTTCATTTGATTAAATTCGAAAAATAAAAAAATCGGTTGTGGCCAGCACAATACCTTCCGTCAATCCTGTGTATTATGTACAAATTCCAAACATAAATTTTCTTGCAAAAGATTCTTAAATTTCCAGTAAAATTATTTTATAAACAAACTATGCAAATTGTACATGACACTGACATCTTCTTCTACTTTAGCTTTTTCCATTCGTTAGGTGTCCCTATTTTTTATTTTCTTCTTCCACTCATTTCTGTTTTGCGTATCGTTCTCATTCAGTTCCTTTTCTCAAGTCTTCCGCAATACAGTCCTTCCATCTTATCTTTGGTCTTCATCTGCCTCTTCAACCTTCTATTACTAAGCTATTCATTCTTCTACCAATATATTCTTCATCCCTCCTCATGACATGTTCAAACCAATGTAATCGTCTCTCTTGTATCTTTCTAGATACTTGTAACACTAGAGTTATTTCCTTACCGTATCTTTCCGTGTCTTCCCCAACATCTACTTCAACATCCTCATCTCTGCCACATTCATTTACTTTTCGATGATATTGACAACTGTCAGCTTGAATTATCTGAATATATTAGCAGTATCCATGGTTAGCATAGCTTGCTGATTTATGAAATTTAATATCTTTATAATTCTTTAACTCTAATCTATTGAATATGAAGTATAATATGCAATCAAGTAGTATAGAGAATAGTACATTCTTTAAGTTATAATAATGTTAAATGTCAATAAATCATATTTAACAGTTAAGATCTTCAAATGAGGGTTGACCAATTATAAACAAAATCTAATCACTTGTTCTTTTGGATGTAAACTTCAGAAATACACACATATACGTACATACAGACATCATCGTAAAAAGGGTAAAATCATATTATAGGGACCCTAAAACATGCTTATTCACTAAAAACTCATCATTGAATTTTTTGACCAAAGACAATACCTTCCTTACCTAAAAGTAACGGAAGGTAAAAACTGCAAAATTTACATTTTCGTCTATTTCTAAATAGTTCTCTTATAGTTTTCGAGATTCCCATGTTGGTCACAACCTGGACATCTTGAATATTACCATAACTAAGAAAAGAGTTTTTTTTTTTTAAATAATTTGTAAAGTTATTCTATAATTTCACTTTTTTGTTTGTTGACGGAGAAGGAGGATGCCTACATACAGTTATATTGTCACGGTAATTTTTCCGTGTGAATCATTTTTAGAGAATTTTGGTATATAACAATAAAAAGGAGTTATTGTTAATACCATTAAGAGCTGTTACTATTAAATTAAATAATACCATAATTAATAAAACTCGTATTTAACTACAAAGATATGACTAATTACAAAATGCCCAAATTATGAATTGTACGTATTTTATAAACGAACATTGCATATTATGATACAACAGATATACGGTTATTATCCGGTATCCGGCTTGTCTAGCCAATTTAAAGAAAATAAAATATATAAATTGACAATAAAATTCATAAAGATAAGAATAAATAGATATTGCAATCAACCCGAATATTCGTTTATTTATATACATATCAAAATACCATTGACTGTATTGTAATCTAGGGCCGTATTATAAATTGTACGTTACTGTATCTAATAATATAGTATTTACCTTATCACTTTATCTATTTAAATATATTATAAATAAATTATTATTTCACATTTACATTCATTACATAATTACTTTCTACTTAGTAATGTTTCTGATAATGTAATGAAAACACTCTAGCTCTAGATGACTAGATCAAAGTCTTTTATATACCTTACACTTTCATTATCAAATTAGCATCTTTATACACACAACTTATTTATTTTTCCATTGGAACTTTCAGAATTTAATTGTGTTTGGTGTTTCGTACAATAATGTAAAGGGTCTTGTGGCCATCTGCCTGAGTGTCTGGTCGCGAATCTGGGGGACCCGGGTTCAATCCCGACCGACGCCAAAAATTACTTCGAATTTTAATGGCACAAAATTGACCCCTGTGGTGCACTCTCCACGCCAGCTATGAGTGCCCGTGAGGTGACGCCTGGCAAGAGCCCACACGGTACAAATATTTCATCATTACCGGTATCTGTATACAAAGCAGATTGGCACACCCAGCAATGGGTAATATGCCGTGATTATATATTTATATTTATATATATATAACAATAATTTAATAAATTAATGAAATATCAAATTCCTCTTTTTAACATTGATGGGTAAACTGATTAGTTTTTTCTAACAAATGGATAACTGGAAGGAGCAGTTTACGTAAAGCAGTAAACAGTTTAACTAAATACGTTTAAATATTATTTTTTAATTTATATCAAGCTAATGAAGTTCTATTTTTTATCACGAATGTGGAATAATAAACCATATGAATGATAAAAAGGAACTTCAGTGCCTAGCTGCATATTAAATTTTATTTGAAATCAAAATTTTATGAAAATGAAAGGAATATTTATTTTTATTGGTTATGTTTACAATTCTGTCAAATAAACGAGCTTAAGTTCAGTGTTGCTAATCTCCAGACATTTCAGTTATTGTAATGGAATGAATACTCATAATTATGTGTGTTATATCACACTTTATCGGAATTATTTAATTCGTACTTCTTACACATATTGTTTGTCATTTTACGAAAAAAAGAAAATATTATTATGAATCTTAAACTACCCAAATTATCTTACGTACAATAATTACCATAAGGTTGGCAACACTACATTTGCATAAAATCGTCGTATAATGGATTACTTTAGTGCCGATTTCTAAACTTTTAATGAAAATTTTGTGCACTTTAATGACGATTTCAAATTAAATAATCTATTCTAATAAATCTCGCAGTCCCATACTACTTCAAAAAAACGTATTGAGAAATTCAAATATTTGTAGTTGACAGATAAAAAAGTTAGTGTTAAAAATGAAGAGTAGTTTATATTAAAGACATAATTTTGCTGAAAATAAAAGTGGAAAAAATTCTTTAAGAGAGTGCGATACTATTATGTTGGGCACAACAATTTTTGAGTTAAATTCTTCACAAAACAAAAATTTCAACAACAATATTTAATAGAAAATTGTAACATCGACAACTTTTTCTTTTCAGATTGTAGAATTTCATTTCAAATTATTATTTTTCGCACTGTCACACGTTACCATTTGAATTGTTATTTAGTAAATTACTTAGTAATTTTTCTTTGGTTTTTAAGTTTTTTCAAATTGAGAATTAATTGCCGGTATCAATGCTAGTATCTCATTTAGTCCTTTACATATCTTATTGTCGTAATTGATTCTGTAAGGAAGTTACTAAGTTTGAATCGTAGAAATAAGCCTTACTGATCAAGGAAATTTTAAATTAACGAATATGAAAAATTCATGGAACCCGCAGGGATTTGAACCCTGGATCTTCTCATATCTAGTAATAATATAATATTAATAATAATAAATAAATATTTCATCACGGCATACAGCATAATTACCTATTGCTGGGTGTGCCAATCTGCTTCATAAACAGATATCGGTAATGAGGGAATATTTGTACCGTGGGGGTGCTTACCAGACGTCTCCTCACGGGCACTCAATGCTGGCGTGGAGAGTGCGCCACAGGGTTCAATTTTGAGTCATTAAAATTCGATGTAATTTTTGGCGTCGGTCGGAATCGAACCCAGGTCCCCAGATTCGCAACTAGATACTCAGGCACAGGGCCACGAGACCCCAATAATATTAATAATAATAATAATAATAATAATCATAATAATTTATTTGTCATAAGAATTTGGCTTGTCAACACAAAATATTAAATATTTATAAGTATAGCAAAAATATCAAAATATTACATACACAAATTAAAAAAAAATACAGTAAATAAATAAGGAACAACATAAATCGATGGAATTAAACATTTTTGTATAAGTCTGTATGTAACAGAATTTATTGTATTAATAGCTTTTAAATCATGTGGTGATTAAAAATTTTTATTGGCATGTATGAAACGTAATGAAAATTTTTAGTTCTGAACTTAAGAATATAGAAGTTGTTAATGTTGCAAGTGTTATGAAATCCAATAGCTTGTTTGATAGTTAAAAACAAAGAAGAGTTTTTCTTGACAAGCGCACAATGAAAGATGTAGACACAAGGGAGAGTAAATAAATTAAGACGGACGAAGAGACCTGTGCACGAAATATGAGGAGAACATTCAATAATTGCCCTTATGATATTTTTCTGAACTTTAAACCCATTAATTGCTTGAATTGAATTACCCCAGCATATTATACAATATGACAAGATATATTCTAAAAATATGAGCAAAGTAATACAGGTACATCCATATTTACACATTTTTATGAGATGGTGAGAATGATGTGCCTAAACAAAGTTATAATCTATATTTAAACTTAAACTTTTAGTTGTTATGGTAGTATTTTTTATTTAGCAGTGAAGAAAAGGTAAATACATATATTGGTTGAATTCCAAGTCTTTATATAAAAAAATAAATTACAAAGCCACGTTTAGCTCCACTAGTATACGAACATCTGAGTCAGCCTTTTTAAATGCCATCGTCAGAAGTCGGTCAGCACAACAAGTAACCACAGACGCGTTTCGCACTTATTGGTGCTCATCAGTGTGGTGTAACCTGTGGTCTCTTCGGTCCACAATGAGACTCCTGGCCAGAGACAATGACTCGTTGTGCTGGCGGTGATCTTAAGATCATCTATATTGGTAAAAGGCCTGTAGAGGTATGTTACCGTCAAACTGCAAAAAGCAAATTTCGAATTTCGCAATTTGCTTTCTTTATATAAACTTTGACAGCGTGCCCGAACAACAATAATTATATACAATTGATAGATATCACAAAACTAACTAGATTTTATGTACATAACATAATAACAAAATGAGACTCAGAGCTATCTAAAAAATAAACTTAAAGATAAATGAAGAGCACTCGAAAATATCAACGGTATTTATTGTCATATTGTGTAGAGCCACAAGATCCTATCTCATTGAAGTCAATAGATCTTTCACAAATCTTGTTATAAATATGATCACAAATATTTCTTTTCGAAGTTTCTGTAGCAATATTAGCAAATAACCAATAATATTTCAAACACTGTAGGTTTTCTATTGCCCGAAATTGTCTTCCTAAACTAATATGATCTTCCATTTGATCCTACCCTTTAATTATCTCTTCAGTCATCACCAATAATAACACGTAAGCACATCACACATCGCATGTTGCATCTGTATGTAGTTACGCCACGGCGCGGCCCATTTGTGGCCGGTGACTTTTGTTTGTGAAAGGTCGCGCCGGGGCCGTCTGCAGCCGTCTGCAGCGCTCTATTGGGAAACTCCTTCTCGACGCTCGGCTCCTCAACCTCAGCAGCGGGAGAGAGTGAATTGTCTAGGTTCATCTCACGAAGCTCCACTGATGCGCATTCAGTTGCTCTTTGCCTCCGGGTCAGTCAGTGCCTTGTGAACGGATATACGGTCTCCGAGATAGGTGAGTCTAAGATTTATATGAGTGACTTACTGGTGGTGGTGTATACAAAGATGTAGGGTTGTTGGAAATCATTATCTGATGATTTCGGATTGGAGTTACTAAGTCTATTATTTGATCATTTTAAAAATTATTTAAAATAATATTGTATATAATGGTATGTTAGGAAGTACTACCGGAAGAGTCACCGTCAAAACAAAAAGTACCGGAACGCTTAAATTGTTTAGTCACCATTCATTAAGTATTATTTGAAACAAAAATAAATTTAATTTTAAATTCTTAATAAATATTGTTTCACCCTACCGAAAAGTTGCATTTCATAAACTAAAAAAACTAAGTTTATTTTGTAATGGAGCAACAAAATTTCTAAAGATATTCTGATAGAATTTAGGGAAAAAAATACGAAAAATTTCCACATTTTGAAAATATTTTCAAATCTTTATTTTAATGCTGATTTGTGTAAATAGTATATTGCGTAACTAGTAGAAAAGTACTACATTTCCAGACGAGGATGGCTACCACCGTGTCCACAAACAGATGAGTCCGGAAATGTACTTTTTTTACCAGCTATTGTTACTATTTTTTCTGCGCCGAATAATTTAAAAATAAAACTTAATAATTTTTGTTTTTACAAGAACTAAAAGGCCGTACTGGAAAATATTCCCGGACTAGGTCGGAAAAAAATTCCAGTTCACTTATTATAGCAACAATTATACATACTACAATTATGAAAAGTATAGAATCTCGTCTGATCATATAAACAGATATTTACGTTATTACCGAACGAGTAGGCAAATTCAAGTACGAGCCGTAGGCAAGTACTGGAAGCCGGTGAGTCAGTAATTTATAATTTCAAATGATGTTTATTATTAGTAACAGTTACAAATGATAGATCAATTAGCTAGGTTCCTTTGCTACATAAACATTATATTTATTTCTCTAATACCCAGTTGTACCACTGACCCTTAAATTTTAAGCTAGACTAAACAAAAAAAAAAACAAATCAAAATTTTGACAGCAATATTTATTTATTATTAAATATATCCAACAGCGAGGAGAATAGATAAAATTACATGATGCACAATACTTAACAAACAATAAAAAAACCTAAATCTCAGATTAATAGATTATTGGTATTTTTTTTAAATTTACTGAGTGTTTGGTCGCAAATCTGGGGACCCGGGTTCGATCCCGACCGATGCCAAAAATTACTTCAGATTTTAATGGCACTAAATTGACCCCTGTGGTGCACTCTCCACGCCAGCATTGAGTGCCCGTGAGGTGACGCCTGGTAAGTGCCCGCACGGTACAAATATTTCATCATTACCGATATCTGTGTACAAAGCAGATTGGCACACCCAGCAATGAGTAATATGCCATGATGATATATTTATTTATTTTTATTTTTAATCACTAAATATATCTATATCCGTGTTACAGTCATGAATTAAGTAATTAAATCATCCTTTTGACGTTTCGTTTTGATTCGATATTGTCAATTTAAGGAACACTTAAAATTTAAGTGACAGCAGTGCAACCGGGCATTAGGTACCTAATAAACAAAAATAGTATTACTTTTTATTCTATATGTGTCTAGTCTTGTAATAAGCATTTTTTTACATTTTAGAGAATATAAATAAAGATTTATTTGACAGTTACGAGGCATGTTTTTTAAAGTCAATTTTTACCACGTTTTCAAATTAAGAGTACATGGTTTTCCAAAGGCATAAATTAAACAAAAATGTCTCTAAGAAATTTGGAATTTTATTTATTAATTAACATAAAATATTTGGAAAACCATATCGTTACTGAATACATTCAACATAATTTATGTTGAGAAATTATTTGCATTTTAATAGTTTATTATTAGTATTACTCTTGGAATACTGTGTATAATTTCCTGTATTAATTACGGGATTCCTCTTCAATACCTAATTTTATTAAATAATATTTTCTTCGTAATACCTATACCATATTTATACTACTTGATAATATCTTAAAAATTCCTTTCTTTCACTATATAAAATATGAATTTCCCCACTTATGTACCTATATCTGAAATTCCTACTATGTACTTCCATATTACCTCCAGATTTGCATATAAATTTTTGAAAAGTATATAATTAATAACTTCCATATTATGTGTGTGAGTGAGACACAGCAAAAAAAAAATAGTTTCATTGTACAAGAATTTTTAATACATCTAGTAGGCTTGTTATTATGATAATATTTCTCTTCCTAACATATACATATCTATGAACTCTCTAGGTTGTTTCCGTCTTAATTGTATGTAAATGTATGTAATATATCTAACTGATTGTAATAATACTGCATATAAATATAATGAAATTTTTATTACTATGTGCTACTTTTCGCAAATGAGAATTTATAAAAATAATTGAAATAAATCCGGGACTTCCAAAACTTTTTCTATGAAAGAAAATTTATTGTTACGCTTTTAGTAATGTTTATTAACATTTTTTGTTGATGTACCCCGCCAGTACGTTAAAATGTTTCTCATGTAGCCTTTAAAATTATTATATGTAGAATATTAGCGTAATTATTTATTAAAAATAAAACAAATGAAATATGTCATTTTATATAGAACGCCAGGCGTACCGGCTAGCATTATCCCGCGTACTCCCCAGCAGGGGTTCGCGTACCACCGGTTGAGAAAAACTGACTTATAGTAGATCGACTTTTGCTGACTTTTCTAGCAGGCAATTTCTTAAAAAAATAATAAGGGTTGGGAGACTATATTAGTATATTGAAAGACAAGTATTACAATGATCCTTATTGTAATACAAGTACGACAAAATACGACATTGTAATATGTGTTTTCATACTATTTTTCCTATTTCGCATTAATTTACTCTTATTTTAAAAATATTATTGAAAGAAATATTAATATATCAAGGTTGGTAACACTGACAGTTTCAATAAACATTTTGACAGTTACTTATAAGTTAGGTTAGAGTTATAATTCATATTTATTATGTTATGAACGTACAGATAAATTCCTTGAATTTTATTTTAAAAGAGTGCTTTATTGTTTGATATAAATATTTTACTATAAAAATCTAATTTCAGTAATTTTTCATGAGTAATGACAGGTAATGACAACTAAAATGAAAAATATTTATTTGACAGTTAGACAAAGTTACCAACTTAACAATTTAAAAAATCCCCAAAAAAAATTATTATAGTAGAATGCTTTAAACTTAAAGTAGTAAGAATTTGGAATAGAATAGGTGTGTAATGTGTAATATAGATTTTAAGGGCATTAAAAACTCGAATATTTTAAAATTTAAATACTTTTTACCTCTCGCTAAGAGAGGTATTGGATTCATGCTAAAAATCGCATATCCAGATTTTATTGAATAAGCACGTTTTAAGGTCCCTACAATCCGATTTTAACATTTTTACGATGATGTCTGTGTGTGTGTGTGTGTGTGTGTGTGTGTGGATGTGTGTGTGTGGGATGTTGGAAGGACGGTTACTCAAAAACTATAAGACTTAAAATTTGTTTAACAACGTATTTCCCAATCGGACATTCATGGGAAGATCTGAAAAGGTTTTGGTAACAATTGGACAACCGGAAGTAGAAGATTCTTGAAAAAAAATCTTCTAAATATTATTTTTTGAAAATTTTTCTTGATAATATTAAAGAAAATTAAATTCTCTTTCTGATACATTTAAATATTTTTATACATATTTTATAGATTTAGAGATAAAAGGAATATAATATATAAAATAATGTTGTAATTAATTTTACAACCGAAAGGATGCCATGAAAAATAGTTGCAAATTTAAATTATTTGTAACTGACAGATAAATGTCAGTGTCAGAAATAATGAGTAATGAAAGAAAAATGTATTTGGAGAATCCCTTAATTCTTGATCTGTGACTATTATGGAGATGACAAGTCTAGGTTGAAGGACTTAAATTTGTTTCAAACATTATGGGACAATGTACACCAGTACTGTAGACTAGAGTAACTTTGAATTGCGAAAAAGCTATCAAATTCTTCTCAAGTAAGTTGTAAATATTGACAAAATTACACATCGATATAAGAATAATCGGAGTGCAATCTATCCGTCACTTTATTAAAGGGAATTAAGGTTATTTAGATATAACAAGTATAAAAAAATAAAATGTAAAAGAAGATATATAAGAATAGATGCACAATCCAGATATATACATTTTAGACCGCCCAAAATTAATGTTTTTACTAGAAGAATATGAAGAGAAAGTAAACAAAGTTGTTCGAATTGAAAATTGCTGTTACCAGCCTAATATTTATATATGGTTAACTCTACTTTGTAATTTATTGTAACATAATTTATGGTAAATATCTTTATGTTGAGACATGCTATTATTGAATAATAAAGAAGTTTATACGTCATAGATTTATATGAATATATTATTTGTATTTATAAAAATAATCTTTGCTTTATGCATACAGCCAGGTAAAATATACGGCGAGAGGTTATGTGCTGGCCACATCAGATTTTTTTAAATAACTCTCTATTATAAAGTTGGAAGGCTTATAATAATTAAGACAGTTCAGTTAATGTTGTGGTGACCTTGGCCAATATTTAATTTTCAAATACCTATTAGAAATGGAGAAAAATGTTTCAAATAAAAATTTATTGATTTTTTATTGTTATTTACTAACATGGACAATTTTTTTTTCGATCATTATGCAGAGTCAGTCTGGGAAGACGCCCCCCCCCCTTTAACTTTTTTATTATATGTAATAGAAAAAATGGCTTATATAAAAGCTTTATTAATTTAAATATACTATTTGATGGCAAGTATAGATATTTTTTATAAAGTCAGGTTTACAAGATACAACTAACAACTTTTATTTTTTAAATAGCAACCTATAATTATTTTACTAAAATATGAACCTCCATTTTTTGTCTTTTCAACGATGTATTAGTTTATATTAAAGCATTTCAAAAAAGTCGAGAAAAATAATATAATTGACATAAATGAGAAATAATTTTTAATCAAATATTCTAGGTGGCTATGTGAAAATAAATAATAAATAAATAGATAATCAAGTAAATAATAAGTAAACAATAATAAATAAGCAACAAACAAAAATATACTTTTTGCTGATATTAACATTGTTTCATTTTGTTTATTTTCACATAGCCACCTATAATATTGTTTGAACAAAAATGATTTCCCTTATATCTCAATTATCTTCTTTTTCTCGATTTTTTTCAAATACATTAATTAATCCTAATACATCATTGAAAGGAGAATAAAATGGCGATTTATATTTTAATAAAATAATTATAGGTTGCTATTTAAAAAATAAAAGTTGATAGTTGTATCTTGTAAACCTGACTTTATGAAAAATATATACATCTGCCATAAAATAGTATAAATAATAATTTTTTTATATGAACCATTTTTTTCTATTACTTATAATAAAAAGTTCAAAGGGGGCGGCGCCTTCCCAGACTTGCCCTGTATTAGTCAGTTTTTCTTCGATTTTTCGATTTTCTCGTAAACAGTCGAAGAGAAGAGCTTTGTTCATTATGCTTTTTACTCATTTTCAGTACTATTACTTCCAAAAAAAAAAATACTCTTTTTTAACACCCTGTATTTGAAATATGTTTTCCAGAGTAACACTCTAACAACCTGAGCTTTGGCTGGTTTATTACGATAGCTTCCATGATCTTTTCAAAATTTATACAAATTTAAAGATCTAGTTTTAATAATAATAATATTTTGTCGGCTTGTCAACTCTATGAGTTATATGAAATTATTTATTTTATTATATTCCATTTCATTACATTATATTACTATAGAACCTCCAATATACGGGGTAATGACAGGGAGGGGAGTCCACAGAAAATCGATTTTTTATGCGTTAATTAAAAGTTAATTAACAAGAAATGTGTAGAAAATATTACTTTTATTAAAAACAAAAAAATATGCATTTAGTGATACGTAATTTACATTACATAATGTATGTAGTTGTAAGTCACGTCAATTATGTGCATATTTTTATTTGCAGAAAAAATCTATTATTTTTTTTACTTTCTGTCCTTATTTTTCGTATGGCGATAATTCTATTATAATCTGCGTTCTCCTATTCAAAATAATTTAACAGAAGATCTGTTGCTTTGAAGATCCGGGCCCGGATAATTGGATTCCCGGATAATGGAGGTTCTATTGTATAATGTATTTGAAAACATTCAAACCCCTGGTGGGAATCGAATCCACGATCGGAGAATCCAAGCGGTGAAGGTCGCTTTGAGCACTTCGAAGACACGCCGCCTCAACGTCCTCGACCATCGAGGCGGCTAGTTTTAATACAAATGTCCCATGTCTTAATTTGTTATTATGGCGGACTCCATTGTACAGTATTTTTTTTTAAAGATGTCCGATCAAGGTTATTTGAATCATGAACAAATAAACAAATTGGCATACATTTATCTCTTTTGCAGTCTATAAGCGTGTGCGATAAGGATGGATATAACACGTGTGTCTTTCAAAAATTAATATTGTTTCTACTAAGTTAGGACATTCCATTTTAAATCGATGCTCGTTGTTGGTAATACTTTCGCTGTAACGTAAGCATATATATTAATTCAGATACATTACCTTGACTCATAGCCGTACGAAAAACGTTATTTTCTGTTAGTATCACTGACACTGACATTGTGTCAGTATCTTATTTTTCACATATTTGGTTTTACATTTGCTAATAAACTTACCAGTTGATTTATTTTTCAATGCTTTTATTGTAACATTGTACCCAAATCTAAGCAAACGACACTACTGAATTTGTCAGAATGGGCGGTGCAAAAATCTCAATTCATACAATTCGTAGATTACCTTGATCGGACATCTTTCAAAAATTTTACTGTATATTTAGTTTATTATTAACTAATGGAATAGGATTTCACCCTATTTCATTGTCAAGTTTTACTTTTTTTCGATATGAAATTCTACCTTTCGTTCAGTACTTACCGCAATTATAAATTTATTTTAATTATTTTTAATTGTCTTCCTTCCTCATAATTTTCCGAGTTGTTCGTAATTAATAAAAATAAGTTGTCTGTCGCAAGAGCGGTGGCGAATTAGGCAGTTTTATTTTCCTTTTTGATCCATGGAAATATCACATCACACATGCAGGTTCATTATATGTGTGAATAGAGCTGAAACTATTGTCTTTTTATTGCATGCAAATGTTGCTCAAAAGTTAATCCCATGGTAGAAGAACGTTAACGCTCTTCGCGTTTTCACTCAAGTGCAATTACGTGTGTGGTGTGGTGTTGCACGCAACAACGGATCTTGAATTTAATCTTTACCTCCATACACTTAGAAATAGTGCAGGAGCAGAAGAAATCACATATAACATTAAGGTCTTCCGGAAGATAACAAAAAAATAATCTGATGTGACTAACACAGTACCTCCCGCCATTTACCTATGTATATAATTTTTATATTACTTTATAAATTTATCCATACAATATATAGAAAAAGTATTAAAGCAAACTTGTAGAAAATGGAATAATCTTTAATTTTTATAATAACAAATTGAGAAAAAATTACATTTAAAGGTATTTTTTGAAGAAAAACTATCTTGAGCTTCAAGTTAACTGCCATTTCCGGTTATCCAATTGCCACCAAAATCTAATCAGATATTTCCATATTAGAATAAGGTAGAAATACATTGTTTCAAAACTTTCTGAATGTTAGTATTTGAGTTAGAGCGTAAACAGGATCCACACACACATAAATACATACACACAGACATCATCGTGAAAATGTTAAAATTGGATTGTAGGGACCTTAAAACGTGGTCATTTACCAAAATCTCGATATGCGATTTTTAGCACGACCCCTATACCTCCCTTACCAAGGGCACCAAACAAATGTTTAAAGTTTTATCTGTCGAGTTAGGTTAGTTTATTTTTATTAGGTATTATTTATAATTTCTGTTCAAGTAAAACTAAATAGTTATTTACGATACAAGTACGTGAAGCTAGTCTTTAGTCACAAATGTGTCAGAATTAAAAAAAAACTGTTTTAAGACTCCAGAGGGTCTAAAGATGCTTTACGTATGTGTATCGTATCGTGTATTTATCTACGATATAATGAAAAACCCAATAAATATAAATAAAAATACTTTTATTTATGAATCAGAATCATAATATTAAATGAGAAGTTTGCCATGATAACAAAATATTCACCCAGGTTTTACAAATTTTAATCACTCGTTGCTCGGCACCCGTTAATAATCAATCGTTTTACAAACTTAAAACTAACATCTAAAAATCAATTTTACGCCCTATCGTAGATAAAATAAATTAACTTACAGCCAAAGCATTGTATATTTGTTAATTTTTTTGTTAAATTCCATGGATGTCGCTATTTCTGGGACAATTTAAATATTTTCGTGCCTAATTTCTGCCGTTACCAAACCATTTAACATTAATTTTGCTAAAAGTTTAAATCCGCTTACTTAAAAACACATCATTTGTGGAATAGAAAAAAATCCTTCTTATACTATTTAATTTGATTTGTTGTTATTGTTGTTATTTTGTTGTCGAACCCACATTTTTTTTAATTTATTTTTTTTTCTATACGACAGTTTTCTTTTTATATTTCCTTTAGTCACCAAAATTGTCAAGGTAACATCAAAATTGGAGCGAATGTCATACTTGTTTTTAACTACTAAATTTATGTGTAGGTTGCACATTTTAATCAATAAACCTACTAACCAATTAACAAATTAAAAAATATTTGCGTAAATTACACGTGTCACCAATATATTTATTTTTTTCCAAATTTTAATTATTATTTACTGAACGTAATTATTCGTAGATTTCTAAAACCTTGCAGACGATGGAAACATCTATTTATTACTAAATTCATATATTTAAGTTTTTCAAACTTTCAACTTATTGTTCAATTATTAAGCAATATGTTATTATCTATAAAGCAACAGCACATTTATCGGATAACGTTTATTTAACTATCCAAGAAACGAAATGTTCTTTTAAACATATAGATTATAGACAACAATATTATGATCTATAATGCAGGGATGCCGGGTGGAGCTAGAAAACTATTAAATAGGTATTTAATATGGGAAAACAGTTTTCTGTTGCGCGTTGCTTCTCAAATTATTTTACAAAACAATACTTCAAATAAAACTTGTAGAGCATAAAATTCTGCATATAAATCAGTAATAGTATTTTATTCACAATCATTATAGTAATATGTCGAATCCTAACCTTTTTAGGTTGGGAAATAAACCATTTCTAACTGTAATGATTATCTCTTGGGCGGTAAATAACATATTTCACTTCCATCCCACGGGTTTCGCGTTCCCCTCTCGGTAATATACCTAAGAACTCGGCTGTAATGAAATATATCTCACCTTGGATGTACTATACTATTATGTATCTAGGACGAAAAGTGAATCTTTAAGGTATAAGAAAGTTGTTGATTACTTGCGATTATATTAAAAACACTTTTCTTCTGTGGTGCATACATAATTTTATTTCAAACTGGTTTCTAAAGTTCTTAAATTATTAAGAAAAAAAATCCAGCAATTCGTAGTAGTAGCAGTTTTTGTATAAGTAGTGGCAACTGTTTCGAACTCCTAGCAACGCTAGCTTGTCTCTTAATGGAAGAAAAATACATTCCTCGAGATATTTTGTATGAATCTGCTGAGATAAAGTACAACTTAATGCTGCATACCGCATAAATAAAGGATTCAGTGAAGGTACAATTTTTAAAGTTCTAGGATTTTAAGTTTTACTTTTTGTTCCATAAATCGTTCAAAAAACGTTGCTTTAGAAACCAGTATGACAATCAAAATTCATTTAGTATCTTCAGTAATTGCAAAAATTATATACGAAAATTATAATTTAATTGTTCTTGCCATGGAATTAAACAAGACAAACAAATGTGTTATGTTTTATCTATCATAAAAGTGAATTTATTTTGTATTTTTTAAATAAAATTATAATAATGTAAATTTCTAAAGCAATAATAATTTAAAATATAATTCAAATATATGTACTTATACTTATTCACAAAAAGTTACAATATTTGACAGTTAAATTATAACATATTTTAATTCCATGGCTAACACTATTACCTAAATTGTAAATTTCGATTCGAAATTTTCATATCTAATTTTTACATTCACAAAAAACAAACTGAATTTTGTGTAATGATTTATATGCTTTAGGCTGGATGTTGTAGGTAATACAGTCTTCTTCAGTAATTAGTTGTCTGTCTTAATCACTGGCACAAGTAGTAGGTATTTTTGGGATTGCGAAGTAATTTATAATAATTATTATCATAAAACTACTTTCATGGTGATTTTTTTTTCGGTAAATATAAATATGGTAGAAGCCTAGGGAAATTTCGAATTTACTGCTTCTTATGTATATTACAATATATTATTTTTGTACTCATGCATTCAAATGTTGTTTCGCGTCGCCTAAGCAACGTCCGAAATGAGTAAAATAATTGTTTGATCAAATCCATATGGGATTCACCAAAACCCTGATAAGAGTGAATTAGTTGTTTGATCAAATACCTAACAAAAACCTAACCTAACTCGTAAGGATTTTATCAAACAACTAATTTAGTCATATCCCTGCGACATATATACGAATTCCAAATTAACATTTGTATTCGACATTTGCATAATTTTGTAATATATTTAAGAAAAGAAAATAATGTATAAAATGAAGTAAATGTCAAAGAGAGATGACGGTAAGAATAAATTAGCAGCATAAAGTAAGGGGTGGATATCAGCCTAAGTATCTGGACGCGAATCCGGGGAACCGGGTACGATCCCGAGCGACGCCAAAATTTATTTTCGAATTTTAAATGCATGGTACAAAAGTGATCCCTGCGGTGCAGCCTCCACGCCAGCAATGAGTGCCCGCGTGGTGATGCCCGGTAAGCGCCCGGTCCGAATATGTCATCATTAATTACCAATACCTGCATATAAAACAGACTGGCACACCCAATAATATGTCGTGATATTTTATATACAGAGTGTTCATTTTAAATGGGCCACCATTGCTATCTCGAGAACTATAAGAGCTACAAAGATATTTAAATGGACAAACAATTTCTATTTCACAAGACAACTTTAAAGAAAAGTAATTTTTTTTTTGACCAGTAGTTCGGGACCAAACTTTTTTTTATTTTAAATGAGAACATATACTTTTTATTTGCTCATTCGTTAGAAAATTTAATTCTGAATTCAGTGATATAATATTTTTATACCCATTATTTATATTAATTTGATTAAAATGTAACTATAATAAAAGTGCCTCGAATAGAAGAAATGAATACATGTTATTTTTTACATAGAATTAGAGTGCCCTGAAAAAAAGAAGTTAATATTTTGTTATTGTAATTGATCATAAATGTCAACGCAAACAAAATATTTACATATTCCTTTCATCATGGTATGTAAAAAAATACTACGTATTCATTTTTCTTAAAAAAATCATTATGTAAGGGTACAAAAATATTATATCACTGAATTCAGAATTAAATTCTCTAACAAATGAGTAAATAAAACACATATGTTCTCATTTAAAAAAAAAGTTAGGTCCCGTATTTTGAAAATCACTAGTCGAAAAATATATTTTTTTCTTTTCTTTAAATCTGTCTTCTGAAATAGAAATTGTTTGCCCATTTAACCGTATTTGTAGCTTTTAAAGTTCTCGAGATAGCAATAGTGGCCCATATAAAATGAACATCTGTATATATTTTAAGTTTTTAGTGTAACACGACCATAATATAACAAAAACTATTGATTTTGTCGTCAAATGTAAATGATTTGATCATTGTTTAGAAAATATTAAGTAAATATAAAAATACGGTGTAAAATTCAATGCTTTATTCCATATTCTATAAGTTTTCCTCATGTGACATACATAGATATACACTTTTAATTTCAAAGTTCAACTGTCGAACTCATTACTAATTGTTAGCCAATATGCTATTACTCCTCAAGAAATATTACAAATATCAAATATATCACAGTATGTATTCCATCTCGAATATTCATTACCTCAATTCTCCACAGTATAAATGCTGTTACACTTCTACTTCCGCATGCATAATACCATCGGTATCGATCACAAAACATTACAGTTCATTATCTCATTACAATGCTTTACATTTGGAATGTTATAAGCGGTGAAGAGTGATTCGCCGGTCACTCTTCCCTCACAGATACCATCTAAATCTTCTAACGAGATCATTTATGCGCAGCCTTGCATAACAAAAGAAAGAAGTCTGAAAAAATTGAAATAAAGAGCGTTGTTTCCTCATGACACGAAGCCGGTCAACTTTGTCGGAAATGCAGAGAGGTTGACTTGGTGATTCATTATTCGTTATTAAAGAACGGTGCTTACATTGTAATGGACAGTAAAACGAAACAGTTTAAATAGTTAACCCAGATTTTGGAACTCCTAGCAAACGCATCAGGTGTGTCACTCGATTAAAGTTATTGTGGAAAGTGAACTATAATAATTATCAAATTTTAAAAAAGTTTTTTGTTTTTAAAATAATTGAGTTTTTAATACCATTTCCTCATCTCTATATCTACGATAAATGACACACATCACAGTCTTCTGTTAAAGCTTTTTTATACAATACGGAATCCATTTTTAAGTATAAAAATCTGATGTGGCCAGCACAATACCTTCCGTCAATCCTGTGTATTATGTACAAATTCCATACATAAATTTTCTTGCAAAAGATTCTAAATTTTTGGTATTTTATGATTCACTTTCTCGGCAACGGAATTCCATACTCCTGATAACAAACAAATCACATGAAATAAGAAAATCATGAAATTTTGAATGAAAAATTATGACACTTGTCAGTTATGGACATAATTAATTGCTGTCATTTTGATACGGGTCCCCATATCTGCTTGCCAAAGGCAGCAAAGTCATGTCACTGCACGCGCCCTATACATAATTTTTTTGCAAAAGATCCTATATTTCCAGTAAAGTTATTTCATAAACAAACTATGCAAATTGCCTTGACACTGACATCTTCTTCTTCTTTAGTTTTCCCTATTCGCTAGCCCCTAGTCGCTATTTTTTATTTTCTTCTTCCACTAATTTTTGTTTTGCGTGTCGTCCTCATTCAGTTCCTTTTCTCTCAAGTCTTCTGCAATACAGTCTTTTCATCTTATATTTGGTCTTCCTATGTTTCTTCCACCTTCTATTAATTTATTCATCTCTCCTCATGACATGTTCAAACCAATGTAATCGTCTCTATTATACCTAAAAACTTCTAACACTAGAGTTACTTCCCTTATTTTTTCATTCAATTACTTGCTTTTTATTGATACTGACATCTGTCAATTTGAATTACCTGAATATATTAGCAGTTTCCATGGTTATGTTAGCATAGCTGGCTGAATTATGAAATTTATACGAATTTTTTATCTTTATTATTCTTTAACTCTATATCTGTTGAATATGAAATATAAAATGCAATCAAATCGTATAGAGAATAATATATTCTTTAAGTTATAATAACATTTAACTGAGTTTTTCAAGAAAAACTATTAAAATCTTCAAATGAGGGTACTTCCGGTTGACCAATTATAACCAAAATCTAAACATGTCTGCATATGGTTGTAAGGAAGAAGAATACGCAAGAATTGTAATTTTTGGAATTCTAGTATTGGAGATATCGTGCACGAAAAAGCGGTCACATACACACACACACACACACACACACAAGCACATACGAACACACACACACACACATACAGACATCATCGTAAAAATAGTAAAATCCTATTGTAAAGAACCTAAAACGTGCTTATTCAATGAAAACTCACCACCGAATTTTTTTACCAAAGACAATACCTTCCTTACCTATAGATGACGGAAGGTAAAAATGCAGAAAATAACACAAAAAACTACGGAAGTAAATCAAATAACACTTGTTTAATTTTATGATGCCACGCTAGACAAAGTGAAAGATATATTGAATGACATAGGCTACTTGTGGTAATCAAAATAATAATAGCAGTTTATTCATCGACATGTTATGTACATGTAATGAATACGTCATAGTATATTAAATAAATATAAATAGTACATACATAGGTATAAATTATAAGTAGTTAATAGGAAATATTGATCCTGATCAGTCTTAATCAGTAACAAATTGATTTAATGAGTAATGGCTTTTTTTCTATAAGATAATTTTTAAGAAGTTTTTTTTAAATATAATTTTATTGCATTCCTCCTTTATTATGGTGGGCAGGCAGTTTATTGAGAACCTTTAGCCCTTGTACATCCGATAGAGAATTTAGAGAATTGTGTTTTATATTCGGAATATAAAATAGCTAATATTATTAATGCGTTTAAATTAAGAAGTTTCTGTACCAATGATTAAGATTATCTTATTTTTTAGAATAATTGTTCTGATAGGTTTTATGTATGAGTGTATATATGTATATAAACACGTAATGCAATGTCATGGATTTTTACTTGATTTAAACAATTTCCAATATTACGTCACGTCTTAAATTATTATTATATTAACACATATTATTGGGTCAACATAACTTTTTACAATGATTTGTTATATATA
Source organism: Harpalus rufipes (assembly GCA_951394225.1). NCBI lineage: Eukaryota > Metazoa > Arthropoda > Insecta > Coleoptera > Carabidae > Harpalus > Harpalus rufipes. Next base: position 14,205,773 of record OX596283.1, on the reverse strand, counting down.
TATTTATATATTTATATATCAAACACATTTAGGGAAAATATATATATTATACGTATAGTTAGATATTTTTGTTTTTCTGGACTCATTTATTAGTAATTTAGATAGATTTATACTAACCTACTTTTGTACAAAAATGTATTTCATTTTTATAAAAAATAAACATTATTATTATTATTATTATATAAAATAGCTGTTTTTGTCTATTATTAAAACTATGAATACTGGAACTGAATTTAAAATTATTTTTGTTGATAAAAATGTAAAAACAAACTTCAAATATACAAGTGTTTAAAAATAGAGGTCACGGATTTGAGAATGGATAATACATCTCAAAACAATAAAAAAAGTATATATAAACATATATCCGGAAAAGCCTAGTTTCAGAGCTATAGCGATTTTAATATTTTATTTCTGTCACTCATACTTTTAACATCATAATGGCCGTTTACAATTAAAAACAGTCAAATATAAATTATAAAAAACAATAATTATGACAAATAAGGAAAAACGAAAGACTATCTTCAATTGTTTTCCATTGTAAACAGCCACTATGATTTTATTGTAACGTTAAAAGTATGAGTTGTATATGACAGAAATAAAATATTAAAAACGCCATAGCTCTGAAACTAGGCATTTCCGAATATATGTTTATTATTTTATATGAACTTTTTTTATTGTTTTGAGATGTATTATCCACCTTTAAATCCGTGACCTCTATTTTTTGAACACCTTGTATAAAGAGAGAGTAATGATTTTTTTTTTAACATGTACCTATTAAATTGTTTATTATCCACGAATATTTTCAATTATTTTAATATATGTATATAAAAAATCAATGTATGTAACTGCAATCTTCAATTTAGCGAAGTCCACTTTTTGAGAACAAAATCATCTGTTTATCTACGTCACGGGATATTAAAAAAAATATTACGGCTTAATAAATAACAATAAAATCTTTCTAATACTACAAATCATTCATTTTAGATGAAGTTTGATAAAAAATATACAAAGTGACACTGAAAAACGGGCCACTCAAAATAACTTTTTTATTTATATAAATTTTTATTTCATGATATAGGTATTTGTAAACTAGTCTTAGGGATTCACAAATAATGGTATTTGTCGCTTCCTGTTTCACCGGAAGTGACATTACCTTTCATATTTCAAATGGGACACCTGTACATTTTTATATATTTGGAATCTACGTAAAATTACGAATTCAACGATATGCTTGAAGTGTAAGAGAACGTAAAAGAAAATTATGAATAATTAACTAGGTAAGACATGATACCAGGCAGGCTGTGAAAACACTTCAGATATTTAAGTTAAATGTTTAAATAATAAATTGTTATATTATTTATTATAATAAGCCTACCTGATATGGCTTACCAGGTTAAATATTCATAATTTTTTCTTGCATTTTTGTAGTTTATTTCTTTAATAAAAAGTCACTTCAAGCATATCGTTGTATTCGTAATTTTATGTAGATTCCAAATATATAGGGTGTCCCGTTTGAAATATGAAACTTAATGTAACTTCCGGTTAAACCAAAAGCGCTACCATCATGCCAAATACTATGATTTGTTAGCTCTAAGTCTAGTTTACAAATATAAAAAAAGTTATTTTTAGTGACCTGTTTATTAATGTCCACCTATATATAAAAAATAGTGGAGGATCCAATTCTATCTCGAATAACAAAAATACCTCATTTGTTAAAATACCACTGAATATTCAATAAATAAATTTATTTCGCCATTGATATGACTGTAAAACCGAACAAATTGTCAAAGATGACGTTAGTGAACAGAAATCGTTTAATAATGAGAGTTCCATTTAATATGCATTGGCCTTTTACACACGATTTTATTTATGTAATATTTCACATACTATAAATTGCATATTAATGTGTCATTAAAGAATGGAAGTAGAATAAATAAAGATAATTTTTGTATCGCAACTAATATTTAATAATTGGATTCAGCGGGATTGGAACTCATGTTTCAATCATTACTATGTAGTCTCGAATTACATGCGGCTATTCACCCCATCTAAGTATGATTGTTTTCTCAAATTTATAACTTTCAAAGACTGTACAAAGGTCGCGAGTTCAAATTTGGGGAAAGTGTGCTGTTTTTTTTTTAGTTTATGAATATGATTTATTTCAAGTTATACATTTTGTAGTACAAAATATTATTATTTATTGTGGCATTGTATACTATCATTTTCCTTGAACTTTATTTAACAAGTTATACATATTTAAATTTCTGAGCTTATGATTTATTTCGTTTTTATTCATACATTTATGAGTGTGATAATGCTATAGTAATAAAAGTTTATTTTTACTTTCGTGCTTTCTTAAAACTAAATTACAAAACACGATTCTCGTCTCTTGGAAATATTAAGAGAATGTCTAATGAATGATTACTAAAACGAATGTATTACGTGTATGTTGATCAAATTGGGAGTATGTTGATATGGATGTGTGATGAGTAGTGAATGAATATTAAGCATTTTTTTTTTATCAGGAAAAAGTAGAATGTAGTACAGGAATAGTGTAATAGTGTCTAAAAAATATGCTTACTTGTTCATACCCCTAACCTTAAAATTAAATGAAAATAAAAACTAGATATATATTTTGAGAACTTCGTCTTGATCTCCAAAATCATCTTCAACCGGCAGGGAGCACTTACTGCCCTTCATACTTATATATATATAAGCCCAACCAAAAATGTATTCGTACCCTCTGAAAAAAATATGAACAGCAAGAAGAAAAAAAAAATTACATTACAATAGTTAAGACTATATTTGGGCATTTTTTTATTTTATGTATTAATAAAGTGTACTGGATTTAAATATAATGTTATTACCTAAATTTATCATTTTAACAATAATCTATGGGCAAATATATGACAACAGACATGTGCTGATTTTTTTTTAGTTCCAACAATAAATAATACAATACTTATGTTAGTATTATTTATAAAACTGAAGGTAAGGGAAACACACAATATATTCAGTTAATTACTATATTAAATTAAATTAATAAAATTATTTGCAAAGTGTATTAATAGAGTGTATAGAACTTGAATACATTGCTTATAATAAAATTACTTAGGTTTAAAATTAAAATCTGCATGTGACAAATGTTTTCGTCTTTAGTAATTCGCAAATAATTTAAGATGGCAATTAAATGAGTATATTCTCAGCTACCTTCACCCTCAGTTTTATACATAATTCTAACATAAATATTGTATTATTTACTGTTGCGACGAAAATTTTTAGGACTTGTCTTTTGTAGATTATGTTTAAATGAGAAATTTAGTTAATATTATTGTATTTAAATCCAGTACACTTTATTAATACATAAAATGAAAATGCCCAAATATACTGTACATGTAAACCAACCAGAGGTGTTAATAAATCTCATGAAAAAATATGAAAATAGTTGTCTAAACTGTCTAAACTCGTTTCTAAAAAGTATTATATTTAGCTTAAAAATAATAATATAAAACAAAACTTACAAATGGTGTACTAGGAAGAGAGGAAATTTTCAAATGCAAGCAATAGCAAACCTTGTTACAAAGCGATTATGACTGTGGATGACGCGGGAGAAGTATGGTTATTGTGCCAATCCACATTCATAAATATTTCACTAAATTTCCACGTAAATTTATAAATCCCAAATTTTACTGCTTCCTCATATGTGAAACTTCCTTGCACTATCTCTACCAGGAAATATGATTCATTATCCAGATGGAAAGTGCCCTCACTCCTCAGAGTGCACCACCCACGCTGCATCGTGCACTTTGACAGCGTTCGACAGTGTTATGAACTTCGCGATGCTATCCGGAAAACAGCATTCCGTTCCGCCCAGACATGGCACACTTTGATTCTTCTCGAAGTTCTGACACATCTATCACGATTGGAGAATAAAGATGATACGCGTGATTTCATTGGAGAAATGTGTGCGCTATTGTTTTAATTAATTTTTCTAATTTATAGTTGTCTATAAAGAGAAAGAATAATAAATTTTCTGGATTAACTGATGACAGTGAGTTATCTTTGTTAGCGCAAGTATATTTATTATAGATAAATCTGATGTGGCCAGCGCAGTACCTTCCGTCAATCCTGTGTATTATGTATAAATTCCATACATAAATTTTCTTGCTAAAGATTCTAAATTTCCAGTAAAATTATTTCAAGAAACTATGCAAATTGCACTTAACACTGGCATCTTCTTCTTCTTTAACTTTTCCCATTCGTTACGGGTCGCTATTTTTTATTTTCTTCTTCAACTCGTTTCTGTTTTGCGTGTCGTTCTCATTCAGTTCCTTTTCTCTCAAGTCTTCCGTAATACAGTCCTTCCATCTTATCTTTGGTTTTCCTCTGTTTTATTACTAACCTATTCATTCTTCTTCCAATATATTCTTCATCTCTCCTCATGACGTGTTAAAACCAGTGTAATCATCTCTCTTGTATCTTTCTAGAAATTTCTTACACTAGAGTTATTTACTTTATTCTTTCATTCCTTACCGTATCTTTTCGTGTCTTCCCCAACATCTATCTCGACATCCTCATCTCTGCCAAATTAATTTACTTTTCATTAATACTAACATCTGTCAATTTGAATTATCTGAATATATTAGCAGTTTCCATGGTTAGCATAACTGGCTGATTTATGAAATTTAATATCTTTATAATTCTTTAACTCTAATATCTATTGAATATGAAATATGAATGAAATCAAACCGTATAGGGAATAATATATTCTTTAAGTTATAATAACGTTAAATGTCAATAAATGATATTTAACTGCGTTTTTTTCAAAAGAAAAAAAAATAAAATCTTCAAATCAAATCACCTCTTCTTCTGGATCTAAACTTGTGGAATACGAAAAAATTATAATTTTTGGATTTGTGGTATTGAAGTTATGCGATCCGAAACTTTAGTCACACACACACGTACACACTACACGCACACACACACACAGACATACATCATCGAAAAAATAGTAAAATCGTATTATATGAACTCTAAAAAGCGCTCATTCACTAAAACTCATCATTGAATTTTTTGACCAAAGATAATACCTTCCTTACCTAAGGGTGGCGGAAGGTAAAAATTATTGTTGAAAGATGACACCTAATTATTAGATTGACCAGAAATGGTTATTTAAACCGTAATGGCATATTTCTTTATTTTTGTAGAAAATCTGAAGATAACATAGTCATAGTTATTGGGAAAGTATATTCTTATGTATACAAAGACAACTAATAAAATTTGCACGGTATTATGTCTAGTAAATCGATAATCTCATCTACAAATGTCAGACAAGAATGCAATATTAAGTACAAGCTGTCAGAACTTAACAAATATCCCTACATAATAGCAGATCATTATAGACACATGTTTATGTCAACCAGCCATATATGGTGGCAGGAAACAAAATTACAGTAATAACACAAACACAAGCGATTGTTTCAAATAGAATAATTGAAATGCATGAACGGTGCATGTTCCTCTCTGATTTCAAGATGAGAAACAGTGATGAGAATAGAAACTTTGAGAATAGAGAAAACGAAACCGGAGAAATGTATGAATAGAAATTTTTGGTGAGTAAAATTTGATTTATTGACGATTCCCAGAAAGAATTTTGTTACTTTTTGTAGTTACCAGATGCTGTTATCTAAATTGAAAATACATATGCATAAGAATAGGAAAAATTCGATATGTTCTTCAAGATTTTTTAATTAAAATACAACATATTGTAAGCAAAGATAATCATAAATAATATTCATTATGTAAGTTTCATTTCAAGTAAGTATACGTGTCTTAAATATTAAAATTTTAACTTGAAATGAAAGAACATGAATAAAGAAAGAAATTAACACATTGTAAATAGGAAAATTCAGATTTCTAAACCAAACTATTTCACATTTTCTAAATTATAATTAACTATTATGAAAGTCTGAAGAAAATTATTTTCCGTCCATTCTAAAATTAGGAAAAGATATGGAAAAATATTGTTAAAAAATATTTTATTTCATTGGCAATAAGTTTAGAAAAGTTACATTAAAAATTTCGGGTTTTCGTTGTATTTGTTTCATCCGAGAGTATAAGTAAAACTAAGACTATTGTTGAAAATGCGATGAAAAAATTCGTATTAGTAAACGAGTTATGGTCCCCCAAAGTTTGAAAAAATGGATGTGACGTTACAAAAATAAATTTTCATGTCAAACTGTTTTCTTAGTGGGCCTAAATGTTCTTGAAAAATATGATTTTTCAAAATTATATAATTAACAAATTTATATTACAACACTGTATAAGTCTACATTCTTTATAATTGCAACTGTATTTAAATTATAAAGTTTATTACAAAAAATTTAAACTGAGAATGTTTGAGTGCTGATGTTAGCTCGTCTCCTATTTGGAACTTTTTTTGTACAAAATACGTAAAACAAGCACATTAAGTAACGGTTGCAACCGCCAATCGGTACGTTGCTTTATTTTCTATATTGCACAATCTATATGTAATTACTTGTATTTTTGCTTATATTTAATTTATACTTTTATGTTACCTTCAAAATGGGAGTTATCCTGATGGGAAAGTGAAGATTTATTTATTTATTAAATAATAAAATATTGGAAATATTTTACAAATTGAAAAGTATAGTATTCTTTTATTTGTCTCAGCATTGTATTCGTGCGAATACGAACGAAAACCATAATAACGGCATACGAATTCGCTTGAGACGAAAGAAAATTTCATTCAACTTGTAACGAATAGTGAAAGTCATTCGTTTTACTACTTCTGGACAGTTCTAGTCTACTATTTATATATTTAGAAGTATTGTTTTCCTTACATTTTACATTAATCACAAATATTTTATAGATTTAATATAATTTGATTTTGCTGGAAATAAATATATATATTTTAAGTTTATAAATATAATATTGTAATATTAAAATTTATCAGGTAACACATATTACTTACAATATACTAAAATAATTAGTAACAAATTGACTTACAATATTTGCATCTTCATCAATTTTAGGATGTTATTGCACTATTTTTAATTGTTACTACCACTAACAATGAAGGTTACAATATTATTTACACTTAATACACACCAAAAACACTATTAATAACAATAGAAATAGTTAATAACATTTATGGCCATTTGCACCGCTTATAGTTAAAATCTAAACTACAGGTTAACAAAAAAAGTGCGTATCAAAATTTTGACAGTAATATTTAATAACTCATTTGACATTTCGTTTCGATACGATTTTGTCAATTTAACCAGTAGTTAAAATTTAACTATAAGCGGTGCAACTGGCCATTAGACACATTGAAAATGTTGTTTACACGAACAGAGATATCTATAAACTAAAACTAAGCACGATTCAATGCTGGAATAAACGAACAGACCTGTTAGAACAAAAAGAGCCATTCTCATTACTTTATTCTCATTAGTTTATATGGATAATTTTGACGTTAGTGTAAATTTCAACCAAATATTATTTTCTGTAAAAAACGTTATTGAGTTAAAAGAAAATCTTCAGGAACAGATATTTATCTTGCTATTCACACCTAGGTTTAATAATCTTCTTTGTATGTTGCAGTTTTACTGTATTTTAATTTAGTTTTGCTTTTGTATATTTCCAAGTCTAAATATTAATATAATGATAAGATTAGTATATGTATAATATATCAAAAGGCATCAGAAATGTATATTTCTAGCTGATTTGACGTATGTCAATAAAACATAAGTGAATGTAATGGTTATTTGAAATGCGAAGTTGCCAAATTGTTCGTCTTAAACGAATGCCAATCCGAATGACAATAACGAATACTCAAAAATACACACTATTCATACTATTCGTTTCCATAATCACAACATAATCGTTGTTCGTTTCGAAATTAATCCGAAAGAAATTACGAAGTGTCCAGAATAGAGGGCCTGATAGGCGATCTTACGCCAATCAGAATCATTCATATTCGTGACATTATACTGTAACAAAAAGCCCCTCATTTTCAAAGTATTCCAATCATATCATTTTATATCTTTACTAATATTCATTACTAACATTTGTAAGGCCGGGTGAATTTTTCGCTTAATCCAACCACGTGGGGGTAATTTTATACCCGAAATATAAATTTATTTAACTGACGAGTTTTTACTCAAGTATGTATTATATTATGAAAGAAATAACAACAGATAGTAAAACATATTCATTTATTAACTGTAAATAAACCAGGATTAATTAATTTAGGCAACGTAATGCATTAAACTCGTAGAAGTGTCTTTTCGGTAATCCTAGAAGCATAATATTACAAAACCCGGAATTGAAAAGTTATTTAAAAAAACTGTCACTTCGGTACAAAAATACCCCACCTCGTCTTAGGAAAGTTAAGCATATACAGGCTGTAACAGAAATAAGTACATTAAATTTAACCAGTGATAGAACTTATCGAGTGCAACAATATTTATTAATAATTTTTTCTTGTAAACTTTCTAGATGTTTAGTTAAAATTCTTCAAAGATTTGTCACAAATTTCATTACCCGCCTATGGTTGAATAAAATAACAACTGCCAACTGCATATCTGAAAAGTAGAGCAGGTTGCATAATGCCAAAATTCAAAATGCAATTTTTCTGCGCATGTGTATGGCGTACGTCTACGAACAGCTGGTTTATTTCCATTTTGACTTGTGACCAGTGTAACTGTAACTGAATACAATGAAAAAATGATTACAAACTGGTGAATAGATTGATAGATGATGAAACTATACCCCAATAAAAATGCTAAAAAAGTTAAATTCAATGTATTTATTTCTATTACACCTGTATATACTTTCAGTTTATTTCACTAATTTCCCTTAATTCGATTTAGCTGGAAGTCAAAGATGACAGCCGAATTTGTCACAACCTCCCAATTCTTAAAAAAATATATTTTATGATGTTTTTACTGTCAGTGGTTAAAAGAATATTATATAATGTTACACTCTATACCCAAATTCGGGCATTATCCGAAAAAATTTTAACTACTTTTGAACTCCTGAAAATGCCTAAACCTGATAAGTAGCCACAACGCGTTGTGGATTTATCTAAATTTACAAAGACATTTATTTGTTACAATACCTAACCAAACCATTTCTTATATTATTATATTCTGATTAAGTAATATCCGTTGAAGTGGCAAAATTCAAGTTTGGGAATTTTCAGATGTTCAAATATTAGTTTGGCCTCGATTTTGTACTTTAAATTCTACTAGATTTCAAAATCGAGCAGAATTGAGATTTTTTTTCACTCTTTCTTAGAGTAGATATCAAATTCTACTTGTCCGGAGCAGTAGAATTAGTTTCTAACGTTTATGACAAATAAATGTTTTTTTTTTATTCTCAATAATTTCAATAATTCTCGCGTGACCTTCGTATTAAAAATTTGGAATGCATGGATTAAGTTATCAAGCAATGGTCAATAAACCGAAAAGATAAATAAAAATAATGCAAAAAAATGTGTAAAATGCTTCCTATATTAATATATTTTTAAGTACGTATCACATTCTGCTTTATTATAATTATAGTAATATTATAGGGAAATGATTGATTCTTACCTACAAAAAACCTGTAATTCGTGTTCATTACACTTCAATAACATTTTACATTTACCTACAACTTATTTGCAGCATTGCAGCACTACTTTCTTTCTCTAGTTGTCTAGTTAACGGTAGTAATTCAAAAACAAATACAAACTATCTCATCCATAGCCTTCTAAGATTGATGTGTATGTGTGAAAACATATAATTATCATCTCGGCCGGTTCCTAACTAATTTGAAAACTTCAAATACAATTTGGTGATGTTGGTAATCGTGCTTCACGACACTAGTGTGATGCTAGCGCCTCTAGCGGCGAACGCGAGCTCTAATGAGCACTCAGGGGTCGCAGGTCAACAGGCGCGAACTACAGAGGGGTACTCCAAGAAATTCTACTGCTGGCGAAGAGTGAACTATGGGTTTTTAAAACGAAGAAGGAAGTAATACTGTAAGGCTATGGGGTAAAGAAGGTGAAGTGTTAATTTTGTTTGAACTTATCGAAAAGTGGTAAAAAATTAATACATACATATATGGGAAGATTTATGTAATAATTTACAGTGCTGGATAATTATTATTATATTACTTTGCATACACAATTATCCAAGAAAACATATAAATCGCATTCGTCCTTATTAGTACTGGTTTTTTTAAGTAATTATTTTCTAAAGCAGACTATTGAGATCCACAGAATCAGATGGGGGCCGTAAATGCAGCTGTCATGGTATCTAGTACGATCTGTCAGATTTATTTACACTTTGATTGAGTGCTTTTTGACAGAAAATATATTAACTATGAGCTGGTTTCACATTTTTAAAAAAATATTTTAAATGAAATTTTATTTTCCATATTACCTAATAAAAAATCTGATGTGGGCAGCACATTACCTTCCGTCTATCCTGTGTATTATGTACAAATTTCATACATAAATTTTCTTGCAAAAGATCCTAATATTTCCAGTAAAATTATTTCATAAACAAACTATGCAAATTGCACTTGACACTGACATCTTCTTCTTTAGCTTTTCTCATTCGTGACGGGTCGCTGTTTTTATTTTCTTCTTCCATTCATTTCTGTTTTGCGTGTCGTCCTCATTCAGTTCCTTTTCTCTTTTCCTAATTTTTGGAATTGTGGTATTGGAGTTATGCGATCCGAAACGATCGTCACATACACACACACACACACACACACACACACACACACACACACACACACACACACACACACACACACACACAAACACACCAAAACGTGCTTATTCATTTGAAACACAGTATCGAATTTTTTGACCAAAGACAATATCTTCCTTACTTAAAGTGATGGAAGGAAAAAAATATTAATTTATTTTCGTAAATAATTAAATAAAAAGAAAAACAACCCCACATTTCCTGTGACGTCGTTCATAGCCAATAGGAAAACTGTTTGTTCATCACTTACGTTATTTATAAGAATATAATTTAAAGCTATTTAAAGAACAATATTTTTTTTAAATATATCTACTTAGAAAGCATATAAAATTCTTGCAACAGTCATATTCAACGATAGTTGAAGGGCAACATAAATTCTGGAATACGTAATTATTACATGTGGCGTGATTATTTATCAAATAAATCTTGTAACATAAGCACATTATGTCCAAACACTTTGTCGTATTTTCAAAATAACAAATACTCTGGAAACGTAAATGAACCTTTTGAATTTACTTGTGTCACAGAACTCGAAGTTAAATCTTTATTATTTACTATTAAATCAAATGCAATTGGCTCCGATGGAATCTCACTAAAAATGATAATACTAATATTAGATCATGTACTACCATACATAACGCATATCATAAATACATCATTATTGGAAGGCATCTTTCCTGAATGCTGGAAATCTGCAATAGTCAAACCGTTTCCAAAATGTAACATTCCTGAAACTTTTAATGATCTACGTCCAATAAGCATTTTGCCGGTATTCTCCAAAATTTTGGAAAAAAATTGTTGCAAGCAAATAACGACATATTTAAATGCTAACAATATATTGCCTACATGTCAGTCGGGATTCCGTGAGGGACACAGCACCAATACCGCACTTTTAAATATTGTCGATGATCTTTTGAAAAATCTCGATTATTCAAAAACCTCTATCCTAATTCAAATTGACTTTTCAAAGGCTTTCGATGTGATAAATTTTAATATGCTACTTGCAAAATTAGAATATTATAATTTCTCACATAAGGCACTTGATTGGTGTCGTAGCTACTTAAGTGATCGTAATTTTTCTGTACACATCTCTAATAAATATGGGGAAACCACATCGTCTGGGTTGCAGTATCTGGGTTCTGGTGTCCCGCAAGGATCAATCTTAGGGCCATTATTCTTTTTGATTTTTATAGCTGACATGCCTAATACGGTCGTTCACAGTTCGATGCACTCATATGCAGACGACACTCAAATTTTAACATCTTTCTCAAAGGAAAATGAACAATCTATAAAAGCTCTACTAAATGAAGATTTGCGTAATGTCTCTACCTGGGTCAAGGATAATGGTCTTAGGATAAATGCTGATAAGTCTACTATGCTGGTAGTGGGCAACTATAATTCCAATACACCGATTCTACTTGATGGTGTCCCATTGCAATGTACTGAGGTCATTAAGGGTTTAGGGATGTATATCGATAAAGACTTAAATTTTAGGCATCACTTAAACAAAAAACTGCTGGCAGCAAGATTGAAACTAAAACATTTATATAAATTTAAAAATTCTTTATCCTCTGCTACCAAACTTAAACTCGTTCAATCGCTAATCTATCCGTTGTTTGATTATTGCGGTTGCGTATATATCCCTAATTTGTTTAAAAGAGACAAACAGCGTATTACACTTTTCCAGAACTCCTGTCTCAGATTCATTTTTGGTGTGCGCAAATATGAACATGTGTCTAACTTTAGACACAAAGCTAATATGCTCTACATTGATGATCGAATTAAATATTTATACCTTTGCTTAATTCATAAAGTTATTAAATGTGATACACCATATTACTTGTCTTCTAAGCTAACGGAAAAGCGTTCTCATTATACTTTACGCGGCTCGTCTTTTCTTATTATTCCTTCCTTCAAAAAAAGTAAGTTTAAGGGTTCATTTTCGTATTTAGCGCCTACTTTGTACAATAATATTAATATGGATTTGAAAAAGCTTTCTCTAAATGATTTCAAGATAAAATTAAAAACCATTTTTCTTGTTTAAATTTATAATATTTGCAGTAGAATTCTTTGTAATTTATATTCTATGCTTGTGTACTATTGTCTTATAGTTATTTGTTTTTTTGTTAATCTTAACTTGGGTTAGGTGGAAGATCAGCATTTTAGCTGAACCTCGCCCTTAATGGTGTATTTTTTTTATTACCATTAATAAAGATTATTATTATTATTATTATTATTATTTGACGTACGCCGATTCTGACTTAAAACTGCTATCAGTTTGAATATCAGTTTCAGATGTACTTATACTGTATACAATATAAAATGGGATAAATAAAAGTAAAATCTGTTAGTAATTGCAATTAAAATAAGTACATACCTTTTAGGTTTACTTGCAAAATTATATTTAATCATTCTTCGTGAAATGCAGAGCAGACATATTTATCACGTTAGTGTTTTAGTTTATATTTAAATTTCTTTTCCATATATTCATACACTTAACTTTTTATTGTATTAAAATGGAGATCGATATCCTACTGATTATTAGAGTAGAATAGTCAGAACATCTCTGCTTTCGAATATGAAGAAAGTTATTGTCAATATTAATTAATATTTTTACTTTTGTTTTGTAATTATATGTAATTAAAAACATTAAAGGAACTAATGAACATGTGTCGGTTTATGTTTATTACTATTAGAAACAATTCTGCTGTGTTCAGTGCATAGCGTGTTCTACAATGAAATGGAAAATCTGAAATTATTCATTTCCATAATGAAATCATTTTATTTCCTGAAATGGTCTTCCAACACTATACGAGTACATTACTGTCCAAAAATGTGTAAAAATTAATGTACAATGTAATTGTTCTCTTATCTGGAGTTATCACATTTTTTGATGGTACTATCGTAGATATACATAGGTATATATGAGCAAGAAAAACCCGTGCCACTTCAAAATATCCATATATTTTAAGATTCAATATTAGATATTATATTAAACTACCAACTATCTGTTTGTTAACATTTAACATACCTAATCTAATTTATAGAAATACTAAAAATAGAAGTTTCGAACAAATTCATTGCATTATGTTTGATAATTTTTTGCTCGCCAGTGTAGTATTTATACATCAAATGCTTTTATTGCATAATTTTAAAATAAAGATGTTCACGATAATATAGTTCTAATAGCCGAAGGTAACCCACTAATTAAATCTTCTCCTTTGTATTAAATGCCAATATCTCATTCTTATATCATTATTTCCTGATAGCTATACATCTAATAACTCTCATTATAAATTTATAGAATAGTAAATCAAAGAATTCTTCTCATTAAAATAGTATTGTTCGTGTGATTATCAATTTCACATATTACATTTTATTAATTTCGTCCCTGATCAAATCTTTTTCTTGAAGGTCGTGGGATTCGTCGTCATAGATTTGTTTGTTTGGTGTTTGATCGTAATTTGTATAAATGGCTTTAATGACGGCGGAATCAACGAGTGATGAACCTATAATTACAATCGTCAAATTACATTTCACTTTTCCTCTTACCAAACACGACGCAATCGTATTTTCACTGCTATTGTCTTACTCGTTTGCAAAATGAATTTAGCGGGTTATGAATTCATAAGTGTTAATAAGTTTAAGGAAATAAGACCAGGAAGTCATTTCAAAATAGTCTACGTTGTTGAAATTTATTTTTGTTTATGATGCATTTTTCAATAATCATTTCTTTATAATGTTATTGGGATAAACTTGAAGTTCGGAAATAGGATATGCGAGAACTGGGCGAGTCACATTGAGAGATAGGCAAGCGTGCCACTGTCATCTGGGCAACAGATACTTAAAAATTTGCACGTTTAGCAGTGAAACTCTAATTTTGCTAAATCAAAATTTAGTCACATACTTATTCCATTTTAGTTTAGAGTTTAAGTAAGTAATAATAGGAGGAGTCTATGGTTGAATTCTAAAATTAATACAATTACCCCTTAACCTTAAAATTATAATATAAACTATATACGTATTTCAAGAACTAAGTTCCCATCATTAGTAGTACAAATGTAAACAGAGTAGCCAAGATTACTCAACATGTAAACCCTGCCAGAAGTCCTAACAACTCTGAAAAAATCTGTTGTGGCCAGCACAAAACCTCTCGCCATTCCCATTTTATGTTACGTAAGTAACGAATTTAATATTTCTTATACACACAAATAATTCAAATTGTATCTATTCTTTCGTCCTACGAGAAATTTTGACCTACTCTTCTAATATGTTCAAGATTCTTCATATTTATTGATGGTATTAGTGGTATTTCTTAAAGATATATGCAATATTATAATATATCTATAATTTTAAATACATATTTAATTAATAATAAAATAATATATATTAAACCTACTCATACTTCTCAGAAAAATCTTTCAGAAATGTCTGTAAAACTGTTGTTTTATGAGACTGACATTTTGCATTTATGTCAATTACAAATATTTAAATATCTCAACTGGTTTCCATGGAGTCGTTTGGGCAGCGAGATTTATTATAACAGATTATTCTATATTAATATCTATAAATTATATCTCTAAATCTATAGGAGAGATAATAAAAAAATTAAATGTGTCAGATTGATAATTTAATGATCTTTGTTATTTGTAATAACACAAATTAAAAAAAAATATATTTAGAATTTTTTTTTAGAAACTACCACTTCCGGTTGCCAATTGTTACCAAAACCTTTTCAGCTCGTCCCATTAAAGTCAGATTGAGGAATATGAAGTTAAACAGGTCTTAAGTCCTTCCAACGTCCACATGTCCACATACACACACACACACACACACACACACACACACACACACACACACATACATACATACACACAGACATGATTGTATAAATGTTAAAATCGCATTCTAGGGACCTTAAAACATACTTATTCACTAAAATTTGAATATGTGATTTTTAGCATGAATCCAATACCTCTTGTAAAGAGAGGTGGAGAAGAAGAGAACTGGGATTATATAGGGATGGGAGTCATAGACGAATGATTACCAATTATAAACTAAGATTATTTCATCCAATTATATTGAGTCATTCAAATTTAAATAGTCCATTAACAAATAGAATTTAAGTTTATATTATATCGAATAGTTTAGAATTTAAAAATAATTTGATGAACGCAGATCTCGGCCCCATACCAAATTCTAAACTATTCGATTTAATATAAACTTAAATTCTATTTCTTACATATTCATTGTCGAAATAATTTTATTTTATAATTGGTAATCATTCACCTATAATTCCCATCCCTAATCCCAGTTCTCTCCTTTGTTTTGCAGAGTTGTTAGGACCTCTGGCATGGTTTACATGTTGAGTAATTTTAGCTACTATGTTTAAATTTGTACTACTGATGATGAGAACTTCTGAAAATACATATATAGTTTATAATTTTAAGGTTAAGGGTTAACTGTATTAGTTTTAGTTCAATAAATGATTGTGATTGAAAACCAATCATGAGTTGTATTTATTATAAAAGAGAGCCACATGGCACTCATCTTCAGCATGGAATACATAAAGCAATGATTATTTTTACCTTCCGTCACCTATAGGTAAGGAAGGTATTGTCTTTGGTCAAAAAAATCGGTGGTGAGTTTCCATTGAATAAGCACGTTTTAGGGTCTTTACAATACGATTTTACTATTTTTACGATGATGTCTGTATGTGTGTGTGTGTGTTCGTATGTGCGTGTGTGTGTGTGTATGTGTGTGTGTGTGTATGTGACCGTTTTTTCCTGCACGATATCTCCAATACTAGAATTCCAAAAATTACAATTCTTGCGTATTCCTCTTCCTTACAACCATATGCAGACTTGATTAGATTTTGGTTATAATTGGTCAACCGGAAGTACCCTCATTTGAAGATTTTAACAGTTTTTCTTGAAAAACTCAGTTAAATGTTATTATAACTTAAAGAATATATTATTGTCTATACGATTTGATTGCATTTTATATTTCATATTTAACAGATATAGGATTAAAGAATAATAAAGATAAAAAAATTCATATAAATTTCATAATTCAGCCAGCTATGCTAACTTAACCATGGAAACTGCTAATATATTCAAGTAATTCAAATTGACAGATGTCAGTATCAATAAAATGTAAATCAATGACAGAATAAGGGAAGTAACTCTAGTGTTAGAAGTTTCTGGATATAAGAAAGACGATTACATTGGTTTGAACATGTCATGAGAAGCGATGAATATATTAATAGAAGGTGGAAGAAACATAGGAAGACCAAATATAAGATGAAAAGATTGTATTGCAGAAGACTTGAGAGAAAAGGAACTGAATGAGGAAGACACGCAAACAAAAATGAGTGGAAGAAGAAAATAAAAAATAGCGACCCCCTAACGAATGGGAAAAACTAAAGAAGAAGAAGTAGATGTCAGTGTCAAGTGCAATTTGCATAGTTTGTTTATGAAATAACTTTACTGGAAATATAGCATCTTTTGCAAAAAAATTATGTATAGGGCGCGTGCCTTTGGCAAGCAGATATGGGAACCCGTATCAAAATGACAGCAATTAATTATGTCCATAACTGACAAGTGTCATAATTTTTCATTCAAAATTTCATGATTTTCTTATTTCATGTGGTTTGTTTGTTATCAGGAGAATGGAATTCAGTTGCCGAGAAAGGGAATCATAAAATACCAAAAAATTAGAATCTTTTAGAAGAAAATTTATGTATGGAATTTGTACATAATACACAGGATTGACGGAAGGTATTGTGCTGGCCACAACAGATTTTTTTTACATAATGTTATACATTTTGTTATTGATAAAAATATGCAAGCTGAGGTGAAATTAATTAAAGTAGGTTGAACTAGGTAAATCAAACAAAGTTGTTTAAGTTGGTATTCGAAATCGGTACTGTGCATAATGTGTTTATGCGTTTACGAATATGTTTAATCCACCTATATAGTTTCTACTTATACATATAGAAATCATACAAATAACTGTATAGCAGTAAACATTTCCATATTTCTACATACATTTACTTTGGGTTATATTAGGAAGGTGAAGTAAGATTATTAAAAGGGCATGACATATTAATTTTATAGTAAGTAATATTATGTAACCATCGCCTACTGTGAAATCAATATTACTTACGTATTTTTATGACATAAAAGTTCACAGAAAGTTATAAAACTGAAAAGGAAATGAAGAATTTATCAGAATGAAATAACTGATGTAAAATATGTCACATCCGACAAGAGCAATGCAGAAATGATGATAAATACATTTGTAAGATATAAATTATTACCCTAGGCCATATCTTTTAATTACTAAATACAGATCTCAATTAATTTTATAGTATAATATATACTCATATGCATATAGTAATTAAACATAAAATATACGAACTATAACTAAGCAATAGCAATAAAATAAAGTATTTCTTAATGTTAATATCTTGTTTATATGAATTTAACTATTAGTGTTCCAATATCAATAATATTGTAAAATACTATATTGTGTTATTAGGAGTAAAAGTGATACTTTATGTCACATAAAGTATCACTCGCCACGAGTATGGAAGTTTGCACAACAAGCGAAGCGAGTGGGACAATTGCACGCGAGGCACACAAAGACACTTTTACTCCGAATGACTTCTTCAATCGTATAGATATTTAAAGAAAAATATCTACTACTGACGTTATATTGTACGTAAATTACGTTTGCGATTTCAATTGCCCTGCTGCTATGGATATTTATTTGTTCACTTTTTGCTATAAACATTGAAGTGAAACTTTTCACGTTTTGACGTTTAAACAAAAACTGTGCAATTTTATATCCTCCTTGTGTGAAATTACGTCGGAATTTCAATCTAACAGTGTGGCTGAAAGGTATGTCCAGGAATCACTGCAAAACAATATAAACTTTTCTTATCACTTTAATTCTAAGTATTCTCATTTTCATTACCGTCCGTGTAATTGTAATTTGTAAGCCTATTCTTTAATATGTTATTTCCTCAAAAGTAAACTCTGTTTATATTTCAATTCATAGGTTATTTATTTAAATTTGACAGCTATTGGTGGTATTTAGTAACTTTATTCTTAGGTTACTTAGTGTATTATAGTGACACATAGGGCGATATTACAGATTTCTTTTATACAAGTTACTTCTTATTCGTTGATTCTGTATAGTTTCTATGGATATTTATCTATTTTCTTTCGACTCCGGCGGCGTAAAAATGATCTACTTCTACTCCGGCGTAGAAATTAAACTTCTACGTTGTGAATAAAGTTACAAGAGATGCTACTTTAACTTATTTTATCATAACCTCTTTTAATGAATTATTCACATGTAAGTTTCTTTTTGTGTTATCCAAAGTCAAAAATAAAGAATGAAAGTTCAATAATTTAAATTTATTTTTCTTAGTTTAAAAACAAGCTACAGTGACATTCAGTATGTATTTTAAAAATTACGTCACATTAAAAACCATTGTGTACGAATTTAATGACATTTACAACATTCATATCTTCTTCAGATAAAATTTATCGTTTTAATACGCCACAATAAATTGTCTTTCTAATGTTAATTGAATATTCGAACCTCGATTCGAACTTCTTTTCAAACTGCCGATACAAGACGATTATAATAGTAAAAGTGTAATGAATTCATAATATATTGATATTTTATCCTTTATTGAACCATGAACTTTAGTCATTATAATTAAATTCATGAAGTAAGAAATTTCGTTAATAAATCTTCATGAAAGTAGAAGTAAACATAAAGATTATGAAACGCATTCAAAATTATCCATGTGAAAATCACTAAAAATTTATGTTATTGTCATATAAAAATAACATTTGAGAAATTTTAACAATGACTATTATTATATGCACTGTCAATTTACATTACATATCCGGCAGCTAAGATAAACATCCTCCGTGTATATGGTTACTTAGATTAATCTTAAGTTGTTTATTTGTAGTAGAAAATGAGTTGTTAAATAAAAATTTGTTATTGCAACTGCAAATTAATACTAATTACTGTTTCATTCAATAATATTACTTTGTTATTTGTTGAATCATATTTTCTAATGTAGCCAGCATATGTAGTTACTCATAATTGGCTTGTATATTACCTATAAGTAACAGCAGTTAACAATTTATTTTGAAAATATAAGCATTTTATACTTCATGATTTTCTACGTGCCAAACATCGAAATCGTGACATTTCACAAGAAAAAACAAACTTCCGTGATACACACAAACATCAAACCACCATCAAAACAGAAATAGTTCAATTTGTCAAATATTATACAGTTAACACTGGAAGAGTAACCAAAAAATTGTAAGAAAATCGGAGAAAATACAAAATTGAAGAAAGCAAAATTGTACAATTTACGTGTGACAGCTATAACACATGAATGGATGACAGCTAACAAATGTAATTAATGATCTGACGTCAAATACAATTTTGGATAGTGTAACAAACTCTTAATTCATAATTTTATTCAATCTTTCAGAAAATAAATAAATTGAAAAATGAGTACCGGACCCCATTAGCAATATATCTTTACCTTATTTAATAATAAAGATATCTCTCTATGGTTTGCAAATCCAAACTAAACTTAAAAACTTGAAAATCGTATTTGTTTGAATTGCTTAAAAATTATTAAAATTAAGCATTTTTCATGAAGTACGAAGATAATTGATTGAAAATTTTAACATTGTACTAGTATATCCTATTGTTAGAAAAAAAGTTAACTCCGGTTATAATTTCGTTACTTATGTACAATATTTTTCGTACAAATATTTCAA
This sequence comes from Harpalus rufipes, assembly GCA_951394225.1. Classification (NCBI taxonomy): domain Eukaryota; kingdom Metazoa; phylum Arthropoda; class Insecta; order Coleoptera; family Carabidae; genus Harpalus; species Harpalus rufipes. The sequence goes on along the minus strand of OX596283.1, from coordinate 14,185,162 downwards.
CTGTTACCTAACATCAATCGCACGTAAGTCATTTTTTTAACAAATTATAAATAATTGCTACTGTGGTTACAAGTTTGTGAATGGCTAAGAAATAGTGTAGTTATAAATTATAACTACCTACATAACTTGCTATTAACAATGTAGTTATGAATGTTATAACATATCAAGAAAGTATAATTCATGTGATATTTGTATGATTGTGTGTAAATGTAAATTAACGAAGAAAGCAAGTTAGCGTAACTCATATACGAACACAAAACAAAGCCTTTTAAACAGATGAACGAATTTATAGTGCTCGTATTTATTTGAGGATTGAGGAACTATTTGAATTATATTAATTTACATAAATTATCATTTATTTAAATAGATACCTTGTATGATATTCGAATGTTATTTATAAATAAATATACATGTACATGTTGCGAGCAAGTAAAAAAGCATTTGTTTTACTATAAGGCTCTCACTTCCATTTTTCAATCATTTATCTATTTTCAGGACAAATGTGACGGTTTAGATCTTAGTCGAACATAGCTTCCTATATTAAATATGTTGTAATTTGTCACCATGGTTACCCGTTGCTAATGTTTTTATTATTATTTATTTATATATTTGTTGATTTGTTATTTTATTCCTTGAAGAAGTCAAGTAGTTCATGCTGCCGAAACGTCGATTTTTATAACAATAAATAGAACTAAAACTAAAAAGGTTGTATCATTTTGTTTCTCTATCTTACTACTGAATGCAAATATTTTATAATAATTATAAATAGAGAAATCATTAACCATAACGTCAGCAATTAATTACTTGGGAGGTCAACAAAAGTCAGCATGAACAGTAATTCAAATAAATTCATCAAATACACATTTGGTAAACAGTGAAAGTTTACGAAAATTTAAAACGGTGATTATTTCTCATGTATGAAAAACTATTAACAGTACATATACCGCATTTGTTTACACATTTCTTTATCGTCAACCACAAGATAGAAACAATAGGTTATAAAACTAATGCGCAAGAATAATAAGTGTAACTTACATTCCGTACGAGTCGCTGTAGACATTTAACGTTATTCTTCTGACACTTTGTCATTCTGAAGATAATTTTTACACACTTTAAGTTCACTGAATAAAACTACGTATACACAAAATACTGATTCACACTAAAAACCAATTATGCGACACGAAGTAACACTGTGTAACACACACGGACACTGTTTCACATCAAATGGAACGCACTTTAATTCGTCAAAAGTGCACCAGATCGCGTCTCTATCAATGTTTTTATTTTTTTGATATTTAAACTAATCTTAAATCTATATATTAAATTATAATATGCATTGTAGTAATTTCCTTAAATTTAAGCCCAGTTTATATCAGATTTTCAGTTCATATCAAATTTATAGGTTAAGAAAACAAACACCACACACTGCAACTCAAATATTTCTTGTGTCAGGCTGTGTTCGCTTGTCTCGTTAATGGAACGCTCACTGTCATACACTGTGTTATACAGTGTCTCTCTGTGTATAATTGGAAAGCACCCCTGAAATGACAGATAAATCAAAATGGCCGATATCAATTTAGCAGCAGTTACCAACTACTGTATTTTATTTATCAGTAATCCGTCCAAGTCTACAGCTTTTTATAAATTATAAACTACATATGAATTTTGAATATAAACAAATGATAAAAACAACACAATATAAACATTTTCTATATTTTTATAAGCATAAAAAATTCTTGTAAAACATCGAAATTAAGAACTAGTCGCGACTGACGTTTCCTAGCAATGCCAAAATGATGCCAAATGACATCTATATGTCTGTTCGTTTGTCTTTCTTTTTCTACTCCATGCAGAAATCAGCGTTCGTTTGTCGTCTTAGATCATTACTTGAATTTTGTACTGTTTCATCAAACAATTGGCCATCTCTGCTTAGATCATAATTTTCTTATTCCATGTAGAAAGGGGGAGTAAGAAACAGCAAGCAAGTATTGCGCGTAATTTTCTCAATTGGGTTGTGATTTATCTCAATAATGTGGTTAACGTATATAAACATAAAGTGCATAATATTTATAGCACAAAACTTTTATTTGAATAAAATATTTTTACTTAATTTTTTTAACATATTCTTAGGTTATATTTAAATGATCTGCTATGAATAATTTAATTTTTTTTTCGATTGTTTCGTCTTATGGCGTAATGAAGTTGTTGATATTATATATGCGCTAAAACTTTAACAATTTTTCATGAGCTATTCAGTGCAAGGGTCACGCTAGAAATATACATAGTTCATATTTTTTAGAATTTTATTTTAAATATATGTATTCAAAACAATCATAATTGCACAGCATCAATTTCTTTCTCAGACGAAAACCATTTACCATGTAAATTTTAAATAAGACCAAAAAATAACCTAAATTTGTGAATCAGGTGAGTGTGGCGGTGGCGGGTGTTATTTTTTTTAATGCGTACCTATAAACATTTAAAGAACTTGGAATATCGGCTATTATGATCGTTGTGTCTTATTAATATAGGTATATATTTACAAACATGAAATCAATTTGTACTGTGTTTTTGAAAAAAATATTCTTATCTATTCATATAAAAATTGAAAAGTAATTTGTTAAAAATCAGCATCAAATTTCTTTATCCTAATTTACAAGTTGTTAATTATTTATTAGAAACGAACTTCTAATCTGATATAAACATAAATAATTTATTTCCTATTTGATACCTATCTTAAAAGATTAATTTCACTATTGTATTAAGCCGGTATTGTCTCGGAACATAATTTTTAATTGATATAGATCTGGTAATGAATTTTCTATTTAGAACGTCAAATATATCATTAGCAATGAACTTGACATTTGGCAAATACAATAAAAGTAGATCAAATCCTTCTATCAATAAAAAGTTGCTTAATTAAATACCACATAATGCTTTCTACTCCAAATAATTTTCTTAAGAAAAATAATTAAGTTAATATAAATTTATAACTAATATTTTGTATTATGTAACAGTTCGTGGTGGCCATTTAGTAGTACCTACATTCAAATTCTTTTAAATTAAGATGCATTGGGTACACACAGATTAAATATGTGTAACATTATCTGCGGTAAAATATACTTAGAATCACAGAAACTTAAAATTTTGCACGTTTAGCAGGCATATAATTTGGTGTTTTTTTCATACCTGGAAAGTGACGCTCTGATTTTGTTAAAAATACCTCAACCCAACTCTAATGCACGGTTTTATAATTCTATACCTCATTCAACGAGACAACGTACCGGATCACGAACCAAATTTGTATTATTATTTCATTCTTACTATTATTATATTCCTTATTTCTATTTTATTTACTATACTTATAAATAAATATATCACCCATTACAGGGTGTACCAATCTGCCTTGTATACAGATTTCGGTAATGATGACATATTTGTACTGTGCGGGCGTTTGCCAGGCGCCACCGCATGGGCACTCATTGCTGGCGTGGAAAGTGCACCACATGGGCCAATTTTATGCCATTTAAAATTCTAAATATTTGGTGTCCGTCGGGATCGAACCCGGTTTCCCACATTCTAAAAATAATAATATAACTCTGGTATGACTTCCCCGGCCAAAATATTCTGTTTCGGAATAAGAATGTCACATTCTATCACGCATATTGATGTTAGAAGAAGCTTCATTCTTAATGATTCTATATTATATATTATAGGCAAAGGAGAGAATAAAAATCACAGATCACTGTTACCACCTATATAATAATTACACCAAATATTTCCCTTAATGTAAATTGTCAAATATTTTTATAAAAAAATAATGTAAATAAAAGCCTCAACAGAGACAATAGTATAAAATACGTTGCAGAAGGTAATCGTGAGCGAATTTGTAATTCGTGTTAGAATACGTTGCGTTCTGTATCTTATGTTTTAATATACTATTATTGGGATATTTCACTACGTAGAAATGGCGTTGTGCATCAACGTCAAACCTTGGACAAGGGAGCACATTTGTTCACCTTCCATAAGCGTATCATTGCTGTCAGTAGCTTTTCTATTATTCTTCTAATAGCTTCTTTCCATATAAGAGTAAGATAGAAATATAAGGATTCAAAATATGATCGATAGTATTGAGTTAGAACATAAAGAGGATCCACACACACACACAGACACACACACACACACACACACACACACACACACACAAAGACACACACACACACACAACACACACATATATACATACATACACACATACATCATCGTGAAAATGTTAAGATTGGATTGTAGGGACCTTAAAACGTGGTCATTTACCAAAATTTCGATATGCGATTTTTAGCACGATCCTTATACCTCCCTTACCAAGGGTAGCGGGAGGTAAAAATGCAAATGGAAATTTTGACAGCAATGCATAATAATTCATTTGCCATTTCATTTCGATGCAATATTGTTAATTTAAGGGTTGCTTAAAATTTAAGTTACGTTGGTGCAACCGGTCATAAATAATATTTAAATGCATTTTCCTTAAGATAGAAAATATTTATGTGACAGTACGACATTAAAAATTATATAAGTAATAAATTTTAATAACATCTTTAGTGTAGGTATATATATTTCATATCAAAAACGGATAAATTTCTCTTGCAGGAGTACATACTACTCTTACATGCAACTAACAAGAGCCTTCAGTTGTTTGTAACATAAGAAGCGCGTTTAAAACTAAACTTTCTTCTTGAAAGTCCCGAAAAAACTGATTTAGAACTGATTACAGTCTCCGCGAACACAACACAATACCGAGTGGAGAGTATGTTGTTATATATTATCCTTAACGTCTTCTTGACCTTACGAGAGTTATTCTATTTCCGCACGGAGATTTCTCCGTGAACTTTGATATCCTTATTCGGAAATCGAACTCTGACGTTTACAACCAAGTAGTCGATACTGTGAACGTTTTTGCAATATTGCAAAAAATGCAAGCGATAGAATCACTATAAAATATTATTTATGTTACCATAACACGGAGTGCAGTTAGGCGAATGATATCTACACTATATTGTTGAAAAAAAATATACCCACATATACTTATATTGTGTATGTGACTATGTACATAGATTAAAGTTTGTTACAAAATAATAACGTACGTCATTTTTAAAATTTCCTCAAAATTAGCCAGTATACATACATTAATTTCTCGGAATTTTAATTTTTAGTTTATACACGTATGTCTATTTAATAATAACACAAAGACGTATACATGCAAAAACAAGTTTTTAGGTAGCTGTTTTATAAATGGTTACTTTTACTTTACGACCGCTTTTACTTTACGGCCGCATTTACTTTACGAACTCAATTGTCAAACGTTTGTTTAAGTAGTAACTAAATGTAGGGTTGTATTACATGCAGCATCGTAAATTTTAAGCGTGAGTAATGGAAAAATCATTCTTGCTCAACAAATTAATTATTGTATTTATTTTATTTTCATTTTTGGGTTGTAAAATATTTTGACAATAAGCAAATTGTTTTGTGAATTGTCAAAATGACAGCATGGCAGTATATACAAAAAAATCTGATGTGGCCAACACAATACCTCCCGTTTAATTTAATTTTTATTCATGTAAATACTTAAAATTAAATTAAATTTAAATACCAGGTTCGATCCCGACCGACGATAAATATTTCGAATTTTAAATGGCACAAAAATGACCCCTATGGTGCACTCTCCACGTCAGCAATAAGTGCTTGTGAGGTGACACCTGGTAAACGCTCGCACGGTACAAATATGTCATCATTATTACCGACATCTGTGTAAAAAGCAGATTGGCTCACCCAGGAATGGGTAATATGCTGTGATGATATATTATATATTTTTATTATCTTACCTATATTCCTACATATTTACGTATGTTAGAAATACCTCATCTGATTTGCTGGTCTCGGCCTATGTCTCGGCTACAATCTTCAGATTCGGCAAAAGAAATCACTTTTACAATCTTGATAACTATTTTTTCAAATATTTTCTCTATATAAAATAGAAAAATAAAATTCTATTTTTTTTTTTGGGACAAAACCGAGTATGCGTAATTGACAGATTTGTTAAAAGTAGCTCTAGTATGTTATTTAAAAAAATTATGTTAACTATTGAACACCATTTGGTTTGACAAATTTAAGCGACGTTCATTTAAAAAAAAAAATCGCATACTAAGCCATGATACAGGTATCCATGATAACGTCCAACATGGGAATCTCGTAAACTATAGGAAATACGAAGTCGGTTAAATTAGACAAAAGTTGTCACACATAACTACTAAATTTAGTCAATTCAAATTCAAATCGTTTTGATAACCATAAATTCTATTAGAAATTCCTGTAAAAATTTGAATAACCCCATCGTTTATACCAGACAATAAAATGACTTTCTACAACTCTTCAATTTATTACATAGTTGCTTGTATTTTTGTAATCTTCCACTTAACCAGTCAACGAATCTCTAACAAGCGCATCGGAAGTCACTATTGAGTAACCGTTCTACTCGAGCATTCAAGTCCTTTCTCCAGTTTCGTTTACTCTGGTGCTCTATGACTCTCGCCGTTCTTCTGACATCCGCGAATATCATTAATAGTTCATTTCTGAATTACAATGTACTTTCATTGAGATTTTAATAATTGACCTGGGGAATTATGTGGGAAACGCCCACAAGGAAATCATGCTATTAGCTTTTGATCGAATTGATGATTGCTAGAATGTTTGTATAGAAAATATATTAGATGAACTAAAGGAGAAATAGGAAATTGTTCAAGTTATTAAATTAGAAAATGTTGTTATGTAGAAGGATGTATAATATAATAGGTTCACAATTCCACAATCAGTGATCTATAGATAGCGTTTTCCATTTATATATTTAGTTTTGCACTTAGTGCAGCTAATAACGTCATATCCGGCATTAGTTGTTGTTATTACACATTCGTAGCACATTCTAAATGAAACATGTTACAAAAGTCCAGTGCAAGTTTTTTTAGCTGTCACTGACAAATAGAAAGATTATGTAGAATGGATATCACTACACAAGATTCTGGCTGTGAAAACTTAATTTTTTACAACGATTGTACTTACACATACTGTGGTGGCCAGAGAAATAAGACATAGAAATTCAAAAACTGTTTTTACCTTCGTCACCTCTAGGTAAGGAAGGTATTGTCTTTCGTCAAAAAATTCGGTGGTGAGTTTTCAATGAATAAGCATGTTTTAGGGTCCATGCAATACGATTTTACTATTTTTACGATGATGTTTGTATATGTGTTTGTGTGTGTGTGTGTAACTATAATTTCGGCCGCGATATCACCAATACTAGAATTCCAAAAATTACAATTTTTACGTATTCCTCTTCCTTACATCCATATGCAGACTTGATTAGATTTTGGTTATAATTGGTCAACCGGAAGTACGCTCATTTGAAGATTTTAACAGTCATTCTGTTAAATATTATTTTTTGACATTTAATGTTATAAATATTAAAGAATATTCTTATCCATACGAATTGTGTATTTTATATTTTATATTCAATGGATATAGAGTTAAAGAATTATAAAGAAATTAAATTTTATAAATCATTTAGCTATGCTATAACCATGGAAACAGCTACTATATTAAGAAAACTCTGACAGATGTCAGTGTCAATGAAAAGAAAATGAATGTAGCAGAGATGAGGATGTTGGGGAAAATACGGACAGATAGGGTAAGGAATTAAAAAATAAGGGAAATAACTCGAGTTATAACATACCCTGTTTGTATTTATTGTAAAAATGACATGTCAAATAGTATTTCCGTCCGTCTAGTGCTGTATAAACTATGGATTAAAAAGATCCCCAGAATTTTATTACCAATTGAATCAGTTATTTTTGATCACTCTGTGCATTATTACATATATGTATATTGAGGTTGAAACAAAATTGTATTTATTTGATATTTGCGATATACCTTATTAACCGGCTACTTATATTAATTAATACTTAATGGTTTTGTTGAGTTTTTTTTTTTTTTAATGCTCGAATAGTTAATTTTCCCTGTACTCCATTCGGTGAACCGAGAGAATGTGGGGCTAATTCTTGAACAGAAACAAGTTATTCTATTGGTCCTGCTCCAAAATTATCCTCTTTTAATAAAATTACTTGTTTTTGTTCAAGAATTAGTTACACATTCTCTCGTCTCAGCGAATGGACTACAGGCGTTTTATAAAATGCGGGTGAAACGCAATCAAATTGTCAAACCTTTGTTAAATTCTATACCAGAAGGCTGTAACATTTAATTTTATTTATATTTTTTCGAATTAAATGAAATTTGTGTTTATTTTATAATTTTTAAAAAAATCCATCTTCCACCCCTGCTTACACGATAGTGGTGCCAACTTTCCGGAACAAAATTTCCCCAGGTCACCAATGTCTTGGTATCTTTAATTTTAGGACGGCCCTCAGAGAGCGAGACTGCTTTAATTATATGCAACTATCCGCATCTTCTCTGTCAAAAAAATAATTAATTCATTGTTAATTACCTATTTTTAAAGTAATCATTATTGTTTTCGTATCTATCATCAAAAAATAATCTCTGAAATCTAATATTCAATGCCTGAATCTATTTTGTATATTTCACATTTGGAGGTTGTGGAATATGACGAAAAAATAATTGCTATCAAATTAATTTTAAAAATAATTGCAGGTTGCATGGAACAATTAAAACGAGAGATATAATATACAAAGAGGTAAAAGTATTCGTACAGATATAAAGTCGCGAATTAACAAACGAGTTTTAATTACCGAAAAAATAATTTTCGATGAGTCTGTGGGAACCACGAGTGTAACTCGACCGTGAGTAGCAATTTGAGATTAGGTTGAGCAAGGCACGACGACTTGATTGTAGATTGAGATTGTTTAAACAATAGACTGACGACAGCCACGAAATTCAAATATATCTATCAATTATAGATGAGTTTATGTCACAATATAATACCAACAATCAACTATCAATAAGTCTATCATGATTATTATTTACTTTCTTTAATTATTGGTTTTACTTTCAAATACAAAATAAGCAATATGTTTAACATGAAATTTTATTTCTCCATAACCGATTAGAAAACTGATATTTTCCGGATAAGTTTTTAATGATAAAGTAATTCTTAATGAACACACTTTTGATCTGGAAAATTTCAAGATTTTGGAGGAAGGCAGAATTACTCCAAACGTAAATTCCTTGAAATGTTGCATATCAGGGATGATTGCAATAACAACAATGCAAGAACTGGTATTCAAGGACTTAACAGCGTATATTTTGGTGTATTGGAAAAGTTCAAAAAGGAAAAGGCAAATTTCAGGCCAAACTGAGTTTCATTAATTTCCTTACATTTTATTTAAATTCCTACAACTTGCTAAATTAATAATATATACATTTTAACACGTGAATTTTATAATTGTCGATTATTACACAAGTTAATTAATTAAAAAATATTAATAATAGGGTCGTACACTATATTTTAATTTATTTGCATCAAATTTCCTCTAAATTAAAAACGATTTGCAGTTCTACAGAGAATTGCTAAACTTCATGCGTCAACTTTGGCTTACCTTCAAGAATTGTTTTAGAAGAAAGACTATTTTCGGCCTTTTTGGGAGGATTTTTACCTTCCGTCACCTTAGGTTAAGAAGGTATTGTCTTTGGTCAAAAAATTCGATAGTGAGTTTCTAATGAATAAGCACGTTTTGGGATCGCTACAATAGGAATTTACTATTTTTACAATGATGTCTGTATGTATGTGTGTGTGTGTGTGTGTGTGTGTGTGTGTGCGTGTGTGTTTGTGTGTGTGTGAGAGAGAGAGAGTGTGTATGTGAGGCTCGTTTCGGATCGCGTAACTCCAATACCGCGATTCCAAAAATTATATTTTTTTCGTATTCAAGTTTAGATCCATATGTAGCCGTGATTAGGTTTTGGTTATAACTGGTCAACCATTTGTACCTTTTAACCGTTTTTCTTGAAAAAACGCAGTTAAATCATTTATTCACATTTAATATTATTATAAATTTTAAAGAATATATTATTCTCTATAAGATTAGATTGCATTTTATACTTCATATTCAATAGATATAGAGTTAAAGAATTATAAATATATTAAATTTCATAAATCAGCCAGATATGCTAACCATGGAAACTGCTAATATATTTAGATAATTCAAATTGACAGATATCAATATAAATGAAAAGTAAATGCATGTGGCAGAGATGAGGATGTTGAGATAGATATTAGGGAAGACACGTAAAGATAGGATAAGGAATGCAAGAAAAAGGGAAATAACTCGAATGATAGAAATTTCTTGAAAGATACAAGAGAGACGATTATATTGGATTGAACATGTCATGAGGAGAGATGAAGAAAATATTGGAAGAAGAATGAATAGCTTAGTAATAGAAGGTTAAAGAAACAGAGAAAGACTAAAGATAAGATGGAAGGACTGTATTGCGTAAGACTCGAGAGAAAAGGAACTGAATAAGGACGACACGCAAAACCGAAATGATTGGAAGAGGAGAATAAAAAATAGCGACATGTAACGAATGAAAAAGCTAAAGAAGAAGATGTCGGTGTCAAGTGCAATTTGCATTGTTTATGAAATAATTTTACTGGAAATTTAGAATTTTTTGCAAGAAAATTTATGTATGGAATTTGTATATAATACACAGGATTGATGTTTTAACTTAGTTTATAATTTGGACGTTTCGAGGGCCCAAAAAACCCTTATCTTCAGCACTATTCTATGAAATATGTTTGAATTGTTATTACATATTGGTTTGGTTTTTACTTCGAGACGATTTCTAAGAATGTTTTCACCTCTATGCTGTATGTGTGAGGGATTAATGCTACTTTTACACATTATTTTTGGTCAAAAAATTCAATGATGAGTTTTTAGTGAATAAGCATGTTTTAGGGGCCCTATAATATATATATATATATATATATATATATATATATATATATATATATATATGTGTGTGTGTGTGTGTGTGTGTGTGTATGTATGTGTGTGACGAAAGTTTCGGATCGCATAACTTCAATACCACGATTCCAAAAATTATATTTTTTTCGTATTCCTCAAATTTACATCCAGAAGAACAACTGATTATATTTTGGTTATAATTGGTGACCCGGAAGTAGCATCATTTGAAGATTTAACAGTTAAATTTGATTTATTGACATTTAACGTTATTATAACTTAAAGAATATATTATTCTCTATACGATTTGATTGTGTTATACTGCATATTCAATAGATATAGAGTTAAAAAAAATTAAAGAAAATTAACTTTTATAAATCAGCCAGCTATGCTAAACATGGAAACTACTAATATATTCATACAATTCAAATTGACAGATGTCAGTATAAATAAAAAGTAAATTAATGGGGCAGAGATGAGGATGTTGAAGTAGATGTTGGGGAAGACACGGAAAGATAGGTAAGGAAATAACTCTAGTGTTACAAGTTTCTAGAAAGATACAAGATAGATGATTACATTGGTTTGAAAATGTCATGAGGAGAAATGAAGAATATATTGTATAAAGAATTAATAGCTTAGTAATAGAAGGTTGAAGGAACAGAGGAAGACCAAATATAAGATGGAAGGACTGTATCGCGGAAAACTTGAGAGAAAAGGAACTGAATGAGAACGACACGTAAAACAGAAATGAGTGGAAGAAGAAAATAAAAAATAGCGACCCCTAACGAATGGTAAATGCTAAAGAACAAGAAGAAGATGTCAGTGTCAAGCGCAATTTGCATAGTTTGTTTATGAAATAATTTTACTGGAAATTTAGAATCTTTTGCAAGAAAATTTATGTATGAAATTTATACATAATACACAGGATTGACGGAAGGTATTGTGCTGGCCACAACAGATTTTTTAAAATATATTTATATTATTTTATTTAAAAAACATGTATTTCTACGTAACTTAATTTTAAGGTATAGTTTTAATATAAATGACCCATATTCTATTATGTTACTGTGGTGAAGGACACCATTACTGAAACTTGCGAGAAGCAATAATTATGAAGTTAATACATACATAGAAAATCGGTACTACTACACGGCAGATAAATGTTTTAAAAGAAACTCAGTATGTTCAAGTAGGCAATGTTTACTTAATATCTAAAATGAATTGGACATGGTAATTAATGGATATAAATTGTGCGCTTCATTTACATAATGTTTACTAATTTTTTTTCCTAATTTGTGAAAATTAATTTACACGCCATTTTATATAAAGTAGGAGAGAAAGTTATATTGTGTTCATATTTTTATTCTCCATTACGTAAGAAGAAAATCTTTGTTCCACTGGTAGCAAATATTTCTACACCATTATACTTGTACGTAAACATTTTCAGAGTAATTGATATAAATTTCCAGAAGTGCTTCCTCTAATATAGCAGAGCGTTAATAAATAATAGCGAAGTTAGCTGCATACTAATTTAGAGAGTTGCGGTTGATTTAATTGGTAGCCATCTGGTATTTTCAATAAGGTATATAATTTTATCTAATTTAGATGATACCATTTACTACACATTACAAATCTAAATTTTAGATCACATTCTGATATAAGTTATTGTTTCTATTGTGTAATTCCAGAAGAGTGAAAATAAATTGTATATTATTTTCAATTATTAGAAATTTGTTATTAACATTTGCATATAGTTCATTATATTACTATATATAGCTCTATACAATTTATGAAAAATATCATCTTCCACTACTTTTCTGAATTTAAAATGCGAGCCGAAATTTATAATGCAACGCAAGACAAGAATACGAACACAATTTTCACGAAGGCGTCGATGAATGGCTGTACTGTGATTACGCATACGTTTCGAACTGAAAATGAACCTGAACCAGAGCTAAACCCTAAACTCAAATTTTAATACTCGGTTCAGTTCCGAGTCGGGTTCAATTGAAAAATATATCCAAGGTTCGGTTCTGGGTTTGGGGTCGCTAAAATGTTTGTGGCAAAAACAAATTACATAAGGTAATACAACAGATTATAGCCATAAGCCAATTCAGCAGATTATTATGTTATAAATATAATGCTATATATTTTTTTATTTTCTACTTATTATTTTATGTAGCATACTATTATTTTTAGGAGTAGTTCATTTCAATTCATTACAAGATAAGATCAGTTCATTTCTCCCCTAAAAAGAAAACACACAAGAATAATTTGCAAAAAAAATCTGTGTGGAATTTATACAAAATACGTAGAATTGACGGAAGGTATTGTGCTGGCCACATCATTTTTTTTTAACTCTGTATCTATTGAATATGAATAAAAGCATGTAATCAAACCATATAAAGAATGATATATTCTTTAAGATTCATAATGTTCAAAATGTTGAAAAATGATATTTAACTGCGTTTTTTTTTTTAAAAAACTGTTAATCACTTCAAGTAAAGGTATTTCCGGTTGGTCAATTATAACCAAATTCTAATCAGCTCTTCATATGGACGTAAAGAAGAAGAAAACAAAATAATTATAATTTTTAGAATTGTAGTGACACATTGTCAGACACATATATAGTCGTACACTCTAAAACGTGCTTATTTACTACAAACTTACTATCGAATCTTTTAACCAAAGACAAACACACATTAGGGACCCTAAACCGTGCTTATTTACTATAAACTTACTATCGAATCTTTTAACCAAAGACAATATCTTCCTTACCTAAAGGTGACGGAAGGTAAAAAAGAAATGTTTACCAGCACTCCTCCACACTAAATTTCAATTGGTAGAACGTGAAAAGAAACTTATTCGTATATGTTAACACCTTTGCCTGTAATTTAACAGATATAAAATGCTATATCTTCATGTAAATACGAGTATGTCCATGAAAGATTTTCCCGATTATGTAATGTATATTAATTTTACAAGAGTTAGGCTGGTATAACCTTTCCGTATATTGCAAAGAAAGCAGTTGCATTTGTCATTTTGACATATTATTAAAGAGAACAACAAAACAAGTAAAGTTTACAATCGACAAGTATCATTCGAATCTTGATAACAGATCGCAATTAAGATGGGCGTTACTACACGACATTCAACAATGTAATACTTAGTCTTCAACTTTCGAAATAAAAATATCGCTTAGTGGATCATTTAAATCTCTTCTTGTGCTGTTATCTTCGTGCGAGCTAATAAAGACGTTTTAATTATAAGAATATAGTAAAAATGCGATTAGTCATGAAGTAAGCGGGAGACATAAACACTAAGCAATGAGCAGAGCATCCGAAATAGAAAGTAACGAACAGCATCCGCAGTTGCTTTGCTGGCAATTGGAACAATACCAGCAGCAAGGACGTTGCAAAACCGCTCTTCAGGAGAATCCGTGTTGCTTAGGTGAAGAAAGAACGCGCGTTTCCCATACTCTCGACTGATGAGTTCTGCTACGTGGAGAATACAGCTAAACATCAAATCAAAATAAATATGAGGAAGCAAAGTAACACACTGACAATTATATAAAGAAAAAATTGATAAGAGATTATGAGTACTAACGAAAAAATCTGATGTGACCAACACAAAACCTCCCGGAATTTAATTTTTATTAATTTAAAATACATATATCTATGGGGTCTCCTGTCCATGTGCCTGAGTATCTGGTCGAGAATCTGGGGAATCGGATTCAATTCCTACTATCAAATATTTCGAATTTTAAATAGCACAACACTGACCCCTGTGATGCACTCTCCACGCCAAAAATAATTACCCGTGAGATAACGCATCGTAAACGCCCGCACGATACTAATACGTCATCATCATTAACGGGTAATATGCCGTGATAATATATTTATTTATTTTCTTATTTAAATACGAGTACATACCTGCATATTTACTAATACTAGAAATTATGTATATCTTAAGTTTCTTTCCATGTAACTCTTGTTCTATTTACAATTTTCTTTTGAAAATGTTAGTGTTATTAATTTGAAATGATTATTTTTTTGACAGTGACATTTATCTGTAAGTTACATACATTTGAGCTGAACTGTGTAACCAGGGAGTTGTGTTTATAGCATAAGCTCCAAGATATAATTTTTATATTATTTTATAAATTTATCCATAAAATATATAGAAAAAGTATTAATGCAAACCTGTAGAAAATGGAATAATCTTTAATTTTTATAATAACAAATTGCGAAAAGATAACATTTGAAGGTATTTTTCGAAGAAAAACTATTTTGATCTTCAAATAAACTGCATTTCCGGTTATCCGATTGACACCAAAATCTAACTGCTTCTATCCATATTAGAATAAGGTAGAAATACAAGATTTCAAAATTTTGTGAACGATAGTATTTGAGTTAGAGAGTAAAGAGGATCCACACATACACACACACACACACACACACACACACACATACACACACACACACACACACACACACACACACACACACACACACACATACACACAGACATCATCGTGAAAATGTTAAAAAGTGATTCTAAGGACCTTAAAACGTGGTCATTTACCAAAATCTTGATATGCGATTTTTAGCACGATCCCTATACTTCCCTTATCAAGGGTTGCGGGAGGTAAAAAGAGATATCGACATACCGTTTGAAAATTTGAAATCAGCGAGTGAAGCTGTATCTAAATATATACAACTTCGAAAATTTAGGAGAAAAGTTTTGGGTTTTGACGGCTATACCTGACTGGGACAAATGCTAAAGTTCTTGGTTCAGGTTATTCAACCTTATCCAATATTGTTTATTATAGACTACAGGTAATATATGAATATATTTAATTATAAGCAACAAATATAGGTAATTTTATTTTCATCATCATTTATATGCAATCAAGTATTCAAAGTGACAGTAATGTAAAATGAAAATCATTTATAGTTATATGAGTACCTCAAATTACTGTATGTCGTAATGAGTAAGTACAGAGAATATACTTATATGGAAATATATTTAAATTTATAACATAAGATAATAATAACTATCTGTTAGGGAATTCATTGTTTATTCATATAGGTATTGGTAATAACTTTTAAGTATTTTTCTTTTCTAAATTTAAAATTTCCTAATTATGATAATTACAGTGAATAAGAAATTTCAAGTGTAGAATTAATGAATATACAGAATGGTACATCGGAAGACGCACCATATCAAAACGGATAAATAGTTTTTTATAGAGAAATTTATCATCTAATGATATTCTAATCAAGCAAGCAGATATGGAGGCCCGTGTTAGAATGACATCTAGTAATAATGTACATAGGTGTCAAGTATTATAATTTTTCATTTAAAACGTCATGATTTTTCAAATCCATGTGGATTATTTTCCTCGGCAAGTATATACCATACTATTGATGACAAATAAACATCAGAATATTTTGAAATTTTGAATAAAAATTATGACAATATAAGTAACGAACTTAACATTTCTTGTACACACAAATAATTGAAATTGTATCTCTTCTTTCGTTCTATGAGGAATTTTGTGCTACTCTTCTAATATGTTCAAAATTCTTCAAATTCATTGACAGTATTAACGGAATTTCTTAAGGATATATGTAATATTAACATACCTATAATTTAAATACATATTTAATTAATAATACAATAATATATATTAAATGCACTCGTACCTCCCAGAAAAATCTGATTTTTGACACTGACATTTTGCATTTATCTGTCAATTATAAACATTTAACTCAACTGTTTTTTAGGCAACGAGATTATTTTGTTAAAACAGATTATTCTGTATTATCTCCAAACCTATACGAGATATAATAAAAAAATTAAATGTGTCAGATTGAGAATTTAATTTTCTTTAATATTTCCAAGAATTTTTTTCAAAAAATAGTATTTAAATTTTTTTCAAGAATTTGCTATTTCCGATTGTCCAATTGTTACCAAAACCTTTTCAGATCTTCCCATGAATGTCTGATTGGGAAATACGTAGTTAAACAAATATTAAGTCTTATAGTCTTTGAGGAATCGTCCTTCCAACATCCCACATACATACACACATACACACACACACACACACATCCACACACACACAGACATCATCGTAAAAATGTTAAAATCGGATTGTAGGGACCTTAAAACATACTTATTCATTGAAAACTGGATATGTGATTTCTAGCATGAATCCAATACCTCTCTTAGCGAGAGGAAAAAAATAGATTCGTTATTTGGTACAATGTTGCTTATATTTTAAGAAACGTTTGTGATATATTTGCCAATTTATCTTGTTTCGAGAATATTTACAAAATTTGAAAGTGATCGATGAATGACAGAATAGTCTGGCTGTTGCTATTATGCAATAAGTATTTTCTTTATGTTTTATGAATATGATATGACATTGGTTTAATGAATGCCGATTCCTAGTTTCCTTTACCGTTAGACTTTGGTTGTTCTTGCATTAAGCCACAGATTTGTATCAACATAATAGCTTGTATATGTTTACTTTTCTGATCTTTATCACGATATCTTTTCGTGGATCTATAAATGTTTCCGATGTAAATATGAATGATTGATTTATCATTTGTATATCTTCGTCTTCGTGTTTATTAGCAATTTGCTGTTTGTTGATTCTCAGTAGAATTTCCTGTACTGTAACTCGGACATGGAAGTAAATGTTCATTGTGACGTGTTGCGGTTCCCAAGTGAAACGATGCGCGTTTGTTTCGTCTTCTACGTCGACAATTGCCGCCCGCCATTCTTCCCACATGCACCGCAGCTCAGCTGTTAATGTTAATTAATTGCGTTCAATAGAAATTTATCATATTTATAATACTATTTCATTCATTGTTTACAACTTTATATTTCATTAAATGTTAATTGTTTTATATTTATTTTGTATAGGATATAAAATTTAGTTCCGGTTGCTGCAAAAAATGAAATTATCACACGAGCAAGTATTTTGTCATATGATATGTTCTAAAAACTTGAGGAATGTCTAGAGGGAACTACTGAGTAAAATAATGCTGCTTCTTTTAATATTTAATATTATATAATAAAAAAATATTTTACATTTTGCTAGCAGTAAACATATTCGCTCAAATTTTAACAAAGAGCTCGTTCTTTGTTTCATAAAAATGAACATGAGTAATTATTCAAAATTTAACATCCCCGCGCAGTTCACGACTAATTGATAGGCTATCTATCGTTCTACTTTGTCGCTCAACTTAGGCTAAGAAATAGTTATTTACGTACCAAGTGCGGGAACGTTTGGTTCCCGAATGAGTGTTTGCCATAGAACGATTCCGGGAACCAAGTTCACGCACGCGGTTTGTACAATATTTTTTGTACGAAAAGTATAAAACTAATAATTAATATTTTTTTTCTTCAAACGTCATAAAAGTAGTATCTTTTGTGACTTGATTCACAAGGTAGAAATAAAATAAATAAATATCCATAGAAACTATACAGAATCAACGAATAAGAAGTAACTGGTATAAAAGAAACCTGTAAATGTCACTATAACCCACTAGGTAACCTAAGATTAAAGTTACTAAATAACATCAATAGCTGTCAAATTCATATAAATAACCTTTGAATTGAAATATAAACAGAATTTACTTTTGAGGAAATAACATATTAAAGAATAGCAGACTTACAGATTAGAATTACAGGGACGGTAATGAATATAAGAATATAAGAATTAAAGTGATAAGATGATAAGAAAAGTTTATATTGTTTTGCAATGATTCCTGGACATATCTTTCAACCACACTGTTAGATTTCCATCCAAATGAACAACTTCAGGTGGCATACATTATAATACTTCAAATTCCGGCATAATTGCACACAAGGAGGATATAAAATTGCACAGTTTTTAATTAAACTTCAAAACGTGAAAGTTTTCACTTCAATGTTTATAACAAAAAGTGAACAAATAAGTATCCATAGCTACATGGCATTTGAAATCGCAAACGTAATTTACGTAAAATGTAACGTCAGTAGTAGGTATTTTTCGTTAAATATCTACGTTTGAAGAAAAAATATAATGTGTCGTTCGGAGTAAAAGTGTCTTTGTGTGCCTCGCGCGCAATTGTCCGACTCGCTTCGCTCGTCTTGCAAACTTAACACAATATATTATTATACAATAGCTATTTGTGTATTAAGAGCGCAAAATAGGACATCGTCGATTTGCGCTCGAAACACACACAATTTTTTTTCTACAGTCGCCGCAGTGGGGTCCTCCACCATAACAAAAAATAATAAAATGTACACTTTGTTCTTACACTACTACTCAATTAATAAGGATTAATATAAAGAAAAAAAACGTTTTTTATATTTAATTTTAATTTATCGTTATCTCCTATTCTTCTTGACCTATTGCTTCAATTTAATCTAAACATTTTATACTTTCATTTTTGTAAATGAATACCCTATTTTATTTTCACAATAGTGCAGCATTTTTTTTTTTTTTTTTGGTTATGTAATATACCGACAGAGCAGTTATATGTCAGATTGATTTGTAAAGGTGGTAAATGTGTCACTACATTGCCATTAGTTCCTGACTAAACGTTTCCATTAAGAATGTAATACAAGTGACATTTCTCAACATTGTATAGTTAGATTTTGGACAGCGAGTGTTTTTAACCTTCCGTCACCTCTAGGTAAGGAAGGTATTGTCTTTGGTCAAAAAATTCGGTGGTGAGTTTTCATTGAATAAGCACGTTTTAGGGTCTTTACAATACGATTTTACTATTTTTACGATGATGTCTGTATGTGTGTGTGTGTGTTCGTGTGTGCGTGTGTGTGTATGTGTGTGTGTGTGTATGTGTGTGTGTGTCCCCGCCTTTTCGGACACGATATCTCCAATACTAGAATTCCAAAAATTACAATTCTTGCGTATTCCTCTTCCTTACAACCATATGCAGACCTGTTTAGATTTTGGTTATAATTGGTCAACCGGAAGTACCCTCATTTGAAGATTTTAACAGTTTTTCTTGGAAAACTCAGTTAAATGTTATTATAACTTAAAGAATATATTATTGTCTATACGATTTGATTGCATTTTATATTTGATACTCAACAGACATATAGAGTTAAAGAAGAATAACGATAATAAATTTTATATAAATTTCATAATTCAGCCAGCTATGCTAACTTAACCATGGTAACTGCTAATATATTCAGGTAATTCAAATTGACAGATGTCAGTATCAATAAAATGAAATCAATGAAAGAATAAGGGAAGTAACTCTAGTGTTAGAAGTTTCTAGATATAAGAGAGACGATTAATATTGGTTTGAACATGTCATGAGGAGAGATGAATATATTAATAGAAGGTGGAAGAAACATAGGAAGACCAAATATAAGATGAAAAGACTGTATTATAGAAGACTTGAGAGAAAAGGAACTGAATGAGGACGATACGCAAAACAAAAATGAGTGGAAGAAGAAAATAAAAAATAGCGACCCCCTAACGAATGGAAAAAATTAAAGAAGAAGATGTCAGTGTCAAGTGCAATTTGCATAGTTTGATAATGAAATAACTTTACTGGAAATATAGGATCTTTTGCAAGAAAATTTATGTATGGGGCGCGTGCAGTAACATGACTTTGACCCGTGTCAAAATGACAGCAATTAATTATGTCCATAACTGACAAGTGTTATAATTTTTCAATCAAAATTTCATAATTTTCGTTGCCGAGAAAGGGAATCACATAATGCCAAAAATTTATAATCTTTTGCAAGAAAATTTATGTATGGAATTTGTACATAATACACAGGATTGACGGAAGGTATTGTGCTGGCCACATCAGATTTTTCTACTTTGTCGCGCTAGAGCGGCAAAGTGACATTTTGCGTTGACAAAAGAGAGCGCAAATGGCTACTTTCTATGTAGACTGTAGAAAAAAGTATTTATATTTGTAAATCAATCATTACAAAAAAAAAAAAAAAATTAATACGAGACAATAAATTAATACTCATAATCATATTATGCATGAAAGTATACGAGAATATGACTGCTATAACTTCTTGTTATATACCATAAAACCATAAAAGAATAACTATCTCAACCTCATATATTCTAGGCGTAGAGCAAATAATTGCAACTGCATTGTATTGCAATAAAATTTATGAGAATATTCTAGATTTAATGATGTCGATGGTATATTAGTATTACTCAATATTTATTCTAATATTAAAGTGTAACTAAAATATAATAAACCTTAAATTATGTGAATATGTTGCTTTCTTTTCGTAAATATTCATTTGTAAAAGTTCAACTTGACAGGTGCTAACAACTTCCGTATCACTGAATAATAGCGAAGATCATAATTAACAAATAAAAAACAAATTTCGTAGCATATCACTATTTACCGAATTTGCATGATAAATAGCATGCATACTGAGAAGAAACATATGTATTAAATATGTTTCATATGAACTTTCTGCTTTCTTTTTCTGGCATTTGCTATTCAATTCAATCTTCTTCCCACATGTAACATAATCAGTAAATTGAAATTTTAATAAGTTCTATAAATATTTCATTTGAAAAGGTAGAGGCAGTTTGGTGCACAATAGAAGTTATGTATCTTTTAAGTAGGTTAATAATTTTTCACAAACAAAGAATCGGTTTCAACTTTAAATTTCACTTGAAGATGCTTCAAATATTTGCATACTTTGAACTTTGGGACTGTGGAATATGATACATGTGCTAATTTCATAAAGATATATGTAAATTAAATATACAGGGTGGTGACCGGCACAACCGAACATAGGACTTTAACATGTAAAATCGGGCTTTCATAATTTCCTGCTTCTCTAATTATTTTAGGTAAAAATACTCCAAATAAAAGTTGTAGAGCATAACATTCTGCATCTGAATCAATAAGCAACATTAATTTTGTATGCCTTGTAACGGCAGAAATTAGGTATAAAAATGTCGAAAATCACCTCAAAAATAGCAATAGCCATGAAATTGAGACAAAATAAATAACAAATGTCTAACGGTTTATCTGTCATGTTAGGGTAATTTATTTTTATTAGGTATTATTTATAAGTTCTGTTCCAGTTAACAATTATCTGCTAATTTAAATTGATATTTGTTCACTTGAACAGATTTTACAAATAATAATGAAATTAAATTAACCTAACTTGACAGATAAATCGTTAACATTTGTTAATTTTTTGTATTTATATTATAAAAGTTGTAGGAAATATGGATCAATAAACAGAATTAATTTTGTGTGCCTTGTAACGGCAGAAATTAGGTATGAAAATATCGACAATCACCCCAAAAATAGCTATAGCCATAGAATTGAATCAAAAAATTAACAAATGTTAACGATTTATCTGTCAAGATAGGTTAATTTATTTATTATTTGTAATTTCTGTTCAAGTACATAAATACCAATTTAAATTAACAGGTAATTATTAACTGGAACAGAAATTATAAATAATACATAATTAAAATAAATTACCCTAACATAACAGATAAACCGTTCGACATTAGTTGTTCTATGGTTATTGCTATTTTTGAGGTTATTTTCGACATTTTTTGATGATTATTTTTTTGACAGTGACATTTATCTGTCAGTTACATACATTTGAAATATGAACTGTGTAACTAAGAAATTGTGTTTATCTTTAAAACATAGACTCCCGGATTTATAAAATTGATTGTTTTATTAATTTATCTATAATTGTATAAAAAATTATTAATGCATGCCAGTAGAAAATTCAATAATCTTTAATTTTTATAACAACATAATCGCGAAAAAATGACATTTATAGGTATTTTTGGAAGAAAAACTATTTTGAGCTTCTAGTAAAGTGCAATTTCCAGTTTTCCGATTTACACCAAAATCTAATGACTTCTTTCCATATTAGAGTAAGGTCTAAATACAAGGTTTGAAAATTCTGCGGTTGATAGTATTTGAACTAGAATGACCAGAAGATCCACACTCACACACATACACACTCACATACATCATTGTGAAAATGTTAAAAACGAATTCTATTGACCTTGAAACGTGGTTATTTATCAAAATCTTGATATGCGATTATTAGAATGATCCCTATGCCTCCCTTACCAAGGGTAGCGGGAGGTAATAATATATTTCCTTGTAATTACGTTTTCCAATTTGCTTTTAAACTTTTTTCTATCTTCAGTCATCTGACTCAATCTCAAATTTGTAGTATATATTCTTATAATCTGTTCTCAATTAAATCATATTGAAATTTAAATATGTGCAAAACAACCTTCGTAGTTTTAAAAGGATGTGTCTCCTTAAAATTGTTGCCCTCATTTCTGAGTACAAATTACTTTTTAATTGCATACTCGTATATGTAAATAATTTAAAAATTTTGGTAGTGTAGCTACTAAATAAAAGATGAACAAATGGAATAACTAAAATTTCATTTGAATACAATAAGTAGGTATTACACGGTGGAATAAATTATTACTGGATTTAAGTAACGACTACGCAATTCACACTTTACATTCCAGTAAATTAACTACCCAAAAATACATATATCAACACTTAAATGTACTTACTAATTTATTTTTTCTGAGTGTAAATAAACAAATCCTTGAATAATATCAGTATTTTAAGTTTTTTAGGTGATATTAATAAATATCAAGGTTAATAATATTTTTAACTGATATATAAAACATTTAACGAATCATTTAACACGGAATAAGTTTAATAGCTGATGCTTCATGTTACATGTTAGTTTAATGAAAAAAAATATGGCTATTAATTTATATCATAAAAGTAATGTTATTAAGGTCATTTGTAAGAGATTAATTATTTTATACACTTTCATTTTACATTAATGAAGCAAACCTAAGACTTACTTATGTCTTAATACTTGCTTCAGATCTTTATTCTTATTTAAAGTATTTCACTTCATAATATGCAATAAACTTACAGTAAGATACAGTATTTTAGTATGCAATAAAATTAAAATATGCATGAAATAAAATTATTTCGAGAATATATTACTCGCATCAAATCTTGAATCATTTCCTTTTTAAAGTGAAATATTCCATGATAAATTAATTGAAAATGTTAAAGCTTAGATTCCTGTATAATGACATTTACACTAACACCGAGGATTTCTTATTCGAATTTCTACAATAAACTCAAATAAAAGTTCATGTATGAATAATGTATGATTAGGAAGATTTTTTTGAGATAGACTAACCAGTGACTGTATAATGCATGGCAACTCTATGTACTTATGTAGGTACCTATGTTGATAAGATAGAGAATGTGCACGCTTCCGTGGACGTCTAGTTAGTAACCGGAGTGATGGTAAATACAGGGTGTCCCTTAACTTCGAGCAAAAACTTTAAGGGCATATAGTACTGCCCAAAATGAATAAAAAAGCTTCATCAACATAGGAATGATCTTCAACTGTTTCCGAGAAAAGCGAAAAATCTAAGAAAAACTGACAAAGATAACGATCGAATAAAATTTTGTCTATGTCAGTAAAAAGACTATAAAAAACAATAAAATTTTATATGAAACATTTTTCTCAATTTCTTATAGTTACGTAGTTATATGAAAATTAAATATTGACCAAGGTCGCCACAACATTTCACTTTTGATTTTTATAAAATAACAAAAGGCCATCTAAGATTACCTCTCAAAGATAAACAAAAAGTCTCAATTAATCAAAATCGTAATTCTTATAGTTTTTGAGATAGCAAAGGTAAATCTCGTAAAAACTCATTTTTCACTGCGTTATATCTGGGAAACTATTAAAGATCGGACACATTTTGACTAAGCTTTTTTTACTCATTTTGATCAGTATTATATGCCCTTAAAGTTTGTGCACCAAGTTAAGGGACACCCTGTATAGAAACATTTACATTGCGATAGGAATGTTATCAATATTATTTTCTGCTTCAAACTGTTATACAGGGTATTTCTATTATTATGGATCAAATTTTAAGGAATGGCAATACATAGCTAAAAGTAAGTCAAAAAGTCTTAATCCGCAAAGTCAAATTTTCAACTGTTTCCGATATATAGATCATCTAACATAACGATTTTTCATCTTTTTCCAAAATTACAAGACTTGATCTACATTAGCGGTACAATGACGGTACGATGACGGTACAATGACGATACAATGACGGTATGTCAATTACACGAGGCATTTACATTAGACGGTACCACGACGGTACGATCATAATGAACCATGAGAATATAATTTGTTTTTATGTATTATGACGGTTTTGGTCTATGTCATGTTTCTATCAAAAGTAGAAAAAACCGCGCAATGTTTAAAAATTTCTCAAATACCGCCTATAATTGCGAAAATAAAACGATAGAATAAATTATTGATGATTTTTAAATATTTTTTTAACGCTTTCCTACAAATTTATCCAGTACTCTGATTTGGTTAAAGATACGATAACGCTGTTTGAAAATCTGAATTGAACATGAAATTCTCCTTCATGCTATGTAATACACAATTATTAATTTTTACGAAAACATTGACAAAAAATATTTAAAAATCCTCGATAATTTACTTCTTTCAATGACTCGACAAATGTAAAGTGTTATAAATAACAAAACCTATTAGAATAAGAATTATATACCTAATATTACTTATTTTTTGAGTAATTTAAATTTATTTCATAAATTGTTATTCTGGTTATATATTTTTTAACATTGTCCTAGGAAAGAAAATGTAAGAACCCTTTTTACCTCTCCTTAAGAAAGGTATTGGATTCATGCTAAAAATCACATATCCAGATTTTAATGATTAAGTACGTTTTAAGGTCCCTTCAATCCGATTTTAATATTTTCACGATGATTTCTGTGTGTGTGTGTGTGTGTGTGTGTGTGTGCGGATGTATGTGTGTGTGTATGTGAATCGGTTGAAAGGACGATTTCTCAAAAACTATAATACTTATTATCTGTTTAAGTATGTATTTATCAGTCGGACATTCCTGGGAAGAGCTGAAAAGGTTTTGGTAATAATTCCACACCGGAAGTAGCAGATTCTTAAAAAAAATCTTCTAAATATTGAATTTTTGTTCTTGTTTATTAAAGAAGAGTAAATTCTCTATCTGATACATATAAATATTTTATTATATCTTTTATAGATTTAGAGATAAAGACACATAAGGTACATAATAATCTGTTGTAATAAATCTCACAGCCAAAAGAGGACAAAATTTCTTCATAGAATGAATTTAAAATAAAAAATCTAAATATAAAGAATAGATTTAAGTAGAATTTTTGGTGTAGAGTGTAGATATACAAGAAATGTTAAATACAATAGGGCGCGAAAAGTCATATCACTTTGTTGGCCTTGACATGCAGATATGGGGCCCGTGTTAGAATGATACGTAGTAATTATGTACATAGATGTCAAATATCATAATTTTTCATTCTATATTTAGTGATTTTCCAATTCCATGTGGTTTATTTTCCTTGACGAGTAAATTCCACACTCCTGGTGACAAAATTCTGACATTAGACATCTATGTACTTAATTACTAATTATCATTCAGATACGGGGCCCCATATCTGCTTGTCAAAGCCAACAATGTCACATGACTGCTTCGCGCCCTATAGTTACGTAACCAAAAATGGCAACGGCGAGAAGTATTGTGCTGCCCACAACAGATTTTTTGTACAACAGATTACGATCTTTAATTCTGTATTCTTGTAATATTTGATACGGGCCATTGTTTTAATGGCACTAAATTGACCTCTGTGGTGCACTCTCCACGCCAGCATTGAGTGCTCGTGAGGTGACGCCTGGTATGCGCCCACACGGTACAAATATTTCATCATTACCGATATCTGTGTATAAAGCAGATTGGCACACCCAGCAATGGGTAATATGCCGTGATGATATATTTATTTATTTTATTTATTGTTTTTGAGAAAAGGGCTAAAACACTTTTTCTGCTCCTTTAATAAAAGATAGCGACTCGCGCCGACCCTCCCCAAGGTGAAAAACTCGAATTTTTCATAAGTGTCCCGACCTAAAAATTAATGGAGATGATTAAGACAAACAGTAAGTATGTCCGAGCGAAATTCGGACCCAGGACCTTTGGACATAGTTGCCCACATATTATCCTGGTCGAATTTTTATGTTATTCAAAGTTCACAGCCAAACCACGAAATACAAATTTTATTCATATCATATTCTCCAGATCGAAGAGACAATCACTCATAAGTTTCATATTAGAATTTACTTTAATTAAAAAATGAAGCAATTTCCTGCGTAACTCTGTAGATCACATTAGAATTGCCCAGTGGCAATTTATGTTCTAATTTTGATATCAACACACTCTCATCTCGCAAAAAATAGTGAAGGGTAAACCACAAACTAATATACAGCGCTAATAACTTGCTGATCATCTATGCATACATCCTTTCTAACTGTATTCTAAATAATCACATATAAACAATTAAGTAAAATCGTTATATCCTCCACTCCCATAATTTGCTATTCTCGATAAAGATCATATCTGAATAATTTGCTACATGTAACAAACTCTTTTCGAAAAAAATCTTGTTGTTTCCAGTCGAGTGGTTCTGGATCTTCCGAGAGCGCTCACGTCAAGGAAGCAGGGCGTAATTGGTGCAGCAAATAACAATGATTATCGTTAAAAACGTGGTGCCCATACGCCTATGTCATGAATTTCAATTATTCACATGATTCCGAGTTCTTCTACAACCTTTAGCAGTTTCTCACGTAATTGAAACTGCTTTTTAATAAATTCAGCATGTCAAGGAACCTCACGATTGTTCCGACAAACTAATTTTGTTCAAATTAATCATAAACGAATCCTAAGTTGGAGAAATGAATGGAAGATCAAGTTCAAATCGTTTCGTGAGAGCTAGCAATTAAAATTATAACTGAAGAAATATAATCTAGTTTATTACTAATAAATATCAACAGCAAACAAACAACTAATGTTTACAATACCAAATTTACGACCTAGCATAAACAAAATGATTTATAGTGGGTAAAACAAACTTTTTTCACCACCGGGAATAGAAATCGATATCTCTGATCATGAAAGAAGTAAAACATTTGCCTCTAGGGAAAGAACATAGCTAAATTAAACCCTAGAGTTTATATTATTTTGATAGTTTAGTTGTCTATTATGGGATATAGCCTGCATTGTACAACTTTCTAAATTTCGTTTGTAATAAGTTTAGAACAGCTACAGATGCATCATTAATTTCTTCCGGGGGTTCTTCGCTGTATTCTTGGTACTCCGTTTTAGGAAAAAAAATTCCGGAGGTGGCCAACACATTACCTTCCGTCAATCCTGTGTATTATGTACAAATTCCATACATAAATTTTCTTGCAAAAGATCCTATATTTCCAGTAAAATTATGCAAATTGCACTTGACACTGACAACTTCTTATTCTTTAGCTTTTCGCATTCGTTAGGGATCGCTATATTTTATTTCTGTTTTGCGTGTCGTTCTCACACAGTTCCTTTTCTCTCAAGTCTTCCGCAATACAGTCCTTCCATCTTATCTTTGGCCTTCCTCTATTTCTTTTACCTTCACTACTAAGCTATTCATTCTTCTTCCAATATATTATACATATCTCCTCATGACATGTCCAAACCAATGTAATCGTCTGTCTTTTATCTTTTTAGAAACTTCTATCACTTGAGCCATTTCCTTATCCTTTAATTCCTTACCTTATCTTTTCGTGTTTTCCCCAATATCTATCTCAACATCGTCATCTCTGCCACATTTATTTACTTTTCATTGATACTGACATTTGTCAATTTGAATTATATGAATATATTAGCAGTTTCCATTGTTAGTATAGCTGGCTGATTTATGAAATTTCATATCTTTATAATTCTTTAACCTAAGAGGAGAGTAGGAAACAAACTACTGCGAGCAATACATAACATCTATAAAAACACGAGGAACTATGTACGCACCGGAAACTGTATGTCAGAACAATTCCAGACCACCCAAGGACTAAAGCAAGGGGGAAACCTAAGCCCACTATTATTCATTATATATATGGATGAAATAACACGAAAGACAAAAGAAAGAACAAAAAAGACAACCATAGGATATTTAAATTTAAACACAGTAGAAGTTTCAGAACTACTATTTGCAGACGATATGGTCATATTTGGAAGCACCGAAACAAAACTGCAAAACAACATACAGATATGGCAAGAAGAACTTATAAAGGCCAATATGACAATAAATCTAGAAAAATCGAAAGTAATGCGAATAGGAAAAGGAAACAAGAACATGGAAATAACCGTTAACTCCAAAAAACTAGAGCAAGTACAGAGCTTCAAATATTTAGGAAGCATCATAGAGAGCCACGGAGGATATGAAGAAGAAATAAACAACAGAGTTAAAACAACGGCCAAAATATACCACCAACTACAATCAACGTTTTTCAGAAACAAAAACATATCAACAAGGCCAAAACTAACAGTATATAAAACAATAGTTCTACCGACCCTATTATATGGTAGTGAAACCTGGACAGTGAACCAAAACCAGAACAGCAAGATCCAAACCCTTGAAATGAAATATCTAAGAGCAATAGCAGGGACAACAAAACTAGACAGAATACGAAATGAAGACACATGGAAAACTCTGGAAACAAAACCTCATCAGACTACCAGAAACAAGAAATGTTAAAAAGATATGGAAAACACGCACAACTGGCAAGCGAAGCAGGGGAAGACCACAAACAACTTGGGATGACATAACAGAAAATATCTTACGAAAGAAGAATACAACAAGCAGCTCGGCACGCCAACTAGCAAAAAATAAACTAGAATGGAAGAACTTCGTCGAAAATTAATTTGAAGGAAAACAACCTCTACACCCAAAGGGTAGAAGAGGAACCAGACTATATATATATATATATATATATATATATATATATATATATATATATATATATATAATTCTTTAACTCTATATGATATATAAAATGCAATCATATCGTATAGAGAATAATACATTCCTTAATTTATAATAACATTAAATGTTAATAAATGACATTTAACTCCTTTTTTTCAAAAAAAAAACTGTTCAAACTTGCAAATGAGTGTACTTCCGGTGGACCAGTTAAAACCAAAATCGAATTATGTCTGCGTATGGCTCTATACTAAAGGAATACGAAAAAAAAATTGGAATTGTGGTATTGGAGTTATGCGATCCGAAACGATCGTCACATATACACACACACACATACACACACACACACACACACACACACACACACACACACACAGACGCATACACACATACATACAGACATCATCATAAAAATAGTAAATTTGTATTCTAGGAACCCCAAAACGTGCTTATCAATTAAAAACTCACTATCGATTTTTTTGACCAAAAACAATGCCTTCCTTACCTAAAGGTGACGGAAGGTAAAAAACGACAGAACTCTAAAGTCTCGAAGTAAACTTTGAGAAAATTTAAAAGTGTTAAGGTATAAATTCCAAAGACTACTAATTTCTTAAATTCATTGAATAATTGTCACAGTCGTATTTCTCTCGTACTTCCGGTGGTAAAACAAATAAAATAGTATGTACAGGAGGGAACAAATTAGAATTCCTTAAAAGCTGTACACGCTACAAAAAATTGATGTAGATCTTTAGGAGACAATTTTAAGGCACTTTGAACTTGATTTTCGCTCATTTTGTAAATACCTCTTATCTTGCTTATTATAATAATCACTTATTTCGGTAGTAAGGACGAAGTGATTCCGACTAATGAAATAACAGATATCTAAACCGATACAGAAAGTGTAATTTAGATCTGATCCAAGTGGCAAATGTAATCACTCTACACAAGTTTCGGGCAGTGAAGATTTAATTTTTTACATCCATTGTACTTACACAGATACTTTTTACAACTCAAGATATATTAATTTGACAGACAGTATTGGCATAGTAAGTGCAAGAAAGTAAGCAGTCAGTAAGGTTCAGTTCACTCGAAAAGTATAAATGCAACACGTAAAACTCAGCTAGTGCGCATTGATTATATAAATAGAAAACGAGTTATGCAAACAGTGCAAAAAAGTTCGTACGAAATGTATAAATGAAAAATGTTATTACCAACTTTTTCTCGTCCTGTTATGAGACACCGATCTAGTACCGTAATATACTATAAGAGTTTGTTTGGGGGAGCTCATTTTGGGTGAAAAATATCATGTTAATATAAGCCCTATTGTGTACAGTAGCATAGTAAATAAACAAAACAAAATAAAATAGTCGAAATTCATGTAATTTTTTTAAATAGTTACTTTTGCTCTCATTTGCTGGTAATTTGTATACTACACAGTAGCATCCTGTCATTTTCTAAGTATGAAATTTTCTATTATTATGCGTGCTATTCATTATGTTTTTAGATTATAGTTCTGTTGTACTCAGTGGGAATCTTCTGAACTTTTTGTGTTGATCAGAAGGAAAGATAACTTATTACGGTATTTTTATATGATTTTAATATTACACCTTGGAAAATGAAAAAGTTAGTAGGTAAAGTGTTCACACTATGATGGTTTTTAAATTACTGTAATAATAATTTCAAATGTAATGTAATTCTTACACCTTTCAATTTAATAACATTTTTCTACTAATTGTTGTACGTGTAAGAAAGAAATAATATGTGATATATGCATGAGAATAAAACAAGGCGAAAGTGAAATGTGTAAAATTACTTCACTTTAAGAATTATATTAAACGATATTTATCTTTACGTTTTACATGGATATTTACAGTATTGGTATTGAATTAGATTTACCGCAATAATCATTACTTCTCGCCATAAACCTATTACAATATCTGACTATTTCCAAAACTACTAGTTTCTTAATCTGCAGAGTTGTTATTTACAAGAATTGAACATGTTCAAAAATTCAAACTTTCAAGAAACAAAAAAAAATGGAAGATAGAAAAAAGTTATCCGTCGGATAAAAACTTTATCCGAAGGTGGATAGACCGGCCTTAAGGTAATCACTTACTGATCAGGAGGCGGAGGCTGGAAGTAAAAGAACAACGATCAAAAATCGGATATATTG
Organism: Harpalus rufipes; assembly: GCA_951394225.1. Taxonomy (NCBI): domain Eukaryota; kingdom Metazoa; phylum Arthropoda; class Insecta; order Coleoptera; family Carabidae; genus Harpalus; species Harpalus rufipes. The sequence goes on along the minus strand of OX596283.1, from coordinate 14,153,084 downwards.
GATGTATTGCAGATCTCGATTTCGCCTCGATGTCCAAAATCATCCTCGTGCCCGCGTGCCTGAGTGTCTGATCGCGAATCTAGGGAACCGAATACAATCCCTACCAACACCAAATATTTCTAATTTTAAATCGCTACAAAATTGAGGCCTGTGGTGCATACTCCTCGCCAGAAATGAGTGCCCGTGAGGCGACGCTTGGTAAACGCCCGTACGATACAAATATGACATCATCATTACCGAAATCTGTGTACAAAGCAGATTAGCATTCCCAACAATGGGTAATATGCCGTGATGATATGACTAATGCTGGAAACTATGTATTATAAATTCCTCTCCATATAACTATTGCTCCATTTACAAATTTCTTTTTAAAACGTTACTATTATTAATTTGAAATGCTTATTTTTTTGACAGTGACATTTATCTGTCAGTTCCATACATTTGAAATATGAACTGTGTATCTGACCTTAATAATTAAATAACTATTTTTGCACATTTATTTTATTAAAAATGCATCAAAATAATAGTCATTATTCCCTGATCATTCTCAGCGGGATTTTTGATCTTGCTGCGATCGAAATTAAAAACTTTGGCACCAAAAACCGAAAACTTCATTAAATGTATTTGTTTAATTTTTGTGAGAAATTCTTTGATTGATAAAGTTTGTCCTAATTTTGTTAGTTCCGCTGTATCTAGAAAAGATAAACAGTTGTTCCTTTAATTTAAAAAATCTGTTGTGGCCATCACAATATCTCTCGCGCCCTTTCCATTGTGGTATATATATATATATATATATATATATATATATATATATATATATATATATATATATATATATATACAGTGTGTTAATTAAAAACCTGGCCATAGGCGTTTAACATGGGAAATCAGTTTTTCCTTGCGCAAAAGTTCCCAAATTAAATTCTGCACCCGAGTTAGTAATAATATTTCATTTTTCACGTTTAATAACCGAGAAAATTAATTTTAAAGTTTTTTGAAGATTGCTGATTTATAGCGATAGCCATGCAACTAAAACAAAATTTGTCCACCATTTTATAATCTGCAGCTTTTCTTCATGAGAAAACTGTTCCATACTTTCAAAGAAATATGTTATTGAACGAAAATCACAAAACACATACTTTTTTGACAGTTAGATGGCATACAATTGTTCGTAATTTTGTTTGAGTTCCATGACTACCGCTATAAATCAAAAAATTTAAAATTGATTTTCTCGGTTATGCAATGTCAAAAATAAAATCTTATTACTAATTTGGATGCAGAATTTAATTTTCTACAACATTTATTTGAAATATTTTTGTCTAAAATAATTTGGGAACTTTTGCGCAAGGAAAAACTGATTTCCCATGTTAAACGCTTATGGCCAGGTTTTTAATTAACACACTGTATATATATATAAGTATTGTATATAACATTTCTTGTACACACAAAAAATTCTAATTACACCTTATCTTTATATTTACGTATTTTCTATAATATTAAATTCTTTCTATGAGCAAGTTTTCTCCATTTCTTCTAAATGTTTGAGGTTTTCCAATTCATTAAAGGGATTAGCGGTATTTCTGAAGAGTTCACGTAATATACCTATAATTATAAATATATAATTAATAATACAATAATATCATTCCCAGAAAAAGCCTTCAGTACTATCTCTGAATTTTTGACACTGACATTAGTGACATTTATACGTCAATTACAGACATTTTAATTTCTCAAGTAGTTACCATGGAGATGTTTGGGCTGTGAGCAGGCTTTGAGCTTTACTGCAACAGATTATTTTGTAGATTATACATCCATATCTTTAAATCTATAGAAGGTAAAATATTTTTTTTAAATGTGTCGGATAAAGAATTTTGGTTTTTAATATTTGTAATAAATTTTCAAAAAATAATATTTAGAAGATTTTTGTTAAAATACTACTACTTCCGGTTGTCCAATTGTTACCAGAATCCATTCAACTCTTCCCATTACTGTTAGACAGTCAGATTGAGGAATCCGTAGTTACACAGGTCTTTAGTCTTAAAATGTTATTATCGGACTCCAGGGACCTTAGAACGTACTTATTCACTAAAATCCACTAAAAAAGCCAAGCCTAATGGAAATGTCAAAAACTTTAAAATATTTATCCTCAAATAAAAATACCATTAGCAGAAGAAGATGCAGATATCGTTAAAATTACCAACACAATATTTTTTTAAACATAAAAATGACATTTAGATTTATTGAAATTAAATGGTTCAAGTAATAATTCATTCTTTTGCAAAAGAGTTCCAAATTTCATTAATTTTCTAATTATGTTTAGTTTTAGTTTTGATGTGTTGACAAAATATCAATTACCACTTTTATTTAAATTACCATTACTTACTCATGTAATATTTTTAAATTTTTGGGCCTAACAGTTAAAAATTTACGTAATTCAAATGAAATCAATGACCTTATGACGTACCTACACACAAACATTTTCTTAAATTAAAATGATAACTAATATTACTTGCAACAATAATAATACACATTTACCAGAATATATTATAGAAAATAAAATACAGTGAAATAAATGGATTTGATTAATTTTATAACTTATTAATAAGTGTGACAAATGATAATTACATTGAAAAACATTAAGAAAAGTACATAATTGCTATATTAAATAGTAAAAATCTTGCAATATATGCGAAACAAAAAAGTCAAGGTCCACCAATTACAGACCTTTGTAACAGAAAATCTAGTTCTAGGTCATTTAACCATCTTTCCACAGGAAAAACTAACCTACAACCACAATGTCGAGCGATATAACTTATTCTATCGTTCAGAATGCTATTGGCAATTCCTCTGGTAAATTCAGATAGATAATCATTGCGAAAAGTTGTTGAAACATATTTCACACTTAATTAACCAAACTTGTGCTTCAAAAACAATACTTCTCGACAGAACAATTGACTGAAACTGAGACAAAAACGCTTCAACGCCGCGATTACAATCAGTTGCTATTTATGCCATGTTTTGGGAATTTTGTTTTATTGCAACGCCAACGTGGAATGGAATTCTTTGTGCAACAGCTGATAAAATATCATATGTTTGTATTGTCGTTGAGTTGTTTGTAAGATTTAATAAGCAAATTGTATGCAGCGGACAGAAGTGTCGAGTGCTATCGTATGTCAATCGCTGTGAGTGATGCAAGCTTTGTTGCTGTCAGTGTTTGAGTGTACAAAGAGTAATGGTTTTGTTGAGATATAAAAATACGAAGAAAAGAATAGGTGTATAATTTACATTTAAAGGTCAAAATCTTTCTTATATGCAGATGTTCATCTTTCGAGTACAAACATTTATAAATGACAGAAAAAAAGTATAGTACTCGCAGAACCATGCGGTGATATTTCGGCGCCTGGAGCACATAATATTCAATTTGGCGCCTTAATACATTTTTTTTATATATATTAAAGAGTGAATTTTTCATTTATTTAGTTCAATACAGAAGAACATACGATGATCTGACTCTAGCTGTTTAACTGGCTGATTAATCAGGAGCGTATCAATCAAGGATATATCAGAAATGATAATATTCTTGAGTCCATCACTCTGCTTTTCGTTCTTCGAAATATTGAGATCACCTTGAACACAAAAAGGTTTTGGAGAAGAATTGTGGTGACCTGATTAGAGCTGACCGTCTTGACTAAAGAAATACTTCTTAACCTGAAGAAATTAGGACTTAATATCGGGCAGGAGTACATAATATTCAATTTGGCGCCCCAAGAGAAGTATTTATATATTACAGAGTGAATTTTTCATTTATTTGATTCAATACAGAATAACATAAGACGAACTGGCTCTAGCTGCTTGATTATCAATCATATATATATCATCTCAATTTCAATATATAACTGTGGGCTATTCACAAAATCATCCATCTAACTTTCCACATTAAACTACATACAAATATTGCAACAAAAATAAGCTTTGCGATATAACTTTAACGATGATATGAAGGAAAACGACACATGTCGGATTAAACATGACACTTGACATGTTGCAAGTGGGTTAAGCAAGCCATGTTTCGTAGGATAGAATTAATAAAAAAAATTAAAGAAAATATTATAATAATAATATTATTGTTGAGTTATCGTGAAGGAATTATCAGATGAGGAATGTAACTTGTCCTTTTCTTCACAAAATGTTTATTTTCTACAAAATGTACATTTCGGCTACTCTGTAGCCATCATCAGTTGTACAGTAATCTTAAAATTAAAAACAGCCAGTATTTATACAAAAGAATGGTATACCTAAGATTAAAAATAGAACATAAGACTAAGAAGTACCATAAATTTACATACAACAACTTGCATCATAAATTCTCCAATATTTTTAAGAAAATAGATATTGATTTAGCATACTGCAACAATTTTACCACAAAAAACCTCTTGAACACAAAATTAGAAACAGGAAATAGATTAAAGTCATCGGGTATATATTCCATAGAGTGCAAAATTTGTAAATCTAAATACATCGGGCAAACCAAACGTAAAATCAAAACACGTTTCAAGGAACACATGTACCATCTTAAGAACAAAAATATATTTAATTCAGCGTTAGCATTACACCATCATAACACAGGCCATAATTTCAGTTTAGATGATGTAAAATGTGAAAAATCATGTAATAATTATAAACTAAATATGTTAGAAGCCATAGCCATGAAGGAAAAATTGTAAACAACTGTTAAACACCGACCTTTCCTTTAGATAATCCTCTACTGAAATTTGTAAAACCCATTGGTTAATAAATCCCCCAATTATGTACCGCTATAATCTTAGGTATACCATTCTTTTGTATAAATACTGGCTGTTTTTAATTTTAAGATTACTGTACAACTGATGATGGCTACAGAGTAGCCGAAATGTACATTTTGTAGAAAATAAACATTTTGTGAAGAAAAGGACAAGTTACATTCCTCAAAAGAAAATATTATTAGTTCTTAACAATTCTTCGTATAACATTTTTTTTTTTATAAAATCAAAAATAAGGTTTTTTTCTTTCTTGTAAACTCAATCTATATATTTGTAAACTAGGCATACGGGCTTACAAATCATGGTATTTGGCATGTTTGTTAGATTCTATATTTTGTTACAAAAAATGATCAATTTGTTATCACAGCCTACCCAAAATTGAACAGTGATTAAAAATTTGAGAATTGTCGTTCAAAAGAAGTGAAAACCAAAATTCCATAATATGTTATACCTAGAAGTTATTTGTCAAAATAAATAATAACAAAATTAAAATATTTGTATTTATCTAGTGACCTACACATTTTTGGGGAAAAACTAATACTTCTTTAAAATCAACCAATCAAAAATTGAAATTATATTGTAAAATCCATTTTTATTGGATATCGATTTTACTACAGAATATGCTCGGAAATAAATATCTCCGTTAATAATGAAGATATAAGATATTTGCTGATTCATTTTCGTGTGATCATTCTGTATAGAGCTACACTGTAAAGAATTTATTTCTATTGGGAAAAATCGATCAACAAATAACTATATAAAATACATGCAGATAATATTTTTAAGAAATAGAATTTTTTTGCTCTAATGTGGAAATTGTTATTGTAACAGGAAAACTTGAATTTAATACATAAAAGATACTAGAGTCGTGCTAGAATTATTAACAATAAGACGCATGGTTTCTATTTTTTAGAATTTTATTTTATTCATTGATCTTGAAATGTAATTATATTTTATGTTCACTTAAATCAAATTCTATTAATGCACTTACATAAATTGATAAAAGGATTAATAATGTAATAAATTTTCATATCTCTGATTTCTGTAATTATGTCATCATAACTAACATATTTGTTTTAAGTATAATAATAAGCACATGTCGTATGTCATGCTAAATATAGATGTATATTCTATTTGATTATTAAGTATTTTCCTTTAATTCTAAATGTTTAAAACGTGAACTATACTTCACAATGATGAGCAATAATGAGACTTCAAGTAGGTACTTATACGTATAAATGGACGTGCATATAACATTGACATTCAGAAATACTGCATTTTTCCATTCTATTGAATATGTTACAAGGCTCATTACAAAATACAAATAAAACAGAAATACACAAGTGTTCAATCGAAGGTGTAGGAACATATTTCTAATTTGCCAATACTTATATAAGTAATGTTTTACGAATTATTAAATTTCGAAACGTAAATCATGGAATATGGTGATTCACCGAAACACTACATAACCTAGAAATAAGAAATTATTTAATTTGGACAGATAACATTCTCCTATTCCGATAAATTATTTCGTTTTGAACCGTAAATAAATAATATGTATTGCTTTATTTTAGTAACGTCAATTTGTCTTTTAGAACTGAAATAAAATACTATAAATCTATAGGTTCTAGATTATTCTCCCACAGACATTTGTCAGAAACAAATTAATTATGACCTTTTAAATAATTTACATAATATGTCATTGTGTTATTTATTAATTGAGAATTATTTTTCATAAAAATTTATTGTGGTCATCAACGTACCTCCTGGTAATTCCGTTTTCTTGTACAAAAGTAGAACGTCGAAAATCCGGACTAATTAGTGTAGGTCTTTATGGGCCAAGTTTTTGAGACAATTTTAATAGGCACAAGAATTTTCGATCGTCTTTTGTTTTTGAGCTACAAGCTAAAACTTGATTTTCGCTAATTTTGAAATATTTAAATCTGTCGAGCACTCTGAACAATTTGATCACGTGACAGATTCATCTGCGATTTCCGATCTGTAGCTTGAATAACCGAACGGATAGAGCGTTTACCTGCCATTTTGACATTTATTAATTTGCGCCGGAATAAAAACGGAAAATAATAAAGAACTGTTAACATATGTACTGTGTGCGAGTTATAAACCTTTTTTTGATGATAATGATTAAGAATGTGGAAATAATTATGGACAACTTAAAGCTGAAAATTATATAGAAAAATGGGCTGAATACGATGATAGACTGGTAGTAGAATGTAAAATTGAAAAAATAATCGGACACGCAGTCTGTGTAAAATTATTTATTTCCTGGCCTACGTTTCGACTGTGACTACAGTCTTCTTCAGGGCTCTAAAAAGTATACATGGAGTAATAACATGAAAATTAAAACAATTACACTTATTTACACAAAAGTTTACAACAAAACTTTCTTTTTTATAATACATTTTAACTTACAGAAATGGTCAATTATAAATGGTGACATGGGAAACCCCCATACGACCCATGGGTATAACAAGTTGTACTAATATATTTAATTAGTCCAGAGACTAGCACTCTACCGCTGTTGCTATCCCGCTGTCATAAACAGTAAAATATCAGTCATACTTTTTCTGATCTCTAAACAAATTAAAAATTATAGATCTCTTTGCGCCATCCTTTCTTTACAACATTAAAGATTTCACTATAATTACTTTACAATACGGTACGAAAAAGTGAAAACAAAGCGATTAGCTAACAATTCCTAATATACTCGTACCTATCCTTAATACACGTAGTAATAATAATAAAAAAACTAGATCACATTTTATAGCTGCTGCGTGCTTCGGACGTTCTAATAGACTTCCATACGTGATAAATCGCTGGCCAAAGGCTACTATTTGCATTTAGATTTTTCCTTTACTCTTTTATAAGGTAGGCAAATGAATTTTAACAGAACCGCACGCAGGAGAATTGAAAACATTTAATCATTTATAAATAGGTATTTTTACCTTCCGTCACCTTCAGGTGAGGAACGTATTGTCTTTGGTCAAAAAATTCAATGGTGAGTTTTTAGGGAATAAGCACGTTTTAGGATTCATATAATACGATTTTACCATTTTTACAATGATGTCTGTATGTATGTATGTGTGTGTGTTTGTGTGTGTGTTTGTGTGTGTGTCTGTGTGTCTCTCTCTCTGTGTGTGTGTGTATGTGTGTGTGTATGTGTGTGTTTACATCCAAAAGAAGCGATGATTAAATTTTGGTCAACCGGAAGTACCCTTATTTGAAGATTTTAACAGTTTTTCTTGAAAAAACGCAATTATTGACATTTAACGTTATTATAACTTAAAGAATATATTATTCTTTATACGATTTGATTGTATTTTATATTTCATATTCAATAGATATAGAGTTAAAGAATTATAAAAATATAAAATTTCATAAATCAGCCAGCTATGCTAACCATGGAAACTGCTAATATATTCAGATAATTCAAATTGACAAATGCCAGTATCAATGAAGAGTAAATGAATGTGGCAGAGATGAGGATGTTGAGATAGATTTTGGGGAAGACACGGAAAGATACGGAATGAAATAATAAGGGAAATAACTATAGTATAAGAAGTTTCTAGAAAGATTCTAGAGAGACGATTACATTGGTTTGAACATCTCATGAGGAGATATGAATAATATATTGGAAGAAGAATGAATAGCTTAGTAATAGAAAGTTGAAGAAACAGAGGAATACCAAAGATAAGATGGAAGGACTGTATTACGGAAGACTTGAGAGTAAAGGAACTGAATGAGAACGACACGCAAAATAGAATTGAGTGGAAGAAGAAAATAAAAAATAGCGACCCTTAACGAATGGGAAAAGCTGAAGAAGATGTCAGAGTCAAGTGCAATTTGCATAGTTTGTTTATAAAATCATTTTACTGGATATTTAGATTCTTTTGCAAGAAAATTTATGTGTGGAATTTATACATAATATACAGGAGTGACGGATGGTATTGTGCTGGCCACATTAGATTTTTTATATTGCTGATGGGTGCAGTTAAATTAAACATTAGTTAAAGATTTAATTAATATCTATAATTAATAAGAATGTATTTGTATAAAGAATATCCCGGATAAAGCTAAACTCTGAAAATCTATTTACGCATATTATTAATAACTATAATTCATAATATTAATGAACGTTGTAGGATAACATTTAAGTAATTACAGATGTAATTAATATGATTATTTTCTAATTCTATAATGGGATATATGATATATATGACTAATTTTTGGTTTTTACTATCGGGTGTAACACGAAAGGCGGGAAAACAGTTTTTCCTTGCGGAATATGAAAATGCTTCAAATAAATATTATTGAAAATTAAATCCTGCATCCATTTCAATAATCATATATTTGATTTATTTTTTTGTAACCAAGCAAAACGAATATAAATTTAAAAAAAAATCTTCTTTATTACTGAAGGGTTTTTACTAAATATTAAATATCTTTTGTAAACCTTTTTTTTGAAAATTTTCTTTAAGGCGTCCAGATTAAATTTAATCTATACTTTCTTATACGTATTCCTAACATATTTATTGTTTTATATTTTAATTTAGATAAATAGGTTTGTTTAATTTCATTATTGTAATTAAAATTACTAAAAGAGAAATTAGTGAATTACTGCAATACTGCAAAGTTCAAACTGTCTATTAACAAATATTAGTCATTACAGATAGAAATGTTACGCGGCAATGGGAATCTCTTCAATTCCATTTAGAATGAAGATGTAGTCAAATGATTGAATTAAGATGCTTTACGATTGTGTCATCACAAATAGTTCTTAAATGATCTGTGAAAGAGTATGGACTAAATTGACTATAAATGATTCTCTAAATTTCCTGTATGTAAATGAATAAATGAAATGTTATGATAATTTATCCTGTTCCGTAACTGATTTGTTAGCAGGTATTTAACTTCTCGTTAAAATACTTCACTACTTAATACTCATCAAATAGTTTAAGATAGTTTATAAAGCAAAATTTAAAACTTTAATGATGAGATTAGATACAAATTTCTTATGACTTGGACGGAGTGGAATTCTATTTCATCCAACATCAAACAAAACTTAAAAATTATTTCGAATTTTGAAATAGTACAAAGTGACCCCTTTGGGCTCTCTCTATTGATGCGTTGCCATATGTCTTGTTCATATTAGTTTTAGTACGTTTTATATGTTTACAAATTTTCTATTTCTTAGACAGGATGTGTGACGAAGGATAATTGTTTTGCAACTATTATTGTGATCCAGATGCGGTATTTCGCTATCTAAAGTGAGGATTTGTTGTATGATGTTGATGTTATTATTATTTTCGTGTTTGTGTTAGCCCACTAAGTGGTACATGCATGATTTTATATTTGTATGTCTATTTGTAAATGTCATCAGCTTCTCCTACGTCACATCCCGTAACATTCAAATTTTCAAGTAACATTTCAAATTCACATTAAATAACAAAACACTCAAAATTTTAGATTTATAATACAAATATATGAAAGTTTCATAAAATATATGTAGCACTGGTTGTATATACTCTTTTCCGCTTGCATTACAAAAGCTAAAGCAGGAGTTAAGAACTTTTCAAGTAGTAGTTATCATTGTTGACTTATGCCAATATTGTTATTGACAGCAAAAATAAAATCATAATTTTTAATGTACTGATTTAAAAATTCTTCTTAATAAATTTGCTTATTTATTATTATTTATTTCTATAATAGACTTAAATGTTTGATTGAAATTATGTTACCATATAGGCTGAACACAATCTGTAACATAGGTATTTTTCAATTACAGTAATTTTTATTAAAGTTGTCCGATCAAGGTCATCTGTAGCACGAACGAAATAACAAATTGGCATATATTTATCTCTCTCATGTGCAAAGGCTATATAACCGTGTGCGATAAGGATGGATATAACTTGCTTGTCTTTCAAAAATTCATAATGTTTCGACTAAGTTAGGACATTCCACTTTAAAACGAAATTCGTTGTTGATAATACTTTCGCTGTAACTTAAGTTTATTTATTAATTCAGTTACATTACCTTAATTCATAGCCGTACGAATAACGTTATTTTCTGTCAGTGTTACTGACATTGTGCCAGTACCATATTTTTCAAATATTTGATTTTACATTTACTAATAAACTTACCAGTTGACTTATTTTTGAATTTTGGATGCTTTTATTGTAACATATATTTTTATAATAATAAAATAACAGTAGTATCTTATGTACCCTCATAAAAACTAAGCAAACGACATTACTGAATTTGTCAGATAGGGCGGAGGAAAATTCTACAATTTGCAGATGACCTTGATCGCACATCTTTCAAAAAATTTACTGTACATATATGGTGGCTATCTATCCTATAAACAAGGACTAAATAATTATTTAAAATCTTGATAAATAAATAATACATTATTCGAAAATTTTACGGGACAAATTTTGTTTTCCTATGTTAAAAACCTATCTCAAATATTTAACATTTCCTTCTTTTTCTAATTTTCGGAAAATGCTGTTAGTTCGTCTCTGTTGATAATCGGTCGGCGGTAGAATTGGATAACGTAACGATGATGCGGTCGGCCGATCCAATTGAGATTCACCAAATTACACAACTTGGCATGGCATGGACAGCACAACACAGATCTGCCAGTGTATGTAGGTTAGCCAGCTCTGATTCCAAGAAAGCTATCTCCATAGCTATTATACGCCACTATTCACGATAATTACTCTAACAAGTAATATGCAACGCCCGTATTTCATTCTCTTCTTTGTGAAATTATATCATAACACTTTAGAAGACAAGTATTGTTACTAGAAAATATTCCTCATAGTCTATTCAATATTCCAATACATCTATGGGATTATTACATTTTATTAATTGCATATAAAATAAAATAAAAAGAGTTATTATATTATAAGACAGGTGAGTCAGGAAATATATGCCTGATTTCAAACTTCTGGAGTGTACTACCAAAATCCCCGATATTTGTTTCCGAGTTAGTGTGTTAAATCTGTAAGCTCAATAAAATAGGGTACAGTATGACTAGCGAATGAAAGTTGACATTTAAATTATTATAAAGATGTGGTTTCTTTTCATAAGTTTGTCTTATGTTTTGAATTTTAAAGAAAACTGACCTTTATGTATTCCATTATAAAAGGCTAGAATTGGCCCCAATACCTCTGGCATACCAGAAGGCATATAAAATACTGGTGGGATCCGGATCGGGATAGTTTCGGTTTCGGATCCAAAAATATCCGGATATCCGGATAATTGAATGTTAAACTATCCGGATCTCGGATCCAAATCTCAGTATCGGATTTTGGATTCGGATCTAAGCATCAGATTTTGGATCCGAATCTGAGTATTGGAATTTGCATCCGAATCTGAGTATCGAATTTTAGAAACGGATTTGAGTATCGGATCTTAGAATCGAATATGAGCACGACTATCGGATTTTAGATATGGAATTTCAGTATCCGGATCGGTTCTCGGATTAAACCTTACATTCAAATATTAGCATCGGGTCTCATCAAAAGCACATAATTAATTAATGAAATTCATGTCATATCAATATGTTCCTTTATATGTGTAATAAAAATAATACAAATTTGAATTTTTTATTCACAATTTACTAAATAGGACTCTGTGAAGGTATAAATTCCTTTTTCTTTACATTTGCACAAACTACCTGGCTATTTAATGCCTTAGTTAGATGTAAACTGGAGTACGCATAATTTGGTCTCCCATAACTGCTATTCATTCTGATATGATAGCAAAAATACAGAAAAAAATACTTAGGTACCTATATTTTAAGAGATTTTATGAATTTTCTAGACATGTTTCATATGATGAGCATAGAAATATATTTAATACTAGTCTTTTACAAACAAGACGAGAATTCATATCTATATTATATATTGTAACGTTTTTATTTATATGGGTGAAGTGTAAATAAACGAAGAAATATTATTAGTTAAAATAATACGTTTATTGAACGATAAATAATTAGATTAAATATTAACAAGATGATAAAAGTAACTACCACTATGATTAAATAATTATAAACATTAAGAATATTATTAAATGCTTAAACACTAATATTATTTATTTAACCAATATTTATATCACTACATTTATTTATATAACTACATTTATTTATGTTAACAACTCGTAGACTACTTATTTATATCACCGACTTCACTACTCGTTGCTTCTATATCACAGACTGTCTACCCGCTGTTCTCCCGACGGTATTTATACAGCCTATATCCTTCTAGAAGCCTCGGACGCGACAGTGACCTGCATACAAAAGAATTAGGTCGCGGCGCAATTAACATGTCTCAACGCGTCGGGGATTGCATCATCGCTCTGGTACGTTCTTTCGAAGGGATTACGTCATTTTTCGCGAACATGCTATCAGTAGCGGCGCAAGCATACTTTTCTCTCAGGGGCGCACGTCACAATATCATAAATTTAGTAAATGGAAATATTTGCCTGAGTGAAATATTACAAGAAATTAATTTCTCCGTTCCAAATATGTCATTAAGACCACGATTTATATTGTTCGAAATTAAAAAATCATGTTTCCAATTAAATGACATTTTAAATGTAGTGAATAATGTAATTCTTACAAATAAAGATTTTGATTTGTTTAATTCTAACAAAATTGATGTATTTAATATATTTTTTAAGATTTAGAATAAGTTATACATGCACTGTAAAATGTTTATACTATGAACTGTTAATATGTAATTGGGGATTACCCTGTTTATTATCAGTATAAATAAACTTCACATTCAAAATGAAGAATCGGGTCCAGAATTAAAATTTGGATCCAGATCCGTAAACAAAACATCGAAAACGGATCCGAATCCAAGTCCAGATCTGGATCCAAATCAGGATCCGGATCCAAATTCGAATTAAATTTTTGGATATCCGCTTCAATATCCGAACGCCGGATATCCGAGGATCCGGATATTTTCAAATCCGGATTCTCGGATCCAAGTTTTGTCGGATCCTCACAGCACTAATATAAAATAACCTTAGCAACAGGATGTATTGAACCATTTTAATACCGCGAATTATGATTCGTTCGTCTCAAGTGCAAGCAACCATCGAGTCGGAACTACTGTCATATGAAATTAAGAATAATCCTATTTTATAGAATTGCCAAACTGAATAGTTCATTACTCAAATCTGCGAATAAAAGAAGACTGGCACTCCCAACAACGATTAATTTTCTTAGATGATATATTTTTTTTATAATTTAGCGTATCATATATAATCATATTGAGATATTCATTAAGTTGCAAAATTTGACAGTTCAACTATCGTCTCTGCTTTACAACTTGTCAAAATATTTATTAGTTAATAACTTTGATAAATTAGTAGGTTATAAATTAATGACAGAGTTTTAGAATTAAGAATTACATGACTGTTAGATATGAACATTTTTCTTCTTCCATATACTCTTCTAATATGTATATGTATCGTATGTTTACAAAATATCAGATGCAATTTCACACACATTTAAAATATTCCAGCCTCAAGCAATAGGTGTTACACTTATTTCAAATTGCTACATAAATTCACCACATAATAATTATATAACATATAATTTACTCTTGACATTCAAAAATGTCAATAACAACTTGTGGTTTTCATTTTGGAAACCAATATGAAATTTCATTAGAATCAAAACAAAATATTTATATTTTTATTGGAATTTCCAATGTTATCAAAATCCGAAATGACTTCTCTGTTCGTAATAATGTATTTATATAAATAAACTACAGAAAACAACATTTGCCAAACATAAGTACATATTAGTCTAATAAATACGTGTTTATGAGTTAACAGGTAAAACCTAAATTATAAATATATTTACAATTTTATATTACGTTCAAGGATCTAAAATATGTGAATATTCATTAATGTCATTTTTTTACATATACGACTAAACTAATTTACGTATTTAAGTTCCTTTTCAAATTTAAAGTGTTGCTGTTCAATTTTCAATCGGCGTGTACACAACTCGCATATAATGACTATATTACTTGCGGATGATTAGCCTACGGCTCGTATTCTAAACTTTATTCTCATGTAATATAGCGTACATTATACACTGTTAAATAATATACTATTATTTGCATATTTGTAAACATATTTTAGACACATTTTTGTTATTGTAATTTATAATCAAATTTTCTTTAGTGCAATTAAATATTATTTTGTTGTAATCAAAAGACATATATTCACCAAATTTTCTTAATGAATACTTTAATATGAACATAAGGGCCAATAAAATCGGGTACATAAATAACTATAATAAATATGAATTTTTCATCGAAAATCACATATTTTTCAACTTTCGCAGAGCGTTACTACAAAAGTAGTTGGCGTCTGATCTTTATTTTAAATTTCATTTATAAACTGCTATGTGAACAGTCCAAGGGCCCGTATTCTTGTGCGTTCGTCATTTCGTTCGTATTCGTATTCGCGTTCGTTTTCATGTTAGTAGTCACAATAGTCTGTGTTTTAAAAACTATATTGGATATGTCATTGTCAGTGTCAACTGTATTGCAGCATTTATTCATATCATTTAAAAGTTAAAAAAATTATTTATTAATCGTTAATAAATATATAATAAAAGTGAACTCTTAACTTGTAAGTGATCTGAATAAATGTGACAATACAATTGACACTGACACTGACATATATATATATATATATATATATATATATATATATATATATATATATATATATATATATATATATAATATTATTTTTGAAACACAGACTACCATCACTACTAACATGAAAACGAAAGCGAATACGAATACGAATGTAATTACGAACGCTCAAGAATAAGGGCCCGAGTAGTTTTTAAGCAAATCTGCCGTTTATTATTTATGGTATTTATATAATGCCAATGTATGTTTGCTCTATTTTAGCGTTAAATATCTGAGTAAACCTTTTATAAAATTTAAATACTCGTGTAAAAATTATGAAAATTATATTTAAATTTCATTTCAATCTGTTGTAAATGGTTCCATGACAGAATTACCCGCAATATGGCTGTTGCAAGAATTTTGTATTAGTTCTAAGTAGTTAATTTTAAAAGCTATTGTTCTCAATTTTGAAAACATCACGAAATATCCATTAGATTAATTATTGAAGTTTGTGTAATATTTTGAAAAATTCACGTGATCTAAAACAGAATGTGACGTCAAAATATATACTGTTTAACATATGACAAACTATCGCCTACTTTTATTTATACAGGGTGTTATATTTTAGTGGACCCAGCATATATCTCGCTTATTTATTTAGTTAGTAATTTCTTTCATATAACATGATTTATACAGCAACATGTAAGCTACTTGATGACGGATTCATGATACCACTTCCAGTTTATTAGTAATTAATATCAACTTTGAAATTTCAAATGGAACATACTATATTTTTTTTACAAATTTGAAGAGTACATCAAATTTGCTTTACAATCATGTAAAATAATCCATATGTTACATTATTAAAAAGTAAAATGGCGGGCACTTTTTTATACACCTAGTCGAAAAGAGAATAGTGAGCCATGACTATTTTGTTGTTATTAAGTGTCCCTTATTCTTATTTTCGGTATTATTATGACAAAAAAAAATATTTCGTTTAATAATAATAGTTACAATTGTTTTAGTTCATTGTTTTATTTCAAGCCACAGTCATGGCTCACTATTCTCTTTTCGACTAGGTGTGTAAAAAAGTGCCCGCTATTTTACTTTTTAATAATGTAACATATGGATTATTTTACATGATTGTAAAGCAAATTTGATGTACTTTTCAAATTTGTAAAAAATATAGTATGTTCCATTTGAAATTTCAAAGTTGATATTAATTACTAATAAACCGGAAGTGGTATCATGAATGTACATCCGTCATCAAGTAGCTTATATGTTGCTGTATAAATCATGTTATATATGTAAGAAATTACTAACTAAATAAATAAGCGAGATATTTGCTGGGTCCACTAAAATATAACAGCCTGTATAAATAGCATACATGATGGACACACTGTTTTCCTATTGGCTATATGTACTCTGATGTCACAGGAATGAGGGGTTGTTTTTCATGACTATTTCTAACGCCAATCTTTTTATTTAATTATTTACGAAAATAACAATAAATTATTATTTTTTATTACCATGAAAAATATTGCATAAACTTTCATTTATAATACAAAAAATGTGAAACTGGCTCATTATTGGTATAATAAAGATTGAAAGATCTATACTTTGTGCTATAATTTTATTGTTTATAGTGCATAAGTATAAAGGAAACTAATAATTAATAATTGAAACTATAATCTTCTGATTACTCAGCAATTATGGATAAATGTATTTATTGTAAAAGTAGCAAATTCCTTTTAAGCTAATAATTTTGTAATTAATAACATTACGTATTATACTATAACTTATATCTGAGTTTTATTGAATCCTTAATGGTTATATTCACAGTTGCAGACTACTCTCTTATTGCAAACACATCACATTATACGATTAACATTCTCACTCTAGTACGTGATCCATGATAAAACGATATGAACCTAAAATATTAATGTTAATCTTAGCACATAATAACAATGTAAATATCAGTGTGGTATAATTCATAGTCAGCAAAAAATGAAGTATGTTGAAAACGCCATTAAACATAGTTAATTTCGGTGGTATTTTCATGAAATTGAGTAACACAGTCACGGTGCAACTCTACTCAACACTAGATATGCGAAACAAAGACCGCTCAACACGCAAACTACTGTTCCAAAGTTTAAATTCCTGTATAATATACGAGGCTATTGTTACATACATATATGCAGCTAAATTATGATAATTATATTCGTTTAATTAAACTGGTTCAGCTTTAAGATTACATGCAAATGTATACATAATATAATAATCTGAACTGCATGTAATGAAAAATAAAAATACCTAATTTTTAATTTTCTCATGTTTGATGTATCAATAATACAATAAACCTTTTATAATTAAACGTAGGTACTAAGGCCTGTTTTTAAATTAAAATTAGCAAATTCATTTTTTTTTCTATTATCTGGTTGATTCATAAGTTTGTAGCGTTTTTATTGAATTCAAAATTTATTTATATTTTTAATAAACTAATCAAGAATATATTCGCCGTCATTGTTTACGATTGCCTCCCAACGATCTGGCAGTTTACTAATTCCACGTCTGAAGAAATCCAGTGGTTTGGAAGTGAAAAAGTCGTCAAGACAAAATGGCCCTCCTTGGAACGAGAAAACCATTTACATGCTGCACAAATAGTTCTAGCAGCATCCGATGCCTTAACTCCTCATTGATATTAAAGCAAAGTTGTAAAAATTACACATACCTATGCCAATTTTGCGGCCATCATATGTCAATTATAAGTAGGTACTTTTGATCAAAATAAATATGCAATGCTTATTAATTTATTACTTTTTTATTTCATATTAAAATCGTATATGATCATAAAATAATTAGAATAAAAAAAACTAAGGCATATTAAAGAAAATACATTACCGAAGATAATGAAATACAATGAGAATTTCAATATTTACAATACAAGCCCCGTCCTACATCATTTGGCTCACATTTTGTCGTTCTAATGACACATAGCACGATTTTTTCAAAAATATTTTGTTGTTTAAGTAAAATAAAATAATACTTAGTTTTACCAACAATTCAAGACAAACTGAAAATAGTTTATTAACGTTATTAGGCTAATATAAAGCAAATAACGGACGCGGCTGAAGTTTTAGCCGCGAGGTTTATAATGAGCCGAGTCCATTATTTGCATATCGGCCGTGTCGCGTTCAAAATTTTTCGTAATACCACAAAGCTTTTCACGCCACTTTGATTTTTTTTTTTAGGAATACTATTCTTAATTTTAGGGCGCCTGTTATAAACCTTAACGGTATATGTGTGTGTGTATGTGTGTGTGTGTGTGTTTGTGTGTGTGTGTGTGTGTGTATGTCAGTATGTGTGTATATGACAAAAAATTCTCCTTCGATAACTCCAATACTACAATTCCAAAATTTATAATTCTTTCATATTCCTCTTTCGTACGTCCATACGAAAAGTTGATTATATTTTGGTTATGATCTGTTAACCGGAAGTGCCCTAATTTGAAGATTTTAATAGTTTTTCATGAAAAAAAAAGCTGTTAAATATCATTTTTTGATCTTTTATGTTATTATAAATAAAAAATGTGTTATTCTCTATTTGATTTCATTATATTTTTTTCTTCATATTCAATGAATTTAGAGATAAAGAATTATAAAGAAATATCTTGCAACCTAATGGTGCTAAAAGTTGCACCATGGAAACAGAATATTCAAATATTACTAATTGACAGATGTCAGTGTCAAATAAAATTTATATAATATCTTTGTAAAATGATTTTACTGGAAATATAAAAATGTAAAATAATTTAAGGTGGCAAAAACAAATCACATAAAGTAATAAATATGATTATTATGTTATAAATATGTTATATATGTTTTAATTTTCTATTTCGTATTAAGAAACCTACTGTACAAGGTAAGATCAGTTCATTTCTCCCTTAAAAAGAAAACGCCCATAAAATAGTTTGCAAAAAAAATTCTGTATGGAATTTATACACAATACGTAGAATTGACGGAAGGCATTGTGCTGGCCACATCAGATTTTTTTTTCGTATATTTGTTCTATTGGGGAATTCCTCTTAGTTTATACAAAATATTTTTGACGTATCTATTTTTTCCTTTGTTTACTCTATTATTGTATTATTTTGTGATTAAGTAAAGTATTTTTCAAATTGTTAAAAAACTCATATGTTAGATAGGTAAATCTAACACGCGAGTATTGCCATTTCAACTCATATATCGAGTGACGGCGGGTTAAAAACAGGATATAGTATATTCGTCTCTGTTTAAACTTTCTGTTAACTATCAGTTAAAATGAAAAATGTCGCATCGAAAAATTGACTTTTAAAAATTAGTAGGTGTATCATTATTTTTAGGTTATATTGTACTTTGTAGTGTTATTTAATTGAGTTATTGTTTCCGCCATATATACAACACTCTCGGTATTAAAGATGTACTTTCTTTAGTCCAATGTTATCACGATATCATCCTGGATACTTAAATGCAATAAGCAATGAACAAGAGTTAGTTATTTAAGGAATAAATATCTATCTCACATATCCGCAATTCCAAAATCATAGTAATTCTAACACAAAACGAATAAAACTCCAAATTACTTTAATCTACAATTTTGCAACTCTTACGTGCAATATGTTCTCTGAAATGTATTAATGGTTTTTACGTTCTGAATGAGCAATAAAATAATGAACTAATTAGAGATTATCAATGCGGAAAACAGTATAAAGCGAGAACCGTTATGAAAGTGAAGTTGTAGCTGCTTCTATCTTCACGCATAGAATGAAAGTATAAGTCCAACTGATAGTGAGAATAATTCGTCGTATTTTTGTTGTGAATGAGGCTTCTTCACTTTCAAATTGTCTGTAGCCTGCGGTACAATAACATAAATATACTTGTACAAGTACGGTTTCATTATGTGAGGTTTCCATACGGATATTAAAGCTGTATGTTCGCTGTACTTCCGAAGAAATTTCTTTATCAGATGAAATATCTCTTTCTAGATGTAAATTATGGGTCTCTTCTTGAATTGAATTATACTGAATTATGTTGAAGGAGTTTTTCAGTGATGTTTTATAAATTATATAGAATTTTGTGTTTACCATAAATAATCCAAGTTTTAGTAGCTATTTCATTCAATCTTTAATAAAAGCAAATATTTGATATCTTTAGAATTACGGGAAATTCATTGAATGTTCTCAATAGTCAATAGTTTATCGGCATTTAATGAGCAATAAATAATTAATTGAAGATTTAATTATATTCTGGTACAAAAAAAAATTAGTAGTGAAAATAGATAATGCAAAAATTTATATACAGAATGAATCACGGAAAGTGAAACATATGCGTTTAACATGGGAAATCAGATCTTCCGTGCGCATTGCTCCTCTAATTATTTTAGATAAAATGGATGTTATAAAGCAAAAATTTCTACATCCGAATCAATAAAAACATTCATTTTGGCTACTTCATAACTGAAGAACTAAAATTAGAAAATTCACGGAATTACAATTTAATAGTATTAGGCAATACCTTCGGTCAATTCTACGTATTTTGTACAAAATCCACACAGAATTTTTTTTAGGGGAGAAATAAACTGATCTTACCTTGTACAGAATAACAGAACTGAACTACTCCTAAAAAGAACAGTATGTTTCTTAAAATAAGAAGTAGAAAATAAAAACATATAGCATTATATTTATAACATAATCTACTGAATTGATTTATGGCTATAATTTATTGTATTACCTTATGTGATTTGTTTTTGCCACCTTAAATTATTTTACATTCTTATCTTTCCAGTAAAATCATTTCACATAGATATTATGTAAATTTTATTTGACACTTACATCTGTCAATTAGTAATATTTGAATATTCTAACTGTTTCCATGGTGCAGCTTTTAGCAGCATTAGTTTGCAAGATATTTCTTTATAATTATTTATCTCTAAATTCATTGAATATGAAGAAAATAATATAATTAAATCGAATATAGAATAACACATTCTTTTATTTATAATAACATAAAAGGTCAAAAATGATATTTAACAGCGTGTTTTCAAGAAAAAACTGTTAAAATCTTTAAATTAGGGTACTTCACGTTAACCAATCATAATCAAAATCTAAGCAACCCTTCATATGGACGTACGAAAGAGGAATATAAAAGAATTATAATTTTTGGAATTGTAGTATTGGAATTATCGAAGGAGAAATTTTTGTCACACACACACACTGATACACACACATACAGACATCATCGTGAAAACAGTAAATTCGTATTGTAGGGACTCTAAAACGTGCTTCTATAAGAGTGTGCGGTAAGGATGGATATAACACTCTTGTCTTTCAAAAATTCATATTGTTTCGACTAGGACATTCCACTTTAAAACGATGATGCTCGTTGTTGATAATACTTTCGCAGTGACGTAAGTTTATTTATTAATTCAGATACATTACCTAGATTCATAGCCGTACGAATAACGTTATTTTCTGTCAGAGCTACTGGCACTGACATTGTGTCATTATCTTATTTTTTACATATTTGGTTTTACATTTGCTTACCAGTTGACTTATTTTTGAATTTTGAATTCTTTTACTGTAATATATATATTTTTATAATAATAAAATAACTGTAGTATCTTACGTACCCTCATAAAAACTAAGCAAACGACACTACTGAATTTGTCATAATGAGCGGAGCAAAAATCTAAATTCATACAATTCGTAGACGACCTTGATCGGACATCTTTCAAAAATTTTACTGTACCTTCTTTACCTATAGGTGACGGCAGGTAAAAAACATGGTTAAATATCCCTTATTTAGGTCAATTTTATATATCTGTGCTAGGTATGCATCCTGCCCAATCCAAGGGCAGAATTTATTTTCCTATTTAAATAAACGCTCTTAACGCTCTATAACTTCAAAAAAGCAATGATTACAACCTTCAAACTCACATCCCATTATGTAATAAGCTTCTTATTATAATTTCAGTCAACTACTGTTTAAAAAATAATTATTTTTTTAACATAATCTTTACCTTACTAACTAAAAAAACTAGTTAAATTCATCAAGATGTAAAAAATACTATAATTAAAAATAATCTCTCATGCCGTTAATCGACTTGGGTCGAGACGAAAGCATCATTGGGCTGGAGATTGTTAATTTATAGTAATTATTGTTTAATAAGAGAAGAGCCAGAATGGTGGCATTCATAGCAGTCACGATCGCTTACTTATGTGCTAAAGCTGTGTTCAGTTCGCCAAGTAATAGTGAGTTACTCAATGCGGATGCTCACTTTAATTTAAAATGTCACTGGCACAATAAACTAACCATGTAAATAGAAGGAATACAAGCGGATTCTGGTTTACATGCTCTTAAATTTACTGATTTATAAAATAAGTATTATACGTGTAAAATGTCTGACAATAAATACGAGTTTATTTCCTGCCACCTGTCAACCAGAAGAAAGGGAGGTTATTATAATCGTGACATAAATGACATCATGAGATGTTTGTAAACATACTTCAGATGCTTAGAATGTAAATCTCATAGTTATAGCGACAATTCTAATTCTATTATATACATGTACGCTTGAATAAGTCTTTATTTCAAATGCGAAATTGTGCATTAAATTACTTCATAAACATGATACTAAACTGTTATATATACAATTAATTTTAATGTGCCACCAAAGATTCGATTTCGGTTTCGACTAGTTTCGGGGAAAATTGAAGTTTTGGTTTAGTTTCGTTTTCGGCGGCAAAACAGCCGAAGCTACAACCGAAACCGAAACTTTTATTGGTAACCACATAATTATTATTATGATTATGTATAATGTGTCTTTGTATTCATGATAGGTACTTAATATGTTGATATTTTTGTTATAAATTCAAATGATATATTTTTAGAACTAAAACTTGACTATCAGACTGTTATAAATTTTGTGATGTAGAATAGAAATACTTTGTTTTATTTTGTTGTTTAATACGTAACGTTCCAATATCGTAGTGATTGATTTTCATATTAAAGACTGTTTTGATTATTTTTACCTCTCGCTAAGAGAGGTATTGGAATCATGCTAAAAACCGCATATCTAGATTTTATTGAATAAGCACGATTTAAGGTCCCTAGAATCCGATAATAACATTTTTACAATGATGTCTGTGTGTGTTTGTGTGTATGATATTGTTGTAGGTACGATTTCTCAAATTCTATAAGACTAAAGACCTGTGTAACTACGGATACCTCAATCTAACAGTAATGGGAAGAGTTGAATAGATTCTGGTAACAATGGGACAACCGGAAGTAGTAATATTTTAACAAAAATCTTCTAAATATTATTTTTTGAAAATGTATGTTATTACAAATATTAAATAAAAAAATTCGAAGGAACATTAATATAAAGGATTGGAGCTACATATGAAAAGGAACATTTAAATGTGGTTTTTTTAAAGGTTGGAACGTCCTACAAATCTTTTTTACGTAATGAATAATGATAACTTTTGACAACAAGTTTTTCATGTAAGTAGGGACGAATGCCAGTTATCCTTATTTTATGAGTGAAACAATTAAATGATTTTATTAAATGGTCGTCAACAGTGTCCATATGAGCTAATGAGCGATAGTGTGATATTACGAATACCATAGACATAACGAAGACAAGCATTCTGAAACAGAGTTATTCTACGTTTTTTCTGATTAAATACCGACAAAAGAATTTTGTGAAAAATTCATGGACTTTACCAAGATTATAAAATAATAATAATGCCCATATTCATAAACACTCGTAAAATTTTAAACGGTTCGTTATAATTTTTATCCAGTGAAAACAATCGATACTGAAAGAAAAATCGAAATGTAATTTGTCATTTGATTCTTTTTGTCAAAAATAGTAACGAGCCGTTTTGAAACTTTGCGGGAGTTTATAAATATAAGCATTAAAATTAACAAGAAACTTTTAATTTTTGTATCGAATAGTATAGAGTATATTTCTGTGAAACATTCCGCATCATTAATCTTCATTGCAAATGACATTAATTATGTATTTAAACTATTTATATCTCTAACACCCTTCGAACTTTACTGACATGTCTACATAGGTTATTATTGCTGTAAGTATTTTCTTGTTTTTGTCCCGACCGACGCCAAATATTTCGAATTTTAAATGGCACAAAATTGACCCCTGTGGCGCACTCTCTATGCCAGAAATGAGTGCCGCACGGTACAAATATGTCATCATCATTACCGAAATCTGTGTACAAAACATATTGGCACACCCAGCAATGGGTAATATGCCGTGATGATATATTTATTTTATTTTAATTATTTTATATGATCAGAGATCGCCAAGCCGTCGGCAACATTTTTGGTAGTTCGCGTACAATCAATTATATTTATATATACGAGATGTTCATTTTCATATATAAAAATAAAAATTCTTTTTCAGCTCTAGAACGAACCTAGTTAAAAATTCTCCTGATAGAATTGGGCAAGAAATATTTAACAAATTACCATATACTTTAATGATCTTTCATACAGCATAAGTTTCATTTTAAACTGAGGTATAGTTTTTAAAAAATAAAATAATTAAATTCAAAACTACAAAGTGGTCGATTTCTATGTACGTAAGTATATTTAAAAATACAAGAAATTCTCGTGGCATGTATATATTTCATTCTTATCGTATTTTTATTTGCATATTTACAACTTTAATTTACATACATAAATATATTAGTACATAAAGTGTAGAAAAGTTCACTTACCAAATACGTTTTACAGGAAAACTAACTAAGCGTGCAACGTTTCTTCCTTTTCGGAGCGTCCCTGTAATAGAAAACATAGTTAAATAAATAAAATAAAAAAATAATGTGAAATAACAAGATTTCAAAATATATACTCATACGTCCAAAGTTCTTCACTATAAATAATTATAATTAGTAAGATTTATTTTATTTGTTTGTTTCACAAAACTTTACAAATTTTGATTACAAAATGAGTTCCGTGTAACTGACTATAAAATTAACTACTACCGTTGAGTAAAGATTCATAAATCTTCACACAGGCTACTAGACAACTACGAGTACTTGCTGTTGTTTTAGTGTTGTCAATCTGACATGATAGTTAAAACCATAAAATTAAATATTGTAAATATCTTACGAAAGGATATCTGTCTTTTCAAATGGTAATTAATTACGTATGGGAACCAGATTTTATATATGACCACACAAAGAAATGCAAATGGAAAGAAAATACTCGTACTATACTTGTGAAAAAATAGGATAGAGAAATATCAGCAACTTAAATATCAGATTTTCTGTTGCAATACCCAATTATTTCTGATTGCTAATCATCCATGCTGTGGTAAATGTAGATCAATCGAATTAGATCATTGATGAAGATAAATCTCATCGAAACATTATTTCTTTTGAGAATTTGATCTTGATGTAGATAAATTAAATATGATCTATGATTTAAGAAAAGATTATGTTATATTTATTTACTTAATTCATAAAAAAAAATGCATGGTAATTTTAATTACGTCCCAAGTAACAAAATATAGATGAGAAGACAGGGTAAAGATAGTGAGATTTGTAGTTTTTTATGGAAAAAAAAATCTAAATTTCTGATTTGATCTTAAAAATAAAATCAATCATAAAAATACATTTCTCCATTTCGGAATTAGAATGTCATATTCAAGAATTGATAAATAATCTTCTTTATTAACCGATTTTTGACGATATTTTGTTAACACTCGGTTCGTTCGTTCGCCCACTTACCGAAACACGGCTCGTGGCCAAATTTCTAACTAGTGCTAGAATAAATTGATTTCTGTAACTTAAATTTTTAAGGTACTTACATATTATGATCTGACTCAAAACATATTAATGGCCTTATCTGTACAAAACTGTAAGTCTTACAGATCTATAAATCTGTAAAAAAAACTAACAAAAACACATCTTTTTTTGTTGATTAATATAAAATTGTATATACGGTGGCAAATTTCGTTGCGATTTTGTTCATTATTTACAGATCTGTAAGACACAGTTTTTTTTCAGAATACGGCCATAAGCCTGTTTTATCTTTAATGTTAAGTTATTGGTAAAAATCTATTGATTCTATTATAAGTAAAATTATTATTACGCGATCATTTCTTATAGGTAAAATATCCCAACAAAATTAGTAAAAATACACCTCATTTTAATTTCAAGATTTTGATCTTGTCATTTGCCTTGGTATGTTACCATAACAACACTATAGTTGCCGTCAAATAAATATGGACTGGAGTTTTCTACAATGTTGCCAAATAGTTGCCATGATGAAAATGCTAAGTTATGAAGAAGCAGCAACACCGCAAAGATTACTTATTTCTTCTAATAGTGACTAATGCACATAAAATATTAAATGCATTAGTGCAGAATTCAGTACATGTATACCTTTATTGATAAAATAATAGATATTTATACATCAAGTGAGTTAAGATAATGTTTATTCATGAAAAGAAACTTTAACCCACGAGCACATAGAGCGAATAATCAATAATTATATCCCCAATGCTAAGAATTTAATCGATTAAATTTGACATGTCTGGCTTATGCAATAAATTTTGCTTAAACAGTGTTTGAGTACATAATAATTTGAAAAAAATCCGAGACCGCAAGTCGAGGGATTTTATCTTAAATTATTATGTACGATAACACTTTTTTAAAAGCAAAATTTTATAAATAAGCCAGACATCAAATTTAATCAATTCAATTCTTTAGTACGAGGTGTATATGTCAAGATTATTTCATGAATTCATAGTATAAACTTTCAATTATTTATGCATTACAGATATATTATTATTAATTAAATTTCAACTAGATATACATTATTGTAGTACAACTGCTGAGCGCACAATGCAGTGTGCATGACCAAGTGTGTGTCAAATAAATGTCAAAAAATAATAAATAAAATTTGCTTGCATTGAATAATTCGGCATGTAAAGATAAAAACATGTAAGTATCTTGCTTCTGCGATTAATTATCCTGCTAAATATGCCTTCAAAATGTTCAAAATTTGTATATAAACGCTAGCTTCAATTTAATTACTGTGAAAAAGCTAGATTCTTTTTAATCATACATACACATTAGGGTGGACCTTAAATGGGGTGAAGTCGAATTTTAACCGGGCCGCCCCTTAAAATGGTCCCAAATTGGAAAAAAAAAATTGTAGTAAATTTTTTTCCGTGTAATATTAAGGTTTAAGGGTGCCGAAATGCACTTTTCTACTTTTTATTTAAATAAAATCGGATTTTTACACATTTTGGGACTTTATTTCTTTTCGAGGCAATAGGAGCTTTCAAAAATCCACTCAGCGGTGGAATACAGTCTATAATTACCCGATAATGTGTGGTAATGATTCTGATATTATTCTGAAGAGATTTAAAGATGATCAAACCATCGCTCAAAAGACTTGAAAAGCCGTTTTGGCTTAGATGATTAAAAAAAATTACAAAACAATTATATAATTTCAAATCTACAATAAAATTACTAAATCAATTGTTAATTAACTGACTTAATTTTAAAAGTGTTATTATTTAAGGATTTTCAGCAATTTCAAAAATGTAAGTGATCTGATGCCACATTTGTCGGCGACATACAGTGCCCTCTATCATGTTTTTGTGTTGATGTTAAATATAACCTGAAAAATAGTTATTCAAAAACAAGCATTACTCAAACGCTATTTGTGTATTAATAAAAAAATATATATTTTTCAATAAAATTATTTTATTCATTCTGCAGATGCAATGATTCTGCACGCACCCTGTAGAATCATTAAATTCTGCAGGGTGCGTGAAAATGAGGTCAGACTGAAATTCTTTTTCATTTAATATTCAACTTTTGTATTGTAGATTTCAAAGTATATAATTGTTTTATCTCTTTTTATCACAACATCTAAGCCAAAACAGCTTTTCAAGTCTTTTGAGCAATAGTTTGATCATCTTTAAATCTTTTCAGAATAATATCAGAATCATTACTACACATTATCGGGTAATTATAAATGTATTCCACCGCTGAGTGGATTTTTGAAACCTCCTATTGCCTCGAAAAGAAATGAAGTCCCAAAATGTGTAAAAATCCGAATTTATTTAAATAAAAAGTAGAAAAGTGCATTTCGGCACCCTTAAACCTTAATATTACGCGGAAAAAAAATTACTACAATTTTTTTTTTCCAATTTGGGACCATTTTGATGGGCGGCCCGGTTAAAATTCGACTTCACCCCATTTAAGGTCCACCCTAATACACATACATACAAAAAATCACGCGTGTCCCACATAGTGGATTCGCACAAACCCGATAACAATAAGAAAAACATCAACATCATATAACAAATCCATACTCGTAAACATATTAAAGTGACCGATTTTCGGTAGCGAAATACCGCATCCGGATCACAATAATAGTTAGGAAACAATCACCCTTTGCCACACATTCCTATCTAAGCAGACTTCTTTCGCCTCGGCCACACTCATAATTCTTATTCTTAAACATATTAAAGCGACCTATTTTCGGTAGCGAAATACCGCATCCGGATCACAATAATAGTTAGGAAACAATCATCCTTCGCCACACATTCCTATCTAAGCAGACTTCTTTCGCCTCGGCCACACTCATAACCGCATTCATACATGCTCTTCTTAATCACGTATTTAAAATACACAACAATGGAAAATGAGACATTGATTGGTCAAATTTGTAACGAATGAAATAATCATGCTTAACTCACATGGTTTATAAAATATTTTATTCAATTTTACCAAAAAGAAAAGCCATTATAACATATAATTTTGACAAAATAAAAAACTAATTAATTAGTAGGTAGTGCATTACAATCATCGTTGATAGACGTCAAGTTGTTTACTTATAAATTATAAACAAGCTTTATTTTCTGTCATTTGTGTCGTGAAAAATAATTAAAATGGCTGACCTACCTAACAAAAACTATGGTGAGTTTTATTTTCGTGCCTGATATTATTTTAAATGCATTATTTGTTGCAGAGTCTATTAAAATTGTGTAAGTGACTTAAAAAATAATAATTCACTAACAAATAAATAGTTACTTAGAGTTGTTGCTATGGCGGTAATAATGGCAGTTTGAAACGTCAAAATTGAATAAATTTAATTTAGATAATCCTCATTTCTGGAAATTATTTCTCAATAATTGCTGTCATATTTGTAATAACTTGATATTTTGCAATGAGCAATAATGCAGTAAAACATGTAGTTTATCCATTACAATTAATACATTACATTTCACGAACGCACCGATATAAATCAAGAAAAAAATATTTATCAGATGCGAGACCATCGAACACAGTCAGTCTCACGACCCGGCTGACAATATTTTTGACCTTATTGAAGAATCCGAAAGATCAAGATGATTACACTTGAAGAAAGTAAAACATTGCGTTGGTAAAATCACGTTTATTCTTTCAGTTTTCGAAATTTTGAATACCGATGGGTTGGATAGTTAAACACCATAATAGAAGCTGTTAACCAAACGGTTCAATCATCATAAAACACTTTTCAGATCTCGTGACGATGATGGAGAGATGACAGATATGGTTTATCAAATTGAAAACAAAAATTTATTTCTAAGGTTCTAATTTATTAATTAATTAGAATGATACACCAAGTTTGTAGGCAAATTACTGCCTTCTCTCAAAATATTAATTTTTACACGAAGATTATAATGAATTTCTTTTTTTATTCTTATTTTTAATTTTGTTCATAAAAAAATTAATATTGTAATATATTCGACTTAACATTAATAATACTTAACTATATCATATGTTACGATCTGAGAAAAAAAACTCGAATATTAAAGGTGGCTTTAGACGGTAAAGTAAGTTGAACTTTTATTAGACAAATATTTACAACATAATTTTTAATCAAATGGTTATGTTTTACATGTTCATATTATATTAACATTATTTGCTTATACCATAGTAATAAAATGAAAATATAAATATGGCAACAATGATATTTTTTAATATACATAATTATATTTTATTTTGGATTCACATAATATCTGTGGGTTTGACGTTTTGTTTGCCTCTAATGTAACTTTTAATATTGCGTTCATATTTTCTTTACGGAATCACTGAATATACCATGAAAAATATCTGATGTGACCAACATAAAACCTCCCGCCACTTAATTTTTATTAATTTACATTCATATATTTA
The DNA here is from genome assembly GCA_951394225.1 of Harpalus rufipes. Lineage (NCBI taxonomy): Eukaryota > Metazoa > Arthropoda > Insecta > Coleoptera > Carabidae > Harpalus > Harpalus rufipes. Next base: position 14,122,350 of record OX596283.1, on the reverse strand, counting down.
TGGGGTCTCGTGGCCGCGTGCCTGTGTGTCTGGTCGCGAATCTGGAGAACCGAGTTCGATCCCGACCGACGCCAAATATTTCGAATTTTATATGGCACGAAATTGACCCTTGTGGTGCTCTCTTCACGCCCGAAATGAGTGCCCGCGAGGCGACACTTGGTAAACGCCAACACGTTACAAATATGTCGTCATCATTACCGAATTCTGTGTACAAAGCAGATTAGCACACCCAGCAATGGGTAATATGCCGTGATGATATGTTCATTATTTTTTTATATAAATACATACCTGTATAATTACTATATATATTAAGTTATTTACAATTTTCTTTTTAAAACATTAGTATTATTAATTTGAAATGATTATCTTTTTGATAGTGACATTTGAAATATAAACTATGTAACTAAGAAATTGTGTTTATCTTTAAAACATAGACTCCGGGAGTTATAAAATTGATTATTTTATTAATTTATCTATAAAATATATAGAAAAATTATAAATGTATGCCTGTAGAAAATTCAATAATCTTTAATTTTTATAATAACATAATCGCGAAAAAATGACATTTAAAGGTATTTTTGGAAGAAAAACTATTTTGAGATTCTAATACAGTGCGATTTCCGGTTATCCGATTTACACCAAAATCTAACGGTTTCTTCTCATATTAGAATATGGTCGAAATCCACGGTTTCAAAATTTTGCGATAGATAGTATTTGAGCTAGAGTGTCCAGAAGATCCACACACACACACATACACATACCAACATTATAAAATACAGTGTACCTAACCTAGGGTGAAATAACCCCTAGAAGTAACCAAAATTTGAAGTAAATGACCTTGATATTTAGAACATGCGCTATGTTGGGGGCTCGTGGCCGTGTGCCTGAGTGTCTGGTTGCTAATCTGTGGACTCTGCTTCGATTCCAACCGACGCTAAAAATTACTTCGAATTTTAATTGCACTAAATTGACCCCTGTGGTGCACTCACCATGCCAGGATTAAGTGCCCGTGAGGTGACGCCTAGTAAGCGCCCGCACGGTCCAAATATTTCATCATTACCGATATCTGTGTACAAAGCAGATTGGCACACCCAGCAATGGGTAATATACCGTGATGGTATATTTATTTATTTCTGTCACTATCACAGATAAGCTATACTGTGTGTAGTACTGTAAATGAAAACAAATGGCATTTTTACACACACAGACTCTCACTTTGTCTGTTATTCATAGCTACAAATAATAATAGCTTTACTGCACTATCAGATTGTGTACACAGTTTGTATGATGTAATTATTGTTTATCAGATTCTGTCAAAGGCAAGCTACCGTACCTGCTATGTCTGGGAAACAGTAAAATGCATGGTTGCATCCAATATAATAAATTTTAAACTCATTTTAGTCCATTATATTCTATTTCTTATTTATTTAATTCGTAGAAATGGGCTTAATAGATCAAGGAGATTTTAAATAAACGAAGAAAGAAATGTCTCCAGTTAGAAGAGTGTACTCGTTACGATTTGTAAAAATATTTGTGAAATATTCATTGACTTCGATGGGAATTCGTAGCTCAGATGGATAGAGCGTCCTATTAGATATAGGAAGACCCTGGATTTAAATCCCAGCGAGGTCCATGAATTTTTCACAATTTCATTCTTCGTTTATTTAAAAACTTTAACAGTTTTTAAGTATCCCAGAAGAAGTGGATGGAAAGAAAAGTCACGTTTATTATTGTTAAAGTAACTAGATAAAATTCTACAAAAATCTGTTGTAGCCAGCACAATACCTCTCGCCATTTTCATTATATGTTGCATAGAGCGCGAGAAGTCATGTGATTTTGTTGGCCTTGGCAAGCAGATATGGGGGCCCGTATCAGAATGACAACTAGTAATAATGTACATAGGTGTGAAGTATCATAATTTTTCATTTAAAATATCATGTATTTCTATACATCAGAATATACTGAAATTTTCAATGAAAAAATTTGACAATTGTGACATCTATGTAAATAGTACTAGCCGTCATTATAATACGGATCCCTATATCTGCTTGCCTAGGCCAACAAAGTCACATGACTGCTCGCGCCCTATAAGTAACGAATTTAACATTTCTTGTACACACAAATAATTGAAATTGTATGTCTTCTTTCATTCTATGAGGAATTTTGTAGTACTCTTCTAATATGTTCAAAATTCTTCAAATTCATTGACGGTATTAGCAGTATTTCTTAAGGATATATGCAATATTAATATACCTATAATTTTAAATACATATTTAATTAATAATGAAATAAGATATATTAAATGTACTCGTACCTCCCAGAAAAATCTTCCAGTAAGGTTAGTAAAACTGCTTGATTTTGACATTATGCATTTATCTGTCAATTACAAACATTTAAATATCTCAACTGGTTTTCATGGAGTTTTTTGATTTATTATAACAGATTATTCTGTATTATTGTATAATATATCTCTAAACCTATAGGAGATATAATATTTTTTTAAATGTATCAAGTTGAGAATTTAATTATCTTTATTATTTGTAGTAACATAAATTTTCAAAAATAATATTTAGTATATATTTTTTTACAAATTACCACTTCCGGTTGTCCATTTGTTAACAGAACTTATTCAACTCTTTCCATTACTATTAGATTGAGGAATCCGTTGTTATACAGGACTTGTCTTATAGAATTTGAGAAAACGTACCTCCAACATCCTAACACACACACACACACTCACACACATACAGACATCATCGTAAAAATGTTATAATCGGATTCTAGGGACCTTAAAACGTGCTTATTCACTAAACTTTGGATATGCGATTTTTAGCATGAATCCAATACCCCTCTTAGCGACAGGTAAAAATGTGAACCATACGTCTTATTCTCAATAATTCTAGTTTGACCTTCATGTAAAAACTACTTTGTATTTCAGAATACAATGTATTTTTATTTCATAGATCTACTTCTAAAGTCATCTGTTGAAATCTCATCACTAAAGAAGCACTAAATTTTATTCCATTCTTCACATGAGAGAAAAGAGATAGAATTTATGACAGTAAAATATCATAAATATGGTTCTCATGATATTTATAAGGTAAAAATATGATATACAAGTATATTTATATTTTGCTTGAAAATATTACATCCAATTGCAAAATTTCTGTCAGAAATTGACAACATAAATTGATTACTTAGTTATTCTGAATGTAGAGACTCTCTGATATCTTATTTCCATCTAAGGTTAAAGGTGCTGCACATTAATATTATAAACAGTACTTTGACATTTCTCAGAATTCATCTCTTTCTCTCTAATTGATTATATTGCAGTTGCCTTGAACTATGCTATTCTTTTCCAAATAAAATTTTATATCGAGTTAAAAATAGTAATTGATGAGGAAGCAAAACAATTAGCAAGTAGTAAATTTGAAGATAATTACAATTTAACAGTAAATACTGTCCTTTTTCATTTCCTTGAGATTAATGACTTCTTAATATGGAATTGATTAAAATTAAACCACACTGATGAATGTTAAATTTCTTATAAAACGTTTACTGTTTTTAGGACTCATCCTCAACTAATTTTTAATATTACTGAGTTAATTGAAAAATAAAAAGTTCATACTTAATGCCAGTAGACAGTAATTATCTAATAATTCAAGCTACATTATAATAGTTTTTGTATGTTTACAAATGTACATATTAATACGGCATCTGGATGTCCAAATATGCATTCTGTACAATAAGAATAACAGCCTTTATGTACCAAAGTTTCATGAAACTTCATTTAAGTATTAATAATAGGGGGAGTCTAAGGTTAAATTATAACTAAAACTAATACAATTACCCCTTAACCTTAAAATTATAAAATAATCTATATACGTATTTCGAGAACTAAATTCTCATCATCAGTAGTACAAATTTAAGCGGAGTAGCTAAAATTACTCAACATGTAAACCATGCCAGAGGTCCTAACAACTCGAGCGTTGTTAGGACCTCTGATGACGAGAACTTAGTTCTCGGAATACGTATATAGCTGATTTTATAATTTTAAGGTTAAGGGGTAATTGTATTAGTTTTAGTTCATTTAAATAATTAATTTTCTAATATTCTATGACGTGATTTCGTGAAATTCGCTAATAACTGGAATCACATAAACACTTATAATAATATAGTATATTAGAGAAAGAGTTTTCTAAATGACAAATGCGAAAAAATCTTATAAAACGAGTTCTTTATACTATTTTTTATATTTTGTGTCTTTTATATTCTAAAATATTTTTAAAAAATGCTATATTAAACCGGATTGATTTAGGGAAATTTATATGTGATAACATTGTATTGACATTTATTCAATTAGTTGCAATTTCATGTCAATTCTGATTTATCAGTAAATGTTAGTACCAATATTCTAAATTTCGTATCGAAATGAAGGTTGATTCAATACGCAATTGGGTTTGGCAATATTTTTTGCCGTGTGCCTGAGTGTCTAGTAGCGAATCTGGAGATCCGGGTTCGATCCCGACCGATGCCAAATATTTCGAATTTTATTGGCTCTAAATTGATTCCTGTGATGTACTCTCCAAGCCAACATTGAATTCCCGTGAGGTGACGCCTGGTGAGCGCCCACACAGTACAAATATTTCATCATTACCAATATCTGTGTACAAAGCAGATTGGCACACACAAAAATGGGTAATATGCCGTGATGATATATTTATTTATCTAATAATAATAAAAACGTACCTATATTATAGTTTTGATTGCTACTAGCAGCCTATGCCTATGTCATTCAATATTTCTTTTACTTTCATACGCAAGTATTATTTAGTTTATTTTTGTTGTTTCTTTATTTTCTGCATTGATTTACATAGCAAATGTTTTTCGTATTTCAAGAAGACAATGACAGATAGCAGAAGTTTTAAAAGTGTTATAAATTTGGAAGAGTGCATGTGTGACATAGTTGATAAGAAGAGGTTAAGAGCATTAAAATTATTTTAAAAACTAATAACTTTTTTACTTGTCTATCATACAATTTTATGGTCTATTTTGTTTTAATATAAATGATTTATTGTCATGGTGAAGAAACCCTATTTCAAAAATTTTGGGATAGATCTTTTGCAAGTTTATGGTTACCTACATTCTAATATAATTTACTCAAAAAACGTGGCCTTGCGATAGGTATGTTATTATTGTATCAATCATTTGGTAAAATAATATTCGTTATTTATACAAATGTAAAATACATTAAAATTCGGTTATTTCCATATTGGAGTGAGAGTGTTTTGACTTCATTTAAATAAGTAAATAATGAATTCATTGTTGCGACCGTTACTCAAAGAGAAACATGCGAGTCGATGTCATCACGTACCGGTGTGTCTGACTCAATGGGTCTCCATATTGACATTTATTCTGAGTACAAGGATACGTTGTGCAAAACAAAATATACCACGAAAAGAATGATGAATTAATGACATTTTTATGTGGACATTATGTCTTTGTATTTAATATTACATAGTTAGAATTAGAATCAGCAAAAAACTGACATTTAAAAAGTACTTGTAATGGTATTGTTTATCTTGTAATTTGATACCAACCTAATATTAGCAAGAATAAATTTAATTATTTTAATGGTAGGCCGTGACGTTAATTTGGAACCCGAAGATGCAAATCTGCGATTAAATCTTTTTAGAATTCACTTCTTCGGTTACGGGTCAGTGAATTTCAATCAAAATAAACACCTACTTGAAAGTTCTACGATGATTCTCTGAGAATTCATGTTTTACAAGGATTTACAAGGCCGCACCGACCACGAAGAAGTGTTAGTTTCTTATTATTCATACACACTGGAATTTATTATAACTTGCTACATATTCTAACAGCGAAGGTGTATATGAAAATAAAGATGAAAATTACGATCCTTATCTTCCAGGATATGCTACTTTATTAAAACCTAATTGAAATCAAGAAACGTATGTATACAATATATCTACTTTCATTATTTTCATGTGTCACTCTCAAATTACCTATATTAAATATTATTTTAAATAATTTGGTAGGATATTTTTAAATTACTTAATGTATACATTATTAAGAATAAAACATGCTATTCATATTATTTGGTATTTTATTTTAAATAAAGATTGTGCACGATAAATTCTAGAAACCTATATATTTTTGTAATTTTTAAAATTTGGGTATCTAGAGCTATCTGTTAGCGCTTAAAATACAACCAAACTATTTCGATATATATATTTTTATATATTATTATATTTATATTAAAGATAAACGATACTACGTATTTAATACGTGGCGAAATTTCAGATGAAAAAATAAGTTCTAAACCGATTTAAGTTTAAGTTAGCAACTCGCGAATCGCTCATCAAATCAAAAATCGTGTAATACGTGACACGAAGGAGAATTTCATGCTTAACTCAAATTTTCAAACCGCGTTAGCGTATCTTTAACCTGGTCAGAGTGGTGGATGTATTTGTAGGAAAGCATTGACAAAAATGATTTAAAAATTATCGATAATATACTTCTTTCAATGCCACGACAAATGTAAACTGTTATAAATAGCAAAATCTATTAGACCAAATATTAAATACCTAATATTCTTTATTTTTTGAGTAATTTAAATTTCTTTCATAAATTGTTAATCTGGTTATATATTTTTAACTCTTTGACAGGTCATCCTAGTTAAAAAAATGCAAGAACCCTTGGTAAGGGAGGTAAAGAGATCGTTCTAAAAATCGCATATCGAGATTTTGGTAAATGAGCACGTTTTAAGGTTCCTAGAATCAGATTTTAACATTTTCACGATGATGTCTGTACGTGTGTGTGTGTGCGTGTGTGTATGTGTGGATCCTCTTTATTTCTAACTCAAATATAATTTAAAAAAAAATTAAACCTTGTATTTATAACTTATTTTAATATGGAAAGAAGCCATTAGATTTTGGTGTGAATCACATATCCGGAAATGCCACTTTACTTGAAGTTCAAAACAGTTTTTATTCGAAAAATATATTACATTTTATCGCGATTTATATTATTTAAAAAAACAAAGATTATTAAATTTTATACAGACATGCATTAATACTTTTTCTATTTATTTTATGAATAAATTTATAAAATAAGTCTATGCTTTAAAGATAAATATATCTCCTTGGTTACACAGTTCAGATCTCAAATTTATGTAACTGACAGAGAAATATTACTGTCTATGAATTAATCTTTTCAAATTAATAATGGTAGTATTTTAAGAAGAAATGTTAAAATATAAATTTATAAAATAGATAATCAATAAATTAATTTGCATATGTTGTAACTGAAAAGAAATTATAACTACCTTTTTAACTCCGTATTTCTCAATCGGACATTAATAGGTAGATTTGAAAAGGTTTTGGTAGCAATTGGACAACCGGAAGTAGCAGATTCTTAAAAAAATCTCCTAAACATTATTTTTTGAAAATTTTTGTTCTTACAAATATTAAAGAATATTAAATTCTCTATCTGATATATTTAAATATTTTATATCTTTTATTGATTTAGATATAAAAGAATATAATTTATAAAATATTATGTTGTAATAAATCTCACAGCCCAAATAATGCTATGGAAACCAAATAAAAAATTAAAATGTTTATAACTGACAGATAAATGTCAGTGTCAGAAATCTGGACACATTACTGAAGACTTTTTCTGGGAAATACATACAAATTAAGTATCGATCAATCGAAATTAACTTTTTAAAAATTTATTTATTTCGTTTAAACTACAATACAAGATGTTACTACTTTGAAGCTTAACTACTGACTAACTTATTTTAACTCTACAGAGTACAGCATACAAAACTGTCTACTAAATTTTACAGATACTGTTACATATTTCTCATAAGGAATAAATACAACGTAAACACTATATAAACTAACTAAGGGTATTTCAACAATATAACTTACATATTGTGCAACGTATTATCGGTGCACATTAAAGCTGAAATTTGAAGGTGGACACAGGTAATAATTAAATTCTTGAATTTGAGGAGCTAAATTTATTTCTTGTGCTCAGGTCGGAGCTATTAGAACAACTGAATACAGAAAATAAATAAACACAAAACATGACAACCAAAAAAATAATAGCAACAATGAAAATACAAGGTTTCTTTACAAAAATGATAATTATAATAACATTTGAAATTGAATGCATCTGGGCCAACGTGGGTAACGTAGTGATAATATTTAAAATTGAATTACCCGCGCTGGCACAATATATTATTTCTTATTGTATTAATAGTTAAATATTTAAATTATAGTTATATTATATAGTATACCTTTCAGAAATACTGTCAATCCCGACAATGAATTGGAAACCTCTCGAAAAATTAGAAGAGTAGGACAAAATTTCACATAGAATGAATTTAAAATAAAAAAATCTAAATATAAAGAACAGGTATAAGTAGAATTTTTGATGTAGAGTGTAGGTATACAAGAAATGTTAAATACAATACTTATGTAGGCGAGAGGTACTGTGCTGGCCACAACAGATTTTTTTTTTTGTCTCCATTGACTGGACTAATATGTCAGCATCTAAATAAATATATTATAACGATTTATTACCCATTTCTGGGTGTGCCAATCTTCGCAGATTTAAATGTTAATGCATAAGGACAGTTAAATATAATTCATTACAAATTCATAGTAGAATAAAATAAATTACTCAATAATTAAATATAAATAAAGTAAATGTCCGGCTCATGCCAAACCAGAAATGTTAAACATCTAAATCACGATTAGAGTACAAAATCCTGTTTGTGCATATTTCTCATTCTCATCTAATCTTCCATCCAATCCAAATGATTAATGGAATATTTGGGAAGATTCTACCTTAGTATATCACGAACAGTCCAAGGTAAAACAGCGAAAGAAATAAGGTCAATAACAATGTCTTAGCTTGGCTTAGCGTGGAATCGGATTCGCTATTTGCGGGTCGATAAAAATCTACAGTGAATGTTCATGGGATCATGTAGCACTCGTATATTACAGCTGGTTAGCGGAGTCGGTGCCGTTCACTCAGGCTGAATTAATTACAGATTAAATTGTATATAAAACGAGATTGATGAAAATAGCTTAATGTAAACGGATAAGGATGATTTCCTACAGCACACTATAATTATTATTTAATAATGAAACTTGAAACTTAATATTAACATAAAATAAGACTTGCTGTACACATTTTAGTGCCACTGGTTTCAATGTGACATAATTATAAATTATGTACTACTACTATTTTAATAACAAAAATTGTTTAAATAATGAATAAACATTTTGACAGATAGTATGAACAAGTGATTAAGAGTAATTAGCGAGCATTTGACTAGCATTGTTTTATCTCTGTCAATCGTTTATGTATTATTTTAGAGAAAAATACTTCAAATAATAGTTATAGAAAAATTAATTTCACGCATCTTTTATTTGAAGCATTTTTCTCTAAAATAATCTATGAACGATTGACAGAGATAAAACAATGCTAATCAAATGCTCGCTAATCACCCTTATAGGCCTATTCTGTAAAATCGAATCGTTACCATAACGAAATAGTTATTATGAAAATTGTTATCTCTACTTAACGATAATCGTTATCTTTGTATCCGTATTATGTAACACATTTTGAAAAATAATACCCTTGGGATCAAGTTAAGAACTTTATTTCCTAAAATCAAATTATAATTTTAATTGAAATATCTAAAATAATTCAATATAACTCACAAAACTTCTAGGTTAGATTAATTCTGCTGTCAACCTGTCAGCTGTCGGACCATTATTTTTCTTTTTGTAGGTTATGCTAGAGCAACTACTACCATCTGTAGACAAATTGAGAAGCTTGCGCTAGGCGCTATGAATAAAAACTTATTAAATTATTTTAATATTACCTTGCAGAAAACTGTAATATGACTGGTTTTTGAGATCACTATTCAACATAATAGCAATTTTATTTTGACATGAATTAAAATACTGAATTATTGACAAAACGTTTAGATAACGAATGATTTTTCCAATCGTTAAGAAATAACGATATCGGTATCTTTTTTTCGTTATGTAGACCTAAATTATTGTTTACAGAATACCACTTTAACGATTATCGTTATGATAACGATTTAACAATGAAAAATGTCATAACGATCGTTTACAGAATAAGCATATTAAACGATTTTCGTTATTACCATGACGATATAACGTTTTACCGATTCGTTATGTCATAACGATCTTACAGAATAGCCCTATAAATCACTGCTCATACTAGCGGCCTTTATAACTACAATTAATTACCTGCCGACACCTTTAGGTAAGGAATATATTGTCTTTGGTCAAAATATTCGACAGTTTCTAATGAATAAGCACATTTTAGACTCCCTAGAATACGAATTTACTATTTTTACGATGTCTGTTTGTATGTGTGTGTCTGCGTCTGTGTGTGTGTGTGTGTGTGTGTGTGTGTATGTAACTCCAATACCACGATTCCAAAAATTATATTTTTTTCGTATTTTACATGCATATGCAGACGTGATTAGATCAGGGCCCTTATTCTTGAGCGTTCGTATTTCCATTCGTATTCGTATTCGCTTTAGTTTTCATGTTAGTTAGAATAGTAGTCTGTGTATCAAAAATAATATTATATATGTCAGTGTCAGTGTCAATTGTATTGACACATTTAATCAGATCACTTACAAGTTGAGAGTTCACTTTTATCATATATTTATTAATGATTAATAAATATGTTTTTTTAACTTGTAAATGATGTGAATAAATGCTGCAATACAGTTGACACTGACAATGACATATCCAATATTTTTTTCGAAACACAGACTACTGTGACTACTAACATGAAAACGAATGCGAATACGAATACGAACGAAATGACGAACGCTGAAGAATACGGGCCCTGGTTATAATTGGTCCACCGGAAGTACCCTCATTTGCAACTTTTAACAGTTTTTCTTGAAAAAACACAGTTAAATATCATTTATTAAAATATGTTTATAAATTTTAAAGAATATGTTATTTTCTATACCATGTGATTGCATTTCATACTTCATATTCAATAGATATAGAGTTACAGAATTATAAAGATATTAAATTTCGCACATCAGCCAGCAATATATTTAGATAACTCAAATTCAATGAAAGAATAAGGGAAATAACTCGAGTGTTAGAAGTTTCTAGAAAGACACAAGAAAGACGATTACATTGGTTTGAACATGTCATGAGGAGACATGAAGAATATAGTGGAAGATGAATGAATAGTTTTAGTAATAGATGGTGAAAGAAACAGAAGAAGACCAAAGATAAGATTGATGGACTGTATTGCGGAAGACTTGAGAGAAATGGAATTAAATCAGGACGACACGCAAAACAGAAATGAGTAGAAGAAGAAAATAAAAAATAGCGTCCTCTAATGAATGGGAAAAGCTAAAGAAGATGTGAGTGTCAAGTGCAATTTGCATAGTTTGCCAATTTTTTTTTTTTATATATTCAACCATTACAAAAAAAATAGTAAACTCTAATAATTATTATAAGGTAGCATACTTTTATACAAACAAATATTTCAAGTAAAATGAAAATGACGAAACATTACTATTGTAATAAAATATGCCCAGATTATATATTATCACTACCAGAAAAAATATTTTAAAAAATTGGTAGAATACGCCATTAAGTAAATATTTATAACATTATAAGTTATATAAATATTTTTTAATCAATTATACTTTTCAACAAAATAGTTAAACAGTTTTTTGTAAAGGTAAATATTGCAACTAATAGTATTCGTTCTAATTCATACTTTTCTATCACATAAAAGAGTAGCTGTGAGTGTATGCATTTGTTATTCCACGGCACCAATGAAAATGACATCTGTAACATGAATTTATATAATATTCGAAATTAATAATTGATTTTGTTCTGAGAAAAAGAAAAACGTGACTGATCAGTAATAAAATTTACATTATTACATTCACTTGCAATTCATTTCAAAGTAATAGTCTATACATGTACATCAATCGTAATTCTTATCATTATAGTGTAAATGTGTACAAAATAACGGAATGGGTTATATTTTATACACATTCGCGAACTAAACCGACCGGGCCATTTTATTTTTTAAAGAAAAAATACTTTTATAAAATTTATATTTGAGTATTTACTACAAAATAATATTATTGCTGTGTATTAATTAAGAGTTCCTGGACTTCACATCTCATTACTTCTTAAAAATATGATTAATTTATTCTATATTCATTGCCTATCATAACGGAATAATGAAATTTATAAAATGTATATTTGTCGTATATATTAGTTCCGTTTCTTTCAGTCCCTTGTTTTATTATTTATTTGTCATTTTAATATGATCGAAATGTAACTAAAAGCGGTCGCATTACTGAAGATGGAAGAAGTTATTGTTGCCTAGTTAGATACTTAAAAGTATATTTTTATAATGCGAATTAATCTTTTGTATTTTCTAAATAAAAATAATTTATTATTGTAATAAATAACGGAAAGATAACAACAACAATCTAAAAAAACTGACGTGGCCAGCACAATCCCTCCCGCCTCCCGCCATTTAATTTTTGTTAACTTAAATACATACCTACATATTAACTAATGCTGGCTACTTATATTTTGTGATAGCCACGTTAATTTCTTTTCAATTACAAACATACAATTACAAAATTAATTTATTAATTAGATATTTTATAAATTCATATTTTAATATTTTCTTTTTAAAGTACTACCATTATTAATTTGAAATGATTAATTTATAGACAGTGACATTTATCTGTCAGTTACATAAATTTGAAATATGATATGTATAACCAAGGAGATATGTTTATCTTTAAAGCATATAGAGACTCCGGGATTTATAAAATAAATTATTTTATAAATTTATTCATAAAATATATAGACAAAGTATTAATGCATATCTGTAGAAAATTGGATAATCTATAATTTTTATAATAACATAAAAAATGTAATTTATATGTATTTATCGAAGAAAAACTGTTTTGATTCTTAGAGATCTTCTAATATTGACAACCGTTCGCGGAAATCTAAACTAAAATATAAAAATATTATTTTAAGTTTTATGCCTATTGCATCTTCAGTACAAAGACTTTCACATACGACTATGTACAATAAACTATATGGTCATTATAGAATGCAGGCAAAACCTATAATTTAGTCTCATCTTCAGTAAATTCAGTCAAAGCAATTTCGAAATCTCTTATTGTGTTAATAGATTGCGCTATGGAAAAAACTAGACTAATATAGTAATTTCCAAGATATTTCCATATTATTGAACCAAACAAATATTGGATATCCGCTATTTCTGTGGGAAAATGTAACATCGCAGATTATCTCAGAACATCCTTGTAAAAAATTGATACAATTATTTTATTAATAACCTATTATCTTCTTCCAATTTTCTGAAAGTTGTTGTTATTATGTTTATAATAATAAACAAACAATTGAAGCATTTAAATTCTAAGAAATCAAAGAACTATACCTAATCATTCAATAATCTATGCTGACTACATAAAAAAAAATACAAACAAGAACACTATTCTAACCCTTTTCGATAGTTTTTACCTCTCGCTAAGAGAGGTATTGGATTCATGCTAAAAATCGCATATTCAGATTTTATTGAATAAGCACGATTTAAGGTCCATAGAATCCGATTTTAACATTTTTACAATGATGTCTGTGTGTGTGTGTGTGTGTGTGTGTGTGTGTGTGTGTGTGTGTGTGTGTGTGTGTGTGTGTGTGTGTGTGTGTGGATGTGTGTGTGTGTGAGGTTGTTGGAGACACGAAAATTTTATAAGAGTAAAGACCTGTTTGACTACGGATTCCTCAATCTTACAGTAATGGGAAGAGTTGAATAGGTTCTGGTAACAATTGGACAACCAGAAATGGTAGTTTCTAAAAAAAAAATTCTAAATATTATTTTTTGAAAATTTGTTACTACAAATATTAAAGATAATTAAATTTTCAATCTGACACATTTAATTTGTTTATCATATCTCGTATAGGTTTGGAGATATAGTATATAATAATATAGAATAATCTATTGTAATAAATCTCGTTGCCAGAAAAACAGTTGCGATATTAAAATTTTTGTAATTGACAAATAAATGCAAAAAGTCAGTGTCAGTTCTGGGAGGTATGAGTACATTTAATATATATTATTGTATTATTAATTAAATATTTATTTAAATTGCAGGTATGTCAATATTACATATATCCTTAAGAAATACCGCTAATACCGTCAATGAATTTGAAGTATTTAGAACATATTAGAATAGTAGGATAAAATTTCTCATAGAACGAAAGAAGAAAAACAATTTAAATTATTTGTGTGTACAAGAAATGTTAAATTCGTTACTTATAGGGCGCGAGCAGCCATGTGACTTTGTTGGCCTTGGCAAGCAGGTATGAGGATCCGTGTCAGAATGACGGCCAATAGTTATTTACATAGATGTCACAATTGTCATATATCATAATTTTTCATTCAAAATTTCATAATATTCTGTTTATTTGTCATCCATTAGTATGGAATATACTTGTCGAGGAAAATAATCCACATGGATTTGGAAAATCATAATGTTTCGAATGAAAACTTATAATACTTGACACCTATGTATATTACCAGCTGTCATTCTGACACGGGCCCCCATATCTGCTTGCTAAGGACAACAAAGTCACATAACTGCTCGCGCCCTATGCAAGATAAAATGAAAATGGCGAGAGGTTTTGTGCTGGCCACAACAGATTTTTTTTACATAAATCAACACAAGACAAAAAAATCTCATGTGGCCAGCACAATATCTTCCGTCCCGTCAATCCTGTGTAATATGTATAAATTCCATAAATAAATTTTCATAAACAAACTATGCAAATTGCACTCGTCACTGACATCTTTTTCTTTAGCTTTTTCCAGCTAGGGGTCGCTATTTTTTAATTTCTCCTTCTACTCATTTCTTTTTTGCGTGTCGTTCTCATTCAGTTTCTTTTCTCTCAAATCTTCCGCAATACAGTTCTTCCATCTTATCTTTAGTCTTTCTCTGTTTCTTCAACCTTATATTACTGAGCTATTCTTTCTTCTTCCAATATATTCTTCATCTGTCCTCATGACATGTTCAAACCAATGTAATCGTCTCTCTCGTATCTTTATAGAAACTTCTAACACTAGAGTTATTTCCCTTATTCTTTTATTCCTTACCGTATCGTTCCATGTCTTCCCCAACGTCTATCTCATCATCCTCATCTCTGTCACATTCATTTTCGTTTCATTGATACTGACATCTGTCAATTTGAATAATTTGAATATATTAGCAATTTTCATGGTTAGCATATCTGGCTGATTTATGAAATTTAATATTTTTATAATTCTTTAACTCTATATCTATTGAATATGAAGTATAAAATGCAATCAAATCGTATAGAGAATAATATATTCTTAAATAAATAAATAAATATATCATCACGGCATATTACCCATTGCTGGGTGTGCCAATCTGTTTTGTGCACAGATGTCGGTAATGATGAAATATTTGTACCGTGCGGGCGCTTACCAGGCGTCACCTCACGGGCACTCATTGCTGGCGTGGAGAGTGCGCCACAGGGGTCACTTTCGTGCCATTTAAAATTCGAAGTAATTTTTGGCGTCGGTCGGGATCGAACCCGGGTCCCCAGATACGTGACCAGACACTCACAATAACATGCAATGTCAATAAATGATATTTAACTGCGTTTTTTCAAGAAAAACTGTTAAAATCTTCAAATGAGGGTACTGCCGGTTGACCAATTATAACCAAAATCTAATCACCTCTTCTTCTGGATGTAAATTTGAGGAAAAAAATTACACTAGTTTTCTCATTTCTCAGTTTTATTTTCTTCTTAGGCTTAAAATATAGCAGAATAGTCGGATTAAAATTTTCTACTAAATGTCAAATCACTTCATAATTTTGTTACAGCAAATACCTAGCGCTCACCGCTAACTATGTTTATGTTTGTAAATAAACAATTTTATAAAATTTATTAGGCTATATCTGATTTTTTAATAGTACAGTATGTTATTATTTGACAGATGTGGTATAGTATAGTATTCTACTCGCATGTAATGGCTATTACTCATTCGAATGATTTACATCACTCGCCTTCTGGCTCGTGATCCAAACTTCATTCTCATGAGTAATAGATAGCATACATTACATGCTCATTGAATAATATGCTATTAATTTGATATATGTTTCATTGTTCATAGTATACTCCGAGTTAAGATTTTTTGAACACTACATTTTCAATTCATAATTCATAAGACATATTGGAAATAGCATAGAAATTTTAAAGGGGTAGAAATGACGTTAAATTGTGGGAAAGAAGTTTTTTACATAAGGTAGAAAAATATAGAAATATAGTAGAAAATAATAAAAGCAATGAGAGATATATTTTTTATAAAAAAGAAATATGGGGCAATTTTACAAATAAGAACAGACAAAACTCGGGCAGTGGCCCCGCAAAATTAGGATCAAAATATTCGGAAAGTGCTTGCTTCATGGAATGTGACATATTATTTGAATAATTGGATTGATTCAGAAATAAAATGACCAAATACATAAATCGCAAAATCGGGACATTTTTAAACTAGTGGCGGCTCGTGCACCAAAATTTTGATGAGACAAGGTATTCAGAAAAAAAGTGCCGCAGGCGAATTTTTTTTTTCATTCAAGGTCAAATGCCTTCTAATTGAAAGTTGCATTTTTTCAAGGGATGTGAAGCTGCAAGTTTTTTCCCTTTCATGTACAAAAATAAATTGCCAGATCACAAAAGAAAGAGAATATATTTAACGGATAGTTGACTTACCTGAATAAACTGACTAAAACATATACATAATGCATTCATAATGCAAGAAATAAAATTAATGTACCGCATAAAATTAGAATATATAAAACAACTAAACAATTTAGTAATAAAATAAATATTATGAACGTCGATAGATGATATAAGTAATAAATTTGGAGTCGGGTATGAAAACCGGTACAATTACGTGTCCCGAAGACGTTCATGGGGACACCGGGACATACAACTCAAAACAGAGACGAATCCCGGAAAATCGGGACGTCTGGTCCTGTTTGGCGCATAGAAGTTTTTCAATTAAAAATCTTATATGTATAATATTTTTTGGCACTTTGAATTAAATACTTTAATTCTAAAACAATTTGTTAAAAATGAAATTAAGATTGTTTTTGAAAAACATAATATGAAATTGCTATTATGTATCTATTTCATATAACTCTCATATCAAGTAATTATATGGTTGAATGAAATTACTTTTTCGTCACACTTAATGCCATATTCGTGGAAAGAATAGCAACTATCAACTCGTTATCTTGTGCTTGAGTAAGTTTTTGCAATAGATCAGGAAAATTGTGTGAAAGAAGCGAAAGAAGGAAAAAATAAGAAACATGAATTATCTGAGATTAAATGCCCAGGTATTCTTCTATATCCGTTAATTAAAATACGATTTGATGTTGTTAGTCTACTTTAAACCAAATAGGAAGTAGATTATCTGAATCTAGATAAAAGGAATACCCTTCAAAATGGCGTAATGTAATATAGATTATTAGAAAACTTTAACTAAAATTGTTAATACTTTATGACTACGTTTAATCTTTAATATATATACAATATAATAATATAATATATTACAAGATGTTTAAATTTTTTACAAATTCAAATAATACTAATTTACGTTTATTAAGCGTGAATTACACGATGAGATTTTTCTTTTCAAGTGCCTTAACCCTTTGGGGACCGCTTTTGCAGGATATACTTACAAATCCATTTATATGCGTAATCCATTAAGAGGTTCATATAGAAGCTTATAAAACTGAATTATAATTTTCATTTTATTTTATGGGGTCCCTAGGGCCCTGGGACACCTATAGCCCAGTGGTAATTTTCAGTGGGTTATATTTGACCCAGTGGTAATTTTCGGTGGGCTATATTTGATTCACTGGTAAATAATGAAATAATAATAATAATAATTGAAATGAAAACTTTATTATGAAAAAAAATTATTTCTAGGTTACAAATAATATTATACAATGTAATTAGGTATGATAGGGTGTAAAAATCAAAATTTACACAGTGGTATATTGCACATCTATGACAGTTCTGCGTGGTTCTTCTTTCAATTTTTCTTTTTGCGCACCGTGCACAACGTCTTCTTGTTTCTCCAATTCGTCTTCTACTTATTGTTTTAGTTACTTTCTTGCCGTATTCAACCATTTCTTCCGACAAAGCTGATAAAAATTCAATAAACTGTTCTTTCTGTCTACTTTTCTCTCTATATATAATCCAGCTATTTACAGCTGCGACCATTGTCAATATATAAATTATCTTTTTTCACCATTTGGAAGATCTTCTTTTCAAGTCATACAAGGTTGACATTTGGTCAGCCAAATCTACCCCACCCATATGCTGATTGTAAAACTCAATCGCTTTTGGACAAGAAACATTAATTTTTTCACCGTTCTTTTGTTTTCGTTTTACATCTACAATATCACTAGAGTGACAATTAGTCAAAACCAATACCTCTTTTGTATCTTGCCATTTTATATATACTGTTTTATCCTCATTACATAAAAACATTGATTCCCCTCTACTTAGCTTTTCAAATATATGGTTATAAAAGCAAAACCGATATTATCGACTTCTTTTTAGATACGTAAATGTACGAGAAATACCACATTCAACGTTTAAAAGGTGATTCTGGGTTAAAATTCACCCAGTGGAATACATAAAACAATGAGTGGGTCATATGTGGCCCTGTGGTCCCCAAAGGGTTAAAAAGAGTCTTTATACAAGTAAATTTACACGATCAAGTTTTACGTAAATTAAAATATCCAAGTGTCAAAAGTTAAGTTATACCTACACAAATTGTGACTGAATTTACATCATTTCAGTTTTTACTGCATATCCATCAAGATTTCAAATATTTCTCTATTCCATTTTGCAAGTTTTTCTGTTTAATCAACCATTTATATTATTAATTAATAATTGTATTGATGACCCATGTGGTCTTGAGTTAATACCATTTTACATTCCACGAGTCACTTCAATAAATAAAGTACCATTTCATTCTAAAACAGCTAGGACTAATTATGAATTGAAATTTCCAATAAGAAAACTCTGTGTATACAGGGTGTTATATTTTAGTGGACCCAGCAAATATCTCGCTTATTTATTAAGTTAGTAATTCCTTTCATATAACATGATTTATACAACAACATGTAAGCTACTTGATGACGGATGTACATTGATGATACCAGTTCCGGTTTATTAGGAATTAATATTAACTTTGAAATTTTAAATGGAACATACTATATTTTTTACAAATTCGAAAAGTACATCAAATATGCTTTACAATCATGTAAAATAATCTATATGTTACATTATTAAAAAGTAAAATAGCGGGCACTTTTTTATACACCTAGTCGAAAAGAGAATAGTGAGCCATGACTGTGGCTTGTGGCTTGGAATAAAACAATGAACTAAAACAATTGTAACTATTATATAATACAGAAAATAAGAATAAGGAACACTTAATAACAACATGGCTTACTATTCTTTTTTCTACTAAGTGTATAAAAAAGTGCCTGCTATTTTACATTTTAATAATGTAACATATGGATTATTTTACATGATTGTAAAACAAATTTGATGTACTTTTCAAATTTGTAATAGAACAATAGTGGGAGGTAAAAATAATGAATTATCTAACCACGTAACTGACGATGAATAGCAAATAAAATAATTAGTAATTATTTTTTATAAACATTCGGCCAGTGGCACTAAAAATTAAATAGATAATGCGGAATAATTTTCCGAATTTTGGTTTAATTCTTTATGATTCAGAGTCAGCATATCGAAATGTATATACCCTTTTTATTTACACCCTGTATATTTATTTTATTGAATTTATCCACATTTTTTGATTATTCGTCTTCGTAAATTAAAAGATTTAGCCATAATTCATAGTACTTATCAATTTAGCAAAACCATTTGGTAAATTGCAGCCTAGCAAAGTGGCTGCTATTAGTATGTATGAGCTATTGAAGAACAATCCAACGTAGCGGGTGACGCAATTAGAAACACGCTAGCTGTTAAAATCGAGACTGCAGTGAAACAGATAATAACGGACAATTTTCCCACGAAAATTTGTTATTTAGGTTAGTTTTTATTGTTTGAACGTGTTACTTGTGAACGCCCTGAGAACCACCAGACACAACGATGCTACAAATCTTCCATTTGAACTTCTACTACTTCATACTTTTATAAAATTGATTTCTCTAAAATATGATTTGAAAAAAAGTAATAAAAAATTCGACTAGTCAGATATGAAAGGTAAAACGTAAAAAAGTAGGTAGCTTATTTTTTTCCAAAAAGGATCTATAAATAAAATAAAAATTAAAGGTTATGCTTTTCTTCATGACCTGTAATAATTTTTTTTCAGTATTTTTTTTTTTGACTA
Organism: Harpalus rufipes; assembly: GCA_951394225.1. Taxonomy (NCBI): domain Eukaryota; kingdom Metazoa; phylum Arthropoda; class Insecta; order Coleoptera; family Carabidae; genus Harpalus; species Harpalus rufipes. Next base: position 14,101,761 of record OX596283.1, on the reverse strand, counting down.
AAAAAAGTTAGTGTTATATTAAATTTTGCATTTTTATTAATCAATTAATAAAATTGGAAATCCGCATACCTAGATAATTTGCTTTCTATATGGCTACTTAATTAATTCTGAATGGTGCTGACTTTTAACTTTTAACTATTTGAATTTGGTGTTTCTTCATACTTGTTAATTAGCTAAACAGGTATTTTTAACTCAAAAATAAATACAGGATTATGATGAAGTATTACAAAAAAAATCATAATACTAAGACACATGCTTCTGCATAATCCTGTTCTTCTGGTTTTGTAAATAATCAATTATTTTCAAATTTTTACATTTATACACCAACAAAATTACAGGAACGCCTAAAAAAGGTATCTATTTCAAAAACTATGAAACCTGTGTCTTTCATATTTGTGTTAGTAATTCTACATCTACAACAAATAACAAATTACGATGTAACACCTAACTCATTCATTCATTCATTAAGTTGAGGGCTTTAAGCGCTAACCGCTTTTGTCACTGCGACCTGTAAGATCTGTTGTAACATGCCCCTATCTTAGTTTTTTGGAAATAGTTTCAGAGTTCTTATAAAGCCAATTACTGCTCCAGGAGTCCGTTTCCCGATCTCATTTGCCGCGAGGTAAATTTTACCAAGATGGTTAAGTCTACTTACGGCTACAGCTGGACATTCACATACAATGTGTTCCGAAGTTTCAGTTTTCAGCACTTTTATGGTTGAATGTTGATAACTTAATTTTTATAATGTAACATGCAAACCACGTTGATTTACAGTTTATGTTTTATATTAATTTGTACAACTTTTAAATCGTAGAAATGCGCTAAGTAGATTGAGGAAAAGTTAAATAAACGAAGAAATAAATTGTGAAAAATTCATGGACTTCGCTGGGATTTGAACCCAGGGCCTTCCTTAGTTCCTATATCTAGTAGGACGCTCTAACCAACTGAGCTACGAGTTCCCATCGAAGTCAATAAATATTTTTACAAATCGTAACGAGTACACTCTTCTAAATAGGGAGATGTATACTCAGCGCGAACAATGCGCATATATAGAAATTAATGTGAACTTTAAGCCGTCACAGATACGTAGATTATAATTATTGTGGACCCCACTAATCAACTTTTGTAATTAGGTAAGAGAAAACAAACTTTGTTACTTATTTTCCTGTATGCTACCAACAATATTATTATTATGTACAGCTGAGGATGGGTTTGCTTAAAACCCGAAACGTCCGTATTTCCTAATAAAGAATACATTACGTGGATCATCAAGCCTTTCACTGTATAAACAATATAAATTTCACGTTCTGGTCCTTCAATCCCATTTTGAATATTATGTTTAGTGTTTCTATAACACCTACAAATTACTAAGACATGTTTAATTTTAAGTTCCTACAAATTATAGCGTATGCGTCAAATTTTGATCTGCCTAGGATGCCCAGATGGCTTAATCCGGCCCTGTACGCAGGTCGATATTTTTTTCGATCCAAAGATCAACGTTGTACTCCTAAATTACCCATTTTTTGGGAAAACACTAAAAGATTCACACATTACTGAACATGTCACTATTCAATACTACAAAAATAAAATATAAGTGTACCAGCTTTCATAATTTATAAACAACTGGTTCAATTTGTATAAATAAAAATATATAAATCACTGAAACCCATTGCAATTTAAGGCATTTTTAGATTTTTTTGTTCTACGCATTGAATTAGTGCATCAAAATTCTGAAAATTGGTGTTTTTATAATTTTGTCCAGAGAATCAAATGGTAATGACACTAAACTGGCATTTCCACCCATTTGTATTATCAAAAAATCTGATGTGACCAGCACAATACCTTCCGTCAATCCTGTGTATTATGTACAAATTACATACATAAATTTTCTTGCAAAAGATTATAAATTTTTGGTATTATGTGATTCCCTTTCTCGGCAACTGAATTCCATACTCCTGATAACAAACAAACCACATGAAATAAGAAAATTATGAAATTTTGATTGAAAAATTATAACACTTGTCAGTTATGGACATAATTAATTGCTGTCATTTTGACACGGGTCAAAGTCATGTTACTGCACGCGCCCCATACATAAATTTTCTTGCAAAAGATCCTATATTTCCAGTAAAGTTATTTCATTAACAAACTATGCAAATTGCACTTGACACTGACATCTTCTTCTTTAGTTTTTCCCATTAGTTAGGGGGTCGCTATTTTTTATTTTCTTCTTCCACTCATTTTTGTTTTGCGTATCGTCCTCATTCAGTTCCTTTTCTCTCAAGTCTTCTACAATACAGTCTTTTCATCTTATATTTGGTCTTCCTATGTTTCTTCCACCTTCTATTAATATATTCATCTCTCCTCATGACATGTTCAAACCAATATGTAATCGTCTCTCTTATATCTAGAAACTTCTAACACTAGAGTTACTTCCCTTATTCTTTCATTGATTTCATTTTATTGATATTGACATCTGTCAATTTGAATTACCTGAATATATTAGCAGTTTCCATGGTTAAGTTAGCATAGCTGGCTGAATTATGAAATTTATATAAAATTTATTATCGTTATTCTTCTTTAACTCTATATCTGTTGAATATCAAATATAAAATGCAATCAAATCGTATAGACAATAATATATTCTTTAAGTTATAATAACATTTAACTGAGTTTTCCAAGAAAAACTGTTAAAATCTTCAAATGAGCGTACTTCCGGTTGACCAATTATAACCAAAATCTAAACAGGTCTGCATATGGTTGTAAGGAAGAGGAATACGCAAGAATTGTAATTTTTGGAATTCTAGTATTGGAGATATCGTGTCCGAAAAGGCGGGGACACACACACACACACATACACACACACACGCACACACGAACACACACACACACATACAGACATCATCGTAAAAATAGTAAAATCGTATTGTAAAGACCCTAAGACGTGCTTATTCAATGAAAACTCACCACCGAATTTTTTGACCAAAGACAATACCTTCCGTCACCTCTAAAAATAGGTATTCTTAAGGTACAACTTAAACGATAATATCTTGGAAACGAACCGAGATATCAACGTCCAGTTTTGAAATTTGGAATTAGCACGTTGAGCAGTATCTAAAAATATTGTGTATTTCCTAATATTTCAAGGTTATATTTCAAGAATAAGGATAGGAACACGGTACTGAAATTTTTCCACAAATATGAGTATGTAACTTTTTGGAGTATTAATTCAATAAAAAAAGTGATATTTACTTGACATTAATAGAAACATGATTTTCCGTTGTATAAAAACTAGTAAACACATAAATTTTACTTAATACCGTTTTATCACAAAAAAACTCTTTCGTAATATTTAAAATGCATTAGCAGCACATCCAGTCAAACAAGTTATGAAGGTCGAATATTTCTACTTAAAATAATACTGACCTAGTCGTGAGCCATTAAGTTATGCAGAAATAATATGTAATCTATTGTACAAACAACGATTTTGACAACGTATCAAATTAAAACATCTTTGAAATATTTTCTTTGCCTTGCTCTTATTAAATATTTTGTATGGAGATTCCCACAGAAATAACCTTTTATTTTCAAAATATGCAGCCTTGGTAATATACTGTCAATAGCTAACATGATATTGGAAATTTTCCCACGCGACAAAATATTTTTTATTCTTATTAACAATATGCTACTCCGTCATTGTAAAGATATAATAAATCAATAAGTATCATATCCTCTAACTAGCATCATGAACTTAAGAAAATTACTGTCATTGACATTAGGTAAATATTATTATACAAGTATTTTTAAAATCAATATAATTTCTAATAATATGTTCCATTATTATATATAATTATAATAATTACAACTATACGGCTCATTTTCTGCTGTCATTGAAATTGAATCAATTTTTACTTGACACAAAAATTGTATAAATATTAAAGAATAAAAATGAAAATTCTACTGCAGTACAAGGATGATAGTTTTTTATAACTGTATTCCATTCGATAGCGGAGTTATTACTTAAATGTTGTATATACACTCAAGTTTAATATTTTTACCTCTCGTTAAGAGAAGTATTGGATTCGTGCTAAAAATCGAATAATAGAATACGATTTTAACATTTTTACGATGATGTCTGTGTGTGTGTGTGTGTGTGTTAGGATATAGGAGGTACGATTTCTCAAATTCTATACAACTAAAGATATGTTAAGTACGGTTTCCGCAATATAACATTAATGGAAATTGAATAGGTTTTGGTAACAATTGGACAACTGGAAGTGGTAGTGTCTTAGAAAAAATCATCTAAATATTATTTTTTGAAATTTTATATTAATAAAATAAAGATCTTTAAATTCTCAATCTGATATATTTAAAAAAATTATAACATCTTCTATAGATTTAGATATTATAATAATATATAATAATCTGTTGTAATATATCTCGCTGCCCAAACAACTCCATGGAAACCAGTTGAGATATTTAAATGTTTATAATTGAGAGATAAATGCAAAATGTCAGTGTCAAGAATCAACAGTTTTATTATTATTACAGAAAGCTTTTTGTGGGAAGTAAGTACAGTTACAATTTCTTATTGTATTATTAATTAAATATTTAAAATTATAAGTATATTAATATTATAAATATCCTTAAGAAATACCACTAATACCGTCAGTGAATATAAAGAAGTTTGAATATATTAGAAGAGTAGGAGAAAATTCCTCATAGAACGAAATAATAGATACAATTTGAATTATTTGTATGTACAAGAAATGTTAAATTCGTTAATTATGACCCGGGTTTGATTCCGACCGACACAAAATTGACCCCCTGTGGTGCACTTTCCACGCCAGCAATGAGGCGGTACAAATATTTCATCATTTACCGATATAAGCGTACAAAGCAGATTGGCACGCCCAGCAATGGGTAATATGCCGTGATGATATATTTATTTATTATTTATTTATGTAACATAAAATGAAAATGGCGAGAGGTCATGTGTTAAAATAAACTGAATAAAATGAAAATGAAATAACAGTACTTAGTACTTATTTATTTCTTCATTATAAGAATGATTTTATAACTCTAGTGAAATATCTTCTTGTTTAAAATTTGTTAAATTAATAATATATTATACTGATGAACATTGTAACGAGAAATATGTTCTTCACCTATGTTTTTGCAATACACAAAAACATAGACCTGATATAAACCATGGAATATTTTTGATTTAAACGTCAACGTCACTAGGTAAACATTAGCACAGAGCGCAGTATATTAGATAATCTGTAACTCTACGACATACGTGATTATTATTTGTAGTGTGTTAGAAAGTAATGTCACCATTTACATATATCATACATACATCAAATAATCTTTCTCTTTCTAACATGAAATGTTGCTAAGCTACTGCTGTGTATGCTTTCTTCGAACAAGTTTCCTTGAACAGTCATCTTTTGTGAATCCAAGTATACCTACTTTATGGCCTATAAAATAAAATAGCAAAATTGATTTATTTTATAGCCCACTGCAATTACAAAAAACAGCATTTAATGAACAAAAAACTAAATATATGAATGCCGTCTTAAAAACCGTAACTTATATGACATTTCATCTAAGTATAGTCATCATTACTGGCTTCTAGAAAGTTAAGATATATAATTAAGCAATACTATAATAACCGAATGCTTTATTGTCCTAAAATACTAAAAAAGAATTCAAAATTGCAAATAGTCAAAAATAATGAATGTGAGATTATCAGAAATATCGAATCATATATTTTATGTTACTTGATTAGTAATATGACAGTATAATATTTTCTTTTACACAACAAAGTTCATTAAAATTATGAAAGAAAGTAAAATCATGAAACGCATGCTTAAAAATGAACTAGAAATAAAAGTGTAAGTATACGAGAGTGGATTGAAAAGATTCCAGAATCACTGAAAAGGCCTTGGTTTTTCGAAAACAAATCTTATGTTGTTTTGTTTAACTCTTCATATGAACTGTCAAGAAATTTCAGTACAATTTGTGTATCCTAATCGTGAAAAGCGTCTGTGGCGATTTACCTAGCGTTAAATCGATAATGGATAAAAACGAAGTTCGTGCGGTGATCAAGTTTTTTTTTTATTTGGAAGGAAAGAGGGCAACGAAGATCAATTTTCCTTGGGAATGCTCACCTTCGTTTTCCACGGTGAGTTTCAGGGTTTCGGAATTTAAGCGTGGCCGAACACACACCTGTGACGAGCCACATTCAGGTCGCCCAAAATTGGCTACCACACCGGAAATTGTGGATAAAGTCTATGATATGGTCCTGGAAGATCGGCGAATGAAAGTGCGTGAGATTGAGGAAGCCATAGGGATCTCTTATGAACGTGTAGTTCATATTTTACATAATGAGCTGATCATGAGAAAAGCAAAGTCGGTTCAATCGGTAGGAAAGGTGATGACGTCAGTCATTTGGGACGCCAAAGGCATTCCACTAATTGATTATCTTGATAAAGGAAAAACTGTAACTGGACAATACTACGCCACACTTTTAGACAAACTGAAAACAGTATTTCAAGAAAAACGCCCGGGAATGGCAAAGAAAAAGATCTTGGTTCACCACGACAATGCGCCAGCTCATTCATGTCGTATTGCTCAACAAAAATTGACCGAACTAAGGTTTGAAATCGTCCTACATCCACCGTGCTCCCCGGTTTGGCTCCCTCGGACTTTCATCTTTTCCCGAAACTCAAAATGTTTCTCGATGGAAAGAGATTTCGATCCAACGAAGAAACCATCGAAGCAGTAAATGCTTATTTTGATGACCTCAAAGAATACCATTTTCGGGAGGGAATCGAAAAGTTAGAAAAACGTAGGACCAAGTGTGTTACCTCAAAATGGAGTATGTAAAATGTAGTCCGTGCATATATATATATATATATATATATATATATATATATATATATATATATATATATATATATATATATTCATTTCATTCCGGAAACTTTGCAATCCACCCTCGTAGCTTATATTAATAGGTCTATATAAATTTATAGCACGGGTAATTAAATTTTTAATTCAATTGATTATATAATATAAATATTAGCTTTTACCTTTCACGGAATATCATATAATGTGAGAATTACAACTTAACCGTAAAATTTGAAGCACGATGTATTGGATGTATAGTAGAACGTGTGACAAAGTGATGGCTTCTAATATCTAGGAAGTATTATCAAAATTCAAGGAAATACGAACGAAGAAATCAACAAAAAAATACAAAAATCAATAAAAGATTATATTACGCGTTCAAAACATTATGATTATATGCAACAAATACATACATCACTAAATTAATGAGGAAAATTTTATACAAAACTATATATCATATTATTACGCGGAAGAAATAATTGCAGAATATTTTCAATTACTAATGAAAACAAATCCTCATAAATACAGCACATTTGACACAATATAGAGAATGAAAATTACATGGCTTGCTTAGAGAGAGACAAACAAAAAACAATGTAAACAATAAAATATATGGGGCCTTTATTGAGCTGTTCGCAAAAACAACCTATCCATTTTTTGAATTTGAGATAATCAAAGAAATAGCTTTCTAGCTTCCATACTTTTGTAGATTTCTGTAAAACTTAATTTAATCATGTTTAAATAGTAGAAAATCATTTACTGGATTTTGGTTATAATAATTGGTCAACCGGAAGTACTCTCATTTGAAGATTTTAACAGTTTTTCTTGAAAAAACTCAGTTAAATATAACTTAAAGAATATATTTATTCTCTATACGATTTGATTGCATTTTATACTTCATATTCAACAATATAAAGTTAAAGAATTATAAAGATATTAAATTTCATAAATTTAATAAATTCAGATAATTCAAATTGACATGTCAGTGTTAATGAAAAGTAAATGCATGTGGCAAAGATGAAGATGTTGAGATAGATGTTGGGGAAAACACGGAAAGAAATGAAAGAAGAAGGAAAATGACTCTAGTGTTAGAAGTTTGTAGAAAGATACAAGAGAGACGATTACATTGGTTTGAAAATGTCATACGGAGAAATGAAGAATATATTGGATTAAGAATGAATAGCTTAGTAATAGAAGGTTGAAGAAACAGTGGAAGACCAAAGATAAGATGGAAGGACTGTATTGCGGAAGACTTGAGAGCGACCACTAATGAATGGGAAAAGCTAAAGAAGAAGATGTCAATGTCAAGTGCAATTTTCATAGTTTCTTTATGAAATAATTTTGCTGGAAATATAGGATCTTTTGCAAGAAACTGTATGTATAGGGCGCGTGCAGTGATGTGACTTTGCTGACTTTGGCAAGTAGATATGGGGACACGTGTCAAAATGACAGCTATTAATTACGTCCATAACTGACAAATCATTCAAAATTTCATGATTTTCTTATTTCATGTAGTTTATTTGTGGAATTTAGTTGCCGAGAAAAGGAAAAAAAATACCAAACAATGAAATTTTGAATGAATAATTATGATATTTGTCATGGGCATAATTAATAGCTGTCATACTGATACGGGCCCCCTTATCTGATTACCAAAAACAGCAAAGTCACGTAACTGCTCGCGCCCTATGGAATTTGTATATAATATACAGCATTGACAGAAGGCTGGCCACATCAGATTTTTTTTATTTAAAAAGTAAACGTTGTTTTATTATACTCATTGGTAAGATGGGTTACATTCAATGAGAATATAATTCCTTAGCACATTTCAACTCGTCCTTCGGACTCGTGAAATCTGCAGCTCGGTTTCACTCGAGAATATCATCGATGATAATCATATCACTTGTTATATTACGTTTGAGTATATGGCCCTTGAAAGCGTTTACCGTAAGCTTTTAAAGACACTGTGGAGAGAAATAATTTTCAAATTTCAAGTTTGCCTTAGGTCGAAATGAAAGCTGGGCCGTCCAAATTATAACCCGTTATCTAACACACACTGCCACGCAATATAAATAGTTATCGTTGATGCATTAATGCAATATAGTTACTTAACAATTATATACCTATACAGTATGTGCAACATTAGATAAGAAAAAAATCTGATAGAAACAGCCGGCATCGACTTGCATTACACATTAAAATTAGGCAAAACTCTCATTCGTTGATCTCACTAGAAAGTTTGGGCATTGAGTAACACATGAGTGTCATCAATATCACCTACAAATAATGATAAGATAAACAATTACAGTACGATGTACGAATAAGTTGAGATGATAGTTTTTGCAACACATATTTATTCAAATGGATGTTAATCAGATAACAATGGGTGCTTACTGATTTGGCAACTTGGTGAGTTGTTTGAAGATCAAATTGCAGATAGACGCCGCGAGTTTGTTAACTTCCTTCCGCTCTCACAACACAGATACAAACGCCAACGCCAAGGAATTTGCCGCTGCGCTATGACTGTGAATGATACTGAAGAATTTCATACATCATTAAAGATTTAAATTGTATCACGAAGAATAATTTATCACTTTTCACAAATGTACATAATTTATAACAACACTTTGAAATGTGATATCGTTACTCTGTCTATAAGATTATTAATACCATACTCCCGCCCAGGGCCGGATTAACAATTTGCCAGGCCGCAAGCTGAAGTAGGTACGTGAGGCACTGAAGCAGCCTATTCTTTCAAAAACTATAAAGCAAAAAAAGTGCTAATTTCAATAAATGCGAATATATACAATAAATATAATTTTCCGTCGACCGTTTATTAATAGGCTATCTTAATGTATAGAAAATTATTCATTAATGACCCCTATTCATGCATGATTTTTTATTAATAAACGATTTATTGGGTGCGTTCACCCATGGAACACAGCATGTTTTGCTAACGCTAAGTTGTAGCAAAAAGATAGACAGAATTAAAAGTCATGCTTTTGACACTTACTAGCTAGGTATATTCACGTAGCATACCTTTAAAATGAATTTGAAAGAATAAAATTCCTCAAATAACATAAAAAACCGCTTGCATTGTCTAGCATTACGTACACTGAACGCACCCACTGAAAACAATTGATGACAAAACTTATTGATTTTCTGACGTAAAATTTGACGTTCGGTCAACCATTACTAACCTAAAAAAAATTGTCATGAAATAAAATTAGATTTTCCATTTAAGTAAGAAACGGTCAACGAAAAAATATTGTAACTAACACGTGTGTTAATTGGCGATTAATGATCTCAAGAATTAACGCGTGAGCGTAGCGAACGCGTTAAAATGTCTCAATCATTAATCGCTCTCATTAACACACTTGATAGTTAAATAACTATTGATTATCGCTCTAAAGAGGTGCAAACCAAAATCCAGTATTATTTCACAGTTAAAAGTTATTCGCAAAAATAAAAAATACAAAATTTGCAAATAACGATACACTACTAAAATGGCCTCCTAATCAACTTTTGTCTAATTTAACCGACTTCGTATCTGATATACATAGTTCTTGAGATCCATATGCAGGGTGCGTTTTTTGAGACAGCCCTTTACGAGGGTGAATTGCAAAGTTTCCGGAATGACATGAAAAACAATATTTAACATGGGCTATATTTTATTTTTCTACATAGTTTCCTCTGATGTCAACAAACATAGTCCAGCGTTTTCTAATATTCGATTCCCTCCCGAAAATGGATTTCTATGAGGTCTTCAAAATAAGAATTTACTGCATCAATGGTTTCTTCGTTGGATCGTAATATCTTTCCAGCGTTGAACTTTGTGAGTTTTAGGAAAAGATGGAAATCGGAGGGAGCCAAATCCGCCGAATACGGTGGATACATTGCCATTCCCGGGCCTTTTCTTGAAGTACTGCTTTCAGTACAGAATCCGAAAAAAATTGATCAGGTCATTAAGGAAAATAATAATTAAGAGTCGTCCTAGATTGAAGCCCTGAGGCACTCCGGATATGGCTATAAAGTCGAAGGAGCTGAAACAATGGGGTAGTTTCGCCTTTTTTGATTTTTTTATTAGAAGCAAGTATTTTTAAATATAAATATATATTTTTTTATTATGCACAATTTTTATTTTTAAATGAGAAAAAAAAAATACTGAAAATACCGGACATATCTAGTCCCGCCACTGTGACGTTACCCTTACCGTTTCCCTTGCAACTTATTTTGCGACGTATGTCTTGTGGAGTAAGGGGAACTTGTTTGTTAGGTTAGATTGCTGTCAAGTTAGCATGTATTTTTACTTATTTATTTTTGTTTGAGCAAGTTTGTAACGACGTTTTGTATTACAGTTGATAAACAGAAACAAGGTTATGTCCACGGCGTCAGTAACACTATCAACTGTCACTTTGACATATCACGTCCCATCGCTGTAAAACAACGACACTAGCGACATTTGCGGCTTTAAGTATGTAAGCGTGACGTCACAGAGAAGAGGTAGATTTGAATCATATATTATTTTAAATAACTTTTTTGAAATATTTACGTAATAAATGACGAATTTTATTATAGTATATATCTTATTATGAGTCATATATTGTAAACAAATAAGAATTTCATTAAATTTGAACATATAGTAAGTACCCCATTATAATAAACACGACCCAAGACAGGTACACCTATCAATGTAAGATTAATAATAATTGTTACCGACATTCTCTCCAAAAGTATCTAATTTTTGCAAAAGTAAACCCTAATTAAATTCATTATTCAATTCTATATTAAACAATTTTTATGCATTACAATTCATTTTAAATATACATCTCACAGTTATTGTTATAAAAATTTAGTAGTAAAATATTATAATCGCACACCTAAATTATAAATCATCCTTGTGTACCATTTTTATTGTTAGACTGTGATTGCAAATACATTTCATTGTTATTTAGAATCAATCGATATCTGCATTAAATACAATTATGCAACATGTGTGAAAGTATTTTAAATAACATACATTATCACGGATCTTTGTAATTCATTTTGTAATTCATTTGGCATTTTATTATATTCTTCTGCACACAATATTCATTATTGTATGAAGTAAACTACAAAATAAATATTACCAAATATATCAAATAAAAGAATGTCAAAGAGAAAGCATGATCAAAGAAATAAAGACATTACTTTTGATATATTGTTCAGTAAATAGTATTACTTTATTTCGTTCATCTCTTATATAATTATTTGAAGATCTGTAACTGTTGCTCAAGCGTCTTAAAACTGCTAACCGCACATCTTCAAAAATCCCGTGCGTAATAGAATGATGACAGGAAATAGCATTTCTCGGTTCCCTGAACTTTGCACTTACATCATAACACTTTTCAGAACGAATGCTTATCTTCATCGCTCTGCTTTAGAAATAGTCTTCAGGCCGCGCCTCCCACACACTCTGCATAACAATTATACATGTCAGATTATTATATCACTTACAGCAATGCTAGTCCAACCGAACTGAACCGAGACAGATAAACTTTAACATTTCTATCTTTTAGGAGATTACAAAATTTATTGAAATTAATAATTCGAGATTGGGAATTTTATAATTTGCATGAGCAATTATTGCTCGTAATAACTTGGGCCGCGATATCTCCAATACTAGAATTCCAAAAATTACAATTCTTGCGTATTCCTCTTCCTTACAACCATATGCAGACTTGATTAGATTTTGGTCAACCGGAAGTATCCTCATTTGAAGACTTTAACAGTTTTTCTTGAAAAACTCAGTTAAATTTTATTATAACTTAAAGAATATATTATTCTCTATACGATTTGATTGCATTTTATATTTCATATTCAACAGATATATAGTTAAAGAATTATAAAGGTAATAAATTTCATAAATCAGCCAGCTATGCTAACTTAACCATGGAAACTGCTAATATATTCAGGTAATTCAAATTGACAGATGTCAGTATCAATAAAAAGTAAATGAATGAAAGAATAAAGGAAATAACTCTAAGTTCTAGAAAGATATAAGAGAGACGATTACATTGGTTTGAACATGAGGATGAATATATTGGAAGAAAAATGAATAGTCTAGTAATAGAAGGTGGAAGAAATATAGAAAAATAAAAAATAAATAAATATTTCATCACGGCATATTACCCATTGCTGGGTGTGCCAATCTGCTTTGCATAGGTACAGATATCGATAATGATGGATTATATGTACCGTGTGGGCGCTTACCAGGCGTCACCTCACGGGCACTCATAGCAGGCGTGGAGAGTACACCACAGGGGTCAATTTTGTGCCAATAAAATTCGATGTAATTTTTGGCGTCGGTCGGGATCGAACCCGGGTCCCCAGATTCGCGACCAGACACTCAGGCACACGGCCACAAGACATAGGAAGACCAAATATAAGATGGAAGGGCTGTAACAAATGGAAAAACTAAAGAAGAAGAAGATGTCAGTGTCAAGTTCAATTTGCATAGTTTGTTTATGAAATAATTTTACTGGAAATATAAGATCTTTTGCAAGAAAATTTATGTATAGGGCGCGTGCAGTGACGTGACTTTGGCAAGCAGATATGGGGACCCGCGTCAAAATGACAGCAATTAATTATGTCCATAACTGACAAGTGTCATAATTTTTCATTCAAAATTTCATGATTTTCTTATTTCATGTGGTTTGTTTGTTATCAGGAGTATGGAATTCAGTTGCCGAGAAAGGGAATCATAAAATACCAAAAAATTAGAAACTTTTGCAAGAAAATTTATGTATGTATGAATGTTCTTATTTAATAACTCCATTATTTTTATGGAAAAAAAAATTCAAACGGAGTTCATTTTATGATGAACAATAGGGATGCCTAAGTGTGAAAGATTAATCAAGGAAGATAGTTTTAAATAAAAACGCCTAACGTCTTATTCAGACTGTTCAACATTAATAATAATAACAGAGTTACCGACCGGTTACAAATAAATAAAATATAAAATACAAAATGTAATAAAAATAAATACAAAGTATTGTGACGTGAAATAGTAATTTATATACCAAGTGCGGGAACGCTTGGTTCCCGGATGCCATAGAACGATTCCGGGAACCAAGTTCACGCACGCGGTTTGTACAATATTTTTTGTACGAAAAGTATAAAACTAATAATTAGTATTTTTTGTACAAATAATTTTATTTATTAAAACTTTATTACATAATGTACATATACAGTGCTTTTAGCTAATTTTAAAGCACTGGTTGATTTAAAGGAAACACTTCTATATTTATTTATAATATATATAGTTTATTTTATTAAATATTATGACAACATTCTCCTACAACTGATTAACATTATTTATTGATCTAGTATTGATGACGTCTTGTTATTTGAACCAGCAGAATTTCAACAGGGTTCAAAGAAAGCAAAAGTAAACAGTGACAAAAATAAGATAAAATGTTCAGTTTAATTATATTTCGTAACTTTCATTATGAATTATATAAGCAGAACAATAATTTGAGTACATTTGATTTTTCAACAATGTTCATTGTATTAACTTATAACGCAAAATAATTACCTGACACCATTTTCTATCAGTTTGTTTTACATATAATTAGTCAATAAATTATTAAAAACAAACAGCAGCAGTTAAGTAAACAAATAAATATTTCTATACATTAATAGGTGTTGCTTTAACTGCCAAAGAGCAAAGGCTACAGAAAAGGAAATATAACTTTACTTCAGGTGTAGTAATCGTATGAGAAATCTTTAATACAACTATAAAATAATTCAATTAACTCTTTCAGTTACAATAAATTTCAACTACCTTACAGTAGCCAGTAACTATTGCCATCATGTAGATTACCAACAATGATTTGGGAAATAATTTGTGCAAATACAATAACAAGACTTTATAACAAAACGTTAAACTCAGTACGTGCAGGAAACTGTGAATCTATAGTTATTTAAGTATTAAGGGCAGTAAGTGCACCTTACCGGTTGAGGATTAGTTTGAAGTTCAAGACGAAGTCGAAATCTCCAATACATCCGATACCGGTAAAAAGCACTTAATGCCCGCAATGCTTATTATATTTTTTGCACGATCATCACAATAATAACAAATTAAAGTTTAGAATTATTTAAAAATTATTTTGACATTTTAAAAAAATTAGTTGTCATTTTTAAGTAAGCTATGATCGTTTTGTTATCGTTAAAGCTTTAAAAATTGTACATTTATTTTTTATTTAAATATGTAATTTTCACCGCCTCCAGATCGGTAGGTAGTCACATCACTTACCGGTCAGTCACATCACTTACTGATCAGTACCACATCACTTTCTGATCAGTAATTTATAAACAAAACTTACTGCCTTGGAAACCCTATCGGTAAAGTTTTAAAAAAACCTGATCGTGCAAAAAATACTTTAAAACAACCAGAGGAGTCTGTATACTGAGCCCAGGTTTAGTCAATTGGTATATAGATGAAACTATAAAGAACAACAAAAGAAAATTAAAACCGTTAAAACTAGGTATGTGGAAATTTAAAAAAATAGTTTTCAATATTAATGTATGCAGACGACATGGTGACAGTGGCGAACAACGAAGAAGATTTACACTATAACATGGAAATACTAAATAAAGAGCTTAAAAAACTCAATATAAGCCCGGAAAAGAAAGTTCGCAATATATGGCTAGAGAATAGTAAATTAGAACAAACAAACGTGTTTAAATACCTTGGAAGCCAATTGTGTGAAGACGGCACACTGGATGTTGAAATAAATGAAAAAATTGGAAATGCAAACCGCCTACTCAACGCCATTAGAAATAATTTTCTAAAGAAAAAGGAAATATCAGAAGCCACGAAAATGACGACCTATGAAACTGTATTTGTAAGCACTCTCACATATTCTAGCGAACCATGGAACATTTCGGATAGAAATAAAAGTAAAATTCAGACAATGAAATGAATTTTTTATGAACGATAAAAGGGAAAGACTAGGATGGACCGAATTAAAAATGAAAACCATAGGAAGGAATTCAACGTAAAATCGACAGTCGACACACCAGAAGAAAAACATTTGAGATGGTATGGACACGTGAGCAGAATGGAAGATGACAAGGTAGCTAAACACGTTTTAAGACAAAGAGGTCATCCGAAGAAAGAATGGAGGCAACAAGTAAAGGACGCAGTTGGACGTAGAGGGATGACCTGGACAGGAGCATAGTCATCTCTGCGAACCGAACATTATGGAGAATCATGTGCAATACGCCAATGTTCTAGGATGACACAACACCTTGACACCGAAATGGAGAAGATGATCGAATATGTATGTAAATACGATTGCCTAGAGACCTAGACACTGATCATTTAGAACAAAACAAACCTAACCTGTACTTACAATACTAATACTTGAAAGAGGAACATATAATTTACGAATTTCGCCCTTGAACGAAATTTTAATGAAATGAAAAATGTCTTGAGTGATAGTGCAACTTCATATACTATTGTCAAAAAAGTAGACAGCCGAATTTAAGGGCAGAAGATGATTCGCGTAGTGGACGTTTAAAAAGTGCAACTAAAAAAGAAAATATCAACAAAGTGCACGTTATTGTTTTACAGAACTAGCAACTGGAGGTGTCCGATAATTCTAAAGGAGTGGACATCTTAAATGAACGAATATATCATATCCTAACGGAAGAATTAAGTATGAAAAGGTTTCATGCGAGATGGGTGCCGCGTTTGTTGACTGTGGATCAAAAAAGCATTCGAGAGTAAGGTTCAAATGACTATTTGGTGGAAAAAAATACGACGAATATATATATATATATATATATATATATATATATATATATATATATATATATATATATATATCTACTTAATTCTTGGTATCAATTGATGTAAAGTAGGAACAATAAGGAATGGGGTATCTAAAAAAAATAGTCGATTTTTCATATAAAATCGAAAAATCCATCTCTAATAAATATAGTAATATAAAATACTTTTCATTCATAAATTTGCAAATAAACTTTCGCGGTTGTAAACACGAACTAAATTTGTGACGTCATGAATTCATACACAAAGATATTTCTCTCATGCACGCACACACCTTTACATTTCACTTGATTTCCGTTTTAGACGTTGTAAACACAAAACAGCAATCTAATTATTATTATTTTTGTATTTATTTAAAAGTAATAGTGCGGTTATAAGATTTGTAAATAAAACATTTATTTGAATAAATACCAAACCAAACAATCATAGTTCCAAACTAAACCAGTAGCGTTGCAATATTTGAAATTAAAGCCAACTATTAAAAAAATCATGTCTGACTCTAAAGACGGTGTAAAACCTACACCTACATATTTAATCTGACCTATTGTTTCAAGAAAACAATAAATCAGAAAACCTGAAATATCTAGTTCAATTTTATTCTAAAGTTATTTGTATACGTAGAAAATGATGTGAAACATGTTGAGAAACACTGAGCGAAGTTGTCGAGCATCTTGGATGAAATACAGCTCAGTTCGTGCGGAACAACGTTTATGATCCAGACTCCAACACAAACTTAGTTTGCATTGTTACGTCACATCCGTGACCGTGAATTGCCACGTCACTTGTCTTCCGCTGGGAAGTGCAAGTAGAACAACAGTGAACCTAAAACTACTTGTACGAGTACAAAATCAGAAAAAAAGACTTTTTGAAGAAATGGCATAAAACAGAGTTCGAACATTTGGGATAATATAAATAAACAAAGAAGATGAAGAAAATGAAATATAAGGAGGTTTGAAAAGTTCGCGACCTAACAGAGATGGCAACGCTAGACACAAAATTATTTTTGTGGGGTTAACCTTCATTAGTGTGTCTACGAAAATTACATTAATCCGCGAATTTGTGACAACTGGATTTTTTTAATTACCACTGTGCTTAATACTGAAACAAATTCATGAAGACATGGTAAATACAGGGTGGGAAAAATAAAGTTCCCCAATTTGCCGCAGCTAATGCTCAGGCGCTGGCTTATTTGTGCCGTATGTACAGCCTCCCTTGCCAATTCAGTTGTCATTATGGCGTGGTTTTGAGCATCGTGCATTCGTTATTGAGATTAAGTTTCAAGAATGCTGACTCTGCCTTCGGACAACTTTAAAAAAAAATTACTGTATGTACATACATCCACCACTCTACCAGTTGTAATCTCGGGCTGAAATGATTCTCACATCCCGCCAATTGAGGGGACGAAACTAAAGCAAATTTAATAGTTTTCTCCAAGAACCACATGTGTTAGTTGTAGCGTTTGGAGAAATATTATTCAACAGTTCGGATTAAAGAGACCTTGTTCGTATTACTTTCCTTCTACTCCATGTTCGGATTAACGTGGGTTCGGATTAAATGGTCTCTACTGTATTTTGGGGACATCTTGTCCTTCACACACAATGGTAAAAAATGGACGGCTGAATTTAAACGTAAAAGGAAAAGCACTGAAGATGATCCTCACATTGGAAGGCATGTTACATTTATTTATTTACAAAAAAGGGCTACACAACAGGACGTCCCAATAGCAAATAACACACGTACAGAAAAAATCAATTTAGTTCATGATATCGTCATGGTAAATTGTCAAATCGAAATTCGAGAAATGGCAGAGGATGTGAACATCTCTTATAAACGAGTTCCAACCATTCTGACCAATACGCTAGGAATAATAAAAAATTATGCTAAATTGATCCCCTGGCTTCTGACGGTTGATCAAAAACGTGTTCGTAAACTTTGTGCGACTTGTTGCTCCATTATGAAGCTAGTCGTGATATGTTTAGGTAAAGATTTATTACTACTGATGAGACATGGATTCACCATTATCAATCTTCAAAGCAACAGTCGAAACAGTTAAGATTAAAAAAAAAAGAAGACTACTAGGAACAAGCTAAGTGGAAGCGATATTATGAGAAGAGCAGATTTGCGAAAAGTCGAAGGTAGAAAGCAATAAATTCGATGAAAAGGGGAAAGATTGAAGTATTTTTTTAAAATAAAATTAAAGACAATTATATTGAACACCAAAATGTACCTCATTCCTGAAGAATGAATAATTTACCATCATAAACTAGAATGTTGCGAAACTTAGATGCTATCTAAGATTCTAAAAGCTTCTGAAAGGTATCATTACAATTTCATCCAAATGAATCCGAATAGCAGAGCAAATAATTTGATTTGCGATCCCCGTTGACATGGGAACCATCTGATGAAGAATCGTTACGAATTTACTCATTAAACAGTTAGTTATTATATTTTTCTTTTTGTAATTGTTCTTCGCGTTATTAAATAATAGAGAAAGCTACGCTTGAACTCTTTAATATTCTTTGTATTTAAATCAGATGCTCGCAGAATTTTACACAGTTATATAACTCTACGAACTTCATATTTTGAGAACTACACAATTTTTAAAAACTGGATTATAAAATATAATATTTATAGATGGTATCATAATATCAATTATACATTTGTAATATATTTCAAAATAAGTTAATAACGTTTTAATTATTTCAATTATATCAGTCAATATATTTGCTCATCTTAAGACCAATTATACATTATTAGTTATAGAAATAATATTTATAAAGTAGGCTAAATGAATCTCCCATCCCAAGCAATTATAGAAACTCTTCACTTCTAAACAAACCTAACCTAAATAGAAAAATGAAACAATGTCATTTCATTAAATTCTATTCTGCAATTTCTTTATACAGTGGCCTCAATTAACAATTTCTATTTCATTAAATATAATTGAAAATAATTAATTTTAAAAAGTATTTTACTTACACCTTCCGTTACAAAGTAAAGTCCTGTAATAATTAAAAGAACTCGTGGTATACTTCCAAAAAGATTCTAACAAATCTTCTTTTAGAATGCTGTCAAAGGTATTTCTGGTAGACTAAAAACTTTCAAAGCAGTCAAATTAATTTCTGGTGACTTACCAAAATGTTAAACAAATTACTGCAGGATTTAAAAACTGCCAAATTCTAAATCATAATTCGAAAATGCTCTCTGGTTGATTACATATTTTCCCAAAGACTTTAAAAATTGGATTAACTAAATTCTAATTTACTATGGCCTACCTGATTTTATTATTCTCAAAATTGGAAGCTATATACAGATTTTCAGATATTTTAAAATATGATCCAAAACTTCTCAAATGTGGTATTTAAAACTCGTATATAATTTAAAACAACATATTAGATTTCTTCCATTTGTTTTACTGATGAGTGCATTTTTACTTTAAATAATGAACCGAATGTTCAAAACACTCGTGTATGGGCCAAAAAAATAAAAAATAATAGGGACATTTGAAATTGTGGGAAATTTGACTCCAGATAGCTATTTGGAACTTCTGCAAAATAATGTTGGTCCAGCCTAGGAAGATGCAGTTCGTCCAGATCAATATATTTGGTTCCAGCAGGATGGGTGCCCGCCTCATTTTGGGTTAAATTTTAGAAAATATTTGGACTTTGTCTTTCCTAACCTGTGGATTGGTCGAGGTGGGTAAATTAATTGGTCTGCAAAATCTCCGGATCTAACTCAGATTCATTAAGGGAAACAATAATCCAAGAATGTAATTGAATTACTAACAGATAGTTAGCTAATGTAAGAGCTTCATTTTACTTAGACTTGGTTACTGTCTTGCTGAGAATGGTGGTTTTTCGAATATCTATTGTAATTTGTAAATAATTTTCTAGATTATTTTGTTACAATAATAATTATTATTGTATTCATTCATTTCTTTCACATTATGTTAGATGTAATCTCATTTTTTTTAAGAAATTCTGAAATTGTTGATATACTAGGAATAGGTTTGTTTTCATATTTTACGGATAATAAATTTCTTACTCTTCGGTAACTATCACATTGTGAAAAATAAATGTTTTATTAATATTTGTTTGATTTTAACTAATAAGTTAGGTTGGTGGTTGACGTTTATAAATTTATGAGAAACAGAAAAAAGTCATGGCTATATCTACTAATTTACGAACTTTCGAAATTTCTTTTTAAAATTGTGAAGAAACTAGAAACAATAAAAAATGCAAAAATGCAATTTTATATTCAGCTTTTAATTCTGTACAGTTTTGCACTCTACCGTTTTTGCCGTAAAATAAATAGGAGAGCAGAAAATCGCAAAAAACTAAAATCCTATGTCCCACCTGACGATCAACACCCTGTATATGTTAAACCGGAAGTGGTATTTAATTTCGAGCTCTCAGCAGATTTTCGAGGGAAAACAATAAAATATGATCAAAAAATTCGTTTTACAGACTTTTCTATTTATTGGAACAACAAATTAGATTTTATTGACAAACGATCAACCGGAAGTGATATTTTACTTAAAGCTCATTGCTATTTTAAACATTAATTGGCGGGAGATCATATGCGGACCACATCAGATTCTATTTACTTTACAACGAAGTATAATTTATCTACGTTCATGTTTTTATCAGATAAATTTATTCTTAATGTGTAGATCATATGTAGATAAGAGATGAATATCTTGTTAAACATTAGTTAATATGAATATTACATTATATTATAGCTATAACTTTCCGAATTTATGTACTATATACGTGATTATAGTATATTGTGTACATCCTACTATTATATGCAAATGGTAAACACAAGTAAACTTCAGCACTTCCTTATGTAGAATGATGCTCCTAAATTTGAAAATCATGTAAAGATCACACCAGCACCGCTAAATTCTTAATAGTCCAGTATACACAGTAATAAACATTGATTAAGGTGAAAGCGAAAATGTCAAACGTAAAGTTTTCGATATCGTAAAAATACAAAAATAAAGAAGAGAGGAGGTGCAACAAGTACATATAAACAACGCTGACCCTTGACCCAGCGAAGCCAGGAAACACATGGAGGATAAATGAAACTCGTATTTTTGTGACAATAAGGAAAAGCAATTAATTTTTAACGCATATGGGTTTTCCCCAGCCGGGGATTACGTCATCCCTCGAGAATATTCCACCAGTGGCGGAGCTCACATACTCTTAAGTCAGGGGCGCACGTTACAATAGATACGTTTTAATTTATAAAAAGAAATAAAAAAAAACCTGTAATAATACATCATAATTACAGTGGCAGTTTCAAAATTTTAAACAAATTATTTGGCAACTGTGTGAACTAATGTGGGACGGGGCTCGTACATACCAAATAAATGGTAAAAGTAAAAAGTCACGTGTATGCCCGAGACCCATACTTAATTTTAAAGAATAAAATTTGCAAGTAATACTATATAAATATCCTCTTATCTTGTAAAACTGTAGCACTAATTTCATGCTTACTTTCTTAGCAAATTATACGTGCCACATTTAAATTATGTAAAGATATGACGTTAACATTCTGATTTTTGTTTCAGATTGCTGAGAAACCACCATGAAGAGGTACCTCTTCTTAAAATTAGGTAAGTTGTTATATCACATGTACTCGTACTGTAAGTTCAACAGCGTAATTATATCGGATAATATCTTATTATAATCTGGTGTTTATCTTGTACGCACATCTAACCACGTATCAAATGCGAAATTACATTGTACACGACAACGAAATGTTCACGTAGGTTTAATGGTATGGTAAGTCAAGTTCCACTTAAATGCATATTACTGGGACTCGTGTGTAACTTTCTTGCTGGAAAAATGGAGATTTTGTAATTACACATAACGTTGTGTTACATCTTGTTTACATTCGTAATTTATGCGTATTCGCTTTAGATTAAACTTCAGTTCGGTTGTAGTTGGAATTCGACCGATATCAAAATTACAAATTATTTCCAATTTTCAAACACTTCTATAAGTTTAATTGAATTTTTTTAATTAATAAGAAGTTGGAAAATCAAGCTAGAGTTATTAAAAATCAGACACATGGTTTACAATTTAATTAATTTAATATGTTCAAAGCAGTTCCTTTCAACAATAATACACTTCACTTTTCTTTCCTTCCACTTCTTAAAAGGTCCCTAACAATTTTCTTTTGGAATCATCATGAAATAGAGCAAGGGTGCGGGACGTTCGGTTCGAAGGCCGTATAAGGCCCGCAACACCATATGGTGTGGCCCGAAGACTAAACTCAAAATTCAATAAATATAGAAAAAACAGTTGTGTGTAGCAACTTTAACAAACTAAACTTAACACGCCGCACTAAAGAGTAATAGTTGCAGTTATCGCATTAGTGGTTAAATAATTAAATGTTTAACAAAATATAAGAGGTAAATTTTTAAGTTGTTAATTTTGTATGGCCCGCGAATGGTATTATAAGTATCCAAAAGAACCTTGCCATTTGGCAGAAAAAAGGTTCCTCTCTCCTACTCTATTATGTACCTTTTTTGCTAAAAATAGAAGAAAATTCTCTTTGTTTAATTCCATATATTCATACTCATAACGATATTTAAAAAATTGATGACCTAAGTTCTAACTTAACTTTGGCAATTTAATTTCAAATGACAAATAAATAATTGTTTAAAAAAGTCATAATTTTATTTTCAACAGCCTACATAATTTCTTATTCTCATTATCGACTTTTGCGGATGTAAGTTTTAAACATTAGGTTATGATAAAGTATGTTTATAGAAAACTATCAAATATTTTAACTTAAATTTGGCCAAAATCAATATTATAAATATTAAAAATAATATTGTGCACAGATATTATAATGATAGTGACACATTTGACTGTGCGGGCGTCACCACACGGGCGCTCATTGCTACCACAGGGGTCAATTTTGTGCCATTTAATATTTGACATATTTGGCGTCGGTCGGGATCGAACCCGGTTCTCTAGATTCGCGACCTGACACAGGCACGCAGTCACGAGACCCCATTAAACATTAAAACTGAAAACACTGAAAATATACGCGCTTTGACAGGTATATAAACAATATGGCCGCTAGTATGAACAAGTGATTAGCGAGCATTTGACTAGCATTGTTTTATCTCTGTCAATCGTTTATGTATTATTTTAGAGAAAAATACTTCAAATAGTAATTATCGAAAAATTAATTGCACGCATCTTTTATTTGAAGCATTTTTCTCTAAAATAATCTATGAACGATTGACAGAGATAAAACAATGCTAATCAAATGCTCGCTAATCACCCTTAGTCACTGTTCATACTAGCGGCCTATGTTTTTAGGCACTCTTAAAACGTCAAAAAAAAATCGCTTATCAAAACGCACTTGTAAAAATACATCACTCTATTGGCTCAAAGAATGTGAATTTTTTTGACGGTGTTTTGCCGAAATAATACTTACTACTCTACTACGTAGAATCCTAAATTTAGATTGGTATATAAATTTATGAGTGAAATAGTCAAATATTTTTTGTTAAACCCTCTTCCCAATCGGTAAGACAAACTCCCACTGAGACAGAGTTTACAGTATCATCATCAAGTAAACATTCACATTTTCTAATTTTTCAAATAACAAAATCAATTTGTACAAAGAAAATAAAATATACATTTCAAAAATAGAATTTTATCAATGCTTAGTTATAAGCAGGACAATGGGGATGTTTTAAGCAACCAGCAATACATATTTGTAAAGCATACATCTGGTTATCAAGCCCATTTTTCTCTCCTTAAACCAAACCATTACATTATACATTTTTCAGCAAGGCATTTAATAAAATTCAGAAAAAAAACTGCAAATTTAATATATGGTATGTCTCACATTTTCATGTGGGCTCAAATACAATCAACGTCAAACTTGGAAATTGTATCCAATTGTCAAATAGCACAAAAGTGACGCCTGATAAACGCATTCTACGGTACCTAATACCAATAAACCTATTAAATACCGCTGAACCCCTATCTCTCGTATCCAATCTTGTCTAGCGCTCGGACCTCGGACACGTGTCTACAAGCGCATGCGCGAACAGCTGGTAGGCGAATAACGAATCGAATGAAGTTGACGCATGAGCATAAGGTGACGTGTTCACGCTTGAAAAGTGCAAAATGTTCAGGGCATTTCTTGTTTGTCTTTTAGCGGTATTTAGTTTAATAGGTATATTCTAATACCTAACCGAATAAAACAGATTGGCTCACACAAGAAATTGAGTAATAAGCCGTGATGATATATTTTTATTATTATTTTATACATTTTTGTGTGTACATAGATACACCTTAATTACACAATTATACACACCTCAAAAAATTATTTATGTACATTTTCTGTAACTAAATCCAACTTGTCGCAATATATTAAGAATAACTCTGATGGTCAAACGGATATATGAATATGCAAATTTGCTCATAAATCCTCTCCTGTCAAATTAGTCAAAAGTGAGAGTGTTCGTGCGAAGGCATCTATTTTTATAATAAAACACACATAAGACATAAATAGCATAATCAGCTGAAACCTGTTTAATATATTCCGATAACGCATCTTCGTCGATGGAGGTGTTTTATTACCATTCTGGTCATGACATCACAGCTATTATTCGACTGTATCTGCATATATGCTAAATGACTTTCTTACATATCTACCGGTTTCTTCCTTTACGAGTCACTACCCACGCTACCGTTCGGAAATACCCGATAGGTATAAAGATGAAGATAAGCTATTGTTATTATAATTGAATATGCCATGTATGAACTAAATATCAATAAGGAGAAATTAAAGATGAAAGATATTTTGGTTGTGGGTTTTTGACAATTTCATTTTCGTTGAAGTGCTTATTTCTTTAATGATGACATTGGTTGTTACTGCGAGCAGTTGACTAGCATTGTTTTTGTCTGTCAATTGTTCATGGATTATTTTGGAGGAAATATCTCAATTTGTACAATTATTTTTTCTATTACTGTTAATGAAGTAAAGTAAAAAAAATTAAAGATGTCCGACCAAGGTCATCTGTATCATGAACGAATTAACAAATTGATATACATTTATCTCTCTCATTTGCAAAGACTACAAGCGTGTGCGATAAAGATGAATATAACACGCTTGCCTTTCAAAAATTCATATTGTTTCCACTAACATTCCATTTTAAAACGATGCTCGTTGTTGACAATACTTTCACTGTAACGTAAGTTTATTTATTAATTCAGAAATATTACCTTGATTCATAGCCATACGAATAACGGTATTTTCTATTGACACTGTGTCAGTATCTTATTTTTTAAATAAAAATATTTGGTTTTACATTTGCTATTAAACTTACCAGTTGACTTAATTTTGATTTTTGAATGTTTTTATTGTAACATATATTTTTATAATAATAAAATAACAGTAGAATCTCATGTACCCTCATAAAAACTAAGTAAACGACATTACTGAATTTGACAGAATGGGCGGAGCTAAAATCTTAATTCATACAATTGGTAGATAACCTTGATCGGACATCTTTAAAAGAAATACTGTATTTTTCTCTAAAATTATCCATAAACCATTACTATAACTAAATAATAATAATAAAATATGGAATGAACCAGACAGCATTTTCGAATCATAATTTATATTTTGACAGCTTTGACAGTTTTAAATCACCCAAAAATTAGTTTGGAAACAATCCAAAAGAAGATTAATTGGAAGCTTTTAAAATGTAGAGGGAAAGAATGGTGAAATATATTATTGTTCAAGGTTGAAAACGATCCAAAAAAAGATTGGTTGGAAATTTTTAGAAAGTGGAAGGAAAAAATAGTGACATGTTACTGTTTTAAAATAAAATTCAAAAAAATATGAACCATGTGTCTTCTCAATAATTTTAGTGTGACCCTAGTAGTTGCTAACTACGTAACTACTAAGGCCTGGTTAAAATGTTTGTTAACCTGGGGCTCGATTCTCGAGCATAACTATGTATTCTCGACGCTTCGTTTCGGCGAATTATATATTTGCACGCTGACGGTAGTACCCCTAAGAACGGCCCTGCTATTAACTTAAAACGAATAATGTCGCATCGAATAATTGACACACATATACAGGATGAGTCTGCGAATAAATAAATAGATAAATAAGTAATAATAAATAACAAACAAATGTATACTTTGTTGATATTAACATTGTTATATTTTGTTTTCACATAGCCACCTATAATATTAGAATAAAAATTATTTCCTATATATCTCAATTATCATATTTTTCTCGAATTTTTTCAAATACATTAATAAAAACTAATACATCATTGAAAAGAGAAAAATATGGCGGTTTATATTTTAATAAAATAATTATAGGTAGCTATTTAAAAGATAAAAGTTGATAGTCGTATCTTGTAAACTTGACTTTATAAAAAAATCTGCCATAAAATAATATATTTAAAATAATAAAACTTTTATATGAGCTATTTTTTTCTATTACTTATAATAAAAAATTTAAAGGGGGGGGGGGCATCTTCCCAGACTCACCCTGTATATGTAATATTTTCAATTTATGATAGAATTTCGTTGCGAGGGGAAATACAAAAAAAGTTTCTAAAACAATGAGTTAAAATATCACTTTGTCAATTATAAAAGAATTTCAGTTGCTTCACAGTTACTATTCTTCTCTAAAAAATATGAATAGAATTTTGAATCCAATGTACCTACATTCAATGGAATATTGTAATCTCTTCATCCCACATATATACATAATTTACTATGCCTAACATTTATTTATGAAAAATGTTTGCACAATGAAAGTATAGAAGAACTTTAATTATAGCTTTAGTGTCCATTAAATTCATACATTTATTGTTTTCATATTAAACCTGTATGATGAATTATTTAAGTTGCGGTGTATATGTCAAGGTTTTGCAAGCAATTTTTAAATTTCTTCTTAACTTATTATTATTACTCAAGTGTAAATTCTCATTGCATAAATTTCTATGTATGTACATTAACATTACTTATCACATGTTACATCTCTATATGCATAGTTACTAAATTAGGTGCTCTTTACTTTTATACAAAAAATACTTGTTTGAAATGGGAACATGTTTTTTAAACAGAATAAATTAATAACTATTTTTTATTTACCAATATTTTCAAAAATAGAAAAAGTATGAATACTCGTTTATTTGAAGAAAAAAATATAACCCGTATTACATCATAAACCAAAAATTAACCTATCAAATTTAAAATATCACGGATAAACCAGTGTTTCTTTCAGAGGGGGGGGTCGAGGAGGAAGACAAACGAAAACCCCACCGAAGAAGATTATATTAAAAATGTGAAATAATAGTTGAAATGTGTTAATAGAAAATTTGCAAAATTTATCTATTTTCGTTCTATAATTTCATAAAAATTAATATAATGTAGACATGAATGTAAGGAACAAAATATTAGTTTTTAGACGAATATTGTGAAAATTTATTTTTTAAATGCATTACAACATATTTTTTTGTTACAGGATTAACTATGCTGGTGTTTGCAGCTGCATCTCCAAGAACAAAGGTATTGAAACACTTTTCATACATAAAAAAAATCAATAGAACTAAATAAAAAAATCTGATGGGGCCAGCACATTACCTTCCGTCAATCCTGTGTATTATGTACAAATTCATAAACAAATTATGCAAATTGCACTTGACACTGACATCTTTTCTTTAGCTTTTCCCATTCGTTACGGATCGCTATTTTTTATTTTCTTCTTCCACTCATTTCTGTTTTGCGTGTCGATCTCATTCAGTTCCTTCTCTCTCAAGTCTTCCGCAATACAGTCCTTCCATCTTATCTTTGGTCTTCCTCTATTTCTTCTACCTTCACTATTAAGCTATTCAATCTTCTTCCAATATATTCTTCATCTCTCATCGTGACATATTCAAACCAATGTAATCATCTCTCTTGTATCTTTCTAGAAATTTCTATCACTTGAGCCATATTTCCCTTATCCTCTCATTTCGTATCCTATCTTTCCGTGTCTTCCCCAACATCTATCTCAACATTCTCATCTCTGCCACATTCATTTTCGTTTCATTGATACTGACATGTCAATTTGAATTAGCTGAACATATTAGCAGCTTCCATGGTTAACATAGCTGGCTGATTTATGAAATTTAATATTTTTATAATTTTTTTACTCTATATCTATTGAATATGAAGTATGTATAAAATGCAATCCAATCATATAGAGAATAATATATTCTTTAACTTATAATAACATTAAATGTCAATAAATGATATTTAACTGCTTTTTTCAAGAAAAAATGTTGAAAGTCGCAAATGACGGTACTTCCGGTGGACCAATTATAACCAAAATATAATCATGTCTGCATATGGATCTAAACTTGAGGAATACGAAAAAAATATTTTGGAATCGTGGTATTGGAGTTATGCGATCCGAAACGATCGTCACATACACACACACACAATACACAGACATCATCGTAAAAATAGTAAATTCGTATTCTAGGGACCCCGAAACGTGCTTATTCATTGGAAAATCATTATCAAATTTTTTGACCAAAGACAATACCCTCGTTCCTCAAGGTGACGGAAGGTAAAAATTATTCCATTTTAAAGTTCATCTCCACATACATGACTTGACCTTAAGATCTCTGAATTGTTAATTGAACCATCTAAACGAGAAGTTTAATCTATGAAAAGAAAATCTTATAAAATTGTTCCACTTTCTCTAGGTGACAGAATCCTACACTTCAAACCGAGATGTACATAGACAAAATAATCAAAACAACCAGAATAACCAAAACATCCAGAACGAGGATCAATCCGGTGGCAGTAGTCAACAAGGAGACCTGAAAGATGAACTGAAAGACTATCAAGGTAGTGATTGTAATTCTCATTTTTCCCTTGTTACAATAATGTTTGTTTGACATAGGAGTTATGGGGAAACCTGGAGTCGACTTCCCTATCCTTACTTATATTCCTAGGACAGGCTTCAGCTGTCGAGGAAAGAAATCGGGATATTATGCCGATCTCGACACAAACTGTCAGGTACACAGATTTTTGTTATGAATTATATTAAATTATGGAACTTCATATTTATATAGAATCAAGGAATTAAATAATGTGGCATATGAAATCTGAATACATTATACACTATGATAGCTTTTTATCAGTCCAATCACATTAACAACCAACGTCACTTTGAAGTTTTGCTGGTTGCATTCTATACAATCCAAAATAATCGCATTTTTTAAAGTTAATATTTCTTAAAGTATTTTTATTTAATACAAGGTAAATCAAAAAACAATTTATCTTTCAGGTATTCCACATCTGTGAAGAAGGCCGTAAAGTGTCTTTCCTCTGTCCAAACGGCACAATATTTCAACAGTCCGATTTAATATGCGACTGGTGGTTCAAAGTAGATTGCGCCATTGCTCCCACCTTATATGACGAAAGCGCTGAGCAACTTTACGAAGAAAATATCAAGAGGAAAGAAAACAGAAGAGTACTTGAACAAGAACGTCGAGCGAGTAAGATAAACAGACAAGAACAACAGCAGCGAAGACAAACGAACTACCGAGAAGGTCAAAACTATGTCAAGAAAGACACTAATCAATATACTTCGCAAAGATACGACAATACTTATCTATCTAGGGAAGATAATTACAAGGAAACTCAAATACCAAGCGAAACTGCTTCTTTCGTCAATAATAGATACAACAGCGAACAACAGAAAACATATTTAAAAAGTTTAAACGATGTTGGAGATGAAATTTCAACTAAATCTTTTGTTAACAATGATTATACTTCAAATTCTTATAAAACTACTACAGAAAAAATTGTTAGCAGAGGTAGCAGAACATACAGCAGTTCTTATTCCTCCAACAAACTAAATTTCCGTAGCCAACTTCCGGATATTATCAAAACCACAACTCAACACACAATATACTCTCCTACTGTGCCACCATTTACTTCAACTAGATATACTACAAGATCTCCAGTTGTTACTACAACTTTCAGACCTAAACCAGCTACAAGTAGAAAACCAATAACAGGCTTTTTCATTACAAAGGAATTAAAACAAAGTTCTACTTTGCCACCAATTACTGAACTGCCATCAACTACTGCTATACCGTTTTACACTTCTGCTGTACCATTCTATACTTCCAGAGCAATTTCAAGTACCCCTGTGCCATTTACAACACCTGCACCAACTTATCCTACCATAAATTACTTCACTACACCAGTTAGTGTTGAATCTACCATTCATCCATTGGCAGGAAGTGGTTTAGTTACAGGAAATGATGAATTTAATAAACAATTTTTGCCAGAAACAACTACAGATTTTCAGAAAATAAAACAAGTTGATATTTCGACTATTTTGCCATTTGAGGATATTACTGTTAAAAATACTGCAGCTCCATCTGTACCATCTCCTTTTAAAACTAGATCAGCTACAGAAAAACAAGACGTTAATCCATACACATATTTGCCTAAATATAATAGCACTAATATTCCTACTCCTAAACCAACGTTACCAACTGAATATACGACTTTAAACGTCATGCCAACAGTCACAGAAAATTTAAATAATATGATAAAAACTTTGGAAGAACTTGACACCAACCCAGCTATTGATTTAGAAAAACAGTTCAGCAGTCGTCCTGGATTAAATATTCCACCTTCCGCTGGTCCTAAAACTTTACATTCTTTGGCTATTTACTTCGCAACAGCTTTAGACAATCTTGTTTCTTCAAGAGAAAACGATACTTTTGACAATATCGACGAATCAACTACAGCATATCCAACAACTCTTGATGAAACTCAAGTAACTTTATTATCAAGAATGACTCAAGATAAATACAATTCTTTGTTTGATGACAAAAATAATGCAACAGATAAACCACAAACTGAAAATTCAGGCCTGGATTTGAGGTCTTTAGTTGAACACGATGCTTACTACAATGATTTGGATGGTCAGCAATCTAGAGGACCAGTAAGCAGCACACCAAGAATAAGACAACTTGCTCAAGTATTCACGCAAGCTTTATCTGCTTATTTGGATGATCCAGATACTTTCAAGAAAGTTCTGGAAGAAATTAGACCGACTGAACCTCCTTCGTTACCAGAAAATACGGTGGACTTTTCCGAAACAACAATTACTACTTTACCGACAATAACTACGACAACCGAATATCGATCTTACACTAAAGAAGAAGATGAGGTTTTAGATTTTTCAGATGCAGATAAATCTTCGACTTATAGGCCATTTGTTGATAATATTAGAACAACTGCATCAACTAATTTTGTACGCTCAACTACTGAACCATATTTAAATGAAATTCCTACTAATTTACCTTTAGAATCATCAGCACAGAATGATACTTTAACAAAAAGAATACCCACTCCAAATCCTTTAGCTCTAGATTTAAATAATGGATTAAAAATATTAAATGCTTCCATTCTTCAAGATATTGAAGCACTTGAAGATGCTTCAACAGAAGATACAACAGAATCAGATGATTATTTCCCATTCAATACAGCAGATGATGAAGAGGATGCCAAAATTAAAGCAACAGCTAAACCATATGGTGCAGGAGTTAAACCAGAAAACAGTACACCAATTAGTATTTCGCCACAAATTCCTCCAACTGCTGGAAGTTGGAATGGCATAGATGTTTCAGTAAACACTACTTCTGAACTATCAGATTCATTGCTACCTCCTTTCAAAATTTCATTGTTAAACAAGAAAGATTTTAACAGCTCTATCGTATTAAATGATGATGAATATTTGCAGAGAGCACATTCACAATCATTTGTTTCTCATTCAAACAGTTTAAATTCAGACAGAAAAGGAAAAACATTCAACAATGATATATTTTCAACAACAACAGAATATGATAGAGAAACAACAACAGTATACACAACGACATCATTACCCAATAATTATTATACATCTTCTCCTGAATCTACAACATATTATGATCCCGAGACAACAACAACAACTACAGCACGACATGAAGAAACAACAACTACAGCACGACATGAAGAAACAACTACAGCAAGATATGAAGAAACAACAACAACAGGTCCTACGTCAACAACAACTGATTCTACGTATACGACCCAAACAACTACATTTGTTCCTCCTGAATATTCAACACTAGAAACAACAACAGAAACCGAACAAACAACGTTGTCTAAAGCTGTTCCCAACAACCATTGGAGCACTTCTCCAGAAGTTACTAAATTATGGGAATCAACTTTGTATGTTGATCCGTTGATAATCAACAGAAATCTTGGAAATAGTGAAAGCTATACGAGTACAACAGATATAAATATTCCAACAACTTATAGGCCAGATTATAGTACCGTACCATACAGAACAACTACGGAAGATTATGTAGATGACAGTATTGTTGATATAAAATTCACAAGCACGACAGAAGAACCTACAACTAGTACGATATCACCTATATTTAGTACGGTACCTACAACGGAACAAAATTACTATACAACAATAATAGATTTAGGTATACATAGTTTGTTAAACTCAACAGAACTTGAAATTGCATCATCCCAAGCAAATCAAATCTTTGGTAACTTAAAGACCAGAGAACAAGATTTATTGATAGAAAAAATGAAAGAAGCCGAATCAAACTCTACTGTAAGAAGATTAATTTTGCTTTTGGTCAGTACTTGCGATGCAAGTTTATCAAATAACAAAACCGTGCAAGAAACTAGGAATTCAATCCTACAAGCTTTATTAAATGTTCCTCCAAATGTTCCAGAAACCGTTGAACTCAACAGCCGAATTGGTAAACAATTAAACATAGAAACAACAACAGCACTGCCAGAAACTACCTCGATTCCTGAACCTAGCAAATTTATTTCAAATATTGAAGTTCCGAATATGTCAAATGATGTTAAAGATGTCAACCATGATACCAGAGCTTTGGAGCTTTTAAGATCGCTTTATTCCTTGGCAGCGAAATGGGGCAAAAAATAGTAACTAAATTTTATTAGCATAACAATCGACCGTACGGTGAATAAAATGTTTGTAAATTAAAATTCTCGAAAATATGTTATATACTCGTATTTGTTTTCTTCATCGTATGGTCCAGTATTAAATTGTTTTTATGTTATTTGGCATTATATGTCAATAAAATGTTGATAAGTTTTAAATATATAAAATTTGTTAAAAAATTATGTCCTTTATAAATAACTAAAAAGTTACTATTTATTAGAAAAGAAATGTCAGATCAGATTTTTTTCATTTCTTTGTTTTCTGCGCAAACTAATGTTGATTGATGTTGTAATTATTGTTTATGTATGGTTCTCTGTGTGCTGTGTTTATTTTATAATTTTGTATTATAAATATGTACCTATATTAGCTAGCATTAAATAAGATATTCTTATATATTTTAATTTTTTATTGCTGAACCTAATACTTTCCAAATTTATTGTGAATTTCAGACATGATGAAAAATAAAAAAGCTACAGTAAAAATTTTGAAAGATGTCCGATCAAGGTCGTCTACGAATTGTATGAATTCAGATTTTTGCTCCGCCCATTATGACAAATTCAGTAGTGTCGTTTGCTTAGTTTTTATGAGGGTACATAAGATACTACTGTTATTTTATTATTTTAAAAATATATATTATAGTATAAGCATTCAAAATTCAAAAATAAGTCAACTGCTAAGTTTATAAACAAAAGTAAAACCAAATATGTTAAAAATAAGATAGACACAATGTCAGTGTATCTGACAGAAAATAACGTTATTCGTACGCTATGAATCAAGGTAATGTATCTGAATTTATATAAACTTACGTTACAGCGAAATTATTATCAAAAACGAGCATCGTGTTAAAGTGGAATGCCCTTAGTCGAAACAATATGAATTTTTGAAAGACAAGCGTGTATACCCATACTTATCGCACACTCTTATAGCCTTTGCAAAAGAAAGAAAGAAATAAATGTATGCCAATTTGTTAATTCGTTCGTGATACAGATGACCTTGATCGGACATCTTTCAAAAATTTTACTGTACGAATAATATCCTCTTACTATACGGTATCCGGCTTATTCAGCCAATGGGGTTATTTTTAAAAAATCGTCTTTTTTATAAAATCGTGAAATCCGTCTCATTTAATAAATATAGTAATGTAAAATAACATGAAATATACGACTTTTCATTCATAAATTTGCTAATAAACTTTCGCGGCTGTAAAATTCGTGACGTCACGGTTTGTTCCTTAAGACATTCCTCTCACACACACATTTACGGTATAGTTTGGTTCACGAAAGAAGACAATTCAAGGTCATTGATTAACCGCATGGTGTAATATTACTTGTAGATAACTTCACTGCATTTCGTATACATAGACGTGCAACATGAAATATTTATGGATACATTTTAACTGGAAAAATAAGTGTAATTTATTAGAAAATTATGTTTCTTTTTAAATAATACCTTTCTCAAAGATTTATGCTCTTCACCTATGTTTTTGCAAAACACAATAACCTAGACTTGACAAAAAACCATAGAATAATAATTTGATTTAAATGTCAACGTCACTGGGTAAATATTAGCATAGAGGGCAGTATAGTAGATAATTAGATATATGTTACTCTACAACATACGTCATTCATATTTGTAAGTTTTCGAAAGTAATGTCAACATGAACGTATATCTGTCACACAACATAAACTACATAGACATACGTCAAGTAATCTTTATCTTTCTAACATATGTTGCTAAGGTACTACTGTATTAAATGTTGTGTATTCTTTCTTCGAACAAGGGACCTTGAATTGTCATCTTTCGTGAACCAAAGTATACACGTGGTTTCCGTTTGCTGGTGTAAACAAACAACAAACTAACCTAACATTGTGACAGAAATAAATTAGAAAATGTGAAATAACTCCAAACTATCCGACCGGATACCGGATAATATCCTGATATCGGGTAACGAAAAAAAAAATGAAATACGTATGTAATAATTTTTATTTAAAATGGAAATAAATTATAAACTTAGGAATATTTTAAATTTTACAATACAAATTGGGCATTTTTCAACGAAACTTTAAATATGAATTTCTCGGAAACGATAAGAGATATCACCCTGCAGTTTCAAAATTTGGATAGTACATGAATTACTAAAAAATAAATTTTTGATCTTTTTTTACACAAATATTGGTAGGTATTTGACTTTTTGTGGTAATAAGGAATTCTACACACAAAACTACGTAAATATAGTTATTTTTGAATTACAAAAGTCAGTCGAAAAATGAACTTTTAATGGCTTAAAATGTGGTCGTTATATATTCCAACTAGAGATACAACTTAAGACATTAAAGATTATAACGCTTGATCCTAATACGCATTCGTGATTTAGTTCAAGTTTGTGAAATTGGAATATTAGATCATAACGGGGCCCTGGATCATTTTATCAAATTCTTCATATTAAATAGAGCACATACAAGATTTATAGAAAAAGAATTAGATCGAATTTTATTATTATTAAAACAAGAATTCAAAACAAACGCCTGGCTTGAAATTTACAGTAAATACCATTTTTTTAACAATATCTTAAAGAAACTCGGTAATTCATAGAAACATCACATCTTTATTTATAAAATTCACAGTTTATTTCAAAAAAATAATCGTTTTGATAAAGTTCCACCTTCAGCAGATTCTAAGATTTTTCGTTTTAAAGACGGACGTTCTGGATCTTTTTTCACTGATGATGGAAGAGGTAGTTTAGATCCTAGAGTAGGAGCTGGTTTATTGCTGAAACATTAAAACAATCAATAACATATTTGAACTTAAAAGTTACTTATACCTTACCTAAAGAAAGGAAGTTGTAAAACTTCTGAACACGTTAATCGTTTTTCAGGATTCATTTCTAAAAGTCCTGCAATTACATCCAGTAAATCATCTCCAGCGGCAGTAAAAATATATTTTAATGGCGTTCCAGGAAATTGTTTAAATTTAATATAATCTACTAAATTTGTCATACCCTAAAAGATATCATTAACATATTTATTAAAAATTGTTTTAATTGTTATACCGGCCAGGATTCTTCAGTAGGCGTACCAAGAACTTGAAATATTTTTGTAAGTTGTTCTAGATCTGATTCTCCTGGTAAAAAAGGCACTCTTAAAAGCAATTCTGCTAAAATACAACCTACTGCCCACATATCTATACATGTGCCGTATTGTCGTGCACCATAAAGTAATTCAGGCGATCTGAAAAAATAAACTCAATACAATATAAATTAATCTGATACATTTATTTAAATATAATATTTATGAAGTCCGTAACGACCGGTAAAGTATATTTAGAATTTATTTTTAACAAATTGGAAATAATAGGGTGTTCTAATATTATTTTTCAAATTTTATTTTCTGAAACTTTCACATATTTGTACAATAAATCTAAAATTTTGAGTTCTTTTTTATTTAATTTGAGCGAGATATGAATTTTTAAATATTAATTGAAAATGTAATACAACAAATACAACTAACACGAACAAGACATTTGGCATGGCTTCAATGGCAGAAAAACTGCTTCCTATTATCCTGGTAAAAGGACATTTTTTTTATTAAATATCTATTAATTCGTACGTCACAAACCACATGATACCTTTTTAGCGCCAAAATAAATTACAAGAAAACTCATTCTAGAAAAATTAAATGTTGATTGAAAAGGTGACGCCATCCCCTTTTAAAATATCCAGAAATATAAGACATACGAACAATAAAAAAAATATACTTTTCTGTATACTACGGAAATAATCTAAATAATATTATCATTCAATTTGGAAGGCGTATAAACTTTACCTGACAAGAGACTCTTATAAAAGAAAATATGTATTTATACCACGGCGTATAAATACTACCTGGTGTAACAATAGTAGACCGTGATTCTAACCTTAGATGCAGCGCTACCACAATGTACTCTACCATATATCATTCTGGAAAGTAACATGTCTCTGTTAAATCCCTTTATTTCATTAAAACAATATTTTTGATTACAACAAAACCAATGCTTGATTGCAGATAATTTAATGAAAAAATATCTCTCTGATTACATCTCTTTAGTTTTCAATTTATTAAAAAAAAAAAAATTCTGATTATAAGAAAAAAATGCTTAATTACAATAAAGAAAATTTGATTACAATAATTAAATGACTAACCAATACTTTTAAAAGAGCAAAATAAGAAAAAATGGATATTTCAACATTCTATTTATTCTTGACAGTTATGTGCCGGGAACATTACTCATCTTATAAGCTGAGACATCTGGCGGATGCCAATCTGATAAATGTGATACACATTTATACCGTGTTCCACCTTACCAATTCAGTATTTTAGAGAATAGGGTATAGTTTTGAACCCTCTGATTGGTTGAAATTGGAGCCAAATTTACCCAATGTAATTTCAGACTAGTGTCAGTGTATATGACATAAGACATCTCGTGTCATTTTTATGTGCAAGGTCAAGTATCATCTTTATTCCATTATGTTACCTTTTAATATTTTAATAAAATGTCAGATGACAGCAGCAGCACCATTTTTTAATTTTGTCAGTTTAAAACTGGCACCGATGTGAGCGCCGTCTACTGAATTGGTTTAGTGAACCATAGTTTTTTTTATAAGTTGTTACACTTTAGTATGTATACACCGTATTTAAATTGAAACAAGAATTCACTATTTTATAAGGCCTAATTTAAATAAATAATACCTATATTTTATTGTATGTATTTCAAAGACCTTTACCTGTACCATCTAGTGACGACTTGGTGAGTATTAATTCTCGTTGGAGAACCATACCATTTAGCTAAACCAAAATCACCCAGTTTTAAAACTCCATTACTGTTGACCAGCAAATTGTTTGGTTTTAAATCTCGGTGCAGAATCCAGTTTAGGTGTAAGTATTCTAATCCTTGTATGGTCATAAGCATATACGCTTTTATATTCGCTGTTGTTAAAATAATTGACTGGTCTTTAATAATTACTTCTAAATCTGTATCCATAAAATCGAATACGAGGGAAACGTTTGATTTATGTCCAAAGACATCTAGAAAAAATATATTTAAATTAAACAGAAAATGAAATTAAGAATATTCGACATACCTAATAATCCTATAAGATTTTTGTGAGACAATTCCTGTAATAAT
The DNA here is from genome assembly GCA_951394225.1 of Harpalus rufipes. NCBI lineage: Eukaryota > Metazoa > Arthropoda > Insecta > Coleoptera > Carabidae > Harpalus > Harpalus rufipes. The sequence goes on along the minus strand of OX596283.1, from coordinate 14,062,799 downwards.
TTAATTTCTCTTAATGCAGTTCGATTAATTCCATCTTGTGCTTCAACTCTACTTCCTATTTTTATTTTTTTAACGGCCACTATCATACCGGACTCCGAATCTCTTGCTTTGTATACTGTGGCGAACTATGTAATTTATAATAAAAATATTATTTTTTAATCTATTACTTTAAACATTTAAATAAATAAAATTTTCATACATAAATTGTATAAATTTGAATTTACAAGAGTATACGAGGTTATGTTTAAAATAACCTAAACAGGAATTTTATTCAATTTATGTGAATTAAAATAAACAAAATCGTATGAATATTTTTAATAAATATGTTACTTACCTGACCTTCTCCCAAAAATTCAATCTTTTCATACCGGCGAAGTTTATCTTCCATTTTAACAAATAGTTGAGAGGAATTCAAAAAATATATGAAAAACAACGAAAGCAATTGTTAATTAATAAATTAATTCAACATTATATCATTGAAACTCTAAAATAAATTTAATTTGCATTGTTTTCAGAAACAAAATACCGCGACATTCATTTGTCAATGCGGTGTCTCTACTTTGCGTGCGTGTTGGCTGACAGTTGACAGCTGTCTAATGTTTGAATACATCGACATTGCCAAACGTACATTAAAAATTAATACTTTACCTAATGAACATTTAACTATTTAATTGCAATATTTAAATTTTATATATTTGACTAGTCACATAATGTGTTAAACTAATGTTTTTACAATTGTTATCTTAATTTTTTGATACGATCAAATTATGTTTTGGCAACATAGCGTACTTTGATCTCCATCAGTGTTGCCATACATACGGAACTACATGTACGGTAAAATGACCAAAACTACGGTCCAAAATTCAAAACCGTACATGTACGAAATAAAAAATAAAATAACGCATACGTATAGAATATTATTCTCGTTTTCATGATCGCGAAAAAAAATTGTACCCAACATGACTTGAAAGTGTCTTTAATAGGCTCACTAGCTTCCAAAGAGAGCCGTAGCCATAGGCGAGCCTTGGAATATGCTTGCTCACCCAGTAAAGCATCAGTTTCCAGGTCTTGTTACATAAATTACTATTAAAGTATCTATGAACATGTAGCCATAGGAGACAGAAGCTTTTTTATATATCAAGTTTGAACAGAAATCGGTAAATCCCCGAACAAATTATAAATTTACAACCCAAATCCAAAACTTTCGACGAATTAAACTTTAAAAATATTTTGTTTGTTATTTAACTATGTAATATTATTATATAAGATGGGCTATAGGTATGAAGCGTCATACCGTTAATACATCGCCCTGTTCATTTCTTGTTTCGTTCAGTTTCATAACGTTCAAATCTTGACCATGAAGTTAGCGCAGATGAAATTCGCACGCTCACAATTTAAAAAGTACACTCCGCAGTACATTTTTTTTTAAATACTAAAAACGTCCTTCAATGTATGAACATTAGGACGGTGTGTGTTCCCTATAAGATAAACTAATTTTGTTATTTTTCAAATTTAAAAACCCACTCACAAATAAATATTTTTTTTATTGAAGTGAACGGTAATTTTTTACAAATACGGTAATTTCGAGTGCACAAGTACGGTATTTCGCTTTCCGACGTACGGCAACACTGATTCTTCATATCAAATTGTAAATATTTTCATAACTTATAAATTATGAGTGAATATTTTAAAAACTAGTGTGAAATATAACAAAATTTAATAAAATAATGCAAAGAGATAATATATTTTTGTAGTTTACTTCATTTTCTTAAGAAAAAGAAGATGTTGTTATTTAAACTGTCATTACTAATCTAGAAGTTTAGTGGATGTGCATTTTACTGTAAATATTAGTTAAATAATTTATTAAATACGTTAAAATGTTGCTTAAATCACTTAAAACAGATGTCGACAAAATATGCCGACTTTGTTTATATCAGGGATTTGAAACAGAAATTATGTCTATTTGTAAAATCCCAGATTTAGTAAATAAAATTAAAGATTGTGTTTCTTTGGATGTAAGCATTTTATTCCAAAAAATTTGACTCTAATAAAATAAGCTTTATTTAAGGTTGAAGAATACGAAAAATTTCCATCTATGATATGCCTAGCTTGTCTTCAGCATCTAAATCAATGGGTTGCATTTCGAGATGTTTGCCATCAATCCCATAACATTTTACTTCAATCTTTAGCATCTTTAGAAAAGCAAGAAAAACTTGATTCTCAAGTTGATATTAAGCAGCAATGCAATGATAATTCTGATGATGATAATACATATGAAACATTTGAGCCTGATATAGATTCACCTAAAGAAGAGGTATCTAGCGATGTTGAAGAACCGAAAAGAACAACCAGACGTTCCGTAGGAAGACCTCCTAAATCCAAAAAGAGAAAAGCTTCAACTCGATTAAAAATAAAAAGAACAACCATTTATAAAAATAAAATAAAAAAAGTACGGAAAAAAGTTAAAAAGGAGGAAGTATCATTCACAGAAAGCGAAGATGAACCTTTGGAAGATACAGTAGAAGCTTTGGAGAAATATCTATACAGATTGTGCCAGGAAGATGCTGTAATATATCTTCATATATTATACAATCTGTATTACTTATGTATAATTTTGTAGGAAAAAGAACTTAAAAAAGAAATCTCACAAGTATTTAAGTATGAATGCGAAATATGTCATGCTACTTCAGGTAGTATGTTTGATTATTTGGATCACCAAGACACGCATAATGGTCATCCACTTTTCCGGTGTCATAGATGTGAACAAGTAAGACAAATATTTTTTAAAAAAGAAATATGTAAAGAATACTCTTATTTTTCGTAGGTATTTAGCACTCGAAGCGAACTTGTTGATCATGATAGCCGGCATCAAGTTCCTTGTCCAAAATGTGGGAAAATGATTTTACCGGGGTGTCTCAAAACTCATATGGTCTTACACACCGATAAATACAAGTAAGTATGCCTTTCTTTAGTTATTTATTTATAGAACGAATGTAATAGATACACAATATTTTATTCAATTTTGACAAAATAAAAAACTATTCAATTAGTAGACTGTTGATTTGTGTCGTGAAAAATAATGAAAACGGCTGATCTATCGGATGGTGTGATGATGAAAGTTTTATTTTCGTGCCTGATGTTATTTTAAATGCATTATTTGTTGCAGAGTGAGTTAAAATTCTATGAGTGACTTATTTTTTTAATTCACTAGCAAATAAACATAGTTGTTGCTATGGAGTTAATAATGACAGTTTAAAACGTCAAAATTGAGTAAAAAAAATCCATGGTACAGATATGGTAGGCGTACCATTTTTTTAAATCATCCCATTAAAGTTAGGAATAATATGTACTCATTTCTATTTTGCTTGTTGTCCTCATTCAGTTCCTTTTCTGTTAAGTCCTTTGCAATACAACATTTCCATCTTATCATTGGTCTTCCTCTGTTTTTTCTACCTTCCACTATTAAGCTGTTCATTCTTCTTCCAATATATTCTTCATCTCTTCTCATGACATGTTCAAACCAATATAATCGTCTCCCTTGTATCTTTCTAGAAACTTCTTTCACTTGAGCCATTTCCCTTATCCTCTCATTCCGTATCCTATTTTTCCGTGTCTTCCCCAACATCCATCTCAACATTCTCATCTCTCTGCTACATTAATTTTCTTTTCATTGACACTGCCCTCTATCAATTAGAATTTTCTTAATATAGTAGCCGTTTCCATGGTTATATGCATAGCTGGCTGATTTATGAAATTTAATATATTTATAATTCTTTAACTCTATACCATTGAATATGAAGTATAAAATGCAATTAAATCGTGTAGATATAGTATATTCTTTAATATTTATAGTAACATTAAGTGTCAAAAAATGATTTAACAGCGTTAAAATCTTCAAATGAGGGTACTTCCGGTTACCAATGGACCTTTTACATTTTTATTGCACCGTGACGTAATTTTTCAATACACCCCCGTAGTGAATTTTTTATGAACTAGAGATGAGTAGGCACCATGTTGTCAAGTAAAATGATAAAAAGGACAAGAATTTATTTTTGATAAAAAATTATTTAAACTACACAAAAACTGAAATTATTAATAAAGACAAAACAATTTATTTAAAAATAATAACAATAGTTTTATTCTTGTTTGTAACTTTCTTAATAACAAACTGGCAACTACGCAATTATCTGTCACTTTATGTGGTGTTTATTTCGCGTCTTTAGAACATATAACTACGTTTCTGATTCCCATTTACCCGTCCTCTCGTCTTGAAATATTTATCATCACAAACGCTTTGTGTGAATTTATTTAATATAGTTACATTCTTATTTCCGCCATTTCAAATTTTGTTTGAAATATATCTGGCCTCCTCTATGCGCAAACAAACTACTGCGCACTACATATATGTCATTTTTTCTCTATCTCTCTCTTTTCATGTAAAAGGTCCATTATAACCAAAAACTAATCACCTCTTCTTTGGGATGTAAACTTGAGGAATACAAAAAAATTATAATTTTTGGAATCGTGGTATTGAAGTTATGTAATCCGAAGCTTTCGTCACACACACACAGACGCACATACAGACACACCACACGCACACCCACACACATACAGACATCATCGTAAAAATGGTAAAATCGTATTATAAGGACCCTAAAACGTACTTATTCACTAAAAATTCATCCTTGATTTTTTTGACTAAAGACAAACCTTCCTTACCTAAAAGTGACAGAAGGAAAAAATAAAAAATATCATCCTGACATATTACCCATTGCTGAGTGTGCCAATCTGCTTTGTACGCAGATTTCGGTAATGATGATGACATATTTGTACCGTGAGGGCGTTTACCAGGCATAACCTCACGGACACTCAATATTATTTAATCAGTGCTAATACCATATATTACTTTTAGATGTTCGCAGTGCAATTGGCGATTTTGCAATAGCACAATGCTCCGCCAACACGTAGAATCAGTCCACATTCGCCTAAAAACCCATGTCTGCGAACGTTGTGGTAAAAGTTTCACTAGTACTACCTCTCTCCAAACGCATATTAAAATTCACAGCGAATTACGTCCATACAACTGTAAAATTTGCGAGTATAGCGGCCGTACTGCTTCTGCCCTTTATACCCACATGGCTCGCCATGAAAATGGTCTCCATGTTTGCGAAATTTGCGCAAAAAGTTTCAAAAGTTTTAGGTCTCTTCGTGATCATACACGGAGAGTTCACAGTGAAAAGAAAAATCATGAATGTGGATATTGTCAGAAGAAATTTGTTGATAAATATATGTTAACAGTACATACAAGAACGCATACTGGAGCACGACCGTACGCTTGCACGCTTTGTGATAGAGCTTTTGTTAGGTCAGATGGTTTGAGAGAACATTTGGCTACTCATGGACAAAGAGCGAGTTATAATTGTCAACAATGCGGGAAGAAATTTATTTATAGAAGGAGTTTAGGCAGACATACATGTTCAGCGGTTATGAATTAACTTAGTTTTGCCATTATAGCCGAATGTAAAATATTAGAAATTATAGCTGTTTTTTGGCGACACACTGGTTCGTAGTGTTTTGAAACTTATTTTCTCGAATGAAAACGGTTTAAACAATGACGTCACACTACGACCGTTTTGAACCAGCCGGCAGCAATGGTTTAAAAATATTTCGGAGTGGGGGGAGGAGGTTTAACCAACAATTTGCTCAGAGTTATTGTAAACAAACTTGACAGATTCAATTCATATGAATACAAATCTTCTACTGACTATTTATCTATGTAGCTTTCAAAAAATTCCTGCATTCTAACATGCGTTTTACGATAAAATAGAAATAATGTTATTGAATTAAAAATCTGAGCCCCGCTTAATCATAGATTTTCATGATGAATAAAAGAGAGTAAATGTCGTGGAAATGAGGTATTTACGTGGTGTATGTGGGTATGTAAGACAGGATCGCGTGAGGAATAATTTGGTGTGTGAATAATGTATAGGTTGGAACAATGTTATTAAGAGAGTTGATGTGAGTCAGTTGAGATGGTTTGGTAATATGGAGAGAATGGCGAGTGAACGACTTGTTAAGCGTATATACCTTGGTGAAACTGAGGGTTTTCGATTGCATGGCCGACCAGTGTGTAAGTAGATGGATGTGGTTGGTAGTGTGCTTAAAGAGAGAGAGTTTCCAAGTGGGAAGAGAAGAAGAGCATGTATGAATGCAATTATGAGTGTGGCCGAAGCAAGTGTGCTTAGACAGGAATGTATGGCGAAGGATGATTGTTTCGTATTGTGATCCGGATGCGGTATTTCGCTACCGAAAATCGCTCACTGTAATATGTTAAGAGTGAGGATTTGTTGTATGATGTATGAATTTTCTCTATATCACTACTATCCCTTCAAAAACGCAGGAAATTAATTTGCTCTATGGTATTTAGTCATCTTGAAGCAACTTCAATAAAATTTGCAATTCTTGATCTTCAACCAATTTTACAAATAAACTTTTCAAACGTTACACATTGACAGCTGTCTTTCAAATTCAAATACGTCATATTTTAAAACCATACATTTTGGCGAGTCACAAAACGATGACGTCAGATACGAAATAGGGTTCGTCGCCAAAAAACGGCTTGTATTTTTCTAACAATCTTTTCCATAATTATGATCTCTTTTTATAAAATTATTATTATCAGAGTGTGCAATTAGTTTATGCGATTATATTTATAGTGTGCAATTTTATAATTTTATATTTTCATTTACATTAATAAATAAAAAAATCAAGAGTATTCTAATTTGTATTTGGTAGCAAATGTAACTAAATGTGTAGCTAAGTTTAGTAATAAATATAATTATTACAAATGTATGCCATTAACTGTGTAATATTGAAATAAAATGTTTTTTTCGATAAGTTTTTTACATGATAATGTACAGCTGGCAAAGGTCATTGACCTTCAGGTAACCTAAACTTCTTTAACAATGTAGCACAGGATTCTTTAACCCAGTTAAATATTTTATAAAATGAATACTCCAAAATTAATAATACTAATAAGTGGTAAAAGAAAATCAGGAAAAGATTATATTTCAGAAAAACTACTAGAAAGGTATCTAAATGAACTTGTATATTTATATATTTCTATTTTTTGTTGTTTTTACTTCTTTTTTACAGATTTGAAAAGAATTGTTCAATTGTTAGAATATCTGAACCAATAAAAACTTATTACGCAAAGACATTTAAATTAGATTTGGCACAACTTCTCAGTAATGGCGCTTATAAAGAAAAATATAGATTAGATATGATAAACTGGAGTGAAAAAGTTAGAGACGAAAATTATGGATATTTTTGTAAAATAGCTTGCGAAAGTGGTAATAATTATCGTGAAAATATTTTTTTCTTAAAATTTAATTTATATTTCGCAGCTCCTGCCAAATCGGTTTGGATTGTTAGTGATATTAGACGAAAATCCGATTTAAAATGGTTTTCCGAGTATTATGGTAACATAATAAGAACTGTTCGAATAAATGCTGATTTAGCAACAAGAAAACAACGAGGCTGGGTATTTACAACAGGCAAATAATAAATAATGAATTATATTTTATTAAAAAGTAAAATATATTATTTCAGGAGTAGACGATGTAGCCTCAGAATGTGATGTAGACGACGTAAATTCTTGGGACTGCATATTCGAAAACAATAATACGGCACAAGCAAACGACATCATTGAATCTTTAAGTAAAATTATTTTACAAAATATTTCTGACCAATTTTAACTAGTTTTTTAATATTCTTATATGGACATGGCTTTAATTTTTTATACTGTTCTTTATTGTAGAAAGTGTTATTTATAACCTATATAAATATAAACAAAACTTACATTGTTATTGCAGAAGAATAGTGTAGGTATTAAAAAAAATATGATCATACACATTTTTATTGGAAATGAAATTGAACACATTTATTTTTAAATAAAAAGCGTTTAAAAATGAATATTTTCTTAACACTTCGTAAACATAAACACTCAACACATAATTTTGTAACTAATAAAATGCCAATAGTAACTTGCATAACTATAAATCGAGTTAAACATTGCTTTGAAAATATAGTCTCCTTTGTTTATGATCAACATTTGATTGTTTTTCTGTTAAATAAATCGATTGTTTTTATGAAAATAGTAAGCTTCATTTTTTTTAAATGTTTTCTATGCTTACTACTGATTTTATAAAATATAAAAAAATAATAGTTTATAATAACAAATACAGAGTGGTGACCGGCACAGCCGAACATATGACTAAAATGGAAAATCAGATTTTCATAATTTCCTGCTTCCCTAATTATTGTAGGTAAAAAAGCTTCAAATAAAAGTTGTCGGGCATAGAATTATTCATCTGTTCAAGTGAACAATTAGAAATAATACCTAAAAAAAATTGCCCTAACATGATAGATAAACCGTCAGACATTTGTTATTTATTTTGTCTCAATTCCATGGCCATTGCTATTTTTGAGGTAATTTTCGACATTTTCATACCTAATTTCTGCCTTTACATGGCATGCAAAATTAATTTTGCTTATTAATTCAGATGTAGAATTTTATGCTCTACAACTTTATTCGAAGCTTTTTTACATAAAATAATAATAAGTTTGATTTTTCATGTTAAAGTCCTATGTTCGGCTGTGCCGGTCATCACCCTGTATATCAGAATGTTATCATTATCGTAATATATTTATTATTGAGTAATTAAATTGGTATTTATAATTATCATTTTATATTCTCGCGGCAAAATTTCTTGTGCAGGTGTTCGTTCTTTTTGCCCAAAAGCCTCCGCCTCTTTAATTGTAATGTAATATGACCGAAGATGTCGCTAGTATCCATCTAACTTGACATGATAAATGCCAGACGCTTTCGTTGATAGTACAAATTGAAGATATTAAAATTAATTAACGTGTAATTAAAAGTAGTACATCTAATTCTCACATGTTTAATTAATAGAATGACAGTAGAATGTATATTTAATATAAAATAGTTAATTTGAAAAATTGTGGTCATTGATGAAGACTAAATTATCTTCGGTTCTCTAAAAAAACTATCAACGGCGTGCATAAAAAATATTTTTATAAATCGTACAACAATGACTGAATATAAGTTAGTTGTAGTTGGTGCGGGCGGTGTGGGGAAATCTGCCCTAACTATACAGTTAATACAAAATCACTTTGTGGACGAGTACGATCCTACGATCGAAGACTCTTATAGGAAACAAGTTGTAATAGATGGAGAGACTTGTTTATTAGATATCCTGGATACAGCGGGACAAGAAGAATATAGTGCTATGAGGGATCAGTATATGCGAACAGGCGAGGGCTTTCTATTAGTATTTGCTGTCAATTCAGCCAAAAGTTTTGAAGATATTGGCACATATAGGGAACAAATCAAACGAGTGAAGGATGCAGAAGAAGTCCCCATGGTTCTCGTAGGCAACAAGTGTGATTTATCATCTTGGGCTGTTGATATGGCACAAGCCAGAGAAGTAAGTGATTGTACTTGTATTATTTGGAATATGATTGATTACTTGTTGATTTGCATTCACCATTCATTTTGACAATAAGAATTTGAATTTAACCAATTATATTAATGGCAAATATTTTTATGATTTGTTTTCAACGCCACACCCAAAAATGGGTAAACAAATGAAATATGTGACCTACTATTATAGATAAAAAAAATTGAATAAACTCTAATAAAATTTTATCATTTGTCTATTTCGTTTCCATAGCAATAATACGTGTTAAAAAAAAAACTTAACTCGGAGTAGGTTATGAACTGAGAAACGTATGTCTGATCATTATTCAATTCAAAATTTGTTAAAATTGACCATAAAATGTAATTTTTCTATAATTAATTGTAACAACAACAAAAGAACTTGCCACCCGCCGTTTTCTAATTTATTTCCATTTCTAAAATAAGATTCAAGAAGAAAGCTTTGATTTCTGACAACATTTTTGACAATATCTCGTGTCAAATTGACATTTAATTATATGCAGTGGGTAGTAGCATGAATGGTGGTTGAGATGACTAGCAGTTTTTTAATTCTCAATCATTTATGGTTTATTTTAGAGAAAAATACTTGAAATAAGAGTTGCGTACAAATAATTTATCTATAACTTTTATTTGAAGTTTTTTTTTCTTTAAAATAAACCATAAATGATTGATAGAGTTTAAACACTACGAGTCATCTCCTCCTTAGTCATCTTCTAATCAGCATTCATGCTATAGTTTAGCTCATGAAAGATGACTATTCAAGGTCATTTATTGACCATATGGTATAATATAAGATTTATGCTCTTCACCCATGTTTTTATACGATAAAAACAGACTTGACATAAACCATACGTCACTGGGTAAATATTAGCACAGAGGGCAGTGTAGAAGATAATTAGGTATCTGTAACTCTACGACATACGTCATTATTATTTGTAATGTGTTAGAAAGTAATGTCATCATTTACGTACATCTGTCACACAACATAAACTACATAGATATACGTCAAATAATCTTTCTCTTTCTAACACAAAATGTTTCTAAGCTACCACTGTATAAAGTGCTGTGTATTCTTCTCCCTCGAACAAGTGACCTTGAATAGTCATCTTTGGTGAACCAAACTATACTACCATTTGTTAATAAAAAACCTAACTCAGAGTAGGCCACAAAAAAAGAAACATGTCATAATTTAATAGTTATTTATGAATCAAAGCACTGAAGTTTTATTTTTTATAATGAATGTGGAATTTAGTTGCCGAGACCGTAAGGCCGAGGAAAATAAACCATATGAGTGATAAAAAGGAACTTCAGTGCCTAGGTGTATATTAAATTTTATTTGAAATCGAAATTTCGTAAAAATGAAAAATATATTTATTTTTATAGGTTATGACGACAAATCTGTCAATCGAAAGTATGTTCAGTGTTGCGAACCTCCGGACATTGAAGTTATAGTAATGAATACTCAAAATTATGCGTGTTATCTTAAATTTTTTCATGGGAATTATTTAATTCATTCTTCTTGCACATATTTTTTGTCATTTTACATACAAATTTGCTATTGTACAACGTATGTCTGCCCAAATTATATATGTACAATAATTATAATAAGATTGGCAACACTACATTTCATGAAATCGTCCTATGATGAATTACTTTTCTGCCGAATTATGAACTTTTAATGGCGATTTTTGTGCACTCTAGTGATGATTTCAAATAAAAGTATTTAATTAAATGTTAATTTGACACGAGATATTGTCAAAAATGTTATCTATAGAAATCAAAGCTTTTCTTCTTATTTTAGAAATGCTTATTACAATAAATTTTAGAAAATTACATTTTAAGATCAATTTTGACAACTTGACTTTTGAATTGAGTAATGGTCAGACATACGTTTCTCTGTTCATAGCCTACTCACTCCGAGTTAGGTTTTTTTTAATACAGTACTTTCAAATTAAGACATACATATCTCTGTTCATGGTTCATAGCCTACTGCGAGGTAGGTTTTTTAATATTTAATTTTGTAATCAACTTAACAATAAAGATGAAATATAATACAAAAATGTTAATGATTCATGTATGATTAGAAGAATGAATTTTTTGATATTGTAAATTTGCGTACAGGTGGCAAAGCAATACGGCGTTCCATTCGTCGAGACGTCCGCGAAGACGCGAATGGGTGTGGACGACGCTTTCTACACACTTGTTCGAGAGATTCGAAAGGACAAAATTAGCCGAGGAAAACGCCCGCACAAATACCCTGGCATCGGCGGTCGCAGACGTGTTCGGTGTTCAATCTTGTAAACCATAGTTCTAATGACAAGTGTTTGTGTCCGACGAAATTCAGAACTATGTCTCTGAACATATCCAGCAGACAATGAAGACTACAGTTCTGCACGCACAAATATTTTACAGATACATATTTTGCAGTTATAACGGAGCTTCGCTTTGCATTTCGATATATATTTAAAACTTTTCTAATCAAGTGAAGTGTTTCAGTGAATCAGTGTGCAGTGTTCACGTACTGCATTACGATCAATCAGTTGTTGCTCTGACTAAAATTTTGTAACCCATCTTTTGTAGTTAGTAAAGAGTTTACTTGTCCTCCAGTTTTCAAAGAAATCTAAATATTTTCAATATTACATAGTATGTTGTCCTACATAAATAATTTTTATTTAGCCTAAGACATTGTACCGTAAGAGTGCGTACACGATAAGAACAAGCTGACTGCGTCTTCAATCGTCAGGAGCGCCTGCGCGTCATTAGTAAGTGACGTTGACGTAATGGAACGTTACTATTTTGTAGGAATTTTTCATTGTATTTAATGATGATTCAATGAGAAATCCATATTTTAATTAAAAATGATTTGTATAAAATATTAGTAGAGAAAAATTGAGTATTGTGTACGACACTTCCTTGGAGGCGTGATCAGTAGAACTGACTGATGACGTAGCCGGATTGTTCTTAACGTGTACGCACTCTACGTGCGTCACTTTACATTTGTATCATTTCATCATGATGCCAAGTCAACGTTTATATGATATTGACAGTTAAGTGCATGAGTGATATACTAATTATTTTTAATTTGAGATTATTTTTAATCAATCTACTAACGCATAGACTTTGAGTTTATCCATAAGGTTATTATTATTATTACAAGGTGCAGTTTTAGTTTATATCTATTTGCTAAAATGTTTACTCTTTAAAGTCATTAAATAAAATATTTAATAAGTTTTCCTTTTCAGTTTTTATTTCATTTTGTTCTGAGAGAAACGAAATGAGGTCATGCAAAATAAATTAATTGTTCTTTTTTTTTAATCGAACAAGCATAGTCTAATGTCTAATTTATCGTACTGTATGATTAAATTAATTTTTATTTAATTTGTTGTATAAAATTGTTTTAAAGTATATTTTTAAAAAGTTGCAAAAACCAGCCATGTTGTGACGTCACGTTTCAGAACTGCAAGTTCAGACTCATTTCATATTCATAAAGACTTATCATGTGAACACAGAATTTCTAAAAGAAAAATATATATAGACTATAAATTGAAAATTACGTATCTAAATATGCTATAATGTATTAACATAACAGCATTCTTTTCATTTTTATAAATATAATTTTCATTTGGCCTGAAGTTATCCACGCGTCACATCAGCTATGCTTCTTTGTAAAGTTTTGAAATTAGACGCTAGAAATTTGTTTAGCTATAGAAAAACACGCGAGGCATTGAATTGAATATATTTTCGCTAGTATTTTGGTACTATGACACAAAACAATGTTTCACCGACATGTTTACTTTCGTAAATTTCAGGTTATCTTTAAATATCACTTTGACGTTTAGAAACTAGTGTGAAAACCAAAATGGCTGTTGATATTGAAATGTGACGTCACTAGGCGGGGGAAATCAGCCGCTTTTTGAACAATGTCATTTTTTATTGTAATTTTCTCATTTATTAAAGTTCGATTTGAGGGAAAATAAAAAATACGGGTCTATTATTTTTCATTACTCTGTCGATTAAAGTTATGCATGACTTCATTGAATTTGTGGTTGCACGTATGTATGAAACAATGTAAAAATGGAAAGATTTGACTAATTTTGAAAAGCGCGTATGAATGTTGTTATGACTGCAATCCAAGGGAAGTATGTTAGGATAGGAAGTGGTTTTTATGTATTTAATAAACAATTTATTGCATCTTTCAAGGCGATACAATATTTTACATTTTCTTGCTGAAAATGTGACTAAACCTACGAACTAAATCCTATCCGTAAGTTTCCCTTACAGTGATTAAAAACACCACAGCCATACAGCATACACCAATCATCAAACTTGTATAAATAGTTCTGAAAATGTGTTTTCGGAAATCACAACAATCGTAAACTTAATAATAAATTATACCAAAGTCACGTAAAATTTCAAAATAACGTAACTCCTTTTAACCACACCCATATTCGCATTAAAAAACAATAGGATATGTGTTGTAACAATCTAATCATGGTTGCTAATAACTCTTACATCTAAAAAATTCAACGTGTTCTTTTCATGACTCACTATAAAATGTACCGGTTTAACTCACTTTTATAGAATTTCTGTGTGAATATAAGAGTAAGTTAAACATTAAAATAAATAAGTTATTAGTCAGTTCTTCCCAAAAACATTTTTCGTTTTTCTGATAACTAGTTAAGGTTGTAGCAAGTGGTTACAAACCGCAAGGGTAATAAGTAAAATAATACTAAAATATATGCTTACAATGTATAAATAACACAACCTAAAATGTCTTTAATTCATAAAATCAGTAATCAACATTTTATTTACAATAAAATTATTTTTCGAGTAACTTAGTTTATGATTTACTACTGTCTTTATAAGTGATTATTTACATTATTTTGATTACGTAAGCACCTATCCTACATCCAAATACTGAATAAAATTATGGCAATGTCAGTGGTTTAAAATAATGTCTACAATAAACTGCTGCTAAATTAAGTGGTTTGTCCTGTGATCTGTACAGTTTGGTGTTTTTCTCCGGTAATCTTTCGAAAGCTGACGCGTATTCTCTATCAAAAGCTATAATATCTACACTAGACCTACCAAGAGCTTTGCAAGCGAGAAATAAAATGTCTCTGTAAGTAGAATGCGTTTTATCCATCCCTCGAAGGGATTGTAGTTTTTGCCTTTCGGTTGCCAGACGTTTTAAAGGTTCTAGAAGATCGTTGCAACGGACAGAGCCAATTATGTTTTGCATTACACTGTAAAATATAATTATTTCCTTAAAACTTTATGTAAGCACAAAATTAGTAAGCTTGGAATTAGTGCAGGATGTTGGTGTATGCTGTATAATTTATTCAGCAAATGGATATTTTAGGCGCCAAAGGAAATTATTAAAGGAATAGAATATGAATAAAATAAATTTTGTACTTACGTTCTGCTGATTTCTCTGCACTGTTGGTCGGTTAATAACGCATTAAGTAAAGTTGTATCACGTCTCTGCCAAAGAAGATACATTGGGGGTCCTTCTCCGTGTAATCTAGGATCATCCCAGATACACCTCACGGAAACTTGTGCCGAAAATCTCTCTAAAAAATGTTTTTATAAGAATTAACATTCAGATTAAAAAAAAAACAGTAAAAAATAACACATTCACACCATATGTAGTAAGTATTAATATTATTTGTGAAACTGTCGATGTACTATAATACCTCACATAAAAAATGAATTTTGGTCGTGCAAACAAAAGAAAATATAATAATGGCTCATAAATCTATTTTTGACGTGGAACATCTAATAGCGCGATAATACGGGGGTAACAATGACTGCTATGACAAGACAGTGGTGCCATTCGGCCAGTATCGCGACTGGTCGGCTCTCTCCGCCTAGACTCGACGCTCCACTTTACTTGTGTGTATCGGTATCGGCGTCGTTTCCTCTATACCACACACCCACCGGTTTACTTATGTGTATGTATGAGTCATAAATTGTTTAATGCGTTATAACTGAAGAATGTATTTTAAATTTATTTAGCTTTACTAATTATTAATCAGTAAATATTTTACGATTTTTTTTTATAAATTTGTTATATTTCGATTATGGTTTATGGGCCCATTACTGGCGGTCCAACCTCTTTGAGTTTTAAATATTAACAAACATGTTTATTCGTCTAGGAATAAAATAAAAATAACAATAACTTAACCTAACGCACAGAAGTTACGATTGGAAAACTCGGGCCAAATTTTGTGCGTTAGGTTAGGTTATTGTAGCTATATTTGGACAAATATACCACTGTATATTTCAAGGTCGAAGAGATTAGAGCGCTAATATACAAAAACAAATCCTCTTGCTCAACCAAACTTCATTTTTGAGATCAGGTTGTTTCAATATATTTAATTAAAGAAAAATAACCATAACTACATAAATTTGATAAATTCAACATAACAAAACATTTTCATGATTCATAGTAAAGTATCAGGAGGTAATTTCGTGCATGAAAAACTTTAATATAATAGTATGAATCATTTTAAGGATTAGTGAATTCTAATTTCGGAATATTACTTGTGGTGACTCAAAGATGACACTTAAAAAACACGACATTTTAATTAATATACAACAATAAATGATGTATTACTCACGTTTCGTTTCCCTTTCAAAAGCTTGTAAATAAAAAAAAATCATGAAAATTATGTCAGTATAAAAATAAATATGCATTACCTGCTGTAACTAGCTCCTGAGATAGAGGGTCCGCACCATTTTCAACCAAAACCATAGTAGAATTAGTTCCATCCGTCTTCGTTTCTTCATTTGTTTCAGTCGCATCTTCCTTATTTACTCCATCGTTATCATCTGCTTTATTTTTAAGACATAAATTCGGTAGATGACTCTGTACATTTATTCTTTCAAAAGCCCAAACTAAATTCCAATAAATTATTGGATGATCGTTGACGAAATTTGGGTCTGCTAGACATAAATCACCTTCCCTGGCTAGAATGCTTTCTAGTTCTTTGCGCAAAACTAATGGATTTAGATATGGGACGCTAAAGGGATCACTAACAGAGTTCTGAGGCTGCACAATAGTCACTGTTAGTAGAGGGACAGTTGGTTTCCCACAAACATGACACTTTGTGTTAAGGTTTGAGTCTTCAGCTGACCAATTGCACATAATTTCTTCATCGTATAGCAATGCCGAACAGTTGTGGCATTGGGAACATGAAGTTAGGATCAATTCCATATCGTTTTCTAGCCCTAAATAAGATGATTATTGAAAGTTTGGCATGGAATATTTATTAGGAAATATGATTTTTTTTAAGTTTACGATAGATGTGTGACAACATCTATTCTAATATTGAAGTACTATATTTTGTGGTAGGTGGTAAACAAACCTTTAATAGGGTACGAACCACTGAAATGTATCATTGAGTGAAATGCGCGTAAGTACAATATGCTTATTAAACTATATAGCGCTAAAGGCACAAAGGCACACAAGAAATGTCCGGAACATTTTGCACTCTTCATTGTGCATGCGTCAACTGCATTCACGTGTCCGAGCGCTAGACAAGGTTGGATATATTAAAGTTGCGGACACTTTCCAATTATACGTGAGATAGGGGTTCAGTGTTATTCAGGTGTCCTAAAACGTACCAGCAATATTTCAAAGATGAATTCCAGAACTTATTTAGAGTTGAAAAGTCCAAATACACATAATGTCCTAAACGTAATCGTTAACGAGTTATCGGTCATTTCATAATTTATGTGGCTAAAATTTTAGTTCAACGGATTTCTGAAATACTGATCTAGTTGCCATGATTGCATCTTTTGTTTGGTAACATTTGAACATCGTTTTTTAACACATTATTGATTGTAACTTTTTAGTTTATTACTGTGATACTGATTGTTTATGTAACTAAAATGCACACGGTAGAAGAATTACGCCTAAGAATACAGCAGGTTGCCGATATTATTAGGAATAATGGAAATAACGCAGCAACCATAAAGATGGAAATAATTTTGAACATTTCTTGTAAATAAAATAATAAAAATGTATTAAAAAATGATTTATTTTATAAAATTCGTTGAAATAAAATTTTAGCCACATAAATTATGAAATAAATTTTCCGTTTATTTAAAAATTTCCTTGATCTATTAAGCCCATTTCTACGATTTAAACATTTAGGAAGGATTCAAATATCTGCGTACATGTAACGGTTAAAAGTTCACTATTTATATAAACGCGCATTGTTCGCGTATTCTTCTCTCCATTTAGTAGAGTGTACTCGTTACGATTTGTAAAAAGACGTAAAATATTCATTGACTTCGATAGGAACTCGTAGCTCAGATGGTTAGAGCGTCCTACTAGATACAAGAAGGCCCTGGATTCAAATCCCAGCGAGGTCCATGAATTTTTCACAATTTCTCTCTTCGTTTATTTAAAAATCTCCTTAATCTATTGAGGAAGGATCCAAATAATTATTATAAACTATAACTCGTTAACGGCACGTTTATATGGACTTTTCAACTCTAAATAAGTTCTAGAATTCATCTATGAAATATTGCCGGTACGTTTTGGGACACCTGTATAGTTTAATAGGTATATTATAAGTACTATTTGATAAGCGTATTGAATGTTGGCTGTTGATGGAATCGGCAAAAGTTTTCCAAGCCTGACTTTTGTGTAGGTAAATATAACAACAATAATCTAACATAACGCATAAAACTCGGCCCGAATTTTCGAAGTTTCACTTTTGTGTAAATATAGCAACAATAAACCTATCCTAAATGTACAAAACTCAACCCAAATTTACCAAGCGTAACTTTTGTCGATCAATTTTTCTAGCGATCAATTTTTCGGCGATCAATTTTCTCCGCGATAAAATTACGATCAGTTTTCCTTGCGTTCAATTTTCCGCGCGACCAATTTACCAATGATGAATTTTCCCCGTGAACAATTTGCCGCGATAAATTTACCGGCGATAAAATTTCCGGACACGAGCAGGAACACATGTTATTTTTTCAAAATAATTACGGCTTATTAAACAATAAAAATTCTTTGTTGCAGCATTTATTTGTTAATTAGGTGCAAACAAAAGGCTGAGATGTCAGTGAAACGTGTTTAAATATGTTTGCTCATAATTCTATTTTATACCACAACGGCGCTACTACGCAATGCAGGAGGAATAACATACATACATATAGTCAATAAGAACCTTTGCTTTACAAAGAATACTGATGACGTGACCTAATATTTAATAAACTTAAATGCTATTTTAATAGGTGTTAATAATAAAGTACTCGAAATCTTAAGCATTCAGCATTTATTCTTAAAAAATCGACATTTTGTTGCCGATTTTGAGAGCAAACTGATGTGTATGTTCTTTGCGATTTTTTTTGCAATGTTAAAAATTATGTTTATGGATCAGTAGGATCTTATTTCTCTGATAAAGGTATAAGTGTATACTAAAACGTCGTTTTTATAAGAATGCTGTATGACAGATTTTGAGTAAATGTTATAGTACCTAATCTACACCAGAGCGCAGAGCCGAGATATTTACCCAGAGGTGTTTTAATAATTTGAATATAAATTTGACACATGTGTTGAAAGCAATTTTGGGTTTTTGCGGAATATGAATATTGAACAGCAAAACCAACAAATAATACATGATTCACTTACCAGTCTGATTGTCCAGCGGCTGAGGATACAAATTATCAGGTAATGTATCTTCTAGATCCCGCAAATTTGCAATGCTTCCTTTATAGCTTCCTAATTCAGCAGAAACGCGCCTTAATCCTTCTCCACCTTCACTTCCATCAGTCGATTCTCCTTCGCCTGCATTTGCTGCCTCCATATTCTCACCAGCTCCTGTTTTATCACCAGTCATAACTTTCACTGGCGTGGAAGTTGTAGAAATTGCTTCTTTGATTTCGTCAAGTTTCTTTGCAGCTGCCACAGCAGCAGATTTTAAGCTGCTGATGCCACCTTGGATGATTTCGTTAGATTTCTTGCTTGCTAAACTGCTTGGACTGGAAGAATGTCATTTCATTGAAAATAATTTGTTAATATTTAATATTAACTTTAATTATATTATTAAATTATGCATATTAGGCATGTACATTTTAAACAGAAGCATGAAGTAATTATAAAATTAGAATTTCAATTGTATCATTTTTGTGTGATAAATATTTAATTGTTATCCACTTTGTTTAATACTGAAGCATTTTGATAAAAAAATGTATGAAGAAATTAGTTTTAACAATAAATGGTAAAAAAATAAAACAAAAATAATGCATTACCTTAAATTGGTGATGGCATTCTCAATGAGTTGTTGTGGCAACTTGAGATCTGCTTTGCGAAGTGACAATCGGGCCGGTGAGTAGCGACTAAAACAACACATCTAGCTACCATCTACGGACTACGTGCAATAGACAAGCCATACAATATTAAAGCAGTGCCATTGTTCAATGATTTTTCTTAATAAGAATAGAAACGCGGAAGAATGTTTCGCACAGAAAGGCTACGAGCACCAAGCTTTTCTAAACTTTAAATTATAAAAGATATCTCATAAAGTTTCTTCTATATATTTCATATATTAAAAATTAATATTACTGAATTTTAAGATTAAAATATAAGCGATTAAAATCAGGCGAAGAGCCAACAGGCAAATAATTTAATTATTTATTTCACAGTAATTTGTGTATGCGTGTGTGTTTGTATGAAACATCATCTATTAGGCACTGTCTAAAAAAAAATTCATTTAAATGTATGCAGATATTTAATAATTATTAGCAACTCATTAGATATAATTTTTAATGAGATCTATAATGGGATATAAGGCAAGACTAATTAATATTGTAGATTACAGTAAAAATTAAGATAATAATGCAAAAATACTTGAATCATTTCTTTTAACATTTTAAGTTAGCCGCGTAACACTTCTTCCTGTTTCTCATCAATTTTGTATAAGTAGCGCCCGTAAAGTTGAGACTGATCTTACTAGGACGGGTGGAAATGTAATATTTCAATGAGGAAAACAATCCATGAACATATAAAATGGGGTATTCAATCATTGCAAAGAAATAGTAAACTTTAATAATTATTATAAGGTAACATACTTCAAACTAAGAATTTTAGTCAAATGAAAATGATGAAATATTACTTCGTTTTAATAAAAATGCTTAACTATGGTAACTACATAGAACACATCGTCATAGTCCCGAGAACTATATAGTTTAGTCCACGAAAGATGACTATTCTAAGTCACTTGTTTGAAGAAAGAATACACAGCACTTTATACAGCAATACCTTAGCAACATTTAATGTTAGAAAGAGAAAGACTATTTAACGTGTCTATGTAATTTGTTATGTCTACGTAAATGGTGACATTACTTCCTAACACACTACAAATAATAATGACGTATGTCGTAGAGTTTCAGATATCTAATTATCTTCTACACTGCCCTCTGTGTTCATGTTTACCCAGTAACGTTGACATTTAAATCAAATTATTATTCCATGGTTTGTCAAGTCTGTTTTTGTGATTTGCAAAAATATAGGTGAAGTACATAAATCTTTAAGAAAGGCATTATTTAAAAAGAAACATAATTTTCAAATAAATTACACTTATTTTTTTCAGTTCAAATGTATCCATAAATATTTCTTGTTGCACGCTTATGCATACGAAATGCAGTGAAGTTATCTACAATTATAATTATATCAGACGGCTTATAAATGACCTTGAATAGTCATCTTTCGTGAACCAAACTATTAGTATGTTCGAAAATTGAACCACGACTGTACCGGTAAAATTTTTCAGGTTACCGGCACTATTTTCGAACGCGGTAACTGAAATGTATGGTAAATTATAATTACGGCGGGAACCGTGCTCAAAGCACGGTTTTTGTGGTAATTTATAGTCTAACCTAACTTTTGAAGTATACACACGTTCTTTGGCATCATTTAAAGGTAAATTGTGTTTAAAAACAACTAAGTACTGTACATGGTTCAAAAAACAAATAGTATCCAACAATGCAAACTAAATGATTTTGACAGTTATTAATAACCATGAATACCAATGTGTTCGACTGCTTACCGCGAGAACCGTAACCTTTCAGTTACCGTGTAAATAACCGCGGTTGAATTTTCGAACACACTATATACTAGCGCCATCTGTGTTTCTAACAGTAAAATTTAACCTGAAATGAACAACATACCGAATCTACGTGACAATTTTCAAGGACGTTTCTAGATTTGTAACGAATTTCAATTTTCTAACAATAAATTATGAATGAAACTAAACATGTATTATATTTTTCTAATATTTGAAGGTGTAAGCTATAGAAAAAAAGTTACTATTTTGCATAAATTCCATACACATTATAATCTATAATAGATGTAATAGAAGATCCCATCATTAATGTAATTTAATGTATATTGTTTCCAAATTTTGAAAAATATCGATAAGAATAAATAAATGTAAATAATCTACTGACAGTGACAGATTATGTTCTGCCGTCATCCAGCTATGTTCTTAGTATTACGGGCTAAACAATTTAGGCAAAATACCATTCAGAGTATTTTTTGTAATGGGGTATGAGACTAAATTTTGATTTTTACAGATATGATACTAGACAAAAAATAAAATACCCGTATTTTTTAAATCGGTTAAATTATTTATAGTTTCCGAGAAATAAATTATTAAAGTTTTGTAGAAGGGGTATCGTGACGTCATAATGTACCAAGCTCGAGTCTCATAACGGTATATGTAAATCCCCGAAGACATTCTCGTCACTGTCCGTATCCCCTCTCCAAAACATTCAATTGCAAATAACTTTATTATTAGGAAATAATGTTTAATTTTTATTATTATAGTGAGAAACTATTTAAATTATATATTTCATGACTCATATATTTAAAAATATTTTCTTAAAATTGTTATTATGAAAGAAAATAATTAAATTTTATTTGTATAGTAAAAAAAAATGTATATCGTGCCGAGCTAAGTTTATGCTAGAAGTAACTGAACAGAACTCATTACATTACAGATTCTTGTATCTATGATGTGCTGTGATTCTGCAACTTAATAACGTCCAGCAAAATAAAGCTAATATCTTTCATTCTAAAGCAATTTTATCACTCGACATCAATGAACTTTTTTGGCTGCAAAGCAACAAATGTATTTTAAGCGTACCTGAAGTTCATCTTGATGCTAGAACTCAAACTTGCTAGACTAGACGTCATTGAAGATGCAGGGACGGTTTCAGAACGATGTAGGCCCTTTGTTTGGGTAGGTGGACTTCCTTCAAATGTTGCTGATCTTTGAACGGAATTTCTAAATAGAATAGGCGTATCTGTTGGTACAGAAGGCGATTGGAATGTTGGATCGGATGTTGTTGTTGGAGGCGGGGTGGGTGGTTGTTCTAGAGCTCCTAAGGGGTCGTTCTCTGTTACTGGTGTCCTGGGGGATACTCTGGAAGAAATATTAACATTTTACAAATTTAGAGTTCTCATTACTTCCACGTGGTTTAAGATTATTCCTGTTTCACTAATTTCCATACTGCATTTCCACTATATAGGACAGTAAATTTAATTTCAGAATTCGTCAAATGTAATTCAGAATAATCAATATACACTAGCGATTGTTGAAACTGCAAATTGCTACACCAAACAATATTAGAAATAAATCAATGAGATTCAGCGTAGAAGTTCCTTATTATTATTATTAAATTACGGTGCTCTGGTACCTCGTGATGGATATTGTTAGAATAAGCTCATTATTAGTAATGTAAACGATTAAATAAGGTGGCGAATAATATTTTGCGGTATTTCATTCCATCCTTTTTCAATTGCAGTCCACATTTCTTCCAGTGTTTGCATCAACGGCTGAGAACGCCTTATTGCTCTTTCTTATTATTCCAGGGACCCCAAAACGTGCTTATTCATTAGAAACTCACTATCGAAATTTTTGATCAAAGACAATACCTTCCTTACCTACCGGTGACGGAAGGTAAACATATGCAGTGGAATTTGGTGACAAATCTGGAGAACGAACAGGCCATGAAAGCACTGATATTGTGCTGGTTAAAGAATGTTAGTTCTCATCTTGCAATATGTGGTCTTGCGTTGTCTTGCTGAATTTTGGCTGTCGGATTAAGTTGCATATGGGGAGCAACTTCCGGTACTAAAATTTCACTAATGTACCGCGCTGACTGTATAGAGTACCGGGAATGCGTATTAAGCGAAATTTTCTTCCGATGTAGTCTGACAAATATCCGCGAATCATCAGAAAAGATCATTTTATGCACTAGTCCAATTGTAAAGATCCACGGCGCGCGATCATAGGAAGTCTTAATACAGCCCGGCGTACATGTAGCCCAAATTCCGTCAAACGGTGACGAATAGGTCGTATAGAAAGAGGATATCTTATTAACTTCCACCATTGCTGTGCTAAAGCTGGGGCACTTTGAGTGCGATCTTGTAAAGCTAGAATAATAAGATGACGGTCCTCCCTCTCTGATGTCCCCCTACGGGCCCTATATCCTGTCAGCCGTCTCTCTGCGCCAATCTCCTACCCACTGTCTCCAAATGCGTGAAATTGTACTTCGCTTGTGCGATAATTCCGAGTAGGTTTGAACAAGTATATTTTTTCCAAGACTATACTCAACGATTCCAAATTTTAATAATAAGCAACTTTTATGCTGAATCTCATTTATTAATTTCTAACATTTTTTGGTGTTGAATTTTTAACGACAGCTAGTGTATTTTCAGAGAGCTTCAAATATAATTCAGAATAGTCGATTTAATTTCAGAAAGCGTTGAATGTAATTCAGATATAAATATTTATATTTCAGAATACATTGTTTGTAATTCAGAACACTGTTGATAACGAAAAACATGTTTGAATCCGAGTTGTTGGAACCACAACCAGTCACTTATTAACACATAAATATTACAGTTTTATAACTTACTTAGTAGGAGACGTTTTAGAACCGTCTTCCGCTTCTTCTTGAAAATCTAGAGCTCTGGAACAATGTTTTCTGATATTTTGTAATTTCTCTAAAATACCAGCATCATTCGCAAAACTTTCAGATCGTGCTAAAAGTCTCAAATTTTCAGATGGACTTTCAGGCGGCGTTAAACTCATATTTAACGCCCGATCTGTTCCTGATGTTTTCGAAGATTCGTCTGTTGATTCTAAACCTGAAGCATTAAAATCCATTTTATATTTATACTCTAAGTTTCAAAAAATAAAACCTTACCTGACATTAAAAGTCCTGCACTGGACACAGCCGATGCAGGATCAACTCCTTCATTATTCCCAGGCCTAACTATACTAGTGACTTTCGAGTGGAATCTATCAACGATTCCAAGTTCTCCGGTAGCTGCAGTTTCATGGGAATCTAAAGAAGATCTTGACATTCTGTCGATTTGATCGAGTAAGTTGCTGGTGCCCTCAGTTGAGGCATGTCTACGTGATGCTTGTTTTTTACCAGCGCGTCGGAAGTGAGCTGCTCCTAATACTACATATCGCAGTTTGTTCCATAAAAGTTGACTAGAACTTGAATGTGCCGGCCATTCGGCTTCGAGAACACAACGGTTGTACAATCTATAAAAGATGGATTCATTGTATAAAACACTGCTCAATATACAGGATGTTTAAAGACTAATGCAACAAACTAATAGTTTGTCGAGGAAGTCATTTTGGGTGAAAAATGTTATATTAACATAGAGGTGCATATTTTTCTAATTTGAAACCGGTTGTAGGTAAACGTAGGTATAGTTTGGTTCACGACTATACCTGAGTATTGATGACTATTCAAGGTCACTTGTTCGAAGAAAGAATTCACAGCACTTTATAGAGCAGTAACTTAGTACCATTTCTTGTTAAAAAGAGAAAGATTATTAACACACTACAAATAATAATGACATATGTCGTAAAGTTACAGAAATCTAATTAACTACTACACTGCCCTCTATGCTAAAGTTTACCCAGTGACGTTACCATTTAAATCGAATTATTATTTCACGGTTTATGTCAAGTTCATGTTTTTGTGTTTTGCAAAAACATAGGTAAAGAATATAAATCTTTGAGAAAGGCATTATTTAAAAGTAAACATAATTTTCAAATAAATTACACCTATTTTTTCCGGTTAAAATGTATCCATAAATATTCCTTGTTGCACGCCTATGCTTACAAAAGGCAGTGAAGTTATCTGCAAGTAATATTGTATCAGACGGCTTATAAATAACCTTTCGTGAACCAAACCATATGAAAATATCAAAAATAATCGCAAAAATAGCACTATAGTGAAAATTATTAGGCAGAATACTCACGTCATCAACTTGAAAAAAAAAACCTTATAAAATGAAGTATAACTTGTAGAAATTATTGGGTGTTAGTTATTTTTAAAAAAGTACTAGTATTAATGATATTTACAAATATTTCTAAGTCACTCATTATTCCTTTTACGGAATATAAAAATATTTGCAATAATTGTAGTTTATTTTCGTATCAGACTTTGACATCATGTTGTGTCAAATAATTTTGTATTCCGTAAAAGGAATAAGGATTGACTTAGAAATAATTGTAAATTAATTAATATATACGTTTCTATAATACTAGTATACTTTTTCTTCTTTTTAAAAAAATAAATAACAACTAATAATTACTACAAGTTATATTTCTTTTTATAAGGTTTTTTTCAGGTTGACGTGAGTTTTCTGCCTAATCATTTTCACCATAGCCATGACATGGAATCAAAAATTAACAAATGTTTAACGATCTGTTAAATTAGGTCAATATTTTTATAATTTCTGTTCAAGTGAACAATTATCTATTAGATTCCCGGAAAATTCATCACGGGTAAATTGATCGCGATAAATTTATCGCGGAAAATTCATAGCGTGAAAATTGATCGCCGATAAATTAATCGCGGGGAAAAATTAGCGCCAGAAAATTGATTGCCAGGAAAATTTATAGCCAAAATAATATGTATCGCAGAAGTGTATCGTCAAGAAAATTAGTGTCTTTTGTATAAATATACAACAATCTGACCTAACACACAATATTCGGCTCGAGTTTTTCAAGCGTGACTTTTGTGGGTTATTTGTTAATTTGTAACTCAATTCATTTAGGCAGTATTTTTTGTATGCATAAATATCTCGGCGGTCAATTTTTTTGTAATCAATTTACCGCGCGATGAATTTTCTTAGCGTCAATTTGCTTAGCGATTGATCTTCTGGCGATCAATTTTCCCCGTGATAAATTTACCGGCGATCAATTTTCCACGCGATTAATGGACCGACGATCAATTTACTGACGATATATTTTCCAGGCGATCAATTAACCGGCAATGAATTTTCTCCGCGATC
Source organism: Harpalus rufipes (assembly GCA_951394225.1). Classification (NCBI taxonomy): domain Eukaryota; kingdom Metazoa; phylum Arthropoda; class Insecta; order Coleoptera; family Carabidae; genus Harpalus; species Harpalus rufipes. Next base: position 14,035,929 of record OX596283.1, on the reverse strand, counting down.
AATTTAGCGGCAATAAAATTTCCGGACACGATATATTAATAAAAATATAATTATAAATTATTGGAAAACTAAAAAAAATATGTTCTTTTCAACGGTGTAACTATGATGTCCATATGAAGATTGCAACTTTGACATCATGACTTTTAGAGTTTAAAGGTGTCCTACAGAAGTGCAACCAAAATCTAGTATTATTTCATACGTTATTTGTAAAAATTAAAAATTGCAGAATTTTCGTCTATATCAAGTGACCCATGATTTCTTCTGGATAAACAATACACCGCTAAAATGGCCTTCTAATGAGGCAAATTTTGTCTAATCGACTTCGTATCATCGTACCTCTCATAGTTCTCGAGATCCCCATGTTCAAGTTAAAAATTATTTATAGTAACAATGAATTATACTTTTGAAAATCAATTCTATATTCCAATATTTTTTGATGACAAAAAAATCTAAAAGTTAACAAATTCAAAAATAAACAAAAGAATTACTACTATAAATTTTGTATCTATTATCTGTAAAAATATTATTATCACAATCAGATAATTAGACAAACTAAACTATTTATAGCATTCATTTTGCAGTAAAATATTAGTGATATCTACATATTCACACTAGTAAATTCAATATAGTAAAATTTAGTGGGCGGGTTAACTTTTAATATAATAAATTATGAAGTACAATTAAATGTTTAAAATTATTAAAGTGAAAAAGCACATTTTATACGAATAAAATTTAATAACAGTTTAAAATAAATTCTTCAACTCACCCATATGTAAGTGCATTTGGCTGTATTCCAGACCTCTTCATTAGCAAGAGAAGTTTAACAGCCAACAGTGGCATAGAATGTTCTCCACATAATTGCATCATAAGTCTGTAACAGACTTCATCACAAGTAAGTCGTAACCGTGCTGCCCGACCGAGTAATTCGTACGAGAGTCGTAATACGGCTCTTTCTCGCCCTGGGCATAAGGATAGCATACTCGGGAGAGTCATGAAGTATAATGAGTAGCATGTGCCCAATAAGCATCGTGCCCAGGCGTCGGGAGAACGGATACATTTCCTAAGGAATATAAAAAATAAAATTTTAATTTTCAAAATGTCATGAAAAAAATTGTTCTTTTTTTGTTTAAATCGAACAAACAGTCTAATTTATCGTACTGTATGATTAAATTATTTTTCATTTGCGTTGTTTGTTGTATAAAATTGTTTAAAAAGTTACAAAAAACCAGCCATGTTGTGACGTCACGTTTCAGAACTGCAAGCAGTGTTGCCAGATGGCTCAAAATTATTTCCCTAAAATCAAATAATTTTTTTTCCTAGATTTGATTTTCTATAATGTGAATTTTACAGGTATTTAAAACATGAATTGAAAACAGGAAAATTTAAGGTTTGTTTTGGAAAAAAAAAGAAATTAACCTAAAATATAGGTATAGTTCAAATTTAAAGTTATTTAAATAATTGCTTAACGCAGTTTTCAAATTATATGAAAAAAAAGAGTTTAATATAACGTTACTTTATCAAGTGAAATGGAACTATGAGAATCACAACTCACAAGAATTCCAAATAGACTATAAATTGAAAATTACATATCTAAATATGCTATAATATATTAATATAACAACATTCTTTTCATTTTTATAAATATAATTTTCATTCGGCCTGGTTATCCACGTGTCACATCAGCTATGCTTCATTGTAAAGATTTGAGATTAGACGCTACAAGTTTGTTTAGCTATAGAAAAACATGTGAAGCATTGAATTTAATATATTTTCTTTAGTATTTAGGCATGATGGTATAAAACAAAGTTTCACCGACAGTTTACTTTCGTAAATTTCATGTCATCTTTAAATACCACTTTGACGTTTAGAACCTATTGTAAAAATCAAAATGGCCGTTGATAATAAAATGTGACGTCACTGGGCGAGGAGCTAGGCGGGGAAAAACAGTCGCTTTTTGAACAATATCATTTTTAATTGCAATTTTTTTCGTTATTAAAGATCGATTTGAAGAAAATTATAAAATACGGGTCTATTATTTTTCATTAATCTATCGATTAAAGGTAAAAATGAAAAATCGTGCATAACTCCATTCTGTTTTACTGAAATGAATTTTTTACATAACAATGGGAGAGCTAAATTTAACAGCATCCTATAAATAAACATAATATAAAATGTATGTATCAATGTTTCAATCGGTAATGAAAGTAAACGATGATAGCAGATTTTTTTAAGAATATTTATATCTTCTAATTATTAAATTTTGAAAAATAAAATTCATGAAGTAGTCTCAAATTTGAAAATATCCATTAGATATTTTAAAATTAGTGATTGAAATAAAAATAAACTCACTTTGCGAATTTCTGAGCACACTTGATTTCTTGTTTGGTACGTCGAGCCATTGGAGAACCAGGTGCTGGACACGGATATAAAGATTGCAAATAATTAAAATTTTTACTAATTAATAACGTAGGATCCAATTCAAAAGTGTTATAAATATATGTACCACCTACAATTACAAATATATAAATTTATATTTCAATTATATGATAAAATCATTAATTTTTTTTACCTTGAGCTGGAGGTTCGGGCGGAAGTAATAATACCGTTCGTTCGCTACTGTGCGCCATTTCCGGTTCCAATAACCGGATGTTACTTTCCTCACTTGTTAATCTTTCCGTACATTCGTCAAAAAATGCTAGACCCATATCGCCATCTGCTACGAAACTTCTTTCTTCGATGAATCGGGTGAACATTTGAGTTTTCATTAACAAGGAGAAGAATTTTTGATGATTCTATGAACAAGAAAATTAATTTGTAAATAAATTAATGAGAAACATTAAAAATGAATACCTTATCCCTGGATTTTAAGAAAGAATCGATTTGAAACAATGCTTGAGCGTCTGTCGTACCGACTGTTGGTGCTTTTGTTATAGGTAATAAATAATTTCTGTAACCTTTCAAAGTCCACGCCATGAATTTTAGGAATGCTTCTTGGATTTCTAATTCTAGTGTTTGCTAAAATTTTATTTAAAAATAAATTAAAGGAAACCGCTTTTTTCAAACGATCTCAAAGTTAGTCTTGCTAGCTTTCTTTTCGACATAATTTTTTTTTCTGGGATATACGGAAATCAATTTTCTTCTCGCGAAATAGTAAGGAAAATTAGTTTTCCCTAATTATTTTAGGTTAATAAGCTTTAAATAAAAGTTGTAGAACATAAAATTCTGCATCAGAATCAATGAGCAAAATTAATATTGCTTGATTTATAACGGCAGAAATTAGGTATGAAAATGTAGAAAACCAACCCGAAAATAATTATATCCATCAAATTAAAATAAAAATTAAAAAACGTTTATTTATCTTCCGCGTTAGGTTAGTTTTTGTTTATTATTATTATTTGTATTTTCTGTTCATTTCTCTCTCGACTTACATACAATGACAAATCATAATTTGTCAGTTGATTGGAATCGACCGCACGAAACATGGTTCGGGTGACGTTAATATGAGCTCCGATTTTACGAACGCTGCAGATTACATCGGATCAATTCGATCGACTTTACGAAAACGTCTATAGTTTTCAAAAATAGAAGTAAAAAAACTATGATAATAAAATTAACTACTTCTACTTCGGCGACGTAGAAATAAAACTTCTACGTAGTGAATCAACTCACAAAAGATGCCATTTTTATGACATTTGAAGAAAAAAATAATTTCGCTAATTTTGATGTGGAATTTTAAGCTCTAAATCTTTTATTTGAACTTTTTTACCTAAAATAATTAGGAAAGCAAGAAATAACGACTGTTTTATCTTACATGTTAAAATTCTACGTTCGGTAGTGCCGGTCACCACCCTGTATTTTCCTCACAAGAAAAGGAAAACTAATTTCCCTCACTATATCGCGAGAAGAAAGTTTTCTGTTCATGTCATGAAAAAATAAAATGGTTCAATTACGTACTTCTTTTCTCCTGTGTTGAAATTCTTTTTCTACATTATTTTCAGTCTGATTTTTATCATAATTTTGATGTGATGTATTATTACGTAGTTGATAATGTAATTGTTCTAAATTTGTTTTAAGAGCCTTGGCAGCTCTTTTGGGTAATAATTTTATATTTAAGTGTTTTTGCGCCTCACATAACTGAAATTATACTGTATAAAAATAATGAAATTGAAGTATTAAGTAGAACAAACCGTAATAAAATTTGTATCTAAATCAATACAGCTAACATCTGGTGGAGGGTCATACAAATCAAAATAACGAGAATCCACTCCTATTAGAAATGGTAATGGTGCATGTAACACTTCAACTAAACCTACATAAATGCACGTATTAAATCAGCGATAAAATATAAGAAATGAATTTTCCTACCTAGTGGACAAAGTGGAATATAAGGACACTGCCATTTGAAAGGAAACAATAACGATGAAACAGCCTCAGTCGCAGCTGTTAAAGCATCCGGTCTCAGCGAATGCATTAATATTTTCTGTTCTGTTAACGCCAGGAGCAAAACTTGCAAACAGTTTTCGGATCCTAAGTTGACTAAAAGATGTTTAAAACCCGCTGCACTTCGCGGTAATGGTAGATCTTCGGGTTGTGTTAAAACAACTCTTTCGGGACTATTCGCAGTTAGTTGTAGTAATGTTCTTGGTCCAGGGAATGGAACTTCTTCTAATAATTGCACTATGTAGCGTTCCACAGGTACAGTTTGTGGTTCACCACTTAAAACCTTATCCTAGAAAGAGGTTTTATATTCTATAAGGCTAATAAACAATAATCCAAATGCAGACAAGTTAAATGAAAATAGAGTATTCGCACAAAAAAAAAATATTCGGGTACGAACCTAAATTTTACATTTATTTAGTTTTATGAAATTCACTTAATTTATGGTAACAAAATATGTATATCAAAATATTTGTCTTGTTTGGTAAAAAATCAAGTACGACATAAAAAAATTACGAATATATTGAGGAAAATAAAATAAAATAAATCCAGAAAAAAAACATGATACTTTTTTCCTCAAATCGTGATTGAAGAAATTTCCGGGAATTTTTAAGAGTAATATCCAGAAATTTTATCGCTGTCCATTACTAAGTTTTATACAATTTTTCTTAACACAGCCTAACCGAAAGATCAAAACTCGTGCCCGCAAAACTTGGATCGGTGTAAGTGTTACTATACTGCATTTAACGTAAGAAAATAGTAGATCGTTTTTACACGCCTGAAATAAATAATTTAAATGAGGTCATGCACGATTTTTCATTTTTACCTTTAATCGATAGAGTAATGAAAAATAATAGACCCGTATTTTTATTTTTCCTTAAATCGATCTTTAATAATGAGAACATTGCAATTAAAAATTGTTCAAAAAACGGCAATTTTCCCCGCATCGTCCCTCGCCCAGTGACGTCACATTTCAGTATCAAAGGCTATTTTGATTTTCACGGTAGGTTCGAAATTCAGAGTGACATTTAAAGATAACCTGAAATTTACTAAAGTAAACATGTCGGTGAAACGTTGTTTTGTGCCATCGTGCCAAAATACTAGCGAAAATATATTCAATTCAATGCCTCACGTGCGTTGTTATACCTAAACAAAGTTCTAGCGTCTAATCTCAAATGTTTACAAAGAAGCATAGCTGATGTGACGCGTGGATAACTTCAGGCCAAATTAAAATTATTTTATAAAAATGAAAAGAATGTTGTTATATTAATATATTAGCATATTTAGATATGTAATTTTCAATTTATAGTCCATATATTTTTTTCTTTTAGAATTTCTGTGTTCATGTAAGTCTTTATGAAATGAGTGAACTTGCAGTTCTGAAACATGGCTGGTTGTTGCAACTTTTTAAAAATATACTTTAATACAATTTTATACAACAAATGTACATAAAAATTAATTTAATCATACAGTACGATAAATTAGACTATGCTTGTTCGATTTAAACAAAAAAAATAAACATTTTTTTTTTGCTTGACCTCATTCATGAAACTAAACTTTTTCAATAATAAATATTTTTTATCTGTAAAAATGTACAAGACCTCAATATTATAAATTTATAACAAAACATGGTTAAACATCTCTTAATTCTCTAGATTTTATTTGATAATGGACAACTGACAGGTGATATTTTTTTCATTTTTGTGAACTAGGTATGCATTCTGACCAATCAAAGTGCAGAATTTGTATCCCTATATAAAACAACGCTATTTTCTTACATGAAATGAAGTATAGTTTTTTAACGGTTCGAGTTTTGTGCGTTAGTTACGGTATAATTAGAAAAATTGGATAAAAAAAATAGTATAACGGCCCGCAAAAATGTGCACATTCAAATGGGGTCTTCCACTGTAGTAACAAATTAGAATGTGTCATTTATAATAAAATTAAACCTTAAAACTGTATGTTACGAACTATCAAAGTTTAAAAAATGTTATTAGTTTTTAAAATAATCGTCTTTCTATTCCAAATTATCACTACTTTCAAGACTTCTGCTATCGCTTTTTTAAAATGCGGAATCCATTTTAAAGTATAAGGATGCAGAAAATAAAACAAAAAAACAACGGAAGTAAAACAAATAACACTTGTTTAAATTTATTATTTTATTGAATTGCCCAGCATATTTTCAATTATTGCCGAAAAGAGTTAATTGAAAAAGATCAATTTATGTGACTTCAATTATTAGCGTCCATTAGTCCACTGTTAATAACGAAATAACGAATAACGAAGACTTTCTAAAACTACAAATCGCTTTCAGTTTAAATGGTTTTATAAAAAAAAAAATAGTGGAGGACCTCATTTAATGCATCAAAATATTAAAACACGTGTAATTTTCGCAATTTTAGTACTAATTATATTCTATTTAAAATCAATGTTTTTATTGGTTACAAATATTTTTGTTTTACACAGATTTGAAAACTAATATATCCCACAAAAAAACAAATCTCAAGAAACATCTGAGTAATATTAAACTAATACAAAAGATGTCATAAGTATATCGCATAATTTAAAAAAATCTTATCGCTTTTACAACGAATTTCTATAAGGAAATTACTCAGAATTTGGACAGAATAAAAAAAAAATCCGACTTATTTCCTTATTAACTAAATTTTCTGGAGCTAATCAACTTTTTAATAATTTTTATACCACGATTTCAATAATCGTCGTCTTTTCATATATTTTTTAATATTAAAAAAATGGTTTAGGACTTTTGAAGAGAATATAAAAAAATACTTACGTATAAAAATATCAACCATCTCTCAAACGTGTCGGAAAACGGCCAGTGAGAAAGAACACATATACTCTTATTAGCATTTAATACATAATTTGATTCTGAATCATAGCCTAATTGTTCTTTTTGTTCCTCAGTCAATTTATCAATAGGAAATTTTTCATAAAAAGTCAGTGCCGATCCATAAACTTTATGTTTAGCATCAGACACAGTCAATACAAAAGTACTAAAAACCGGTCGTGGTTGCGAAGCCTCTGCCGGCCACATTTCCAAAGTAGCTCCCATCGGTAAACAAAACATTGCTACCGAATGGGGAAATGGAAAATGAGGTAAATCGGATATTGGAAACCTGGAAGGAATAATCAATGATGAACTCCTTAGAGGAAAAGTTTATCTACGTACCTGTTTAATATCTCAGGCTTATAACTTAATAATGGTGCTCGATTCATTGATTTCTTATAACATAAGTACACATCATTCCCGACAAAACCTTTGTTGAGGTTTTTATTTATGCAGCAAAATGCGTGAGGTGGAACTTCACCTTTATTTGCGATGATTACACAAATATCTGTTACTACTAAAGCATTACACGGTGCAGTAGGCTGTGCCCTTCGATAAGTAATAAAAGTTTTAGCTGCTGAATTATTTACATTTGCCATATGACCACCTGTACTTTCTTTCACCACTTCGGCATCTGGTAAAAGCCATTCTTTCCCTTCATACATCACACCTACAAACAGATCGAACACTGTAGTAAACGTTCAATTTATATAAAATTCATTTTTACTAACCAACATCAACTAAAGGTGGTTTGTCTCTGCCTCTTCTATAGCATAAAAAACACTGGTGGTTTCTTATACTTCCATGATTTAAGTCGGCAACAAAGCCAGTTGGTGTAAATTCCAATAGCTGGAAGTCAGGTGGTATGACATCTCCCATTTCAGGAAATAAGACACCGATATCTGTGATGGGTGCCTGATCATGATTAGTTTTCAATTGTCCACAATCAGAGAAATTTAAATCATCTAATAACTCTGGCGAGTCTGGTAAACCAGCCACCACAAAATAATCTGCGACTCTTCTTTCATCCATTATATTTTGATTTCAGGTGCAAGGTAACATAACCTGTTTTTGTATTTTTGCGTTAACTAGAATGTAAAATTATCATAATACTAAGATTAAGGCACACGTTTCAGACGGCCGACAATTATATTTAATACTAGTTTCTGTTAATTAATTAATAATAATATTTTAAAATATTAACACTTCGTTCTACACACAAAGTTTGCAGAAGTATGACTCATCGTTTACTTGGCCAACCTTGATACACTTACAAAAAAACGTAAAAGACTAATGTTAAAATAAAATCAAAAAGTCAAACACTCGTTTGACGAGACATTTCTTTACTTCAGCTACCAATAACAACTGTTTTCACCCATTTTGTTTATATGTGTAGTAGAGTAGGAATATTTATTCCGTAATTTACTGCGACTGCGCTATACCGTTAATGAGTTGTTAGGGGTTACTTCAAAAACTACGCATTCTTTCATTGGAGACAAAAAGGACTGTTGCTTGCATTCCTTTGTATGACTGTCATGTTTACATCGATGTAGTGCATTAAATATGTATGCATTTTGTAAATATTGATGTTTAAAATATAAATAGAATTCACTATGTAATAAGATTCAATTATAATTTACAGACCCGTAATCACAATCTCTATAAGGATATATAAAGCTCTTAAAAATCTGAATAGCGTAATAATATTTCTCTAATTAAATAATATTTTGTTTTGTTGTTAGATGCATCTAATATTTTGTGAATTATTAATAAATATACGAACATCTTGAATCGATGTAAATATGTAAATTATTATTTATATATGAGAAAAATAATTTTATACAGAAATTATACTCTGGGCATGCATTTGTTAACTTTTATTGCAATCATCCGTAAGATATAGAAAAATATGTTTATAATAAAAGAGAAACAATAAATAAATAATGAAACCCAATTGTTTTTCAAGTACAAATTTTAAATGAAATATTAGAATATGTATAAAATAAAACGTAAATGATTCATTTCATTCATATTTTAAGGGCCGTTTTCATAGACTCACTTATTTTAATTAAATTAACTTTAAGATTTTATTTTAAAGTAATGCTACAGTGCTAAAGTGCTGAAGTTATATTATGACAAACGAACACACCTTTTAAATTTAATTTGAAGTGTTAAAGTGAGGATAAATTTTATTATGAAAATTCGCATACGCAACCATATATAGTTTTGTTCATGGAGGATGACTATTCAACCAAACTATACTAATTTTTATGACACTGAAAAAAAAGTGGAAACACTGGAAACTGCAACTACCAACTGCAGTAGATTTCTTATACCCCGTTTCACCAACATCAAATAAATCTTCGAATAGCGAATAGCTTATTCGTCGAATAAGTGAAAAATCGCATCAAAATATGACAGCTAGAATAAATACAGTTATTTCAATGCGATATTTTTCTCTTATTCAGTGAATAAGATATTTAGAGATTTATTCGATGTTGGTGAAACCGGCCATTACCCAAATTCAAAAATTCGTCTTTTTATAAAACGCATACTCGTTTTATAAAACGCGGCCAAATTATCAAATCTTCGTTATCTGGCTATAGACCATTCGCTGAGACAAAAGAATGTTGAACTAATTCTTGAACAGAGACAAGTCATTTTATTGGTCAAAAGAGGATAGTTTTAGAGCCGAACCAATAGAATGACTTGTTTCAGTTCAAGAATTATACTTCATTTCACGTAAAGAAAATAGCGTTGGTTTAGATAGGTATACGAATTCTGCCCTTTGATTGGTGATAATTTAAACCTAGTTTATAAAAACGAAAAAAAAAATCATCTGTCAGTTGCCAGTTATAACATAAAATCTACAAAACTAATGTTTAACCATGTTTTGTTGTAATTTCTAATATTCAGGTTTTGTAAATTTTTACAGATAAAAATATTTATTATTGACAAAGTTTAGTTTCACAAATTTAAATTATTTATTTAATGCATGTAAAAACGGTCGGCTCTCAAGTACCATCCACTATTTTCTTACGTGAAACGAAGTATAGTTCCACATTCTCTCGTTTTAGCGAACAGAGTATAGTATAGACGTTTAAAAAAAACGACGAATAGCTTACGGTCACATTGTAATATGAAAATTTGGACATTTTGACTTACAATTTCTCTAAATATGTATAACCTAACATATTGCACAAACAATCGCGCTTAGAATACTTGGGCCGAGTTTTATGCGTTAGGTTAGGTTGTGATATTTAGAGAAACAAGCAAGCTAAATAAACTGTTCGTCGTTTTATAAAACGCCTGCCAGATTGGAAAACATCGCTAAGTTAATGAAAGTTTGACAATCTGGCTGCGTTTTATAAAAATACGGATCTTACAATTTAACTATGACGTACTTACTAGGCACACAAATAAAAATCGGAAAATTTGGGTTTTTCATTCACTTATTTACCTATGTGTAGTATAATCGTACACTGCTAAATATTTGGCACTTTCTTCCTGACTTACCTGTATTCCTGTATATCAGTAAACTTAAATAAATAAGTAAATGATAACAACGCATTGCGAAAATAATATGTAAATATAATTTAAGAAGTATTTTATAGTAATAAAAGAAAATTATGAGGTTGCAATATGTTATTTAAAACAAATATATTTTATTGTATTTTTCATATTTATTTATTAAATTCACTTATAATAATATTATTTTACGATATATTTTAAATAATAATAGTAAAATTTAAACAATTTTTTAGTATTTTTGATAAATGGTAAATAAAGTATAAAAAGTAATAAATACAAAAATTTATAAACATTTTAAAACTGATTTTGTTATAATCATATAAATATTTATTGCTGATGTAGATAAATAAAATAAAACAGTCAACAATATGGATATTTTACTAGAAAAAGAAAACACTATCTAGACTAGAGATTAAGTTTGATGTTTGATTGTATTCGTCAGATTAAAAAGTATTTGGCATCAGAAGAGTATATCACTAGCACTATGAACAACAGTATTTTAGTTTAGTTGAAATACAAATAGTGATATTTAAAACTCTAGATCAGGTAGAAATTGTTGTTGAGCAACAGACGAAAGTTCCATGTCGATAGGTTTGGTGTCATCGTATAACGATGGAGCTTCGCAAAGAATGGCAAATGTGCCGACAATTGACGCTATGGTGAAGATCCACAGAAACAGCCTGTCCAGGACCATGGCTACGAAGCCCCAGTCTTGATCTTCCTAAGGAAAATAGATGTTAAAAGAATTACATTAAATTGTTTATCAGTATACTTATAGAGTGATTGAAAAATAGGGGCAATTGGTTATTTTCTTCATTATTAATTTTAGACCTAAATACAGTTTAATTTATAAAGTTGGGAAGTACAAGGTCTTAAAATCTACTTCCGGTCTCGCCGGAAGAAAGGTCATCGCTATTTTTTAAATGGCATAATATTTATTTTTATATTTTCTTAAATTAATTTAAATTAGCTTTACAATTATGCCAAATTGCCAAATACTTGCATTTTTATCAAAAATAAACCAAGTTATCATTTTTCAAATTATGAAACTTTAAATCATTATCACTTTGCCATAACATTTATACCTTCTTTGATTGAGGAAATACTTGCACGTTTAGTTGATGTATCACTTGTTTTTGATAAATAAAGGGTAAAATTAAATATAAATAATTTTTACGTCTGTTAAAAAAAATACACTTTTTAAATTAAAATGGGTTTATAAGGTATAGTTTGGTTTACGAAAAAATAAGTGTAATATTTGAAAATGATGTTTCTTTTTAAATAATGCCTTTCTCAAAGATTTATGTGCTTCACCTATGTTTTTGCAAAACACAAAAAAAATAGACTTGACATAAACCATGGAATAATAATTTGATTTAAATGTCAACGTCACTGGGTAAACATTAACACAGAGGGCAGTGTAGTAGATAATTAGATATCTGTAACTCTACGACGTTATTATTTTGTAATGTGTTAGAAAGTAATCTCACCATTTACGTATATCTGTCACACAACATAAACTTGATAGACATACGTCAAATAATCTTTCTCTTTCTAACATGAAATGTTGCTAAGCTACTACTGTATAAAGTGCTGTGTATTCTTGTTTCGAACAACTGTCCTTGAATAGTCATCTTTCGTGAACCAAAGTATACGTCATTTTTAAAGCGTGAAAAAAGTACGCTTTTTCTCAACGCAAACTGGTGAAATAATGAAACGCTATAGCACTTTTTTCACACTTTTATTGTAGATGTAAAAAAAAAACTATATGCAACTAGAGTAAAAAGTGTCTTATTTCATTCATAGGATTTGACGAACTCTCTCATGTTGCGTAGATAACTATTTGTTAATTGTTTCGTAGTTCAAAATAACCAAATTAAATTATAGACCAGGTAAATTCAAAATACAGGGTACCCATTTTATCCCGCCTGAAAATTCATGAAGAGGCAATCCATATTTTATTTCATAAATGACTTGGTTTTTAAAATTTTGTTTTGTCTTGCTGTGATTATTCGATTTAAAGTACTAATATTGACCAAGTAGCTTATGAAAAGTATTCTGATTTGCCTATTCGTAAAATTTCAGGCGGGAACAGATAAAGGGCACCTGTATTTCCTCAAACAAAGAAGATATGAATGTCATGGCAAACTTATAATGCATTAAAGATCTATAATTTTGAAAAAATAATAACTAGGCATCAATTTTCACTAAATTCAATTTAAATTACTTACAGAAAATATAAAATTATATGTACCATTCCATTTAGAAAATCAAGGATGAAGTAGAATTTAGGATCTTTTTATATAAAAAAGTGGTATTTAAGTTCGCCTCCAACTTTGTATTTTAAACTATAGATCTAATATTAATAATAAAGAAAAAAGTCCTATTCCTATTTTTCAATTATCCTGTATGTAAACACTACAACACTGTCAGTAGACAAAATAATAAAAGTTAAAAATGGCCATAAGTAAATATACGTATATTTGAAAATTTGTGTAGTAATGGAATTGTTTTATATTTACATCCTAGTTATATTGTTCATTGTTATTAGTCTTAGTGATCGATTTGCGTAAAGATAAATTATATTTAATACTAATAATTCTTGTATACTTAGGTCATAGTAGTCAACAATCATTATGTAGATTGATATTGAAATGCACTGCATTAAATTATAGATTAATTATATGTTGATAAAAACAAAATCGTATTTGTTTTTATTTATATTCTGCACATGTGCAATGTCTTTACGCAGTTATTCATTTAAGTAACAAATCTTATCGTTGCTTTAAGAATGTGTTAAGTAGTGTGTCTATATAGAGATAATTAGCCATTAATAAATCATTGTAACGACAAAATTATTGCGATAAACTATTATTTTTATGTTTACATTTTAGGGTAGGTATGTTGGCGCCAGTATCTATTTAGATAGACATTTTTCAGTTGTTTGTTAAACAAGATAAGAGTCCCTGGTATAATCATTGATTACGAATGATTGTGTTTTTGTGTTGCTATTATCTATTTCCGTGTTAGTAGATTAAAAAGAATCTAATGTGTCCATTACATAACTGATAATCTCAACATTATCATGAGAGATTTTTTTTTGTTTTCTTTGTTAAGTAGAATTTGAGAAACATGTATTTACAGATATACATATATTATGTAATATTAATAAAATAACTCTCTTATAAGTATTTTTTACATTATTTTGAAATAAAATAAATTATCGATAGATAACGTTAATAAAATATCCAAAGTTTTTCAATATAATATATTATGAATGTAGATGATGGACAAGCGACATTTAATTAAAAAATAAAAATTAAATTAAAATAATAGCTTTTGAATTCAGGTTTATAATTTCAATAAAAATACATTTTTTCAAATAGGTATTCAATTTTTTGAACCCAAAATGTTTAAGTATACGCGTTTGGTGTCCGAGTATCTTAATTTGAACACGTGGTAAAAATGGATATGTGATTATTTCAAGAAATAAAAAAAAGCAAACTGTCAATCTCCGTAGAATGACGTCATCATTTGACATTACTATGATGAAACGCCGCTAAATAGCGAAGCAGTAGTATATACATAGTATAAGTAAGAAACTTTACAATTCCAAAAATTTTCACATCCGAACTCAAAAAGCTAGAACAGCGTAACTGTTTCTTCGTTTACTACTCGGTTGCCATCTAGTGGTGTTACCAAGTACTATTACCTGCCTTCATCATTACGACGCACCCGTTTATGAACAAACAAAAAAATTCGTGTTTATTATTTTTTTATAAAGAAAAACATAAAACAATTAAAACTTAGTTAACAGTTGTTGCGATAATAGTATTCATTTATAAGACGCATGCGTGAAGAAATTATTCCGTCCAAATCGTCAGGTAACGAAATAACGACAACAGTCGTTGTAATCGGACGGTAGAAAGTTGGAACGATACAGATGTCAATAACACCGGCAGATTTGAATGGGGTAATTTAAAAAAAGTCTTTTTTTATAAAATTGTGAAATTCATTTCAATTAATAATTGTAGTAATACAAAATATTTTGAAATATGCGATTTTTCATTCATAAATTTGCTAATAAACTTTTGTGGCTATAAACACGGACTAAATTTGTGACGTCACAGCTTCATACACAAAGACATTTCTCTTTCTCCCACACACATATATTTACGCTCCACGTGAATTCCGTTCTAGTCGTTGTAAACACAAAACAGCAATATAATCTCAAATTGTGACAGGTAACAGCAGAGTATACAAGAGAGATTATTATTATTGTGAATTTCTTTGCACGTACTAGTGCGATAGAAAATATGTAAATAAAACATTTATTTAAATAAATACCAAACCAAACAATTATAGTTGTAAACAAAACTGGTAGAGCTTGACCGGCGTTACCCGTGAAGCTGTGACGTCAGCGTTGAATTATTTGAAATTTAAAGCAAATATTTAAGGTAGTTGTCACTCGAGTGTACCTATTTAAACACTTGTTCTATATTCAAAATAGAAATTAAGCTAATGCAGTTTATATTTGCAATAACTTATATTTTTTAACATATTATATACACAGATTGCATCAAAATAGTTAAAAGCTAATATCAAACACTGTAACAGATGAATTTTCTTTATTTTTGCGTAGAATTTTTCTGTACCCCTTGCACCACACACGTGTCGTATTTGAATGTTGAAGAATAACTGTGGCAACGTCGCACCTAGACATTTATTGGTACATTCGGGTATAAAAGTGACAAGAACTGCAAAAAAAATAATATATTTCTTTCTTACAATTACAAAAGTAGTATTATACTGTTTAAAGTTTTCATGCTTTTCACGAAAAATATCAATTTAAAAAATATTTCCTTCGAATGTACGTATGAAATTCCTTTAACCAAACATCATCTCTTATTCGCTAATACCAAGCGGGTGTTAACTTAACTGATACTCCAATTGGAACGCTTGTACATGCTTGTCAAGTATAATTCTACCTATTTATCGTATCTTCAGATTATAATTTTCTAGAGGGAATAAAATTAAATCTGGATGGTAAATAATTTTCAAATTTTTACTTAAAATCCGTTAATTAGTTTTCTATAACATACAAATTTTTCGATTAAATGTCGGTATGGATATAAAAGTTATAATTTAAAATGGTGTGTTTATTTTGCCATTTTCTATTCTTCACGTGTTAAAAAGCGAAATTTAATTGTAAATATCTCAGATACCGCGTGGTAAATTATTTGAAACTTGGAGAGCAGGTAGATTATACTTCAGTTGAGATGTACTTAAAATTTCAATTAATTCTGGGTAAAATGGTTTCACGATATAACTACCTTAAAAATCGTACCTTCGATTCTAAAGATTTGTACGGTGTATAACATACATCTTTTAATTTGACCTATTGTTTCAAGAAAAGAATATATCAGAAAATGAGTACTGACCCCCAAATTATGAACAATCCATACAAACCGTTTTATGTAAATTTGTCTCTATCGTTACTTACTGCGTTGAACTCATCCTGTCTCTGCATATGATGCTGAATGAACATGACATTATGAATAGCTTTCTCTAGTTCGAACGGATACTTTTTTCGGATTACTCCATCACTGGCACTTTCATCCAGTCCAGATAAGATAGACGGTAGACCATTATATCCGCCCATGCCTCCACCCAGTGCTCCTACGAAGCCGGACAGTCTGAAATCGCAAACAATTACATACATCTCAACGAACGATCGTTCAACCTCATCAGTAAAAACCAAGGTGAACAACCTGATCTATTTTACGAAATTTCGTCTTTCATTGTAGTTTTTGTCTAGTGAGTGTAATTTACTTTTTGTGTAGGAATTAATTTCATTTTGAGAGAGAGAGAGCAATGCAATTATAATGATATTACTGATAGGATAATATTAAAATAGTAATAGTTTCTGAAATTCAAGGAAAGATTTTTGTGAAAAATTCATGGACTAAATTTCTTCTTCATATTTAATTAATTGAATCATTCACGGTTCTGTATGTTATAATAATTACTCTATAAAATGTTTTATAGTTTCAGAAATGTTGAAACATTTGTTATGTGTTTAAAAACAATTCTACATTCCAAAATTTATGACAAAAGTTAAATGTACGCAAATGTGTGGACAGAATAATTTATAAAAACTAATACTGCGACAGACAATGTCACACAGATATATTTAAAATAAACCTTGATAATAATAATCTGCTTCCGCTTTTTTTAAACAAGATCTACATTATATTTTAGAGAAAAATGTTAGTATTCCTACACAGTACACACTGTTAAGATAAAAGAATTAAATTAACATAATTATGAGTAGTATATCTACATTTTATTTAATTTTAATTCATGGTAACTGCTGTGTTCATATGCAGCTACGGTTGCCAAATTTTTGTTTCTCCCATAGGGTGGGGGTGTTATTTTAGTCACAAAATATACGAGCCCAACCCCAAATGTATTCGTATCCTCTGAAAAAAATATATTAACAACAAAAAGAAATAAATTTTTAGATTACAATAGTTAAGACTATATTTGGGCATTTTTTTATTTTATGTATTAATAAAGTGTACCGAATTTAAATATAACGTTATTACCTAAATTTATCATTTTAACAATAATCTATGGGAAAATATATGACAACAGACACGTGCTAATTTTTTTTAGTTCCAACAGTAAATAATACAATATTTATGTTAGTATTATTTATAAAACTGAAAGTAAGGGAAACTGACAATATATTCAATTAATTACTACATTAAATTTTATTTTTTTAGTAAAATTATTTGCAAAGTGATATTTATGCTTTTCTATGTCAAAAGAAAATTGTGAGATGTATTGCTGGCGTTTCAATTTCATGGTCATGCAAAATGATATTTAAATTTTTTTAAATCATGACACTTACCAGTCTTTATTTATATAAACTTTGTGTATATATGTTTAAAAACAAAGACAAATTTAAAACACTCTAATTTTCATAATAAAAACAAAAGACAAGGATAAATTTTGCAAACCTTGGTAAAATATGATTGCACTAGAAAATCTCCGGATCTCATGGGTGTAAATGTTTATAACTAACTTCCTAACGATATAAAATAAAGTACTACTCTATCTAATTTTAAAACTATGTTAAAGACATATCTGCTTAATCAATTATTTTCAATTTAAATGAATATGTACTTATAATTTTGTACAATTTTATTTTCATCTGACGTTTTATACATGTATTTTGTTGTATCTAGTAAATTATAAATATTATTATTATTGTTATTATTATTATTTGCCAGTGGCGGCTCTCGGGTTGAAGATTTGCAAATTTGGTAAATATTTGCCCTACGTCCATCCTTCGTAGTCTGTTTTAATTTCAGATCTGGATTCGGACGATCTTTTGTCTTTATTTCCAAACGTTTTTCACAATTTAATGCATTACAGCTTTAGTATTATACTTTCTTGAACAGCCATGATAAAATAAACAATCGAAGGTAAGGGCACACACAGCTACTTTTGCTGCGAGGCATATTTAAAAATCTGATGTGGCTAACACAATAACTCCCGTTTAATTTAATTTTTATTCATGTAAATACTTAAAATTAAATTAAATTTAAATACCGGGTTCGATCCCAACCAACGCCAAATATTTCGAATTTTAAATGGCACAAAAATGACCCCTGTGGTGCACTCTCCACGCCAACAAAAAGTGCTCGTGAGGTGTGACACTCGGTAAACGCCTGCACGGTACAAATATGTTATCATCGTTACCAAAATCTGTGTTCAAAGCAGATTGGCAGACCCAGCAATGGGTAATATGCCGTGATGATATATTTATTTTATTTATTTATATATTTACCTATATTCATTGCTGGTAAGGGAGGTATAGGGATCGTGCTAAAAGTTGCATATCGCGATTTTTGTAAACGACCACGTTTTAAGGCCCTAGAATCTAATTTTAACAATTTCACGATGATGGCTGTGTGTGTGTGCGTGTGTGAGTGTGTGTGTGTGTGTGTGTGTGTGTGTGTGTCTGTGTGGATCCTCTTTACGGTCTAACTCAAATACTATCGTTCAGAAAATTTTGAAACCTTGTATTTCTACCTTACTCATATATGGAAAGATGCCATTAGAGTTTGGAGTAAATCAGATAACCGGAAATGGCACTTTACTGGGAGCTGAAAATAGTTCTTCTTCGAAAAATACCTTTAAATGTTATTTTTTCGAGATTTGTTATTATAAAAATTAAAGTTTTTTGAATATTCTACAGGTATTTATGGATAAATTTCTATACACAGTTCAGATTTCAAATGTATGTAACTGACAGATATATGTCACTGTCAACAAACTAATCATTTTAGATAATAAACATTAAAATATATAATATATCATCACGGCATATTATCCATTGCTGGGTGAGTCAATCTGCTTTGTACACAGATGTCGGTAATAATGATGACATATTTGTACTATGCGGGCGTTTACCAGGCGTCACTTCACGTGAATCTGGGGAACCGGGTTCAATTCCGACCGAAATATTTTAGAATTTTAAATGGCACAAAATTGATCCATGTGGTACACTCTCCACGCCAGCAATGAATATAGGTAAGTATATAAATAAATAAATAAATAAAATATATCATCACGGCATATTAGCCATTGCTTGGTGTGGTGTGCCAATCTGCTTTGTACACAAATCCACACATCACAGTGGGTCATTTTTGTGCCATTTAAAATTCGAAATATGTATTTGACGTCGGTCGGGATTGAACCCGGTTTTTAAATTTAATTTTACAAGAACAAAAATTCAATTAAACGGGAGGTATTGTGTTGACCACATCAGATTTTGTAAAATATATTTGTGATTATTACACAGCTATAATATGTTTTAAATTATTTGCCTAAAATGTATACAAAAAAAATATATATTCGTAAAAATATGTTGTTCATTATTTAACCTTGAACTTTATCAAAACCGATGTTCCAATTCGCCTATTTATTTAATGTATTATTACGTCATCTCAAACTGTATATCTAAAAATAAATCTCACCTATTGGTAGCACTCGTCGAATGCAAACCATTACACCCACTCGCCCTCTGCCTCGATGAATCTGAACTAGAACTAGAACTCGTTGCTTGGGTCGATTGGAGATCCATTTCCTTCCTCTTCAACGACCTCCCTGAGATCTTATGAGCCGCCAGGTCTTGCAGCAGGTCATTTGGAACTCTCATCAGCAACAATTTTGGCACCCTTTTAATGAAAAAGCACCGCACCCATGGCGCCATCTTGTGGGTGCTGGGCTTACGATAGTGCACGTTGAGTATAATAATTGTTATGACGACTGAGAGACCCACAAGTACCATAGTAAATAGGAGGTACTTCCCTAGTAATGGAAGAGCGAGTGATGTAGATGGTATGATTTCGGAAATGAGCAAGAAGAACATGGTTTGGGAAAGTAAGATGGAAATGCAAAGGGCGATTTTTTCGCCGGAATCAGCTGGAAGGTAGAAGACCAAGACTGAGAGGTAGGAGATGCCTACGCAAGGAACGATGAGGTTGACTGTGTAGAAGAGGGTTTTTCGGCGAAGAGTTATGTTGAAGAAGATATCTGAAATAATACAAATATTAAAACAATCATAGTAAAACGATCAATAAATTTTTCAATAATGCTGACGCTTTCTATTCTCTCTACAGCAGTGGTTCTCAACCGCCGTTCCGCGGAACACTGGTGTTCCGCGAAGCTGTCCCAGGTGTTCCGCGAAAATTTTGAATATAATATAATAAGAAACAGTAAATTTTTTTATTACTATAAAATAAATACTACATAGTTTTGTTAATTATTTGAAATTTAGCAAAAATATTCAATATTATTCTAAATTTTCGCGGAACAGTCAATAATATTAACAGTGTAATTATCGAACGACGCAGTTACGTCGTTTGGAGTTACTCCGGGGAATACCACTAAATTTCTAGTGTACTCGATAACGCAGGGAGCGCTACGTAGTGTTGATTTCGTGCTGTTTCTCTTTCTTCGTACGTAAATAACAAAAGCGCAATTTCGATCTGCGGTTCAGCCATAATTTAATATAAATATCTAGTTTTCGTGAGTGTGTTTTTTATTGTATATATATATTTTATATTGTTGGAAATTGGTAAGATGAAATGCAAGTTGTGTAGTTTTAACAGTATTCTTATCTTTTTTAGTTGCTTATTTTAGCATTTATACAAGACTTTTAAATCTGAAATATGGACAAATTTTTGAAAAGAAAGACTGAAAGTGAGGTTAATGTTGGGGCGAGTACAAGCAGGTCTTCTTCAATTGAAGGAGATATGCAAGGCAACAAAAATGCCGAAAATAAACGTAAAAAGATATCCGAATCAGTTCGGCATTATTCGGAAGAATATCTGAAGTTTGGTTTTACATGGAGCGGTAGTCAAGATGTTCCTATTCCGAGATGTATTGTATGTGGTGAAAAATTGGCTAACAGTGCAATGGTCCCAGCTAAGTTACAGCGACACCTTTCAACAAAACATTCTTGTCTAACTTCGAAAGGTAAAGATTATTTCGAAAGATTGCTGAAAAATCAAGAAGTGCAAGCAACATGCTTTCGAAAGAGCGTTACAATTTCGGATAAAGCGCAAATCGCTTCTTATAAAGTGGCAGAACTAATTGCATTGAAGCAAAAGCCGCATGATATTGCAGAATCGCTAATTTTGCCCGCATGTTTAGAAATTGTTAAGATTATGTTTGGCAATGAAGCGCAGCGAGACGTCCTAAAAATTCCCGTTTCGGACGATACGATAAAAAGAAGAATTATAGATATGTCAGGTTTTATAGAGAACGCAGTGACGGCGAAATTAAGTACAAAAAATTTTGCGCTGCAAATTGACGAATCCACTGACATAAGTGGCAAAGCCCAATTAATCGGATTTATTCGCTTTGTTGACGACACTGAAATAATAAATCAGTTTTTATTCTGCAAGGAACTTATTGGTCACGCAACTGGAGAAGACATATTTAATTCAGTATCATCTTATTTGGAAGAATGGAAATTATCCTGGGAAAATTGCGCAGGAATCTGTACTGATGGAGCTCCAGCCATGCGTGGCAGTATTAAGGGATTTTGTAGTCGAGTTAAAGCAATAAATTCAAATATAGTCTCTACTCACTGCTTTCTGCACAGGGAATCTTTGATTTCGAAGAGTCTACCAGCAAACTTAAAGTCTGTTTTGGAACAAGTCGTACATATGGTGAATTATATTAAATCGAGACCATTAAAAACCCGTATGTTCAAACAACTTTGTAACACCATGGAATCCAAATATGAATGTTTGCTTTTGCACTCTGAAGTGAGGTGGCTCTCAAGAGGAAAAGTGCTAACCCGAGTTCATGAGTTGAAACAGGAATTGCTAGTTTTTTTTAGACAAGAGGGTAATGATGTATACGTAAAATATTTGGAAAATGATGCATGGTGTACTAAGCTAGCATATTTAGCCGATATCTTCAGCTACTTAAATTCAGTCAATACATCTCTTCAAGGAAAAAATGAAAATATTCTGACATCCACAGACAAATTGCTAGCTTTCCAGAAAAAGCTTTTGCTTTGGAAAAATCGTATTGCTCAAAATCGCAAATTTGATATGTTTCCGTTATTAGCAACGGAAAATATTGTTAACATTAATGAAATGATTTCAAATGTGGCAGAGCATTTGTCAATATTGCAAGACAAAATAACTCATTACTTTCCATCTCTTAATATTGAAGACTTTGATTGGGCGCGAAATCCATTTGGTGAATTTGATATAATGAACCAAGATTTTTCTATTCAGGAAGCAGATGAGTTTATTAATATATCAACGGATCGAACATTACAACTAAAATTCAAAGAAGAAGGAGTGGAAAGGTTTTGGATTTCCATCGAGAATGAACATCCATTTATTGCAAAACGAGCGTTGAATATCTTGTTGCTCTTTTCGACGTCCTATCTGTGCGAACTTGGATTTTCAACTCTAACAAATATTAAAAGCAAAAAAAGAGAAAGACTTACCAATTTAGAAGAAGAAATGAGAGTAGCGCTCTCTTACATAAGACCCAACCTTGAGGAAATTTGTAAAGGTCGTCAAGCGCAAATTTCTCATTAAAATAAGTTACCATGTAATATATATCTTTATTTCAATTAAATATTAATCTTCCAATTATTTTGTGTGATTTACATTAGATTTACAAATTTTATGATAATGGTGTTCCGCCAAAATCGAGACCACTTAAAAGTGTTCCGTGATCCCAAAAAGGTTGAGAGCCACTGCTCTACAGTATACTTTAATAAATTGCATTGAATTTTTCACTATTCGCAGTTATTTTTTAAAATTTCGACTTTTTCCGTAGGATCCATAGCGGTTAACACGTGACTTTTATTTCAGCCAATCCAAGTTCAGTTCATATTTGTCAAAGACGTAAATACGATCATTCATCTAACGTAAAATTTTGTTTACATATTTTTCCTCAATTATTATTATAGTTACCGTCAAATAAGTATGGACTGGATATTTCTACATTGTTGCCAATTCATATGGGCAATGCTGAAAATGCTGTCATGAAGAAGCGGCAACACCGCAGGGCAAGGGACAGGGTGCGGAGAAGGGAAGAAGTTGAGCATCAGTCCATATTTATTTGACGGTAAGTATAATAAATATATATAAATTTGAAAATTAAACATTATTTAAATAATATTTATTTTAAAAATATAGTTTTAATTAAGAGCATTGTGTAGGTACTCCTGTACTAAAATATGAAGCGAAAATTCAAATTGTTCCTGTACTAGAACTATTAACATTTTAAAAAATTCAACATTAGACAAACATACTTCTGATATGAACCTGCATTTAAAAAATAATAATTATCAAAATCTTTTAATACTGGACTTTGATTTTAATGGGAAACCCAAAATTTAGTAGCATTTCTTGCTTTCCCATTAAAATCAAAGTCAAATACTGATAGATTTTAAAAATACTGTTTTTTAAAAGCAGGTTCATATCAGAAGTATGTTTGTCTAATATTGATTTTTATAAAATGTTAATAGTTCTGGTACAGGAACAATTTATATGAATTTTCGCTTCATACAGGGTGGGGCAGAAAAACCTATCCGATTTCAAATCCCTTTTTCTCAAAAGAGGGAGCAGGTAGAGTAGTGGGGTAAAAACCGTTAGAAAGCCGGTTTTATGCCATTTGTCAGTAGTCAACATGCCTTGGTCTGGTGAACATCGTGCTTTTGTTATTGAGCGGTTTATCGAATGCGGCGGTTCGATAATTGCTACACAACGTGCTTTTCGAATTCATTTCGGACTCGGGCGTCATGATCCTGTTCCACATCACGCTACGATTAAAGTGTGGGTGTCAAATTTTAGACAGACGAGTTCAGCATTGAAAAAGAAGTCGCCTGGACGTCCCAGGACAGCAACAGGACCTGAAAACGTGGCCAATGTGAGAGCCGCGATTGAACGTTCCCCGCGTCGTTCGGCGCGAAAACATTCGCTCGCTTTGGCGATTTCCAACCGCAGTATTCGGCGCATTTTGCACCGGGACCTCAAAATGCATCCCTACAAAATGTTTGTTGCACAGGAATTAAGTGAAAGGGATTTTGAAACCCGTACGAACCTGTGTCGCGATCTCCGAGAACTCCCAAACGACGATGTTGTGCTCTTCACGGACGAAGCCCATTTTCACCTTTGTGGTGCCGTTAACAGGCAGAATTTTCGATATTGGAGTGACGAAAATCCTCGAGAAATCCATCAGGAACCCCTCCATAGCCCAAAAGTGACTGTGTGGTGTGCTCTTTCCCGCCTAGGCGTCTGGGGGCCTTACTTTTTTGAAGAAAATGGGCAAACCGTAACGGTCAACAGCGAGCGCTATTGTTTCATGCTGGAAAATTTTCTTAGACCCAAAATGGAAGAAAATGGCGTGGAAAATGTGTGGTTTCAACAGGATGGGGCAACCGCCCACACATCGCGACGATCAATGGACATTCTCAGGGAACTGTTTCCCGGTCGCCTCATTTCCCTGAGAGGTGATCTTGGCTGGCCGCCGCGCTCACCGGATCTCACTCCATGTGACTTCTTCCTTTGGGGTTACCTCAAATCGAAGGTTTACCAGCATCGACCAAGGACCCTTCTTGCTTTACGAAGGGAAATTGCTCGGGCAATTGAAGAAATTCCTGTGGAAATGACGGTGAAAGTCATGGAAAGCTACCGCGAGCGCCTAAATCAGTGTATCCGCTCCCAAGGACGACATTTCAGTGATGTGCTTTTCAAAACTTAAATTTAAAAATGGCATAAAATTTGCGATATGTTAATAAAATTTTTTTTTGACAAGTTGAGTGGTTTTAATTTTATAACGTTTTGAAATCGGATAGGTTTTTCTGCCCCACCCTGTATTTTAGTACAGGAGTACACAATGCTCTTAAGGTCTAGTTTCAATGTAAATGACCCATATTTTGTTACTATGGAGGGAGAACCCCATTATTTTTCTATGTTTCAGTTTTCAGTTTTCATTGTTTTACAGATTTGTATACAAAAACGAATAGTCATTTATTTCTTCAGATTATAATTTATTATAAAAGTAACATTTTGGTTTAGTTATCTATACTTCTATACTGACAAAAAAGTAGGTACCTATTTCTTTTAAGCGGTTTAACATATTTACAAATAAAACTGTATCTAAAAATAGTTGTTTTGAAAGTCATATTTGTACTTAACGTTGATAATTCGTTACAGTAAAAAGTTTAAATGTGTATATAATTAAAAAAATTGATTGTATGTTTTTTATATCTAATATGTAATTGTTAAAACTACAACTACAAATAGCACTTGTTGAATACTACTTATAGATACAGAACAAGGCTGGGCGCACACTAAACAAACAAAAACGTTCTTATACAAAGCGTTTTAACACATATGTGAACGTGTTATAATGAAATTTTTAATTTTATTTTCATCTTTTTTGATTTTCTTTATAAAATTTTGGAGTGTGTTCTCCTCGGTCCTTTTCTTATTTATACTGTGAACCCACAAACGTTTTTCTTTTTTGAATCAAGTTGCAGCCATTCCCAAAGTAGCACAACACACATTTCATCCTCTGGTCCCGACATCTTTCATAGAACTATACAAAATATCGCGTCTAAAGATATTCTACAGGAAGCTAATAACAAAATATTGTATAGTAAGTATTTCTGCTTAATAAATGGGCGTTGAAATACAACAAAACAGTTTGGTTTAACAAGGTTTTTGATCAGTCAGTGTGTTTTAAGATTAAACAAAATGTTTAAGTATGTCGCAAAACATTTCGTTTAGTAAAGTTTATGTTAGCTCGGTGTGCATCCAGCCTTAATTCGAGAATCCGTGGCATAGACGATTAACATGGGAAATCAGTTTTTTTTTAAATCAGTGGCGTAGCTCCCGGTGTTCCGCGAAACACGGGCCCGGTGCCACAAGGGGCCCGGAAATACGTTTTAATTTTAATATAGCCACATTTTCCAAAAAATATTTTAATTTTTTCTTAAAACACAGTGCCAATCTGCTTTGTACACAGATATCGGTAATGATGAAATATTTGTACCGTGCCGGCGCTTACCAGGCGTCATCTCACGGCACACAATACTGGCGTGGAGGGTGCACCACGAGGGTCAATAAATGCTAATAAAATTCGAAGTAATTATAAATAAACCCTGGTCCCCAGATTCGCAACCAGACACTCAGGCACTCGGCCATAAGACCTGGTATCCTTATTCGAACAATAGAACGACTTGTCTTTACCCCATGAATAGTGAGTTCGTTCAAAATTCTATTTTCTCGTCTCCCGCTACCGAGAATTAACTATAGATAACATTAAATTTAATTAAAGCACCGAAGTTCTATTTTTTATTAAGAATGTGGAATTTACTTGCCGAGGCCAGTAGATGCAAGGAAAATAAACCACTGAGAAATTTAGTGCCGAGTATTTAATTTTATTTGAAATCGAAAAATTGTGAAACTGGGAGGAATATTTATTTTTATAGGTTATGTTTACATATCTGTCAGTTTGACACTCAATGTTGCTAATCTCGGCCATTGAAGTAATTGTGAAGAACACTCAAAATTATGTGTTTTATTTTAAACTTCTTCATCGGAATTATTTAGTTCGTTCTTCTTGCACATATTTTTTTATTTTACGTACAAAATTGCTATTGTACATCGTACACCTGCCGAAATTATCTTTTACATGTATAGTAATTATTATAAGGTTGGCAACACTTCTTCAGCATGAAATCGTCGTGGATTACTTTAGTGCCAAATTCTGAACTTCTAATGACAATTTTTGTGCACTTTAGTGACGATTTCAAATAAAAATATTTTTTAAAGTGCCTTGTTATGGAATCAATAATAGTATTTTATGTATCTACGACAAAATATGTCGTCAAACAAAGAAGCTACAAATGTACTGGCAAAATGATCATGTTTGTTTCATCATTACCGATATCTGTGTACAAAGCAGATTGGCACACTCAGCAATGGGTAATATGCTGTGATGATATATTTATTTCATTTATTTATTTATGTTTCATAATTTTGAAAAAATAATGTTATATTTTGATGAAAATTCAAGTATTTGGCATGACTACTCCGTATAAAGCTAATTTAAATTACTTTCGGAATATATTAAAATTTGATGTCTTTTCTAGTGAAATCGGAAGTAGAATTCAAAACCTTTTCATACCAAAAAATGACATTTAAGTTCGCTCCCAAATTTGTAATTTGAATTCTAGCTCTAAAATTAATAATAAAGAAAATAGCTATTTGTCTCTATTTTTTATATACTGTATAATACAAATTTAAATGCGACATATTTGCCTTCAATTGTGTTTCTTTTAATACATCAACAATCACGCGTCTGTCTTTTTGAAAAATATGTCAAATCCATAAATGGAACTATGGACCATTATTTATTCATCGCAGGGTTGTGGCAGCACTTATATTAAAATAAAAAAAAACATAACTTTTGTTCTTTTCGGGGTTTAGAGGCAAATGTATAATGTAAATAAAAAATGAGTTACCTGGGTACGGCTCAGCGCAGCAGGGATAATATTTTTCGTGTCTTTCCGCAGGGACTCCTAAAATGTCCCACTCCACGCTGGGGTAGTACTCCCGTAGATCGATACCGACTTCTACTTTGTTGTCCCCGAGTTTTTGGTTGATGTGTTTGAGATCAATCTATATATTTACAATTAATTATTAACAAGGAAGATTTATTCACATACATTCTTAAATAATATTTTTTTTTATGAAATTATATACAGTCGAACCTCCACAACTCGAAATTTTCTGTAAGTCGAAATATACTGTTGTTCTTTGTACAATTTGTATAACTGTCATCTATTTTTATGTTTCTAACTTGAATTTCCGGAACTCGAAAATCATAGTTCGAGGTCAATAATACGTCCCAATACAATTACAATTACTTTAACCAAAATATACTCAAATTACATTTAAAAATAATTATTGTTAGAGAAATGTAATTAAATTACCAGTTACTTTTGCATTGTAATTGACATTTTAATTACTTTACTAAAAAAAATCTTTCACCTTACATTAATAAAAAAAATGTAATACTACACTGTTTAATATGAAATACAACATAAATAAAAATTATAAGAGTGATAAAACAAATTTATAAAGAATTGCCGACTCTGTAAAATTTTGACGTATTCGTAGCTACCTTTTTGGATTGAAATTATATGGAACTCGAAGGTTGAACAATTCTTCCTTTTTAAAAGGTCGATGCACCAATATCTGTTTAGGGTAGGAAAACCTGCCTCACTCCCAGGTAGACACGAAAGTGACCCTTCATATACATAGTGGGATGCAAATGTTTTAAAATGATTTGGAATTTTCGTAACACAAAATTTACCTATATAGAGGCTACGCCCGAATCCTGGGGCTTCCCTTACTTGTTGGTTCAAAATAGTAATTAATATTTGAAAAACCAAATTTTCAAAAGTAATTGAGTACAATTATAAAATAATTAATTACAAATTACATTTTGGGAAAAAGTAATTTAATTACTAATTAAATACCAAAAGTAATTAATCACTGGTCGGCCCTGGTCCCAATAACACAGAAATCTCTATAAGACGAATTTTCAGGGATGAGGAGAAATGGAAATGATGAAATTACTGGATTGCAGTCAAAAAATTTTTATTTAAAATTCGGCCGATCCAGTCAAGAAGCTTCATCATCCACGAGGAGAAATATTTGCATGTTACCAGATAGGCGGCGCCACAGGGCTTTGGGCTTATTTTCGTGTACAGTTGCCAAAATTCGTCGCGTTCCATTCACCGCGCACGTTGCGCGCAATCTGCGTGGTATTTTTTGGGAATCCCTGAATTGCTATGGGTTCTACCTTTTTGTACAAAGTGGAACAAATTCGAGTTCCTTATATGAAACAGTTGTACACTGTTTCATTTTGTATAAGTAATTACATTTTAACATGGCGTAAATCGAAAAGTGGGCCACAGGCGTTTAACGTTGGAAATCAGTTTTTCTTTGCGCAAACGTTACCAAATTATTTTAGGGAAAAATAGTTGAAATAAAAGTTATAGAGATTTAATTTCTGCAACTAAATCATGTGAAACGATTATTCTAGCTCTTCATGTAAGCGAAAAATTTAATTTAATTATAATATAATTTTATGAACATTTAGTGTTTAGACTAGTGCTGTGAGGATCCGACAAAACTTCCGATCCGATATCAGTAAATTTAATTCGGATTTGGATCCGGATCTGAACTTAGATCGGGATTCGATTATTATATTTATATCGTATGTATTCAATTCGTTTAGTATTGCTAAATAACTATTTACACTTCGAATTTTTATTTTTTTGATGAATAACAAAACTGACACAATATATGATATTTATTATAATACTGTCAGTTTTGACATTACATCATAATTATTCAATTGATTTATTGATTTATTGATTTGTATGAATATTACGGAAATCAGACGATTTCACCCGACAACATGACGTCATCAATTCTCTCCGTCCCCTGGCAATTTGAATCATAAGGTTACAATTGATAACATGGAGATCAAGTCGTGGAAACGGAGTTTACTTACACTTTCAGATGGCAGTTCAATAGTTGTTATTTGCAAACTTAAAATTTGAGCATGAATTCGAAGAGTGTTATCTCTAATTCTTGTAAAATAATATTTAATTTAATTATATAACGTTGTTGGAATTAATTCCAAAATAAGTGTTATATTTTTTTTCAACTTTTCAAATATTTTTTTTTTATATTTTATTATCTTCATTGTCTTCCTATATAGTCGACACATACATAAGTGTGACTGTGTGACAAGCTTTAAGATATTTGTCTGTTTGGAAACAATAATAAACAAAGAAAGCGGAATATGCCAGTGAATTTGTTCTAAAATACATTAAGAGAAGACATTTATTAATTTATAATTAACAAAAAAAAAGTGGAAGATAATGTCAGCCATTGGATAGGTTGGCCATAGCTCAGTTGGTAGAGCGCTACTCCGGTAAAGTAGTGGTCCATGGTTTAAATCCATGTGGCTGACATTATCTTTTCACACTTTCTTAATTTATTTAGATTATAATTAACACTTTGCCTAGGCAAAAAAAAATCATTGACGCCCTATCTAGCGCAATGCTTCATTCTAAATGTGGAACAAATGGAAATGTGGAAAGTAGATGAATATTGTAAGCAGTTTGTCAAAAAGAAGTATGTCTGAGAAAGAAAAATGCGAGTTGTAGAATATGCAATTTTTGTTCATGGAAGTTTTGCGAAGATTAATTGTTGTTGTGTCAACTCAATGTGAAAAATAAGTTACACAGTCTACTTTTCGTTTGGTACGAATGACGGTATACATAATAAATTTTATCAGTTATTCTATAGCTCTTTTTGCCTCTTTTAGACTTTATTACAAGTCTTATATCGCAAAGTCTTGTTTGTTAAATGACTAAAAATATGAGGGTAATTTAGAATGTTTTCTAACCAGTCTTGAAACAAAATATGAGCGCCAAGTTACTGTGACATTATTTGCTGCTTATTAACCACATTTGGTTTCAATTGAAAGAGATGAACAGTTTCTGCAAAGGGTGAAATAGGTATATCAAAAGCAACTAAATCAAATATTATGTTACATTCAATTGTCTTTCATCATTGCTAGGTAGATTAACATTATTTGATGTACAGGAATTAATACAAAGGGTTATTTCCTTTATTATTAATTTTAGATATATATTTTAAAATACAAAGCTGGGAGCGAACTTAAATGGCACTTTTTGGTGTGAAAAGTTCTGAATTCTACTTTAGAAATACTTCAGGTTAGATACTTGTAAGAATAGTTTTTAATAGAATAGTGCAATTAAATACATTTCTTTTCTTAATCATATGGTGGTTCTAAACAAATTTATGCATTTAGGTAAACGTCAAAATATTTCCTCAAAAAAAAAATCTGATGTGACCAACACATGACCTTCCGTCAATTTTATGTATTTTATATATTCGAAAATTACTTACAGATAAGGTAGTTTGTTGTAAAAGATTATAATATATTTTCAGTAAAATCATTTCACGAACCACACGAACTAAGCAAATTGTACTTGTCACTGACATCTGTCAATAATATTTACTGTGCCTATGGTGAGCTTGAAGCAACATAGGTTATAAAATTTATAATTTTTTATTTTCAAATTTATTTAATATGAAGAAAAAAATGGAATCAAATCGTAAAGATAATATAATATTCTTTAATATTTATGATAACGTAAAATGTGAAAAAATGATATTTAACTGCGTTTATTCGAAAAGAACTGTTAAGTACGTCAAATAAGCGTACTCCCGGTTGACTAATTATAGCCAAAATCTAGTCAATTCTTCATACGGACGTACAAAAGGTGAATATGAAAGAATTATAATTTTTGGAATTGATTGCAGTTATCGAAGAAGAATTTTTTGTCACACACACACACAGACACAGATACGCACACACACATGCGTACAGACATCATAGTAAAAATAGTAAAATCGTATTCTAGGGACTCTAAAACATGTTTATTCATTAAAAACTCAGCATCGAGTTTTTTGACCAAAGACAATACCTTCTTAACCTAAAGGTGACGGAAATTAAAAAGATGCAAATGCCATATCATGTGTGATCATTATTCAATTCAAAAATCAAGTCGTCAAAAATGATCTTGAAATGTAATTTTAAGGAGAAAAGATAATAAAGAAGGATACAGTATATTACCATTTGCCGTTTTCTCTTTTTTTCATTTCTAAAGCAAGATTTAACAAAAAAGCTTTGATTTATTTAGATAATATTTTTGACAATATCTCGTGTCAAATTGACATTTAATTAAATATTTTTAAATTGACATACGACTATAAAAATAAATATACCATTCTATTTAAACAAATTAACGATGATTTCGTTTCCGGGGAAACTGGTAGTAGAATTCACGACCTTTCTACACCAAAAAGTGCTATTTAAGTTCGTTCCCAACTTTGTAATTTAAACTATAGTCTAAAATTAATAAAAAGAAAATAATCATTTATCCGAATCACCCAGTAGTTCTGATATTATACGTAACAGAAATAATAATTTAAAACGATAAGAATTATGGTAGGTAAAACTTACTTGATCCCCATCATAGGTCCAGGAACCAAACTTCATGAAGCAGGTCTGCTGATCGAAGGGGAAATAGCGGACGTCGATCTCGCAGGAGGACTTGAAGATGGCTGGAGGAGTCCAAACCACCTTGCCAGTATGGTGGAGAACGGCTTTCGTCATGGTGGTCACTACGTACTCACCATCCGCACTAGAAATAAATAAAAAATAGATATAGAAATGAAATTGTAACTGTCACATTATAGTTTATAGGTTCCAATTTATTTGTACATTAAAAAAATCTGATGTGGCCAGCACAATACCTTCCGTCAATCCTGTGTATTATGTACAAATTCTATACATAAATTTTCTTGCAACAAATTCTAAATTTCCAGTAAAATTATTTCATAAACAAACTATGTAAATGGCACTTGACACTGACATCTTCTTCTTCTTCTTCTTCTTTAGCTTGCCCATTCGTTAGGGGTCGCTATTTTTTAATTTCTTCTTCCATTCATTTCTGTTTCATCTTATCTTTGGTTTTCCTCTGTTTCATCTACCTTATATTACTGAGCTATTCATTCTTACAATACATTCTTTATCTCTCCTCTGCCTCATTCATTTTGTTTTTCATTGACACTGACATCTGTCAGTGAAAATTTTCTTAATATAGTAGATGTTTTCATAGCTGGCTGATTTATAAAATTTAATTTCTTTATAATTCTTTGACTATATCCATTGAATATGAAATATAAAATGCAATCAATTCGTATAGATAATAACTTTAAATGTGTAAATAACATTTAACGGTGCTTTTTCAAGAAAAACTGTTAAAATCTTCAAATGAGAGTACTTCCGGTTGACCAATTATAACCAAAATCTAATCAAGGCTGCATATGAATGTAAGGAAGAGGAATACGTAAGAATTGTAAGTTTTGGAATTCTAGTATTGGAGATATCGCGGACGAAACCGCGCTCACACACGCATGCACATACACACATACATACACACACACATACACATACAGACATCATCGTAAAAATTGTAAAATCGTATTCCGGGGATCCTTTATTTTAAGGTATGTTCATTTGCTTAGTCTGGAAGAAACCTATTTATTGTGCACATCTATTTTTCTTAATGTTAATTTTTCTAGGGTGCAAGTTCCCTATTTTAATGTGAACCTAGAAATTTTTATTGTTTATTTGTCTAGCGTAGGAAGTAGCCTATTTTAGTGTGCAATTATATATTCTCCAAATTAAACTAAGCAGGATTTGAACTAGCGGCTGGGATTATTAAATTCAACAACCTGTTACCTACCCCTGGACCATATGGTCCCTTATGTGTACATTATCACAAGTGAATAAGTAAATATGAATATCCTATATGCAATAATGTATTTGATTTATAGATAAAGCATTAAAAATGGTATTTTTTGTCAATTGACAATAAAAGTGCGATTTTTTTGACAGCTGTAAAATGTTACTTTTACTGCCTATTATTTAATTAGCAACAAACGCATAGCAATTGCTCAACAAACACATAGTAACATAATTTGATGCCGATAACTTTCAAAATAGGTATTAAAAATAATTAATAAATTAATAATCTAAAATCGGTAAAAAATTAATGTGTTCAATACGGCACTAAGCACAGATTTACAGCTTCGGTAGCATCCATTCAATGAAACAGCAGTCTCTACAGTAAATCTGGTATTTTAATGCCTAGTTAACTAAATAAATAATTTATGTTTTAACTTTTTATTGCTCGACGGTACTTGAAAGTCCATTTTATATTTTATTTAATTTGTTTGATAGTACATTTCTTGCCGACTTCTGCCCTCAAGTACTTTCAGGTACTAGGTACTATGTTCGACGCATTGAAATGAAAGTAGTCAGCGCAATCTATGCTGGATTATGCGAATTTGAAAGGTATTTGTTTTCCCTAGACAAAGTACGAAATACGTGTGTTGTCAAGGTAGGTTTGTCATCTCATTACTTATTTATATTGTTGTAGCACATGTGATAGTCAAATAATTATATATTTGTTTTGTTTCATATTAATTGAATAATATTAATTGTTTAATGGATCATCCATCACCACCATAATAACAAATTAGAATACGTGTCATGTATCTCCAATACTAGAATTCCACAAATTACAATTTTTACTTATTCCTCTTCCTTACATCCATATGCAGACTTGATTAGATTTTGGTTATAATTGGTCAACCAAAAGTCAAATGCGTGTGGTGCCCCGGTATAGGAGATACTAATCTCCTCTTCAGGGTGTTGTGTGTGTGTGTCAGTGTAGTTGTTTGTTCAGTGTAATGGTGGTTGAGAATTAGACGGTGGGTCTTGTAGTTCTCGGTTAATGATGCCTTCGAGCTTTTACTTAGTGAACAGAGATGGCTCTCTGCCCGAGTGATGAAGTAGCGCCCTACGGCAACGAACCGTGTTGGATGTTTGTGTACCTACCGACAGAGGGAAACCGGAGTACCCGGAGAAAAACCCTCCTGGCCGAGTGGTATTCATAGCATATAAAGTCTAGAACGATGCGGGATCGATCCTACGACATCAGTGATGCCGGTGGAGCAGCATAGCCACAAGACCACCACGCCGGCTTATTGGTCAACCGGAAGTACCATCATTTTACCAGTTTTTCTTGAAAAACGCTGTTAAATATTATTTTTTGACATTTAATGTTATTATAAATATTAAAGAATATTCTTATATATACGAATTGATTGCATTTTATATTTCATATTCAATATAGAGTTAAAGAATTATAAAGAAATTAAATCTTATAAATCAGCCAGCTATGCTATAACCATGGAAACAGCTACTATATTAAGAAAATTCTGACAGATATCAGTGTCAATGAAAATAAAATGAATGTGGCAGAGATAAGGATGTTGAGGTAGATATTAGGGAAGACACGGAAAGATTGGATAAGGAATGAAAGAATAAGGTAAATTGCTCGAGTGATATAAATCTCTAGAAAGATACAAGAGAGACAATTATATTGGGTTGAATATGTCATGAGGAGATATGAATATATTAGAAGAAGAATGAATAGAGTAATAGAAGATAGAAGAAACAGAGGAAGACCAAAGATACGGTGGAAGGACTGTATTACGAAAAACTTGAGAGAAAAGGAACTGAATGAGGACGACACGCAAAACAGAAATGAGTGGAACAAGAAAATAAAATATAGCGAGCCCTAACGAATGCGAAAAGCTAATAAAGAAGAAGAAGATGTCAGTGACAAGTGCAATTTGCATAGTTTGTTTATGAAATAATTTTACTAGAAATTTTGAATCTTTTGCAAGAAAATTTGTTATTTGTATATTATATACAGGATGGAAGGTAATGTGCTGGCCATATCAGTTTTTTTTTATTAATTGCATATTTCCGTTTATTGACTACGAAATTTATTTTAAATAAATGTTTATTTATGTATTGTACTAAATCAATTTATATGACTCCAATTATTAGCGAACTTCACAGTTTGAGCTTAGAGCTTAAACGAATGCCAATTAAGACTTAAATTTTAAACTAGGCTTAAATAAAAAGCACAAGTGGCAAAGTGTTCAATTCCGGATTTGACATTTTGTTTTGATATTATTAATTCAAAAAACACTTCAAATATACTTAAGTGTTTTCGTTGCCATCGGACGTAAGCGACGAACCCCGTTATAACACAAGAATGCAATAAAACTAATTTTATTTAAAATTATTAATCTTACTTGTTATATAAAACAATGTCCGGAAGCCAGATATGTTCTGAAGGAACGTAGAGTTCCGTGACCCCACCATACTCCGCAGGATCCCATTGAAATTTGTGATCCTGCCACTCCTGCAGGATAAAAAAGTAAACAAATTGTCCTGTCCTACAAATACAAATCACTTACGTGCTCTAACCACACATTTGTAGTTAGGATTTGGTCTTTTAGATTCTGCAACAAAAAAGAAAACAAATCGTCTTAAAACTTTTCACTTACAAAAAAGAACAGGAAAGACAAACATTATGAAAAGAATATAAGATGATGGAAGTTTTAAAATGTACAACAAAAGGGAAAAATAATTGTGAAATGTTTTAGGAATAAAACAAATTTTGTTGAAACAATGAAAGTAAAACTTTTCCGAAAGTAATTAAAAATTAATAAGGAAATGTCAGCCCGAATTAAACGTTCCCTTCTCTCTTTTAATTAAATATAAGTGACACAGTATTACCGAAATACATTTCAAGTAAAATATATTTTAACTTACCAAGTCTATAAGCTGAGATAGTCTAAGTCCTAATTTGACTAAAACTGTGTCTGTATTATTGCTAACAGGTCTGATCAACCTGTTGTAATTACTTAGTAAATCATCATACAGTCTTTTTGCATCGGGGTTACTTAGTATCATATGCAAATAACACAATAATAAAAAAATTAAGAGTAGAATATTTAGTCTTGTTAACATGGTGGCAAATTTAATTCGTTTTGCACTTGGTACGGTGAACACTTTTGCACATTTCTGTGAGAATTGGAAGATTACATATTTTACAGCGAAAAGGACACTACATTCTGAATGTAGAATGGATACTGAGGCTCAGATTCGATGTAGAGTTTAAAGGGCAGAGAGATCAATAAGATCCTGTGCGCATGC
Organism: Harpalus rufipes; assembly: GCA_951394225.1. Taxonomy (NCBI): domain Eukaryota; kingdom Metazoa; phylum Arthropoda; class Insecta; order Coleoptera; family Carabidae; genus Harpalus; species Harpalus rufipes. Next base: position 13,998,791 of record OX596283.1, on the reverse strand, counting down.
TTTCGGGATTACTTTCATTATAAATGAATTTGTTTAAAGGATTATTAACTTTGTTTTTTGTTATTTTTACGTACGTCGGATCGGATAATTTAATTATTATATGCTTCGATAGTTTCTTTGAGAAAGAGAATAGTTTGTAGAAAAACTCATACATTATTACTGGTAATGAATTAAATTATAAAAAATTATAATTTTTGTATAATTAAAACATTTAATTTTGCCAACAATTATTAAAATATGAAATAAGGTAACTGGGTGCACTAAATATACGTAATTGCAATTTTGTAGAGTCGGGTTCAAACCCGGTTAAAGTCAATTAAAATAGGTAGCGATCAGGTTTGTTTTTAAATTTCCACATCTAATTGTGTATAAGTAAATAAAGATAAAGGTACGAGAATAACAACAATGGATGACATTTAATTATTTTTGCAAGAAAATGGCACTCAACTTTTCATGGAATTCCTATCCACTTATATTTTCATCCTACCCTTACTTATAAAATTTGTTCAGTCTATTGTGCTTATGGAAATAATTTGATGCTTAAAATACAAGAGTTACTTATATTGATTTGGGTTAATTTCTTTGTCAAAATATACCAATATATCATTTCGTAATAAAAATACTTATAATTATCATCCGGACTATCTATAATCCAGAATAGGCTTGGTCTCGTTACCACCGGATAATCGGCTTATAGGGTTTTCATTGTAATTACAAAAATCTGATGTGGCCAGCACAATACCTTCCGTCAATCCTGTGTATTATGTACAAATTCCATACATAAATTTTCTTGCAAAGGATTCTAGATTTCCAGTAAAATTATTTCATAAACAAACTATGCAATTGCACTTGACACTGACATCTTCTTCTTTAGCTTTTCCCATTCGTTAGGGTCGCTATTTTTATATTTTTATTCCACTCATTTCTGTTTTGCGTGTCGTTCTCATTCAAGTCCTTTTCTCTCACGTCTTCCACAATACAGTCCTTCCATCTTATCTTTGGTCTTCCTCTGTTTCTTCCACTTTCTATTACTAAGCTATTCATTCTTCTTCCAATATATTCTTTATCTCTCCTCATGACTTGTTTAAACCAATGTAATTGTCTATCTTGTATCTTTCTAGAAACTTCTAATACTCGAGTTATTTCTATTATTCATTCATTCCTTACCATATCTTTTCGTGTCTTCCCCAACATCTATCTCTACATCCTCTTCTCTACCACATTCATTATCTTTTCAGTTAGAATTTTCTTAATATAGTAGCTGTTTCCATGATTATAGCATAGGTGGCTGATTAAGAAAATTTATTTTTTTATAATTCTTTAACTCTATATTGAATATGAAATATAAAATGCAATCAAATCGTATAGAGAATAATATATTCTTTAAGTTATAAAAATATTTAACTGAGTTTTTCAAGAAAAACTGTTAAAATCTTCAAATGAGGATACTTTCGATTGACCAATTATAACCAAAATCAGTCTGCGTATGGTTGTAAGGAAGAGGAATACGCAAGAATTGTAATTTTCGGAATTCTAGTATTGGAGATATGGCGGCCGAAACCGCGGTCACACACACACGAACACACACACACACACGCACACACACATATAGACATCATCGTAAAAATAGTAAAATTGTATTGTACAGACCCTAAAACGTGCTTATTCAATGAAAACACACCACCGAATTTTTTGACCAAAGACAATACCTTCCTTACCTAGAGGTGACGGAAGGTAAAAATGAGTAAAAGCTAGATGATTTATTTATTTTGTTAGTATTTTTTTACTTATCGTTAAAAATGAATTAATAATAATTTGATACCAATACCTGGATTTCTAATAATAAGAGGATAGATTTTTAATAAAGACAAAACAAAAGTTTTAACAGATTAGTTTTCATAACTTCGATGTCAATTTTTAATGATAATTTCTGGGAATAGATTTTCATGGATTTGGAAAGTAGTTCAGTTGAAGTTATAATTAAGTTTCTAGTACTATAACAGAATTATTTGTTCTATGTAAAATATATTTATAACCGTAAGATTTACACTATACAGGGGTGTCCCTTAACTTCGAGCAAAAACTTTAAGGGCATATAGTACTGACCAAAATGAATAAAAAAGCTTCATCAACATAGGAATGATCTTCAACTGTTTCCGAGAAAAGCGAAAAATCTAAGAAAAACTGACAAAGATAACGATCGAATAAAATTTTGTCTATGTCAGTAAAAAGACTATAAAAAACAATAAAATTTTATATGAAACATTTTTCTCAATTTCTTATAGTTACGTAGTTATATGAAAATTAAATATTGACCAAGGTCGCCACAACATTTCACTTTTGATTTTTATAAAATAACAAAAGGCCATCTAAGATTACCTCTCAAAGGTAAACAAAAAGTCTCAATTAATCAAAATCGTAATTCTTATAGTTTTTGAGATAGCAAAGGTAAATCTCGTAAAAACTCATTTTTCACTGCGTTATATCTGGGAAACTATTAAAGATCGGACACATTTTGACTGAGCTTTTTTTACTCATTTTGATCAGTATTATATGCCCTTAAAGTTTGTGCACCAAGTTAAGGGACACCCTGTAGAAATTTCAATTTTGGAATATTAAATTTCAATAATTCGATAGTTATACTTAATTCATAAAACCAAATTTTGGTTATACTTTGCCTGTAAAATTTTTTACTATCAGGATAATAAAAATTACAAAAATAAAATGAAAAACATAGTTAACTTAAGGGTAAGTCTAGAGAGGTGTGCAGCAAGCGCATGTACATTGTAATTTTTGAAAATTCATAAAATTTAAAGTTTGAAACTTTCAATTTTGAAAGTTTAAATAGAAATTTTCAATGTGAAACTTTCAAATGGCACATTACTACATGTAACCGAGCTACAATATATACCGTGGTTACTGTAAGTAACCGGAGTTCCAAAGTGCTGAATAAAATGCGGTTTCCATGTAACCGGAGTAACCGCTTTGAATCAAACGCCTTTCTAGTAATTGACAAGCCCATTGTTTTGACTTCTTTTACTTTTTAAATTGTTAAGAAGTTATTATTAAATATTCGATGTGTTTTACTGTCTGTAAAATTGTAACTTAATTTAATTGTTCAAAATTAAAATAAATTATTCATTGATTTTATAATAATAATAATAATAATAATAATAATAATAATAATAATAATAATAATAATAATAATAATAATAATAATAATAATAATAATAATAATAATAATAATAATAATAATAATAATAATAATAATAATAATAATAATAATAATAATAATAATAATAATAATAATAATAATAATAATAATAATAATAATAATAATAATAATAATAATAATAATAATAATAATAATAATAATAATAATAATAATAATAATAATAATAATAATAATAATAATAATAATAATAATAATAATAATAATAATGAGTCCTATTACAGGGTAAAAATTACATTCAAAGGATACAAGAGAATACAGAAAATATGATATGCGCGAAAGGAATAATAATTTAATTTAGTACAAAAAAAAAATGGAATTAATAGTAATTTAAAGAAAAATATCGGGAAGGTGAATATAAGATAAAATGGCACATGATGTGGACTGCAGAACGACGTAGGACGTCAGTGTTGTGAGACGAGGTAAAAAGTTCGAGTGTGTCTTGATGTATACTGCGAGACGTGGATGGAAATGCGAGATAGTAGAAAGGGGGTATCCACTTTATTGTGTAACAGCATCCACAGGAATCTAGCAATGGATAATTCCCTTCTGTAACTTAAAGCTTGCATATTATGTCGAAGAAGGAGTAAATTTTGATCTGTTCCACGATCTGGGTAAGCATGATCTATTTTATAAGACAAGTACTTTAAGAATCTTCTGTGCACCCGATCAAAGTAACACGCGCATACAAATCATCTGATTCAAACCACTTCAAGGTCGCTCGAGTCACGTGTTAGCTGGCGCCTTATTGATTATATTTAACGACAGTTGGAGCTGACAACAGACAGTTTTTTTTTTATGTGAATATCTAATGGTGCGCCTTTACGGGAGTAAGTACGGCTTCTTTGACACGTCGTTCGGCCAGCCTCGTGACTCGTCGGGGCTCTCTTCGTCTCGCCGCCTCAAGTGTTTCAAGCAATAAATACTTTAATAAAATAGATTTTGTTTCACAATTGCCAGGTGTCCCGTGACGGCTCATTTTTTTTCTTTTTTGGGGACTCGGTGTGCATTCTGACCAATCCAACACTACATTATTCAATTCAAAGTCATTCAATTTGTCAATAATGATCTTGAAATGTAAGGAGAAAAGATAATAAAGAAGAATACAGTATATTTCCATTCGCTGTTTTCTAATTTATTTCTATTTCTAAAATAATAATCAAGAAGAAAAGCTTTAATTTCTTTAGATATTTTTTTTGACAATATCTTGTGTCAATTTGACATTTAATTAAATACTTAAATTGACACACGTTTCTGTGTTCACAGTCTACTCCGAGTTAGGATTTTTTTGAACACACTATATACACTTTGTTATACTTCGAAAAAACGTCAATCAAATTCAATAGTAGGGATTGACGGATAAAGGAAAAAGATAAAAGTATGAAAATGTGAATCATTTTATGCTCAAATATCGTAAAAGATTTATTGTACATTAAAATGTTGACTAGAATCTACATACATATTAGTAACCAAACATCAACAATAACATATTGCAAATTTGTATTATTTAAATACATTATATCGATAAAATCACGTAAGAAACAACACTATAGCTAATGATTATCTTCGTGTATCGCATTGGTTAAGATTGGTTAGACTTAACAAAGGTATTATCCGATTCCTTGTATGTATGTATTAAATATATAACAATGACACACTTATCATCTTCTCACAACTCGTCCGTGCCCATTTTGAGCAGCGCCATCTTCTTTTTGGCCACCTTTGATATCAGGATGTCGATGGGTTTGTTGGTGTCGTACAGTGAGGGGGCTTGCAGGATGATCAGAGCGGTTCCGAACACACAAGCCAGGGTGAAGATCCACAGGAACAAGCGGTCCAGCACCATCGCTACGTATTTCCAATCTGCTTCCACCTATAATATACAATTATCTATTTAATATACAGTACCGTCCAAAAATATGGGTACACCTGTTCATTTGTGACAAATCATATTGTATCCCTCACATAATTTGTAATGGAAGTTACAAAACACAATAAAACTGTACATTTTAACTTAATTTTGTCACTGTTTATATTTGCTTGTTTTGAAATTGAGGAGCTTTTGGCAAAAACAACCTTAACTTTTTTTTGAATTCTTCTTCTAGCTTCCTTACAAATGGTTTATATATTCAATGTTAAATTATGATCAAAATATTAATTTATAATATTTAACATATTAAATCATTAAATATTATGACGAATATTTCAAATTTTCTAGTTATTTTGATGCGAATTTTTTTCGCCAGTCCCAAAATGACGCAAAATAAATAAATAAATTTATATATTTCGAAATTCCATAAACTTTTACCAAAATAAGAATGATACAACCGTTTTTAGTTTAAATTCTGTATATTTATTTATTCTTATTGAAATATGAGTTCTGAAAGATTTTTTAATAATTTTACTAAAATATTATTTCGATTATAATTCATCAGATAGTAACAGTTTAGATGTAGCGCATAAATCGTGGAGAGTTATATTTGTAGAAGGAGTCCTGGATTGACAAACCAGATATAGTAAATTTTTTGAACGATGTCCGATCAAGGTAATCTACGAATTGCATGAATTAAGATTTTTGTTTCGCCCATTCTGACAAATTCAGTAGTGTCGTTGAGGTACATAAAAACTAAGCAAACTAACAAGATACTACTGTTATTTTATTATTATAAAAATATGTTACTGTAAAAGCAAGCATAATTTAAAAATTAGCCAACTGGTAAGTTTATGAACAAATGTAAAACCAAATATGTGAAAAATAAGATACTGATTAGATTATTGACAGTGTCAATGTCAGTGACACTGACAGAAAATAACGTATTATTCGTATGGCTATGAATCAAGGTAATGTATCTGAATTAATAAATAATCTTACGTTACAGCGAAAGTATTGTCAACAACGAGCATCGTTTTAATATGGAATGTCCTAACTTAGTCGAAACAATATGAATTTTTGAAAAACTAGCGTGTTTTATCCATCTTTATCGCATACGCTTATAGCCTTTGTAAAGGAGAGAGATAAATGTATGCCAATTTGTTAATTCGTTCATGATAAAGATGACCTTGATTGGACATCTTTAAAAAAAATACTGTTCCTCTGTTTTTGCTTGTAAATTTATTAAGGTAGTTCACCAGTAAATCGAGTTTCTATAGATGTTCATAAAAATTTAACTATTTGTTAAAAATGATCTAATACATGCACAGTTAATTTTGTACAAGTACAGGAAAGACTACACGGTCATAAAATTGTGACGTCATTTCAAATTTTATAGAAACTTTAAAAAAATATTTGTGTAAACAAGGAACTTTTGTGACATAAAATGTTATATTCATGTAAGTAATTTTAAGTGTACTTTATAAATTTAATATTTGCATAAATTATAATTATTTAATTACTGACACAGTAGTTTATTCAAAATAAAAAAAAAATGAAAAAAGGCACCAAGAAATAAATTTCCCACAGTATTGATGTAAAAAATGTTTGAAGGAGACAGGGAAAAGCTTAAGAGGAAGAAAAGTTGGTGCTTCATAGAACGGTGCCAATACAATTATATTAGGTGTACCCATATTTTTGGACGGTACTGTATTATTCTTATTTGCCTTTGTGGATGAATGAGTGACTTTTTTATGAGCTCTAGATAATTTGTGAACTATGGTGGAAAATATGAATAAATGCTAGTGCGTTAGTGAGAAGCAATGAGTCAGTAAAGTTGAGATGAGTTAGTTGAGCGGAGATGAAGTTAGTTCGTAGGTTGGTTAGAGTAAATTTATGAGTGGAGTCTAGTGCCTAGACTAGAGTAGAGATTCTATAATGTATCAAATGAAACGGTAGTACAGGGGTACTCAATCCGTCGATCGCCATGACGAACGCAGTCGATCTTTCGAGATTGACAAAAAAATTAAACTGTTTGATTCAAACTAATCCGAAATATTATTGAAATAATCAACATTCAAAATAATGTTCATTAAAAATCAGTTAATGAAGAAGTAGTTTGGAAATATACACATGAGAAATTTCCGATATTAATAAATATTGCTCAAAAAATTTTCAACCATGAATAATATAAAAAACAAATTAATAAATAAAATTACAAATGATTATTTGGATTAATGCTTGCGATTAGCTACATTATACGATCTTATCAATCCGACTATGAAATTATTCCAAACATTGATTTAAGCTGTATTCACATGGACCGTTACCACCGTTAATTTTGCGGCCGCAGCGGCCGTCATAACAACTACTCTGTTCACATGCTACATGCTCCGTCATAAATATGGATGCGCACAGTTCCAAACTTGAAAAACGAAATATTACATTATGTTTCGACCTCAGTGACATTGCCGGTTGCCATAACCTATAATCAATTTTGTTTCACCGGTTTCGCTATGGACAACTTTTCGGAACTCTTAATTGGCGAAATAGTACAATACCCCTGTATATACAGGATGAGTCTGAGAAGACGCCCCCATCCCTTAATTTTTTTATTATGAGTAATAGAATAAAATGGCTCATATAAAAGATATTATTTTATATATACTATTTCTGGCAGATTTAGATATTTTTTATAAAGTCAGGTTTACAAGACAAAACTATCAACTTTATTTTTTAAATAGCAACCTATAATTATTTTACTAACATATAAACCGCCATTTTTTTCTCTTTTCAACGATGTATTAGTTTTTATTAATGTATTTGAAAAAAGTCGAGAAAAATAATATAATTGGGATATATGGGAAATAATTTTTATTCAAATATTATATTAACAAAGTATATATTTGTTTGCTACTTATTTATTATTACTTACTTATTATTTATTTATTATTTATTTTCACATAGCCATCTAGAATATTTGAATAAAAATTATTTCTCATATATCTCAATTATCTTATTTTTCTCGATTTTTTTTCAAATGCATTAATAAGAACATTTTAGTTAAATAAGTACAGTTTGCTATTTAAAAAATAAAAGTTGATAATTGTATTTGGAAACCTGACCGTGCCATCAAATAGAATATTTAAAATAATAAAACATGCATATGAGCCATTTTTTGCTATTACTTATAAAAAAAAAGTTAAGAGGGGGGGGCGTCTTCCCAGACTCATCCTGTATAATCCACCTAAAAATAAATAACATACAATAGATTTATGTCAAACTGGTTTGAGTTGGTTTTATTATAATGTGTGTTCTGATCATGCGCAGTTAAAATTTACGGCGGCAACGGCCTATTAACGCCGTAAAAATAGAAATATTTCAACGGCGGCCGTCGTCGTTCGTAGCGTCGAGACCGTTCGTATCGTATGATTTCAACCAATCACAGTACAAAACGGTGTAAACGGTGAGCCATTTGGCGGTGGTAACGGTACATGTGAATCCAGCTTGACGGTGATAACGGTATTATGTGAATTCAGCTTCACTTCATAATAAATAATTTTTTAAAAAATGTTCATTTACATTTATTATATAAATATTGAAGTATGATCAATATACACATAAATTTTCTTCCAATTTATTTGTATTATAACATTTCGATCGTCAAATAACTTGGTATGCAAAAGTAGCACGCGTATTATAAACGGTTGAATACCCTTGCGGCCTGCGGAATTGTATAGATTCGATATTCTTTTTTGAAACATTAGAAAATCTATACTAGGCTCTTTAGTAGTGAAATGAACTGTGTAAATGTAAATTATTAATCCTAGTATACTTCGTACAAACTTCATAGGAGTAATAATCATTAAAGATATAGGTACAGGATGATTTATTACTAGTGTAACAAACTCTAACAGTTAAAACTAAAACATAAAAATAAACAAATGCCAGCGGTAATATTCTAAGCGAGGATCATAGTCTCCGAGTTCTAGTACTTGTATTCGTATTACCATCTCCAACTTAATAACCACATATGCACATTCGGCAACTCTAAAACTATTGATGGAAATAAGGTTATAAATAATGTGCAATAATTTAATGTTAATACCTAAGGTATAAATATTTTTGCTATTATGAAGCGCGCTTTTACATTATATTCTTATGAGGTTAAATGAGGGATTTGAAACTGAACCCGAATCTGAACCAAAAACCCGAATTAACCCGAATTTTTGATGAACTTGAACCCGAACCGTACCTTTATTTGCCAAGGTCAATAAACTGGAACCGAATTTAAATCGTTTTAAATTCAGATTCGGTTCAGAGGTCAATTAATTATACAATGAAAAATAAATTTTTAATGTGAATTTAAAATGAATAAATATACTCATCTTCTTGTGTTTGTAATCATTTTTTCCTCTGAACCGAAATTCGAACCTCAACCCGAAACCGATGAACCATTTAATTTTTTAATTTCTTGAACCGAAACTGACTCTGAATTGACATTTATTTCTTGAACCTGAACCGAATCTGAACCATAAATATATTTCATTTCAGGTTATATTTTAACAACTAAAATGAATATAACCTGTGTTTAAATGACATTTTTCATTTGAAATGAACTCCCCGAACAAACTGTTAAAGTTTGTTACATTGGTTTATAGAAATTTTCCAGACGGAGTAAGTTTGAACACATATTTGTAAAAATAAATTTGTGTACTTCTAATTATTATTTATGATAAATATTTTCATATTTTTAAACTGATAGATATAAATTTTGAATAAAAGTTAGAACAACAAATATTAAACTTGTATCTTCAAATGTATAATAAATAAAACTACGTGACTTACATTTTCAAAAGAGTCCTTATTCTTCACATGCTGAGCAATAAACCTCGAGTCTTCTATTGTCTTTTCTATTTCATGTACCATTAGTTTTTCGAAAGTAGGACTAGGTTCACTATTACCATCTATGGTGGTTCTACAGCTAGGACTATAAAGCTCTTCATCCCCTCCTGACAGGGGTAGTGAGGGGAACGGGGGTTCTCCGAAGCAGGGCCCTATTCCCCCAGACGCTGCCACGTCAAATCTAGAGGGCGCCATCATCTCGTAGTTGTCCCCGAACGGGTTCTTCTCACGCGTCATGAACTTGTCCATCATAGGGACCTGAGAAGACAAGAAATAATGCTACAAAAATTAAAATTAGTAAGTTCCAACAAGTGCGTATGTCGAAGGCAGATTGTAAAATTGGTTCTTTTATAAAACGACTAGTCTATTTTCAAAATGATGAGTTTTGGACTTGGATATTTCTCTAAACTTACCTTAACACAACCTAACCTAAATTATAAGCGAAAATGTTCAAATATATATTTTACAATTCGCCTAACTAGGTTTCTTAAAATAACGGATTTTACAATCTGACTAAGACAGTAAGTGTTAAAGGTTTGTTAGTAGTGTTTCACTAATAGAGCAAAGCAAACATCACTTTTTCAAATTGTTTGTTTTGCGTTTGATTCTACAAAGTCTCTCCGTGAAAATTTATCTTTTCAGAGACATGTCAAATCTGGCCCAAATTAATTTAGTTCTGGGAAAATTCCCTCTTCTGCAATAATCAGTCCGACCCTGAGTAAAATATGAATTTTGAAAAATATAGAAATGTTTTAAATTCTTGAACAGAATCTATTTCTATACATATTTTAGAATCTGAATTAAATAGCTATTTGTTTTAATTACAAATTATTATTAATTTAATGAGGTACCTACAGGATGTTTCCTTTAAAACAACCAATGCTTCATAGAATGAATTTAAAATTAAAAAATCTGATGTGACCAGCACATAACCTCTCGCCGTATATTTTACCTGGCTGTATGCATAAAGCAAAGATTATTTTTATAAATACAAATAATATATTCATATAAATCTATGACGTATAAACTTCTTTATTATTCATGTCTCAACATGAAGATATTTTACCATAAATTATGTTACAATAAATTACAAAGTAGAGTTTACCATATATAAATATTAGGCTGGTAACAGCAATTTTCAATTCGAACAACGTTGTTTACTTTCTCTTCATATTCTTCTAGTAAAAACATTAATTTTGGGCGGTCTAAAATGTATATATCTGGATTGTGCATCTATTCTTATATATCTTCTTTTACATTTTATTTTCTCATACTTGTTATATCTAAATAACCTTAATTCCCTTTAATAAATTGACGGATAGATTGCACTCCGATTATTCTTATATCGATGTGTAATTTTGTCAATATTTACAACTTACTTGAGAAGAATTTGATAGCTTTTTCGCAATTCAAAGTTACTCTAGTCTTCGGTACTGGTGTACATTGTCCCATAATGTTTGAAACAAATTTAAGTCCTTCAACCTAGACTTGTCATCTCCATAATAGTCACAGATCAAGAATTAAGGAATTCTCCAAATACATTTTTCTTTCATTACTCATTGTTTCTGACACTGACATTTATCTGTCAGTTACAAATAATTTAAATTTGCAACTATTTTTCATGGCATCCTTTCGGTTGTAAAATAAATTACAACATTATTTTATATATTATATTCCGTTTATCTCTAAATCTATAGAATATATATAAAAATATTTAAATGTGTCAGAAAGAGAATTTATTTTTCTTTAATATTATCAAGAAAAATTTTCAAAAAATATTATTTAGAAGATTTTTTTTCAAGAATCTTCTACTTCCGGTTGTCCAATTGTTACCAAAACCTTTTCAGATCTTCCCATGAATGTCCGATTGGGAAATACGTTGTTAAACAAATTTTAAGTCTTATAGTTTTTGAGTAACCGTCCTTCCAACATCCCACACACACACATCCACACACACACACACACACACACACACACACACACACACACACACACACAGACATCATCGTAAAAATGTTAAAATCGGATTGTAGGGACCTTAAAACGTGCTTATTAAATAAAATCTGGATATGCGATTTTTAGCATGAATCCAATACCTCTCTTAGCGAGAGGTAAAAATCTAAATATAAAGACTAGATATAAGTAGAATTTTTGGTGTAGATTGTAGGTATACAAAAAATGTTAAATACAATAGGGCGTGAGCAGTCATGTGACTTTGTTGGTCTTGACAAGCAGATGTGGGGGTCTGAATGATAGCTAGTAATTATGTATATAGCTATCAAATATCATAATTTTTCATTCTAAATGTAGTGATTTTCCAATTCCATGTAGTTTATTTTCCTCGACAAGTATATTCCACATTCCTGGTGATAAATTAACAATGTGAATTTAGAAAATCTTGAATTTTTTAATGAAAAATTCTGACATATACCTTATATTAGTTTATCTCTAAATCTATAAAAGATATAATAAAAATTATTTATATATTTCAGATAGAGAAATTACTTTTTTAATATTAGCAAGAATAAAAATTTTCAAAAAATAATATTTAGAAGATTTTTTTCAGAATTTTCTACTTCCGGTTGTTCAATTATTACCAAAACCTTTTCAGCTCTTCTCAGTAATGTCCGATTAAATACGTAGTTAAACAGATGTTAAGTACCTATTATAGTTTTTGAGAAATCGTCCTTCCAACATCCACACATCGTAAAAATATTAAAACGTGCTTATTCATTAAAACTGGATATGTGATTTTTAGCATGAATCCAATACCTCTCTTAGTGAGAGATAAAAATATATTCAAAATCTCTATTATTTGTAAAAAAACAGTACCTTCTCCAAATCCCAGAGAGTTTTATGAAAAAAAAAAAAAAATTGTGTTAAATTTTAATTCCTATAATCTTGTCGGTTAAATTTTTTGAGCGTTTTCTTATTGCTCTTTTAGCTCACACCTCACATCGCCCACTATTGCCCTTCAATGTCCCCTTGTTAACCCTGAGGCCATCATCACCCCTTTGGATTTATCTAGCACCCAAAAGGGGGCGATAACGCCCACTTTGAAAATCACTGATTCTAATCTAATCACAGAATATTAAAAAATTATTACAGCTTAGCGAATAACGAGTAAGACTTTCTAGAACTTCAGATCACTTTTAATTTAGATAAAATTTCATAAAAATATAGTGGAGGACCCGATTTATTTTGTCAGCCACTAATCGATCCTATTTCTAATTGTAAGTGTTCTGTTTCAGTGCAGTAACAGACAATATCAAAATTTATATCCTTACCTGTATAACATCCGTCAGCAACCCTTCATTCTCTTTAGGGTCTTCCTCTTCTTCTTCTTTCTTGGGCCGCTCTATAAGTAGAAACTTTGGTAAAATCTCTATGAAGAAAGTCTGCACCCAGGGCGCGAGTTTGTGCGTGACAGGTGAGCGAAAGTTTACGTTGAGCACTGCGATTGTCACTACTACTGATAGTGTTACCAGTACCATAGTAAATAGCAGGTACTTCCCTAACAAAGGGACTGTGATAGATGTCGGCGGGATGATTTCGGCCAGCAGGAGGAAGAATACAGTGAGTGAGAGGAGGATTGAAATGCAGAGAGATACCTGGAAAGAAGAGAAACATTGTTAAACGGTGAAAATTTATAAATATAATACAGGATTCTTGCTCGGTCTAGATTCGATTATTCGGGTTTGATTATAAATCGAAATCTACCTTCATTCACCAAATAATATCTGAATACCAAGGGTGGAAGAACGCTACAATACGTAAGCAATAAACAAAAACAAATCTGTTTATTAATTGTTTATATGTATAAATTTCTCAGCCTATTGCGTGACTAGTCATTTTCATTATTGTAATTAAATTTCATTATTGTGATCAAATTTCTTTATTGTAATTATGCATTTTTACCTTCCATCACCTTTAGGTAAGGAAAGTCAAAAAAAATCGGTGAATAATCACGTTTTAGGGTTTCTACAATACAATTTTACTATTTTTACGATGATGTCTATATGTGTGTGTGTGTGTGTGTGTGTGTGTGTGTGTGTGTGTGTGTGTTTGTGTGTGTGTGTGTTTGTGTGTGTGTGTGTGTGTGTGTGTGTGTGTGTGTGTGTGTGCGTGTGTGTATGTGACCGCGGTTTCGGCCGCGATATCTCCATTGCTAGAATTTCAAAAATTACAATTCTTACGTATTCATCTTCCTTACATCCATATGCAGACTTGATTAGATTTTGGTTATAATTGGTCAACCGGAAGTTATTTGAAGATTTTAACAGTTTTTTTTTTTAAAAAAACACTGTTAAATAATATATACACATTTAATTTTATTATAAATATTAATATGGGGTCTCGTAACCGTGTACTTCAGATTTTAATGGCACTAAATTGACCCCTGTGATGTACTCTTCACGCCAGCATTGAGTGTCCGTGAGGTGATGCCTGGTAAGCGCCCGCACGGTACAAATATTTCATCATTATCGATATCTGTGTACTTAGCAGATTGGCACACCCAGCAATGGGTGGCCGTGATGATATATTTATTATATTTTTATTTATAAATATTAATAAATATTCTATTATCTATACGAATTGATTGCATTTTATATTTCATATTCAATGGATATAGACATAGAGTAAAGGAATTATAAAGAAATTAAATTTTATAAATCAGTCAGCTATGCTATAATCATGGAAACAGCTACTATATTAAGAAAATTCTGACAGATGTCAGTGTCACTGAAAAGAAAATGAATGTGGCAGCGATGAGGATGTTGAGATAGATGTTGGGAAGACACGGAAAGATACGGTAAGGAATGAAAGAATAAGTGAAATAAAATTAAAAGTATTAAAAGTTTCTAGTAAGATACTAGAGAGACGATTACATTGGTTTAAACATGTCATGAGGATGAAGAGAGATAAAGAATATATTGGAAGAAGAATGGAAAGCTTAATAATAGAAGGTTGAAGAAACAGAGGAAGATCAAAGATAAGATTGAAGGACTGTATTGCGGAAGATTTGAGAGAAAAGTAATTGAATGAGAATGACACGCAAAACAGAAATGAATGATGAATGGAAGAAGAAAATTAAAAATGGCGACCCCTAACGAATGGGAAAAGCTAAAGAAGATGTCAGTGTCAAGTGCCATTTGCATAGTTTGTTGAAGAAATAATTTTACTGGAAATTTAGAATCTTTTGCAAGAAAATTTATGTATGGGATTTGTACATAATACACAGGATTGACGGAAGGTATTGTGCTGACCACATCAGATTTTTTTTATAGTAATCAAAATAAATTTGCAACTTTGTATATTACTTTATTAGGATCTTTAATTTTTTTGAAGAAATATGTTAAAATACAGATACCTACAAATAATATACGAATGAAATCGTGTATTGTCTAAAAATTAATTGATTATAGTTGAATTGTAGTTTTGAAGTTTTGATAAGATTCAGCGCTTGGTATAAAGAGAAATAAGTAGGTAGTTATATAATTAATCATAATAAATGAAATCATCAATAAAGAAACAAAAAGAAAATAAATTTTCTAAATTTACGTGCGGTTGTTCCTATGTGTGTAATTTATTAGTATGTTTATCATTTGTTAAGTACTGTAAAGTTAATTTACGAGTACTCGGACGCGAAATAATAATTATAAAGTATATGTTAAAACTTTAATATTTATGAGGCATAAAGTTATCATGATACACAAACTTAAAAGAAAATGAATATAAAAAACTTTTATGTTTTGAAAAGATAATAGGGAAAACTTTTAACAGGCAAATTAAAACAGGTTTTAAATTATATTTTCTTATGTATAACAAGATAATTAGATCCCTTAACTCCTTTGTTGAACATGAAGTAGGAATTCTTTGAGTTTTTACAATTTGTACTTGTAGTTTGATAGTATTACATTTTTTTGGTAAATAAACTAAAATTTTTTAGTAGTCTAGACTTTTGATTAGCTAATGTTCAGATGTGTTTCTTATTTTAAAATAAACAAATTTTACATTTTTACGTTATGTCCATGTAATAAACACTCGTAATATTTTAAACGGTTCGTTATAATTTTTTCATAATACCATACCGTTACTATGATTTAACAGAATTAAAACAAAAATGAAAAGGTGTCCTTAACGGCCGCCGGCCGTTAAGAATTATAACGGGCGCATTACAGCATCATAGGAGCTGTTGTCTCAAAAAAATTGTTAATATGACAGAAGAAAGAATTTTTTAGAAGATATTCCTCTAAATGTCTACATTTTATGTCATTATGAAAAATCTTGAACTCCACACGGCCGATATGCAAATAACAGACTTGGCTGATTATGAACCTCGTCTATCGTCTCGGATTACAAACTTCAGCCTTGTCCGTTATTTGCTTTATTTAGGCTTAATAACAATAATTATTATCGAGTAAAAACAGTCGATACCTACTGAAAGGAAAATCGAAATGTAATTTTGCTACTCCTGCTCTGAAATAGTTACCAACGTCATTAGGCCGATATAAAGCAAATAACGGACGTGGCTAAAGTTTGTAAACCGAAGCGATATTTGCCATGTGGCGTTCAATTTTTTTCGTAATACCATAAAGCTCTTTACGATGCTGATTTTTTAAAAATATTGTCCCTAGTTGCAGGCACCTGTTATAAATCTTAACGACCGGCGTCCGTTATTATAACGGCCGCCGGTCGTTATAGACACCTTTTCATTTTGTTTTTCGTTCGTGCGTCCGTTATAATCCTTAACGACTGGCGTCCGTTAGATCCCTTTTCACTTATGTGTTTAGTTCTCTTAAATCATAGCAACGGTATGGTATTACGAAAATACAATTTTCTGATTTTTTTTGTTCATGCTGAACGCGACTCTTTGTAGCACGGTTCGTATCCTAGCAATGAATTTTACTTATGAATATTATACACAATATTTGTTGTTGTCATAAATACGCATCACAAATACAAAAATTGATAATAAATGTCAAATTATTAAAAAAAATTCTTTATTTCCTTATTTTTTATCTTGCAAGAGTAGAAAAATAGTGTGTGTAACACGTGTTGAAAGTCCTTTGCCGAACATAAACGTTTGAAACTTTCGTTTTGATTCGATAAAGAAACATTTTCAGCACTTGGTATACAAATAACTATTGAAGAAAATAAAGAATTATTTTTTTAAAAATAATTTGACATTTATTATTAATTTTTGTATTTGTGATGAGTATTTATAACAAACAAATATTCTATGCAACATTTATAAGTAAAATTCTTTGTTAGGATATCGAAGTGTGCTAGAGTCGCTTTCTACATGAAAACAAACCAGAAAATTATATTTTCACAGCAGGAGTTTGATTCTTTTTGTCAAAAATTAAAAAGAGCCGTTTTGCAACTTTTCGACTGTAAATTAATATGGACATTGTTAAGTTAGGACATTCCATTTTAAAACGATGTTTGTTATTGACAATAGTTTCACTGTAACGTAAATTTATTTATTAGTTCAGATATATTACCTTGATTCATAGTCGCACGAAAAACGTTATTTTCTGTGTCACTGACACTGTGTCAGTATCTTATTTTTCACATATTTGGTTTTACATTTGCTAATAAATTTACCAGTTGACTTAGTTTTGAATTTTGAATGCTTTTACTGTAACATATATTTTTATAATAATAAAATAACAGTAGTATCTTATGTACCCTCATCAAAACTAAGTAAACGACACTACTGAATTTGACAGAATGGATGGAGCTAAAATCTTAATTTATACAATTCATAGATGACCCTGATCGTGTGAGTAAAATCTTTTAAAAAAATTCTTTACGAGTATAATTTAAATATTTTTTATTGCAATTTCTAATTTAATTTGTCATTTGTTAATTTCTTATATAGCAGTTTTAATTTTCTTATACATCATTTGTTAATTTCCTTTTCCTATATAACATTTTATTCGCGTCCTTTTAAAAATAGTTACTACGGAAATCGAACCATGACCTCGTACTGAATATACAAGCACGGTATTGAGTGATCTTGCTTTTCATACTTTTGATAATATTTTAGTATAATATTTTATAGCAAAACCAACATAAACTGACTGTTACTGCAACATTTTACCTCGATATAACGATATAAAATATTTCCCGTCATAAAATCTTATCTCCTTCTTACCTTCTCTCCGGAATCACTCGGCAAATAGAACACCAACACCGATAAGAAGGAGATGCCGACACATGGGATGATGAGATTGACGGTGTAGAACAGCGTCTTCCTTCGGAGCGTGATATTGAAGATGATGTCTGGGTAGGGCTCCTCGCAGCAGCTGTAGAACTTCTCGTTCCGCACGGCGGGGACTCGCATGATGTCCCACTCCACTGATATGTAGTAATCTTGCAGATCGATGCCCACGTCGATGTTATCCGAATCCGGGATCTGGGATAGGTGACGGAGATCCACCTGGTGATATGAAAGTGGATGAGTTGCTTTTTCCTTATAGGGAAATGGTTTGTGATATTGATGAAAGATTGGTAGAATTTTTTATCAGTTTATATTGTTTATATTTGTACGTTGTAACGCATTAGGCAAGTCAGGCATTGCCTAGAGGCGACAACAATTGTAAATTAAAATATATTCGGAGATACCTACTACAGTTACAGTACAGATCGCATCTTCTGTCCTGATTCTGCTCATTGGTTTTATCGATTATTATGATTATACAAGTATTTAAATATAGTTCCCCTAGATCTCAAGAACTATAATAGTAACAGATACCGAGATACAACGAAGTAAGTTAATTTAGACAAAAGTTGACCTATTAGGAAACCATGTTAGTCGTTATTTGAGAAAAAAAAGGTCCTAAATATAAGCAAATCTGTAAATTTTGCAAATAACTTTCAAATTATATTGTTACATTTATTGGTTTTAGGACCCGATAAAATTAATAATTGTCGTTTCATTGGTGTAACTTTCCAATATGGCGTCCATATAAAGATTACCTCAACCTTTGATATCAGAACTCGAAATCCATTAGTGATAAAGTTTGAACACGCTATACAAAAGAATATAAAAAATTATGCTAAAGAGGTGTATACATGATTGTAATTAACTTTTTTATTGTAATTTGTATTTCTTTGTTGTAATCAAAAATCTATTTTTTACCTCCCGTCACCAAAGAAAGATACCTATTGTCTTTGTTCAAAAAATTCGATGGTGAGTTGTTGATGAATAAGTACGTTTTGGGATACCTAGAATACGAATTTACTATTTTTACGATGATGTTTGTATGTATTATGTGTCTGCGCGTGCTTTTGTGTGTGTGTGTGTGTGTGTGTGTGTGTGTGTGTGTGTGTGTGCAGTGGCGTAGCCAGAAAAATTTTACAGGGGGGGTTTTAGGATAATAAATTTTAAATAAATATGAGGTAAAATGGGCTTAATAATAACAATCAAGAAAAACAATATTTTTATAAATATAATATTTATTAGTAGGCATTTTTTTTAAATCAATAGGTAAATAACAACAATGATAAATTATGCAGTGAATTTCAAACCACTCACCTAAATATGTTTATACAAACCGCAGTATAAACACAAGAAAAGTTCTAGTTGTAACACTAATAAATTAAATTAACGTAGGTATTCTACTCAAGAACAAGAACATAGCGCATGAGATTCACTGTTAGCTGTCGGTAAATTTCAGTAAAGCTCGGCATTTTCATGTGGACATTGCGCGAAAGGGCATCTGTAGGCTACAGACTCTACAGTCTGTATCTAATAATTGCGTGTAAACAGATTTCTACGAAAATTAATATTCTTTTACAATGTTATTAAGAGAGTTGGTGTGAGTCAGTTGAGATGGTTTCGGCATGTGGAGAGAATGGCGAGTGAACGGCTTGTTAAGCGTATATATCTTGGTGAAGTTGAGGGTTTGCGATTGCGTGTCCAACCAGTGTGTAAGTGGATGGATGTGGTTGGTAGGGTTTCTAGTGGGAAGAGAAGAAGAACATGTATGAATGCGATTATGAGTGTGGCCGGGGCGAAAGAAAGTGTGCTTAGATAGGAATGTGTGGCGAAGGATGATTGTTTCGTAACTATTATTGTGATCCGGATGCGGTATTTCGCTACCGAAAATCGGTCACTTTAATATGTTTTAAAGTAAGGATTTGTTGTATGATGTTGATGTTGTTCTTATTGTTTTCGGGTTTGTGCGAACCCACTAAGTGGGATATGCGTGATTTTGTGTATGTATGTATGAAAATTAATTATTTTTTGCTTCTGATCATATTATATATGAACAACAAACGTGTATGTTTTTAAATTAGTGTTAAAAGCGGCCTAGCATGGTCTCACAGGGGGGGTTCTAACCCCTAAAACCCCCCCTATGGCTACGCCACTGTGTGTGTGTATGTGACGATAGTTTCTGCCGTGATAACTACAAAAATTACCCAAATGACCTTGAAGATTAGATTTTGGTTACAATTGATCAACCGGAAATACGTTAATTTGAAGCTCTTAATTGTTTTTATTAAAATAAAAATAAAAACAGAGTTAAATGTCATGTTTTTGACATTTTATGTTATTATAAATATTAAAGAATGTTTTATTCTCTATACGATTTGATTGCATTATTTTCTTCATATTCAATGTATTTAGAGATAAAAATTTATAAAAAAATTAATTTTCATAAATCTTGTAATCTTTGCTGCGTCACCATGGAAATAGTTTCAATAATTGAATGTTACTAATGGATAGATGTCAGTGTCGAGGACAATTTACATAATACGAATACGAGGGCGGTTTGAAAAGTCCGTGCAAAGTTCGAGAAATGGCAACACTGGTACGTATCGAGGTTATGTTTAGTTAGTGACATGTCTTGGAAGAACGCTCACCAAGTTTCAACCAGATCGGTCTATTTCTCTGTATTTGACGTTCGTTTAAATTGAGAAAGTCGAGTGATTTTCAAAAAATGGAATTTCGTGTGTTGATCAAACATTATTTTATGAAAGGCAATTCGCCTCAGAAGACTAAGGAGAAGCTTGATAAACATTATGGTGAATCTGCACGTCAACTGAATTTATATTCACGAAAATACCTGCAGCCTTGATAAACATGTACATATAATCGGACTAGAGTAAAAACAAATAGTCACTATTATTATAATAAAGTTTTTGTGTGACTGTAGTCATTTTCATTATTGTAATTAAATTTTCTTCAGTCATTAGACATTTTTTGTTGCAATCAATTTTTTAAAATCAAAAGTTATAGTCAGAGATATATTTCACTACTAACAGAATATCTGCGGCCTTGATATACATATGTACAAATTCAGGAAAAGTAAAAACATATAGGTAGTTGGTACAGTACGAGTATATTTTTCACATACAGTATGGACAAATAATTGGCTCTTGTACAAATAGTATTGCGCATCAAACCCCTGAGTGTGATATTTAGTTGTTATGCTTGTCAATGTTCGTATTTACAAAGTTAGGAACTCTGGAGATGCAGTTCATGAGCATAATTCGAATGATATTTGAATAATTAATGTGTTCGAATGCGTTAGTTTTGGTAAGAGTTAGTGTAGGTAGGTGTAGGTAGTAGGTACTAGAGTTAGTCTCTTTGTTGGTCTTACAGAGTAAGTTAGTAATTACTTCGGTAACATGTAACTCATCAAACTATTATTGAGTTGTGTTTAATAATACGCCTAGGAATAGGTTAGTTTCAAAATTATATCAGAACATCAATGTAATAGGCAATTGCATCACGGGAAATTATTTCCTGTACCGAGACAGTGTAGTTTATAATTCGTATTCATGACTTCCTGTTAAATAAACGAACTATTTAATAACTAAAGAATACAGAACATGTTTAAAAATTTAAATTTTTGGGAAACAAAAAAATCGTTCATTGCATGATTTTGGCAATTTTTCTCCCTATAAATAATAAGCATAAAATAAGACGTTCTCTTTTAAATTTTGTTTTGTTAATCCATTATACATATTTAAAAATAAAAAAAATCTGGATTTATCTGGTTTTTGTAGAATTTTTTTTTTTAATTACCGAAGAAATAAAATTATAGAAATGAAGAAGGAAAAAAGAAAGTAAACGTACTTATTTAACTACATATTTATAAGATAGAAAATTATTTGTCTAACTATTTTTAAAATTAAAATTTAGTGAACAAGGATTAAGTTGTAAAAAGTGAAATAACGAAATATAAAAGATAGTACAATAATAACTCTTAGAAGTGGGACACATATTTTATAACCTTTATTTTCTGAAACTACGTTTAAATTTTTCATTAGAAACATGCTACAAGAAAATAAAAATTGTGACCAATATAAGTTTTTCATCATTATCTAGTGCCCTATGAGAATTTTGAAGAAAACAAAAGCACATCTGAAATGGCCCCCCAAAGACGCACAATGAGTTCCATTTAATCGACATCGTATCTCTTATAACTAGTTCACCTGATACCAATGGTGGCAGTTTTAAATGGATCACACTGCATAACATAAATTATAATATATTCGGGCCTATTCTGTAACTCAGTGGTTAATTTTTTACAACTGGTTAAAAAAATTATCCAATAGATATTGATTTGACAACTAAAAATCCGTCTTTTTGTTATATTGTAGATAAAATATTCTACGATACACATACGTAAAGCATCGTTAGTAACTCAGGGGTTACCCATTCGTGACTAAAGTACTTGTATATCATAAATAACTATTATAAATCCTGAGCCTATGTTTTAAAGATAAACACACTTCCTTAGTTACACAGTTCAGATTTAAAATGTATGTGACTGACAGGTAAATGTCTCTTTCAAAAAATTAATCACTTCAAATTAATAATGGTGACATTTTAAAAAGAAAATGGTAAGTAGAACAATAGTTATATTATATGCAAAGAAAATTGGTATAGTTTGCAGTATTAGTAAATATATAGATATGTATTTAAAGTAATAAAGATTAAACGGTGGCAGGTTTTGTGTTGATCACATCAGATTTTTTAATTTACATTTTCAAATGAAATTATAAAATTAAGGCATGATAGCTTCTCTTAAACGAAACGATGAATTGCGATGTTTACAGGTTTATTAAAATTCCGTCGGTGTTGTACGGTATTATACAGGTTCCAGTATTTATCTATATAGTAAACAATTGTACTAACTGAAAACGTAAAAAAAATAAATATGAATTTCATCTCAATCACATTTTCAAATGCATCGAAGTTCCAATAAAATATACAAGTACCAACTACCTATATATACTTTATCGAAAATATTACATCCATTTTCATAGGTGAACGTGTAATTTGAAAGTTAACTCGTGTGTTATGCATGTTATGGAGCTGATAGTGCAACTGACGTTCGATATATCGAGAGTGTAGCATCACTTCACTATGATTGATATTGATATTGGCAACTGAGTGCACCGTGGTATATATCCATCATTACTCCATGTCAAAACAATAATCTCGTATATCTAGATTTATCTATAGAATACGTCTTCACAGTGTAATTTTGATATACGTTAAAATATGTTTACCTATCAGAGATGATAGAGATTTGGAGCATTTATGAAGTAAATAAGTATTATTTACGTAGCAAAAGTAAAAATTAAGTAGGTTGTACTTGTAATCATGGTTACGATATAATTGATATTCGAATGTAAAAATAATGTTTTGTAAAATATAATATTCTGTCAAAAATACATTTATTGAATACTGAGTGTATGACTTATTAACTGTCTGGTAAAACTACAATATTTATAGAAAAAAGTATTGAATTGTAATGCGCGCTAATTTTTTTACGAAACTTTATTATTTGTTTTGATTTTCAAAACAAAATGTAAACAAGGGTATAAATATTCGTATATTTTCAAATGAATTATGAAGAATGAAAACAGATTAGTGACATGTGATATGCCGAGATTTTATTGATTGACATTGACGAATTGAAAATAAAACCTTTGAATAATACCGATAGTAGGTATTATATATTCAAAGAAAAACAGTTTTATTAATAGCGTTTTCCATTTATACAAGGGTGTTAAAGAGGATATTTTTTTAAGGACTTATAGTATTGACCAAAATGAGAAAAAAAAGTTTAATCAACGTAAGTCCGATCTTCATGATTGAACTTTAACATGTTTGTAATTTTGAAAATGCATCAATTTTACATGTTGAAAATAATTTAGCAAGACTACTTTTCCTGAAATCCTATGAAATTAAGAAAGCCATTTCCAATAACACCCCTTTAATGAATGAGCAGTTAGACTTAGTACATTCCCCATTTCTTGAAATCTTACTCCCCAAATCTCCACCGCTAAACTAGATATAAAAAGACCCGCTGTAATGTATTCTTGTAGTTCTTCTGATGATGGCCTAACAGCCGAAATTGTACAATAAAGAATTTTCTTTCATTTTCTGAAACAACCGAGTGTTTTTGTTATTAATTTTAAATTAAATAAATTTTCTGGCCATTAGAACTGAGATTTAATTAATAGACTGGGAATGTTACAAACAATACAAAATGTATCTCTTTATAATGGTTTACATATTTATTATGAATTTGTTAGATGATTAATAACATAATCATGACTAAAAGTAATTATGTATTATGATGTCTACTAAAGGGTTAACCTTAAATTAAACACAATGAATAATGACTTGTATCACTCACCATGTATCCATCATACGTCCACGAGCCAAACTTCATGAAACAAGTCTGTTCATCAAAAGGAAAATACTCGACATCAATCTCGCAGAAGGATTTGTAGATGGCAGGGGGCTTCCAAATCACTTTCCCCGTGTGGTGTAATATCGCCTTTGTCATTATCGTCACTTCGTAGTTGCCATCCGCGCTGGAAATCAATCCATTATGAATCTAACAGTTAAAATCAGGAAATTAAGATTAACTTACTTATTATATAACACGATGTCCGGCAACCAGATGTGCTCGGATGGGACGTGGAGTGTTTCGACGCCGCCGTAGTCGTCGGGGTTCCACTTTAGCTTGTAGTCGTTCCACTCCTGGCAAAAGGATAATGGAGGAAAAATTGAATTAATTGGATGTCATTGTTTTCATCTCAGGTTATTAATATGTGAGAGAATAGCATAATACAATTCAGAGTTCCAAAAAAAATAAGAAATTGCTAATACGTACATACAGGATTTTTAAAAACATACCGACAAACCTCCCGGAGGCCGATTCTTGAAACCATGCGGAATTTTCCGTACGCGACAAAATTCGTGTGGTGTGTTTCGTGCACGAACAGTATTGTACGCGTTTGTGGTATTCTTGAATACCAAACGAAACTCAGTCGAAGCCTACGTATACGATTCTCGAAAGCAAAGAATTTTGCAGCCAATCAAAACGAAACATTTTTTAACTGTCACTGTCAACGAGGCTGTCATAAATCATAAGTATGGCACTTTACTGGATGCTCAAAATAGTTTTTCTTCGAAAATTACCTTTAAATGTTATTTTTTCGAGTTTGTTATTATAAAAATTAAAGTTTTTTAAATTTTCTACAGGTTTGCATTAATAATTTTTGTATATATTTTATGGATAAAATTCTAAAATTATCTATAATTTTAATGCCGGAACCTACGCTTTAAAGACAACTCCATGCTTACACAATTCAGATCTCAAATCTTTGTAACTGACAGATATATGTCACTGTCAACAAATTAATCATTTCAAATAATAATAGTAACGTTGTAAAAAGAAAATAGTAAATGCAACAATCATTATATGGAAGGGAACTTAATACACTTAATACAGTTTCCAGTATAAATAAATATGTAAAAATATAGGTAAGATAATAAAAACATATATCATTACGGCATATTACCCATTGATGGGTGAGCCAATCTGTTTTGTAGACAGATGTCGGTAATAATGATGACATATTTGTACCGTGCGGGCGTTTACCAGGCGTCACATCACGCGAATCTGAGGAACCGAGTTCGATCCCAACCGACGTCAAATATTTTGGAATTTTAAATGGCACAGAATTGACCCCTGTGTTGCACTCTCCATGCCAGCAATGAATATCCGTAAGTATATAAATAAATAAAATAAATATATCATCCCGGCATATTACCCATTGCTGGGTGTGCCAATCTGCTTTGTACACAGATTTCGATAACGATGATGACATATGTATTTGTACCGTGCAAGCGTTTACCAGGTGTCATATCACGAGCACATATTGCTGGCGTGCAGTGCAACACAGGGGTCATTTGTGTGTCATTTAAAATTCGAGATATTTGGCGTCGGTCGGGATCGAACCCGGTATTTAAATTTAATTTAATTTTCAGTATTTACATGAATAAAAATTAAATTAAACGGAAGGTATTGTGTTGGCCACATCAGGTTTTTTAGGTTTTAAAATTGCGTATGAAAAAGATAAAAAAATGTTTAAAAATAGAAATATTTTAAAAAATGAACATTCTAAAAACAGAAACTTCATAAAATATACACCTCACCTGTTCTACCCACACGTTCGTTGTCATTATTTGATTTTTTAAATTCTGAAACAAACAAATAATTATTATTTTCATAGCATTTGGAAGAAAATTGTATGTAAAGTGATATATATACAGGGTGTTCCACGACTCGACCGACAAACTTTTACCATATATTCCAGGGGTCATTACGATCAAAAAATGTTATATGACCTATAGTTGAATTCCTCTTTGTTTCGGAGATATCGAAGAAATTTAAAAAAAATGATAATTGAGTTAGCCTTGACGGATTTGTTTAACAAAAAAAAACAGTTTAATGACGTGTTTACTATCGTAGTTAATGCTGAATGATTTTTGTGCTGTCTTATTGATTTAAGCCATTATGCCGCTTTTATTAATGCAGAATATGCCGATATGGTTTTCGTGTAAGGTTTTTGCAATGGAAGTGGACGTGCTACAGCGCATTGTTCCTCACCATATAACTTTTTCAAACGTTTTTCGTTGCTTGAGAGAGACAGGATTTTTTCCACGTCGTCGTGTAGAAAGAGATGGAGATGGGCACGCTGAAGAAGTAGTTTTAAATGCAGTTGAACGAAGTCCTTCTACCAGTATTCGTAGAATATCTCATACAACGGGAATTCCTCAAACCAACGTATGGAGAATTCTGCACCATGATAGGCTTTATCCCTATCATTTACAAAAAGTCCAGATACACGTCAAAAGTTGACTGACCGTATAGTTGAAGCTACTAATTCTCTAAAGAATGAATTGGCAGTAATTAACTGGCAACATTCTATGACTCGAAGGATAGCTGTATGTTTAGAAAATGGCGGTTCTCATTTTGAACAGTTGTTGTAATTTTGTGTTAATTAGCTATCCATTGATGAATAAATTTTCTTTTATCATTTTGTTTCTTAATTTCTTCGATATCTCTGAAACAAAGAGGAATTCATCTATAGGTCATATAACATTTTTAGATCGTAATGACCCCTGGAATATATGGTAAAAGTTTGTCGCTCGAGTCGTGGAACACCCTGTGTATATATATATATATATATATATATATATATATATATATATATATATATATATATATATATATATTAGTTTCTTTTGAACAATACAACAATAGTATCAACTATTTATAATAGAATAATGCAATTGGAATTTAGGTAAAAATTTACGACATTTGAATTTGTATTGTTGTAAAATAATGCATGCTGTATACACAATAGTCTTTGCATTTTGGCGCTACCTTATGGCTCAGACTGAAAAACACTTCAGCTGATCGATCTGAAGTGGCTCATTGTATGATTTTATCTTGTATCTAGTGCTCAAGAAAGAACGGAAAAGGTGCATAATGACATTTTAACAATCTACTCATATTACGGTGCTTCAACAAATTATTATTTTATCGCGGTATCCTTTTTATTTGATATAAGTAGATACTTTAAAGTTTTATTACAAACATATTTGTAAAGTTAAATTCTCTTAGAAAAGTTCACGCAATAAGACAAGATTATGACGTTTGTGAAAAAATACTCGAACTTTAAAAAAAAGGTTCCTAGTATTTTTTATAAAGTATGTGACATAAATATTATTTTTGAAATTTCCTTTTAATTTTTGAATATGAATATGAGTTTTGGAGTGTATTGGGATATTTCACTACGTAGAGATGGCGTTGTAAATCAACGTTAAACCTTCGACAAGGGAGCACATTTGTTTACCTTCCATAAGCGTATCATTGCTGTCAGTAGTTTTTCTTTGATTGTTCTAGTATTTTGACTTTTCTCTCAATGATTATAATTATTTTAGGTAGAGTAAATTTCCTATTTAATTAATTGTAGCAGTAGATTAATTATTATTTTTCATTTTAAATACTTTAGTAAGTAGTTTTTAGGTTATATATACTGTTTAGTTTTTTCTTAGTGCCAGTTTTATAATTAATATTCGATAGTAGTAGTTTAATTAATTGTAAACATTAGTTCTATTAAGGGCTGAATA